>CM037882.1:48855745-49455745 GCA_021292165.1 Shinisaurus crocodilurus | reverse complement strand
TCACTCTTTCCCCTGGTTGGGAAAAAATCCACAGATGTTCTGTGAAACACTGGTTGCTGAGGTCCTGTTGCATTGTGGGAAGTGAAGTTCTTCTCTTTGTACCATTTGCTGTACGTGTTTCCTTGTCCGGTACTTATGCATACCCTCTGCCAAAAAAGCACACAATGCAATGTTGGAATTGGCTATGAATCTTGGTAACTCCTAGTTTTGAGAAACTAATTTTTCTCGATAAGAAACCCCAAAAGTGAAACCTTAAAGTTAAGGATAGAACTCTGTCTGAGGCACAAATAATCCAAACAGTTTATGGTATGTTCAGGGAAGTAGTTCTTGGAAAGCAGCTAGAGTAGGCATACCTTAAGGCACGGGTGGGCAGAAAGTAGAGCTCTGGGTGTTTTGGACCTCAACTCCTAGCATTCCTGAGCATTGGCCATGGTGGCAGGAGTTTCTGGGCATTGGAGTTCCAAACATCTGGAGAATACCTTCTGCCCGCCTTAAGGCACAGATGGGAAACTCGTGGCCACGCTCCATGTGGTCCAGGGAGCCCCACCCACTTTTCTCCACAACCCAGCTGGGGTGGGGTTGGAAAGGCCACTGTTCAGCATTGCTGTTAGCTGTGTTGGGACAGTGATGTTGATGGTTCAAGCCTCCTCCTGCAGTGATCCAGATGCAGCCGAGATTGCTTTTTCGCTGCTGCTAATACTGGGGAAACAACAGTTTGGATTAGGATGGGGGGGGGGGCCTTTAACCTCCCCTCCCAGCCATCCCATCCCCATATCTCAGCAAGTAGGGAGGGGAGATTTAAATCCCTACCCATCCCTGTGTGCTGAAACATGTGAGTGTGTCAGAGAGAAAGAGAGAAGGCGATCACACTTGGAATACTGTGCACATTTATTTTATTTGTACCCCGCCTTTCTACCAAAAAGTGGCACTCAAGGTAGCTTACAGAAACAATTAAAATTGATTGATACAATACAATAAAAAACATAACAAAAACAACAATTACGGGGGGGATGATTATTAAAAACAGCACCCAACCCAACAAGACCCACTTACAGGCTAAAGGGCTTTCTTAAATAAAGTGGTCCTTGCCTGCTTTATTTAAGACAGGGAGCAAACCTACCCTCCCTTGGGAAGGAGTTCCTCAGTTCTGGTCATCGCACCGTAAAGAGGATATTGTAGAGTTGGAAAAGATGCAGGGAAGAACAACTAAAATGATCAAGGGGCTGAAGCAACTCCCCTATGAGGAAAGGTCTCAACGTCTGGGACTTTTTAGCTTAGAGAAAAGGCAAGTGAGAGGGAGACATGATAGAGGTGTATAAAATTATGCCTGGTGTGGAGGAAGTGGATAGGGAGACATTCCCCCCCCCCCTCTCAGAACCCAGTGAGGTCATCCCATGAAGCTGATTGGTGGGAGATTCAGGACAAGTAAAAGGAAGTACTTCTTCACACATAGTTAAGATGTGGAGTTCACTACCACAGTATGTAGTGATGGCCACATTGGTTGGCTTTAAAATGGGCTTAGGCAACTTCATAGAGGATAAAGCTATCTGGCTATCAGTCCTGATGGCTCTATGCTACCTCCAGTGTCAGAGGCAGTATGCCAATGTACGCCAGTTGCTGGGGAATGTGAGCGGGAGGATGCTATTGCACTCATGTCCTACTTGTGAGCTTCCCTCAGGCATCTGGTTGGCCATTGTGTGAACAGAATGCTGGACTAGATGGACCTTTGGTCTGATCCAGCATGGCTCTTCTGATGTTCTTTTGTGTGCAGAAGCAGCCCCTAACCCAGCACAGCATGTGGCTCTCTGGGCCAAAAAGACTGCCCCCCGCTTTAAGGTAAGGCAAATGAATGAGGTGCTAGGAGGACAGTGTAAAGATTATTCCAGATGAAGAATCTGGCTTTGCAGAAGAGTGAAACAGGCAAGAAAGAAACCCAGCTGCCTTCCTTTCCCTCTTCCTCTTAAGACTCTAAGAGAGGTACTCTAGGGACCTCTAGTGGAGGCAGCACTTTATTCCTTGCTTGCAGAGTGAAAGCTGCTCTGTGCACTTTGTATTAAATTTGCTGTATTTAACCGATTTAAGTTTACATTTAAATACAGCAAATTCACTGTGTTTAAGTACAGTATTTTTCCATGTATAAGACTATACTTTTTCCTAAAATCGTTAGACTAAAAATTGAGGATCGTCTTATACACGGAAGTAAGCCGAAGAGAGAACCACGCGGTTGCAAAACTGCCCAGTGGGGTGCGTCTTATACATGGGGGTGTCTTATACACAGAAAAATACGGTAGTTTGAGCACAGTAAAGTGACAAGACTGCCATTCATAATTATTTTGGCAGTGTTCCTTGGTCAGCCTACTGGCGTGGGTGCGGGGCGTGCATGTATTTTAAGCTGTCCCACATCTGTAAAGGCCTTACAACAGGCTGCCATAAGGGGGCGCCTTAAGCTTGAATTTAGAAAGCCATCTGTTTTTTCCTCCTTTGTCTTGGTGGTAAGTCCCACCACGCCAACTCCCGTCCAGTGGATCAAATTGGCAGCACATTGGTGACTAATGGAAGAGGCTCAAGGCTACCTTCACAAATACAGCTTAAATGGCGTCTTAATTTCCTGCACCACTGTCTCACCTTTAAGTACCCGTGCCCATCGCCAGCTGTGGTCGGAGAGGTTATAACCCTCAGGGGAAGAGGAGAATAGTGATCTCCAATGCATGTGTGAACATACAAAGCTGCCTTTTTCTTCCGAGTCAGACCTTTCGGGTCCCCCCCCCCACCTGGTATTCTCTGCGCTAGCCTTCCCCATCCTGGGGCCCTCCAGATGTGCTTAGACTACAGTTCCCACCATCCCCAGCCATAGGGCTGAGGATGATGGGGACTGTAGTCCAAGCACATCTGGAGGGCCCCAGGATGGGGAAGGCTGCTCTACTCTGATCAACAGAGGCTTTTGGAAATGGAGACCTATTGTTTCCCTGATGTCTTTTTAACTGGAGATACCAGGAATTGAACATGAGACATTCTGCATGCAAAAGCATGTACTGTACCACGGAGCTATGCACCTTCCCTCCCATGGTTTTTCAGCTTGCATTAATTCACCATGCTGGGCAAAAACTCCATGTCCTATATTGTTCCCTTTTGAAATAGCCACCCTTCTGGGAGCTGCTGTTTGAATTGTTTTCCATTTGCTCCCTGTTGGATTAATGGTGAATTGCGATAACTACAGTCAGGTTTATTATAATTATTATAATAATTATTATTCCTTTTCTCTTCATATCAGTAAGGTATCCCTATGTAGGAGATCATTGTGGTGAATTACAGCCCATGTTAATTGTTTAAGAGGGTCAGATGCCTTTTGTATTTTCTATCATGATGTGAATCTGTATATATGTATAAATATAAACAAATATCTGCATACATGTGTAGGATGCACAACGCAAAGCTGTGATTTTATGGCGGGGGGAGTTGTTGCAGCAGTGAAGATGTGTGGACAAAGCCAAATAATTGTGATCATACTTAAAATTTTATTTATTTATTACCCTTCTGTAATGCCCACTAGCCAAAGCTCTCTGGATGTTTTACAAGACAGAGCTTAAAACCAAAAAATACAATAACATAGTAAAACGTAATATAAAACCATAAGCTTAAAGTAGAATAAACCAAAGTAGTAACCAAGATAAAGCTCAGCAGCAGTGCAAATATCTAAAAACTCACTAATGCTGTTTTTTAAAACTAAAGGGCTACAAAACGTGGGGGGAAGATCTTCACCTGGTGCCAAAAGGACCACAGTGTAGGCACCAGGCTAGCCTCTCTTAATTAAAGCAATTAATCCAAACTGAAACAGCAAAGTCTTATTTCTTTTTTAACCCTCATGCGGTCATACAGCAATCCCTCCCCCCCCCCCCCGTATTAATGATGAATTGGCATAGCGCAGGGCTCACAGTTGTTGAGTATCTTCCCATTCCCAGGAGCAGATACAGTCTGCTCCCTTTTCCCCTTTTTGGGGGTGATGGTGTCTTAACACCTGGTCATGTATTTCAGGAGAGATCCTGCAGGTCAGAAACAATCATGCTCCGCTAGCAGGATATTCAAGGTCACTCTTCAAATAGCTTCAAAACAACACACAATGGGTCATTCTTCTATATTTATGGACCATCCTACTCGGCATGTTTTCCTCATTGGCAGCAGTGTTTTTGTTTTTGCAATGGTGCTTGGAGTGGATTCAAAAGCCTCTGAAAACTGCAGACATTCAGAACGGAGGTGGTGGAATTGCATGGCTGAATGTCGCTTTGCTTCCTGGCTCCTTGCCTGCCCGCCCTGCCCATATTTGGGGAGTGGATGCTGTGTGGGAGGAGAGCCATCATACCAGCTTTCCCCAACCTGGCGTCCTCCAGATGTGTTATTTATTTATTTATTATATTTATGCCCCACCTTTTTTCCCACAAGGAACCCAAGGCGGCTTACATAATCCTCCTCCTCCTCTCCATTTTATCCTCACAATGTGGGAGTTGCAGTCCATCACATCTGGGGAACTCCAGCTTGGCGAAAGCTCCATCACACATTCTGTCCAGGAGCAACAAGGCTGTGCAACTAATTCTGTGCGCCTTACATTTGGGGTTTCAGCCCACTGTGTCGCATGACAACCTACACATGCACACTCCACAAATAGTTTGTAATATGGCAAGGGTCAGCAACTCAGCATGCACGGAACATTCTGCTCAGGTCAGCAGAAGCCCATGCATGAGCCTGCAGTAACTTACTGTACTCTGTCCTCATCCCTCCTCCTTGTTCTGTATTATTATTATTATTATTATTATTATTATTATTATTATTATTATTATTATTATGCATGCAAAGACTCAAGGTGACTTTGAACAAAATTAAAACATACACAATATAAAATCTGCTCTATGACTTGTTACAGTCTTGGCAGGACCCTGAAATGATTTTAATGTGCAGACTACTCCGATAAATAGCAATTCTAACATGGCTTTTTAAAATCAGTGTTGTGTAGTAGGTAGCATGTTGGACTTGCAGTAGGGGAGGCCTACTTCCAAATCCTTGCTCGGGCATAGAGCTCACTAGCACATAGCCCACTCATCCCTTTGGCCCTAACAATACCTCACAGTGATAAAATGAGATCATCCTCTTCAACACAACAATTAACAACCTTCACCATACCCTCCTGAGCTCCTTCAAGAGAGGTTGGGGATATCGGTTGTGATGCTGCTGAATATTGTAATGAGTCAGCTCGTTGGTCAAAACGCTTGCGTTCCTAATCTCATGTTTGTAGCGAGCTTGGATCACTGTCTTGGGAATTCATTATTAATTTGGGAATAGATTGTGCGCTTTGAAGCATGCATAGTCAGTATCTAAATTATGGCATTCCTGTGCATGTGCTGAATTGGTTGGTTTCTTTCAGAAAGGCGTGTGATGTCACTTTAGGGAAAGGTTGGCATTTGAACTCTTTCCACAAACCAGTCACGTTGGAATAAACAGCCAAATAGGTACTGTACACCTGCGTATACCGCACTCCATCTCTCTCTCGTCCGTATACCAATTGGTGACAGCGAATAAACATAATGTAGAAAAGCCACGTAGAAACAACCAATCAGGAAGGGGTATGTAACATGGTGATGCATGACATCATGAGGCATTACACATTTCCGAACTACAGTTCCCAAGATGCAGTTTGTTGTTGCACATGTGAAAAAACTTGTGTACACAGATCTCGGATTAAGGGAAAACTCTTGTCCGAGATTACACGGATGAATTTGTTACTTTCCAAGAAAATAACAAATTCAATTGGTGTATGTTTGCCCATTGCTAGATATCAGTATAATAAAATGAGAGTGCTTAATGTCATGTTCTTATATTATCAGAGGTGGAAAATGCCTTTACAATCATGAGATCTAGATTCTTTTTCAAGAAGCTGATCTTATATTTGCAAGCCTCGTGCCAATGCATATGTGTGGCTCCATGTCATCCATCCCACCCCACCCCCACCCCCCTCTGGCCTGTCTCGCATCCCAAAATGGACATGAGAACGAATCCTGCAAGGACAAAGAACAAGGGCTTTGAGGAAGTCCTGTAGTTCCTGCTTGCATACCATGTTGTTTCTTGGTGGCCTTTTTTTTTTTTGCCTTTTATGGGCAGCCTCAGCTGGTTTCCCCTTTACAAAGAAAGTGCAGGTCATATATGGGTGAGAGAGCTCAGTGTGTGCAGAGAGAGGTGCCTGAGCGCACATGGAAGGGGTGGGGACCGTTGCTTGCTACAACCCCAGCTGCAAGACATAATTGCAGCATCTTCTGAGAGGTGGTGTTTACTTTGTGATAATTCCCTGTGTGTCACTCCTGTTACTCAGAATTGGCCCCAAAACACAGTTGCCTATCTAGGCTTTCTTAGAATTGTTCCAGATCAGGTGAGGGTGGGAGACCTTGCATTCATTTAACGATGTCTTTGGTCTAAACTTGTGAAGCCAAGAATGCCTTTGTTAGAAGTAAAGGAAGCTGCAGCAGTGTTCCCCGCGTAAGATGCTTATGGAGATCCTCACATCAGCCACTCGTCACTTGGAGGGTCTGAGCCAGTGTGTGGAAACTGAGACTTTCCTACACTCCTCTTACTGCAAACAACCGGCGAGAAGGACTTGGGGGAAGTCTCTCAGATCCGAGTCGCTCCACATCACAGGGAACCAGGTGTCAATTTGGGGGAAATGTCTGTGCTTTCAACCTCAGTTCAAATAGTTCAACCCTTTTGGCAAATCTGTGCCACAAATCAATTCCGCAGGGTTTTGAGGCCTAGCCTTAAACACGCAGCAGAATGAGGTGGTAGGCTCCTGAGATGATAGAATGGAGGTCTTCGGACTGCAGGTGGAGAATGCAATTTTTGCACCACCACCCCATGTAAAAAAACAAATTTCCTGCAATAAAAAGAACAACTAGCACCTCAGGGAACTTCTAGTCCAATCTGCTTCCTGCTTTACTACTCTTCTACTTGCAGCGAATGGGGTGTGCTTGTCTACACAGAGGAGCACTCATAAATGTGATATTCCCTCACCTGAAAGCCTGTAGTAGTTCAGTCCTGGGTGGGCAGAAGGTAGATTGGGATCTAGTAGTAGATCTCCACATGATCAGTAGGTCGGCAAGGACTTTTGACTTCCAATGTTTTCATAACAGCAGTAGATGAGGAAGGATTTGCTGATCAATGGTTTAACAGTAGCAAAAACAACAACCCACACACACACATTAGGCTGCTGAAATCAAGAAACCTTGGGGTGGGAGAAGAGTTGGGGTGTGTGTGTACGCACAAGGAAGGTTCTTCTTCGTGGTCTCTGTGCATCACACACATATGGGTTCTCTGCGCCTGCGCTGAGATCGTTCGGGAAACTTCTATAGCTGAGGTGAATTGGGCGGGAGCCCCTCCCCCCGCGCGTGTCCCTTAGCGCGGCTCCCGCCCATCTCCTCAGTTCCTCTTCGACCGCCATTGCGTCTTGTCGTCGGGTTCTTTCTCTCTCTCTCCGGAGTCGCTTTTCAGCTGAGTTTTTACCTTTTCCCTACAATCTTACCTCCAAAATATCCTCTATCCTCTTTTCTCTCGTTATCTAATCTCTTTTTAATCTCCTTTTTCAAAAAAAATTTTTAAAAAAAATAAAATCCTTTACTATACCCATATCTCTCCCCCATTCTTATCCACCTATCATCTAATCTACTTTATTCTAACTATGCCTCTGAAGGCAGCCTTTAGAAAATGCCAGCAGTGTGGGACAAAAATCCCTCCCACTGACAAGCACCTGCTGTGCTTGCTTTGCCTGGGGCAAGGCCATAAAATGGAGACCTGCCAGGACTGCCAGGCCTTTACAAAACAGGCCCGAAAGCACCGCCAAACTAAGCTGCGAGCTCTCCTGTGGGAGCAGTCTCTGTCAGCTAAAGGGCCTGATCCAGAAGAGAAACCTGGGGAATCCCAGTCAGCCAAAAAGCCGACGAAAGATACTTCTGCGGCTAAAAAGTTGGCAAAAAAGGCCCATAAAGACAAGGCGGAGCGCCTGAAAAAGAAAATGGCGGAGAAACCCGACAAAGACGCTGAGCCCTCAACCTCAGCCATTATGAAGGTCTCAGAGCATACTGCTCTACTAATATCGGCTATGACTGGGGCTCAAGATCGAGCTACGGGACCGATTGCCCCCCAGTCTCCTCCGGTCTCGACGACGTCTCCTCGAGACCGAGAATCGGGTTCGAAAACCCCACTGAAGCAGCCGCCGACTATAACCACCTCCCTGTCGGAGGGAGAAATCGTGGCCTCACCACCGAACGACCCCGTTCGAGCTCGAGGGGTCCTCCACCGCGTCTCTCGCCTCCCGCAGCATATGCTAGGGAGGAGCGAAGAACACACCGACCATCACGATCTCCTCGATACCGGAGCCGTGATTCAGCCTCGAGGGAATCCACCTCTCGATCCGTCTACGCTCGCCGCCGCGATGACAGATCATGGTCGGGCTCCTATTATTCAGATTCGAGATCAAGGAGCTACAGATCCCGATCCCGAGGCTCTCCTGACCGGAGAAGGCGCGATTATTACTATCGACACCGACACTCGCCCCCTCGAGAGCGAACTCACAGGCGCAGGTCCAGGACGCCTACGCCAAGACAGAGTGCAGCCGTATCCCGGACACCCGTCGAGACCGTAGTTCAACCGACCGCCTCGACCTCGACTGCCCAGACAGTTCTCGCCCCTGTTGTCGTGACTCGCTCGTCGTCGGGATCGGCGTATGTATCGGACTCGGACTCGGTGGCCTCCTCCTCCCATTCCACCTCACCAGATGCACGAGTGGAATCAAAAGAAGCGATCTCCCCATCGGAAGATATGGGCAGTTTCGCTGAGCATGTCAGCCGGATGGTGACAGCTCTGGGAGTTGAGGCGAAAACTGCGAAAGGGAAAGCAAAGGATGACTTCTATGCGATCCTAAAGACCACTCAGTCCAACCATTTACTCCTTCCTTTCTTGCCTACACTGCTGGAGACGGTGCAAGAAACCTGAAGACCCCGGCCTCGATGAAACCAACAGCTAAGAGGCTGGAGTCAATGTACAGGATCCAGGAGGAAGGAGCAAAATTCCTGTTTTCCCATCCGACCCCGAACTCGCTCATAGTAAAATCGGCGCAGTTTCGTGGGGGAAAGCAGCATACCACGCCGGCAGACAAGGAGGGTAAGACGCTAGACTCTTACGGCCGTAGGATCTACTCCTCGTCTTCCCTCGGACTGAAGGTATCTAACTATGAGGCGTTGCTAGCTAGATACCAGATGTTCATCACAGAGAAGCTGGGAGACCTCTGTGATTATCTGCCGGACGAAAAAAGAGACCTAGCGGCACAATACATCAAGGAAGCAACCAGTATCGGTGCTTTACAGATGAACACTGCCCGCCACCAGGTCGATAGCCACGCTAGGTCGATGATCGGATCCGTGGCTCTAAGGAGACATGCTTGGCTTCGCTCTACCAATCTGACCCCCGATGATAGAGCGAAGATACAGGACCTCCCATTTGACGGGGAGGGGTTGTTCAACGCCACTACAGACGACTCCCTCGACTCCGCTCAAAAGGCCCTGGCGACGGCCAAGAAGATGGGGCTCGTCCGCCCACCCCCATCTCAACAATTTAGACAGAGGCGATGGTCTCGATTCCCATACCCTTCCCCACACTACCAGCCATCCGGACAGTATCGGGGGGGAAATCGTCGACCTCAAGCCCCACAGCCTCAAGCACCGCAGCGTTCTTACCCTCAACAACGCTCGAGGGGCTCGAGGAGGGGGGGCGACTTCACTCGTCGGCGCCTTTGACTCCGTCGCCGGCCCGACCGACCTATCTCCTCCAACCCGACCAGCTCTCGGCACCAACATTCCAACCGCCTCGTCTCCACCACCTCAGGCACCTCTCTTCGGCTCCCGACTTCGCCAACACCTTCGGTCCTGGAGGACCATCACGACGGATCGATGGGTGTTGAGTATAATAGAACACGGCTACAGGATCGAGTTCAGAATCCTCCCCCCCTTTCTCGGGATCAAGGCCACCCGTCCAACTTGAGTGCTCCTAGAAGAGGTATCGAACCTCCTGCAAAAAGGAGCAATACGACCGGTTCCCGTAGAAAGCTTGGAGGACGGCCTGTACTCCAGGTACTTCATCGTAAAAAAAAAGGGAGGAGGACTCAGACCGATCCTAGACCTTCGGACGGTGAACCTCTTTATACCACCGAAGAGATTTTGTATGGTCACAGTCCAGTCGATCCTCCCACTACTTTGAAGGAACGATTGGTTTGCATCCATCGACCTCAAGGATGCGTACTTCCACATCGCCATACACAAAGACACCCAGAAATATCTTCGGTTCCGAGTGGGAGACGACACCTTCCAGTTCGTAGTTCTTCCATTCGGACTTTCCACCGCGCCGAGGGTATTCACGAAGTGTATGGCTGTGGTCTGTGCGAGTCTTCGGGCAAGAGGCATCACCGTCTTCCCATACCTGGACGATTGGTTGCTAGTGGCTCCATCAAAATGGGAACTCCAACACGCACTAGAAGAGACCCTGCACCTCCTGGAGGACTTGGGACTCTGCCTGAACGTAGAGAAATCGGTCCTCCAACCAGTAAAGGAGATACAGTACATCGGCGCAAAACTAAGCGCCTTCGAAGGTCGGGCCTATCTACCAAGCGACAGAGTACGACAAGTAAGCACCCTCGCACAAAGAATTTCGAAACGGCCAATATGCTCCGCCCATACGATTCAACGACTACTGGGACACATGGCCTCAACGATTGCGGTCGTACGATATGCGAGACTTCGCATGCAGCCCCTTCAAACATGGTTCATCAAAGAATTCAAACCAGAGAAAGACAAACCATCCGTCCGACTATATCTTCCTCGAGCCGTAAGAGAGTCCTTGAGGTGGTGGCAACAGGAGTCGAATTTGAACGCGGGCATACCGTTCCAGTCTCCGACACCGAACCGCATACTGACAACAGATGCATCATTGCTGGGATGGGGGGCCCACTCAGGCGATCACGTCGTGCAAGGCACATGGACGTCGACACAAGCCGCCAAACATATCAACTGGCTAGAACTGATGGCCGTTTGGAAAGCATTACAAGCCCTAGAGCAATACCTCTCAGACTGCCACATCCAAGTCGTGACCGACAATACTACAGTGGTCGCATACATAAACAAACAAGGCGGCACGAGATCGACGCGCCTCGCAAGACTGACCATGCAACTCTACGAATGGGCTCTACCTCGAGGAATATCCTTTGTAGCGATTCACATCGCAGGGAAGTCCAATGTACTGGCAGACACCTTGAGTCGTGTATCGCTCCAATCACACGAATGGATGCTGGACAGGAAGGTAGCCAACTCACTGTTCCAGCGCTGGGGTCATCCGAGAATAGACCTGTTCGCCACCAGCGAAAACACTATGTGCCCCACGTTCTGCAGCAGAGCGGCTTCGGACCCGAATTCGATCACCGATGCCTTCCTGATGACTTGGAGCGGAGACTTCTACTACCTATTTCCCCCAATCCCACTGCTCACACGTGTGATTGCCAAGATATCTCGGGACAGAACCAATTGCATCCTAGTATGCCCGCGGTGGCCGCGTCAACCTTGGTTTGCACACCTGCTCAGCCTTTCACAGGGAGATTATCTCCCATTACCATTACAAGACAACCTATTAACACAACACAAAGGCAAAGTGTTTCACCCCAACCTACATTCTCTAAACCTAATGGCCTGGAGAATCAGATAGCGGCAGATACAGACCTCTCCGACGCGGTGAAGGAGGTTCTATCCGCGGCACGGAAGCCTTCCACAAGACTATCCTATGCCAGGAAATGGACGGCTTTCCTTAACTTCGTTTCCCCCTTGGGCAAACACCCAGTTACTTGCTCGATCTCGACCGTTCTTGATTTCCTCCACTCACTGGACTTAATGACCCGGGGACTTAAGTTTTCGTCAATCAAAGTCTATCTGGCAGCCTTAACAGCGTACAGAACTGCCTCGACGGGGACGTCTTTGTACATCCGTTAATTAAACAATTTTTGAAGGGGCTTAAAAATCTTCGACCTCCAGTCCGCAACATAGTCCCAGGCTGGGATCTACCCTTGGTCCTAAAAGCTCTGACAAAACCGCCATTCGAACCCATGGCTAGAGCAGACCTCATCATCATCATCATCAGGCGATCACTCGTGACCGAGTAAGATTGTCTTCCGGGATAAAAGGAGGAAATTCTAAAGAAGATTGTGTAGACTCTAGCGATGGGTCCGTAAGTGACTGTGGAGACCAATTCTAGATCCACACAGCTTCCCACAGTGAGGACACAGGTTACCAGATAGAAGATGGTCCTGTAAAGGATTCATTTGACGTGCTTTTCGCTTAGCACGTTTCTCCCTTTCTCCTTGCACTCGAGCTTCTTCAAAGTCCATGGAACCTTTGTGAAAGGCCAACCTCCATTTAGATCGTTCATGGGCCAGAGCTTCCCAGTTTTCGATGTTTATATTGCATTTTTTTAGATTAGCCTTATGAACATCTTTAAACCTCTTATATTGACCACCGATATTCCGCTTTCCATCCTTGAGTTGGGAGTAAAGTAACTGCTTTGGGAGACGGCAGTCAGGCATTCGAACAACATGACCGGTCCACTGAAGTTGGCGTTGAAGGATCATTTTTTCAATGCTAGTAGTCTTTGCTTCTTCCAGTACACTGACATTTGTTCGTCTATCTTCCCAAGTAATTCGCAGGATTTTCCGGAGGCAACGTTGATGAAACCTTTCAAGGAGGTGGAAGTGACGTTTATAGATAGTCCATGTTTCGCAGGCATACAATAAAGTTGGTAATACAATGGCTTCATAAACCAGTGTTTTGGTCTTCTTACAAATATCCCGATCCTCGAAAACTCTATGTTTCATTCGAGAAAATGCGGCACTTGCGGAGCTCAAACGATGCTGGATTTCACTGTCGATGTTAGCTGTAACAGAAAGATAGCTGCCAAGATAGAGAAAATGATCGACATTTTCCAGTATTGTCCCGCCAAGCTGGATAGATGGCATCACCAAAGGGTTAGCTTGCACTTGCTGATGAAGCACTTTGGTCTTTTTGATGTTAAGTGAGAGACCAAGTTTTTCATATGCTTCTGCAAAAGCATTTAGGATAGTTTGGAGATCATCTTCTGAATGTGCGGAGACCACATTATCATCAGCATACTGAAGTTCCACAACGGAGGTTGTAATTACCTTACTTTTTGCTTTCAGCCTGCTGAGATTAAAAAGCTTTCCATCTGTTCGATATATAATTCCCACACCAGTGGGAAGTTTCCCCTTGACAAGATGTAAAACCATGGCGATGAAAATGGCAAATAATGTTGGGGCGATAACACATCCCTGTTTAACACCTGATCCCACTTTAAATGGAGCACCATGAGAGCCGTTGTTGTCCAAAACCGTTGCCGTCATGTTGTCATGGAGAAGTTGCAAGATATTCACAAATTTATTGGGGCATCCAATTTTCATAAGGATAGTCCAGAGAGCTGTACGGTCTACAGTATCAAAGGCCTTAGCCAAATCGATAAATGCCATATAAAGGGGTTGATTTTGCTCCCGGCATTTTTCTTGGAGCTGACGTGCAGTAAAAATCATGTCTACTGTCCCTCTAGAGGGGCGGAAACCATATTGAGTTTCAGGGAGGATCTCTTCTGAAATAGATAGAAGACGGAAGATAGATAGAAGATAGAAGACAAAACCGCCATTCGAACCCATGGCTAGAGCAGACCTACGACTGGTATCGTTCAAAACATTATTCTTAATAGCAATTACTTTGGCAAGAAGGGTGAGTGAGCTGCATGCTCTTCGAGTGGATCCACCTTACACAACCTTCCATAAAGACAAAGTCGTACTGAGACCTGATATAGTTTTCTTGCCGAAGATGGTGTCAGAATTTCATTTAGGACAAGACGTTATTCTCCCGACTTTCTTTCCGTCCCCATCGTCACTGATCGAGAGATCGATGCACAGCCTCGACGTCCGCCGGGCTCTGCTGTTTTACAAAGCCCGTACGGAATCGGTGAGGAAGACCAATCAACTTTTTGTGTGCTACGGTCCCCCGAAATCGGGCCATCCTGTATCCAAGCAAAGGCTATCCTCTTGGATAGTGGACACTATTGAACTTGCCTATCAATTAGCTGGACAAACTTTGCCAGGGTCTGTGACGGCCCATTCCACCAGAGCTCTATCAACCTTGACAGCTTTCGGGAAAGGCATTCCCTTAATGGACTTATGCAGGGTGGCGACCTGGTCTACCCCCTCCACGTTCATCCAACATTACCGCCTCGACGTTCGAGCCAGGGAGCAGAACGCATTCGGAAGGGCGGTCCTTTCTTCAGTCACCACCTGACTACCGACCCCGACCCACCTCCGGTAAGTCAGCTTGCTAATCTACCCATATGTGTGTGATGCACAGAGACCACGAAGAAGAAGGACAGGTTGCTTACCTGTAACTGTAGTTCTTCAAGTGGTCATCTGTGCATTCACACAACCCGCCCTCCTTCCCCGCTCGGTGTCTTCATCTAGTTCGATGGATACCAAAAAGGAAGTTGGTTGGGAAGCCTTTTTTTAGCTATTCCACTCGATATCGAAGTATATGCTGAGTTCGTATCTCTTTTTATGGTATCAAAACGTTTGCAATGTTATCCTCGGTCCCGACGGTCGCAATAGGCGGTCTCAGGGAACTGAGGAGATGGGCGGGAGCCGCGCTAAGGGACACGCGCGGGGGGAGGGGCTCCCGCCCAATTCACCTCAGCTATAGAAGTTTCCCGAACGATCTCAGCGCAGGCGCAGAGAACCCATATGTGTGTGAATGCACAGATGACCACTCGAAGAACTACAGTTACAGGTAAGCAACCTGTCCATTTGTGTGCGAGCTCCAGTTTTGGTACTGAAAACAGATCTGTGGGCCGAGTATGTGCTCAGACGGACCTTGTTCCTCAATTCTAGGTTCCCTTTCTTGAGTTGTTTTGTGCCTGGCTTCAGCTGGTGGACCACGGAGTGGAGAAACAAAGATCCCATAAGCCTGAAGTCTACCCTGCTCTGGTTCAATCCATGCTGCCTCGTCTCATTCAGCTGCATGTTGCCTAGGCCTCGGATAACTCTGCTCTAACATACACTGCAGACGCGGCCTACCTTGAAGCAGTTTTGCCTTTTGGCGCAGGAAGCCGTTGTAGCATTCAAGAGCCAGGCCACTGCTCTTGCTTCCCCAAAGCCTGGCCCCTCTGGCATTCCTGCTCACTTGGAGGCAGGCTACCACCAATTCCCACCTCCACTGGTGGTGCTAGTCGGCTGCTTGCCAATGAAGCTGTGAATGCACATAGCGAAGGGCTAGTCTAAGGGATAAAGAAGAGGATGTGAAGTGCCCAACACATTAAAATGGCAAAAATGGTTTGGTGCTTTCTGATGTGGTATTTGGCAACCACAGGCCAAGATCATGCACAACCAAGTTACCATTTCTGCCCAGGCTCCCCAGAATGATTCAGATTGTGTCATACTGATTCATGGTGAATTTTAATCTTGGTAAGAAGCTTTTGGGGGCTGGTTTAAATAAACAAGTCTTTCATTTTCTCCCTGTGAAACCTTTTCGGCTGCAACCTGATTGGAATTCAGCAGAGACAACCAAAAGGGTTGGTTTGTAAGCTGGGCCACTTGCTCGATGTTGCTTACCCTACTCATCTCCTGTTTGTTCAGTTTCTAATCTTGGCTTCATGCTTTTTGCCTTTTTTTTTTACCCCTAAACCAGGAGGAAGCCAAGAACTCTCAGGTGCTATTGACTTCGTGTGCTGAGGGTGGAGGCTTTGAGAAGTGAGACATTTTGTTAGCACATTTTTACATCAGTGCTGCTGTAACTTTGTACCTTACAAAGCAATCTGGGAGTCACTAGTGCAACTTTCACCATAGTTCATAGGCTTGCTAGATGGCTTTAGGAGAGCCCCTCTTTCTGTTGGCCTCAGGCTTCTTCTGTATTGTGAGGATTATACTGGCCTACCTTACCGGACTGTTGAGAGCATTACTGTGAAGCTCTTTGGACAGTTGAAATGGACTATATAAATGCTTGTTGTTGAGCAAATGTATAGTCGTGATTTTTCAGTTTGTGACAAGCTCCCAAAGCTGGTAGCAAGCCAAAGAAAACAAATCTGCCACAAAGCATTAAAAACAGAATTCATAATCATGAAAAGCAGCAGGGTTTTAAAACAAGCAGAAAAAACATTTTAAAAAACACCAGCTGCAGAATATAATCAATACTAAATAAAGCAGCAGGATAAAAATAATTCTGAGGAAACTAACTAAAACGCCTGTGCAAACTGAAGAAGAAAATCTTAAAGTGGTGCTTGAAATGTAGAAGTGTGAGTGCCAGAGTTTTCCATAAGCGTGGTGCCACCACTGAGAAGGCCCTTCTTGGGTCAGTGGCAAAAGCGCCCAGTGTCTGTTCTGACTGCCTTCACTGAGCATCTTTTGAGCAGCAGGAGCCTTTAGTAAGCGTGTAGGCTTTGGGATAGGTTTCCAAGACAGGCTTTGCACTTGGCTGCAAATGCATTCCTTAGCAGTTACTTCAGTGGGTAAAAGCATGCAGCCTGACAGATAGCCCATTAAGTCCTACCTGGAGACAGTGCTGAAACCCACTTGAGTCGTTTTGGTGTCAGGGAGAGAGAAGTAAAATGGCCAAATTGGGAGATGGGGGTGGCTGTTTGATGAAAGAAAGCTGCCAAAAAAGACTTGAGCTGTGAACAGGTAAAAAGTCTGGGCTGAATCTTCCCTCTGCCCTGATCTTGCTAGGTGGCCTTCTAATGAAGCCATTATGTCATGCCCAGCTCTCCGTCTTTTTATATGAAGGATGAGAATACAGGCCTGGCTTATGGGAGTGTTTTGTTTTATTTATATTTATTTGATTTATACCCCACCCTTTGACAGGTTCCCTGTCAAAGCTTACAGAAAGTTAAAATACAACAACATTAACACACCGCGGTATGAAGGAGCAGCATATAAAGTGTGTAACGATAGCAGAGGAAAATCCTACGTCGAGTGCTCCGTGATAATTTTCAAAGGGCTTTGTAAAATGGAAGGATTATTATTGAGTCTTCCCGCAACATGGTGCCAACCAGATGTTTTGGGCTGCAACTCCCATCAGCCCCTGCCATCCTGGCCCTTGATGGGGGATGATGGGGACTGTAGTCCAAAACATCTGGAGGGCGCCATGTTGGGGCAGCCTGACTTCTTAAGTTTTACCCTGAGCTTAATTTCCTTGGCGGAAGAGGCCACAGCTGCTGCCTTTGCTTGTATATATAATCCTTCCAGGGGCAGATGTGGGGAGGAGGGGAGACAGGCCTGTGGCTTATGCTGGCTCAGCTTGTCTGAGCGTGGAAAGCTAAGCAGGGTCAGGCCTGGTTATTACTTGGATGGGAGACCCCTCCTCTAGTTTCCTGCATTGAGCAGGGGGTTGGACTCAATAGCCTTGTAGGCTCCTTCCAACTCTATCTATGAAATCTATGAATGTTGGGAGACAGGAGACCTCCCCCAATTCTTGTCAAGTCTGGGTTAAAACCACCACTTGCATTGAAGGGAAGGGAGTAACCACCCACCCACCCACCCCCACCACATTTAGGAGTACGGCAGGTTGACGAAAAGGTGTTAAGGAATAACTCGCTCTCATCTGGAGAGCCTGCACATGCTCTCATCTGGAGAGTCTGCACAGAGATACAGGAAGAGGAGCTTGGCAGCCCCATTGAGAGCATCTGGGTTAAAATAAAGGGGGCAAAGAATAAAACGAACATGGCGGTTGGAGTCTACTACCGACCACCCAATCAAGGAGAAGACGAGGATGGAACTTTTGAAAAGCAAATTGCCATTGTTTCAAGGAGGCACGATGTGGTAGTAATGGGAGACTTCAATTTCCCTGATATCTGTTGGGAGACTTATTCAGCCAAACATGGCCCCTCCAAGAAATTCCTGAGCTGTGCTGCTGATAACTTCCTCCTACAGAAAGTGGAGGAAGGAACTAGAGGATCGGCTATCCTTGACCTGATTCTAACCAACAGAGACGAGTTAGTGGATAAAGTGGCAGTTTTGGGAACTCTGGGGGAAAGTGACCATGTTATACTTGAGTTCTTGATTCTAACGGAAGCAAAAGCTGAGTGTAGCCAAACACGTACCCTGGATTTTAGGAAAGCCAATTTTAACAAACTCAGAACAATGATTAGTAAGATCCCATGGCAAGTGACTCTCACGAGAAAGGGAGCCCAGGAGGGGTGGGAGTTTTTAAAAAAGGAAATTTTAAAGGCACAATTGCAAACAATTCCCACAAGGAAAAAAGGCAGAGGGCAACAGAAGAAGCCAATGTGGCTTCACAATAAACTCAAAGATGACCTGAAAACAAAAAAGGACACGTATAGGAAGTGGAAGGAAGGACAGGCTACAGGGGAAGAGTACAGGCAGGTAGCACAGAACTGCAGGAATAGTGTCAGGAAGGCTAAAGCTGAGAATGAGCTAAGGTTAGCGAGGAATGCTAAAAGCAACAAAAAAGCTTTCTTCAGATACATGCACAGTAAAAGACAGAAGAAAGAACTGGTGGTTCAACTACGCAATGAGGATGGCAAATTGATAACGGAAGACAAAGAAAAGGCAGAAGTGTTCAATTCCTACTTCGGCTTGGTCTTCTCCCAAAAGAGGGTCTATGACCCCCCTGGCAAACCTGAAGTGCAGACTGAAGGGGCAGAATTGCAGCTTGAGATTGATAGGCAAATGGTCAAGGAGCACCTGATTACTCTGAACGAGTTTAAATCTCCAGGGCCTGATGAGCTGCATCCTAGAGTAATAAAGGAACTGGCAGAAGAACTCTCAGAACCACTATCTATTATCTTTGAGAATTCATGGAGGACAGGTGAAGTGCCAGATGACTGGAGGAGGGCAAATGTTGTTCCCATCTTCAAAAAGGGCAAGAAGGAGGAACCTGGGAACTATAGGCCAGTCAGTCTGACATCAATCCCCGGGAAGATTTTTGAGCAGATTATAAAGAAGTCAGTCTGCAAGCACCTTGAAAACAATGCAGTGATTACTAGAAGCCAGCATGGATTTGTCAAGAACAAATCCTGTCAGACTAATCTGATCTCATTTTTTGATCGGGTAACCTCCCTTGTGGACTGTGGGAATGCTGTGGACATTATATACCTGGACTTCAGCAAAGCTTTCGACAAAGTGCCTCATGATATCCTGATTAGTAAGCTAGCTAAGAGTGGGCTAGATGGAACAACTATCAGGTGGATCCACAATTGGCTAAAGAATAGGACTCAAAGAGTGCTTATCAATGGTTCCTTCTCAAACTGGGGAGAGGTAACGAGCGGGGTACCACAGGGCTCGGTCCTGGGCCCGGTGCTCTTCAATATTTTTATTAATGACTTGGATGAGGAGGTACAGGGAATGCTTATCAAATTTGCAGATGACACAAAGTTGGGTGGAACAGCTAATACTCTGGAAGACAGAAACAAAATTCAAAGTGACCTCGATAGGCTGGAGCGCTGGGCCGAAAACAACAGAATGAAATTTAATAGGGATAAATGCCAAGTGCTGCACCTAGGGAGAGGAAACCAAATGCAGAGTTACAGAATGGGGGACACTTGGCTCAACAATACTACAAGTGAGAAGGATCTTGGAATTGTGGTAGATCACAAACTGAATATGAGCCAGCAATGCGATGTGGCTGCAAAGAAGGCAAATGCAATTTTGGGCTGTATTAATAGAAGTATAGCTTCCAAATCGCGGGAAGTGATAATTCCCCTTTACTCGGCACTGGTTAGGCCTCATCTTGAGTACTGCGTCCAGTTCTGGGCACCTCACTTTAAGAAGGACATAGACAAACTGGAGAGGGTTCAGAGGAGGGCAACAAGGATGATAAAGGGAAACAAGGCCCTATGAGGAGAGACTGAAAGAACTGGGCATGTTTAGCCTTCAGAAGAGGAGACTGAGGGGAGATATGATCGCACTCTTCCAGTATTTGAAGGGATGTCACACAGAGGAGGGCAAAGATATCTTCTCGTTCATCCCAGTTTGCAGGACACGGAATAATGGGCTCAAGTTACAGGAACCTAGATTCCACCTAAACATCAGGAAAAATTTCCTGACTGTCAGAGCAATAAGACAATGGAATCAACTACCTAGGGAGGTGGTGGGCTCTCCCACTCTGGAGGCATTCAAGGTGCAGCTGGACAGACATCTGTCAGAGATGCTTTGACCTGGATTCCTGCATTGAGCAGGGGGTTGGACTCGATGGCCTTGTAGGCCCCTTCCAACTCTACTTTTCTATGATTCTATGATTCCCTAGGACTCCTTTAGGTTTTGCTTTCACTGCTGTTCTCTTTATTAAACTGGCCCATCGACAATGGAGTTACCGATGATTCACCTTCATGCTGCAGCGCCCTGGCGAGTCTAAGGTCTGTGATCCCATGGCCTGCTCCCAGTTTGTCATTCTGCCTTAAATACTGCGATGGCTGCAGACCCATCAATAAGTAACCAATTCACATCTGTTCTCTGTCAGCAGTTTGTGGGGCTTGGAGCGCTGCTAATGAGGGGCCTGCCCACCTTCGCTCTGCTTCCCACCCCGCTCTGCCAGTGCCCTTGCCCTTAGGAGCCTACTTTTGCCGTAGATAAAGGCAAACGTAAAGAGTGGAAGGATCCACTCCTCTCAGGCGCCAAACTCATTTTATTTTTTTGCATTCTGTTGTCTCCACCTAAGCCCAGTGCTGGTATACTGCTCCTGATCTCTTAACCATGGAAACAGCATTCAGGATTTTGTGCACATGTCCTCCTTGCCTATTTGTGTTTTATTTATTTATTTATTTATTTCATTTCTATACCACCCAATAGCCAAAGCTCTCTGGGCGGTTCACAGCAATTTACAAAATACAAAACACAGATACAATAAAATACAGCATAAAAATACAGATACAATAAAAATGCAGCATAAAGTACAGCTACCATAAAATATAGCATAATATTTCAATATACAAAATTTGAAACAGGTTTAACAGCTAAAATAATTTCAATAGAAATTATTGTTAAAACAGCTGACATGTCCCATCATATGCCATTAAATGCCTGGGAGTAGAGGACAGTCTTGACCTGGTGCTGAAAAGATGACAGAGTTGGCACCAGTGGGGAGATCATTCCATAATTGGGGAGCCACCACTGAGAAGGCCCTCTCCCTGTTGCCACCCTCCGAGCCTCTCTTGTTGCCACCTACCACCACAGGTCCTCTCTCCTTATGGACAGATTTCCCACCAACCTTCCCCTGAAAAGACCTCTAAACCATGGTTAAAGCTTATTTTGGTACCAGCCTTAACCATTGTTAAAGCTAACCAGGACTTACAGTTAAGCTGAGTTTGAAACTGGTTGGGAAGCCATTGTGGTGTTAGTGGAACAAGTGTCGGACTAGGACCAGGGAGACCTGGGTTCAAATCCCCACTCAGCCATGAAGTTCACTGCGACTTGCTATCTCTCAGCCTAACCTACCTCATAAGGTTGTAAGGATAAAATGGAAGTGGGGGGCAGAGAGCAATGCATGCTGTCTCAAACTCTTTGGAGAAAAGTGGATTATACATGCAGTAATTAAACAAACAATGACTCCTGTTTAGGATTGCCATGGGTAAAGCCAGTGAGAATATAAGCTTTAAAGGATGTGAGAGCCACTCATCCCAGAAGGGGGGGAAGTGAGCAATCCCACAGCCTGCTTCCAATCTGTTTAAGAGATTGGAAGTGTTCTATTTCACCAGCCTGATGCCTCTTGTTGGCTTTTTTTTTTTTAATGCATTCATCCTGAACCTGCTCCATGCTACCTTGGGCACCAGTTAATTCCCGCCTTTGCTTCATGCATCAGAGATATTCCCAGAAGCGGCGAAGTCAGAAATGAGTATCCCTGAGGGGCTGCGGGTTGTGGCTAGGGCAGCTGTTCTCTGGAACTTTCTGCTTTGAGGGGTGGGTGTGCCTTAAGTGCCACGCGAGGCGGTGCTGACTTCATTGCTGACGCACCTGGCAAACGTGTTGAGTATCATTTAGCTGATCTTTATGCCTCTCCTTCCTTCCTTCTGTGTGGGGCTGTCGCCAGTACCTGGCATCCTTGGGCAGCTGTTGGGGGCCCTGTGTCCCCTAGCAGCATCCACCACTGTGATTAGAGATATGAAGCCCCGAAAAAATAACAAAAATTAGGGGTGGACATGACATTTCCCCCCCCCCCGTTTATTTCCAAGGACCGTTTTTGGTTTTTTCCCGAAAAATTGAACAGCTTTCAATTATGAAATACTTTCTTTTAGAATGCAAGACAAGGTGTTCATACATTGTTACCCTGCCTTTACTCCCCCCCAAATGATTTCTAAAAACTATGTACTAAGAACGCTTTTATTGAAAGTCTAGAGATGTAAAATGTCTGGAAATAATGAAGCCATGGGGGAAATGTTTTTTTAAATCCTCTCTGTAAAATTCCCGGCATAGTTATTTCTTCCATTCCTTATTAAAATTATTGATCTAATGTATCTTTTACAGATGGACATTTAGGGATGCTCCAAGTCATGCTCAGTTTCCCAACATGGGAGTAGAGTCACCAGATCATAATATGGAAGAAAATGTGCATTCTTGGCAGTTTCAGTTTAGTTCTACAGAGTCTTGTGTTTCTGGGTGTGTTCTGGTTAGATGCTGTAGCAGTCAATTGCAGTAGTTCTAATCTAAAACCCACATGTGAAAAAAGAACACCATAGGTTATCCCACCACTGTCACCAAATGTAACGGAACAGCATGTGGGTTATCCCACCGATGTTTCTTTATTTTTTAAAATTAATGTTGAGGCTTGAGTCCATAGAACTCACTGCCACAGTTTTTAATGAAGTCCTCAATTAGATCTTACCACTAGGGAATGGTGCCTCGGCTATAAAACCTTTTCACTGCTGCCACTAGAATAAACCCTCGCTACTGAAAAGAGACTACTCAGTAGCCAGGTTCCTCTGGCGTTGGCATGGGATTGACATTACCACTGGAGACCTCCTTTCAAAACAAACAAACAAAAATAAGATGTTCGTTAATGGAAATTATTTACAAAAGTGAATAAAATGGTACTCTTCAAATAATAGGTTGAGATTGCTTAAAGGTTCTAAAATGAAATATGGTTGCTTAACGTCCCGAAACTGAGTGTTTCCCAGCTGAATAAAATCTCTATAGCTTTTCCTTCAGATTAGATTTCCCTAAGTTTCACCCCACAAACAGGAACAGCTTTAGGATTTTCCCTAAACTTTCTTACAAATAGGAACAGATACTGTATACCAGTCTTCCTCTGCCTCCAGTTCTTCCTGCTTTTTCTGGTGTCTAGGATGATTCAGATTTTTCAGGGACTACTTGCTGAAGTTCACTTGGTCAGACATAAAGTAGGAACCTAGGATATGTTATGTATAACTTTCTTTGCTCATATAGTTTCATGTTTGATACATTAAAGTATCAAAAGTATAGTTTATTCAGGCAACAATTACAAATTTACTAAATGATTTTACTATCATGATAATTTTATGAGCAAACCAAGTTATACATAATATAACTTTAGAGACATAAAGGCTGCTTTATGTTCCTAAAGCTGCCCTCCCCAACCTGGTGCACTCCAGATGTTTTGGACTACAATGCCCAGCATTCCTGACCATTGGCCATGCTGTCTGAGGCTGATGGGACCTGAAGTCCAAAATATCTGGCGGGCACTAGGTTGAGTAAGGCTGTCCTAAAGCAACAAAGTGAGTTTAGATCTGTAAAGAACACTTAAGAAAAATACGTATTGCTTATTTTTCAAATTTTCCCGAAATGTCCCATGTTTTTCCAGCAACACCCACCCACCCACCCACCCCCGCCGCCATTTTTCCCCCATGGCTTGGAAATTTCTGGAAATTTTACATGTCTACCGCTGATGCCTCTTCCTGGCCTGCCTGCCTTTTTTTCTGGCCTGGTGCTTAGTAGCTCAAGACAGCTGGGTCTAGCCACCGTTTTAATTTTCCACAATGCCCCCAGTGTAGTATTACTCTGGGGCATTGTGGGATACTTAAAAGATGGCTTAGACCTGGCTACTCAGCACTGCCTGGAGAACCTCCAGGAAAGCCCGCCAGGGCCAGAGGAGGGGGGCCACTAGAAGATACATTGCCCAGGGACCCTTCACACCTGGAGCTGGCGCAGCTTCTGCACCTTCTTGTGGTGCAGGGTAGAAAATTTTCCCAAGACATGTTCTGCTGCGTTATTTGCCATGTTGAAAATGTTCCATTTCTAAAAAATCATTGTTTCATAAAATTAATTACTAATGTAATGAAACAGTGGCTGGGTTTGCGCGAGCGGGGAAGGAAAAGAAGCCACCCCGTGCATGCCAGTCATGTGCTGCCTCATTTCCATAATGACCCACATCAGGCACGAGTTGCTGTATCTTCTGAACTCTGTGAGGTGGGCGACGGTGGTGGCTTCCAAACCACCCTGCAACCCCCATCGCCCACCATCACTGGGTTCAGACAACATGTCAACCCACACCCAGCGCAGGTAATTATGGAAATGAGGCAGCACAAAAGAAGCCAGTGTTGCTTCTTTCTCTTCCCCGATCGTGTGAGCCCAGTCAGTAGTATGTCCAACTGGGCAGTTTTCATAGTAAGAAAAAACTTCAGGTGACTATATCTAGGAAATGGCTATATATCTAACATGCAGCTTTCCAGGCATGCTAAAATCACTATGCCAACAAGTCTAGTGTCATTCTTTCTTTAAGCAATGTAAGGCAAAAGTGCATGCTATTAAATTGTCGCATCTTAAATATCTACAAGTAATTCAATAAAAACAATGCCAAAGTGGCGCTTTGAATTGGTTTGAATATAATGTTTCAAACCACATTAAGTGTGCTTTTATTGGTGGTGGGATTTCCCCCTTAATCGAATATTTCAGTTCAAATTCCTTAGACTACTGGGAAAAAAACTCTAGAGATTCAGATGTTCCAATCAGTTTAGGACATTGGGGAAACTTCTGGAAATTCTTCCAGTGCCAATTTTTTCCAGGAAATTCACATCGCTGGTTGTTACTCTGGGATTGGAAGAGAAGAGAGCAGATAATAAACCTAAATACATGGACACAGTCTTTACAGTACTCCCCAGTTTGGTGAGCTGCACACTTGCTGGAGCATATTGCCTCTTTATTTAGCCTTGACATGCTCCTTCCCAAAGCCTTCGGGCCAGTGACAAAAGCAAGCAAGAGAATAAGGTTCCATTGAATTCGTTGAAATTTGGCTTACGCTGGCTCAGCTTGTCTGAGTGTGGAAAGCTAAGCAGGGTCAAGCCTGGTTATTACTTGGATGGGAGGCCCCTCCTCTAGTTTCCTGCATTGAGCAGGTGGTTGGACTCGATGGCCTTGTAGGCCCCTTCCAACTCTATGATCTATGAAATCCCCACCCTTCCCGACTTAACGCTGAGCTGAAAAAAGACAAGCGCGAACAGGTAAGATCTTACAGCATGTCTCAAAAGTGCTTTGGCTTGGACACCAGCCAATCTCTCACCAGACTTGCTTCTCATAATGGGCACCTTTGAGGCACAACAGTGGCAGAAAAGGCAGCCCTCTTGATTTGCCTACACACGGCTATTGTGCGAGCTTGCACATGCACGCGTGCCCCAGCAAAAGCCTCCTTGCGCAAGCCACTTTCCTGCAGCAGGGCCATAAAAGTGACTTGCAAATAAATATGGAAGAGTTTAAACACTCTAGTGTTTAAACATTACTCTCTGTGTGTGTGTGTGTGTGTGAGAGAGAGAGGAGAGGAGAGGGAGAGGGAGAGGGAGAGAGAGAGATTTCTTAATCTCAAAGGAAAAAAACAAATAGGTTCACAGGTCGTCTGCGTCAACCTGGGCACTTAGCTGTCTCATTCTTTGTGTTTTATTGCTTGAAAGAATTTCCTTATATGGCAAAAGGTGGAGATGACAAGCAGGGTTGGCCTTAAGACAGGTAGGTGAGAAATGAAGAGTTTTGCGTGAGCATTGAGGGCAGGGCGTCAAGGATAGGGGGACAGGCTAATGTTCTTCTTCGTGGTCTCTGTGCATCACACATATATGGGCTCTCTGCGCCTGCGCGGAGTTCGTTCGGAAGACTTAATAGCTGAAAACCAAGAAAACGGGCGGGAGCTCCTCCCCTTCGCGCATGTCCCTTGGCGCGACTCCCGCCCGGTCCCTCAGTTCCTCTTCGACCGCTTCGCGGAACAGTCGCTAGGAAGCTTCTCTCTCTCTACAACTTACCTTTTACTGTTAACCTTCGTTTTTCCCCCTGAAAAAAACAAAACAAAAACGTTTATATTTACCTTCTTCAAACTTTTCAACTTACCTCTACCTCTCTTTCCCTCGCCCTTCTCCCCGTCTTGGGAAAGAACGCCGAAGAGAAAAATGGCGCCCAGAGCGCCATTCCGCAAGTGTGTTAGATGCGGAGCAAAACTCCCACCAGCCAACGGTCACTCGCTGTGCCTCCTCTGCCTAGGAGAAGGGCACATAGTCGAGTCATGCCACCACTGCCAAGCCTTTACAAAGCAGGCACGCAAGCATAGGGCAGCCAAGCTAAAGGCAGAACTCTGGCAAAAAGCCCTGCTGGCTACTCACCCCTCAGATTCGGCTGAGGTGCAAACACCGCCGGTATATAAAACACCGCCGTCTCATACGGTTACTACCGACTGCCCGGCTACCCCCGGTAAGTCGATCTCTGGATCCACTTACAAGGCCAAAAAACGGCCACATAAGGACAAGGATGAAGCCGAAAGGAAAAGAAGGCGTAAAGAGGCCAAAAAGGCCAAGGTGGCAAAACCCTTCTGCTCACCCACACGGAAAGTGGAGTCGGCACACCACACGCCAAGTTCGCCCGTGCCCAGTCGCCCTTTGGCGTCCTCGAGGCCGGCGTCGAACTCCATGCCTAACACTCAGGCACTCCATTTAGAACGGGACCGAGATCGATCTCGATCCCCAATGACGGGACCAGCAAACCCAAGAGAGTCCCACACATCGATCTCAGAGGGAGAACTGGTTGACTCTCCAGCCAGAGCAGCCCAGATTGGCGACCAGACACAGACTGCCGAATCCAGTCAAATTCTGGTGGACACGTCTACCTATATCACGGTAGACAGGTACCCCAGCCTGTCACCGGCCACGATCCAGACTCATCGAAGCCGATCCGGTAGCAGATCTAGGTCCCCAGTCCCGGAGACCGGATCCATCTACTCCAACGCCTCCAGATGCTACAGGGAAGCCGATGATGTGTCCTATGCATACCATAGGTGACGCTCCCCACAGGATGGGACGCAAGGGCTTCGATACCTCCACCGCGAGGTGTCTCCGCCACCACCTCCGGTGCCACCACGACGAGGCTCCCTACAGGCGGCAATAGTGCCACCATTGCCTCCAGACAGGCAGTGCCCACCACCACCACCACCAAATCTCGACACGGAGGAGCTTCGTCTCCTCATCAGAATACGCGTCCGATTCGGAATCATTCGATTCTCCACTAGATGACCAATCATCACCAGAACCGATGACTGGGTCCATCGCAGCTCCATCGCCATCGGAAGATCTAGGTTCCTTTACGGATCACATCCAACACATGGCCCAGGCCCTCGGCATCGAGGCCAAGATAGAACAACCCAAACACAGGGACCCGATCTACGATGTGGTCACCGACACTGAGTCGACTCCCACACTCCTACCTCTACCTCTCACTCTCATGGACACAGTTAAAAATAACTGGAAGGGCCCAGCCACCACTCCGGCCACGGCCAAAAGACTTGAGTCCATGTACCGAGCAAGGGAAGAAGATACAAAATTCCTCCTCTCGCATCGGACGCCAAACTCGATTATAGTCGAGTCCGCGCAGTCCAAATCCGGGAAGTCACATTCCACGCCATCCGACAAGGAGGGAAAGCGACTTGACACCTTCGGTAGAAGGGTATACTCGTCCAGTGCTCTAGGCATTAGAGTAGATGGATATCAAGCAACGATGGCTCGATACCAACTCTTCCTCTGGGATAAGATAGGTAACCTGTGCAACCATCTCCCAGAAGAGCAAAGAGAACTCGCAAGAGTATCCCAATCAGAAGCGACAGGCATAGCTAAACAACAGCTAAACACTGTGCGACACCAAGCCGATTTCCACGGCAAGTCTATGATAGCAGCAATAGCGCTACGCAGACATGCATGGTTAAGATCAGCATCCCTCACACAAGAGACCAAGTCAAAGATAGAAGATTTGCCTTTTGATGGTGAGGGCCTCTTTCACGCATCTACCGACGACTCGCTAGACGCGATACAAAAAGCACGAGCTAACGCCAGAAAAATGGGGTTAGCTCCACCTCAAACCCAGCAATACAGACAACGCCGATGGGGTCAGAACCAACCATCCCAATACCAACACTACAAAAACAGCGAGTGTCGAACCCGAGAACACCAACCCTCGAGTTCACGCCAGAACACAGAACGAAATCGCTTCAGAGGCACGAAAAAAGGCCCCGCATTCGCAAAGCGTCGAGTTTGACGCTTACTACACCCTGACTGAAGCATCGACAACAACGCGCCCATTCTTCCAGGACAGACTCTCACGGTACCTACATGCCTGGGACCACATCACCTCAGACAGATGGGTCCTCCAGATCATAAGCTATGGTTACAGAATAGAATTCGACGCCCCCCCGCCGTTCTCAGGCATCTGCTCCACAAGAGCAACGCCCACACTTGTAGAGGAAGTACAAACGCTCCTACGAAAAGGAGCAGTACAACACGTCCCAAAGACACACGCGGCAGCAGGGTTATACTCCCGCTACTTCACGGTGTCAAAGAAACTACGTCCAATTCTAGATCTCAGACGAGTAAACTTCTTCATCACTCCAAAGAAGTTCAAAATGGTCACACTACAGTCCATCTTACCACTGATCACTCGAATGGATTGGTTCGCATCAATAGATCTTCAAGATGCCTATTTTCACGTAGCCATACACCAAGACAGCCAACGGTACCTCAGGTTCGCGCTCGACGACACAGCCTACCAATTCGTCGTCCTGCCCTTCGGACTATGTACCGCCCCAAGGGTATTCACAAAGTGCATGGCGCCCGTTTGTGCACACCTCAGAACGAGAGGAGTAAAAATTTACCCCTACCTCGACGATTGGTTGGTGGTCGCCTCTTCCAAAGAACGCCTCATTGCGTCTCTACGAACCACACTCACCCTATTAAACGAGCTCGGGCTATGTATCAATTCAAAAAAGTCTGTCCTCGAACCAAAACGGCGCATACAATTCATCGGATCAGTGATAGATGCAAGCCTCGGTCGGGCCTTCCTACCTCAGCAAAGACTTCTCACAATCATATCGACAGCACGACGCATAAGAAAAGTGTCGACTTCCTCAGTACGTACAATCCAGAGACTGCTAGGGCTCATGGCATCGGCCATTGCAGTGGTACCCCTGGCCAGACTCCATATGCGCCCACTGCAACAGTGGTTCATTGCCACCTTCGACCCCGAGAGGCACGGACCGCAGTTCAAGCTGCGCCTCCCGAACCAAATCAGGCACTCCATCAAATGGTGGATACACAAGAAGCACCTAGCGGTCGGGGTCCCGTTCACTCCTCCAGAACCGACAGCGGTACTTACTACAGATGCATCCCTCACAGGATGGGGAGGACACTGCTCCGGCTGGACAGTGCAAGGCCTCTGGACCAAAAAGCAACGAACCCAACACATAAACGTGTTGGAACTAAAAGCAGTACTGCGATCCCTCAAAGCACTCAAACATTGCGTAACCAAACAACACATACAAATCACCTCCGACAACACCACAGTGGTGTCATATTTGAACAAGGAGGGTGGCACCCGTTCTGCCACACTCCTACACCTAACCCTAAAACTGTTCAACTGGACCCTGGCACAAGGCATCACTATCACAGCAATTCACATAGCGGGCAAAGACAATGTACTAGCGGACGAGCTCAGCAGACAATTCACGGACCCGCACGAATGGGCCTTAGACCCCAAGGTCAGGGATTCGTTGTTTCAGGCACTAGGTACACCGGACGTAGACCTGTTCGCCACGTCCCAGAACACAGCATGCCAACAGTTCTGCAGCAGGGGAGGGAAGGACCCCTGGTCAATCACCGACGCCTTCCTCATCCAGTGGCACTTCAGACTCCATTATCTTTTTCCACCACTACCACTCCTAAACAGGATCATCGCAAAGATTGCTCGAGAAAGAACACCCTGCATTCTAATCGCACCATGGTGGCCAAGGCAGCCGTGGTTCCCCCTATTGCTGGAATTGTCGAACGACAACTACATCAAAATTCAACCTCACGACACACTACTAACCCAGAACTCGGGATCGGTGATACACCCCTCGCCAGAGTCACTACACCTCACAGCGTGGAAGATACACTGATCACAAGTGTCGAACTGCCACAAGAAGTGGCCGAAATTATACGGGCAGCTAGAAAACCATCCACCCGTAAATCCTACACTAATAAGTGGGCATCCTTCACAGCATATGCCACTGCCATGGGATCGACCCGCAAAAATGCTCAGTTATGGATATCTTACGATACCTGCACTCCCTAACCAGCAGAGGACTGTCTCTCGCATCAATACGAGTACACCTGGCAGCGATCTCAGCACACCGACCGCCCAACCCACTCGGTACCTTATTCACAAACCAGTGGGTAAAGTTATTCCTCAAAGGGCTACGCAACCTTATGCCAATGACACGATCGCTCACGCCGGGATGGGACCTCCAACTAGTACTACAGGCAATGACGAAGCCACCTTTCGAACCCATGGCGACAACCACCCTCCGCCTACTAACACTGAAGACCGCTTTCCTCACAGCAATTACATCTGCAAGGAGGGCAAGCGAACTATGTGCACTACGGGTAGACCAGCCATACATGGTCTTCCACAAAGACAAGGTGGTCCTCCGACCCGACCTGGAATTCCTACCCAAAGTGGTATCGAACTTCCATCTCACGCAAGAAATAATATTACCAGCATTCTTCCAGCCGCCGTCATCCCAACTGGAAAAGCTACTACATACGCTAGACGTACGAAGGGCGCTGGCTTTTTATGCAGACCGCACGAAATCCTTCAGAACCACGCAGCGGCTTTTCATCTGCTATGGCAGCAGAACTGCTGGCTCCCCGGTGTCCAACCAGCGATTTGCCACATGGATCGTTGAGTCCATCAAGTTGGCATACCAGCTCGCAAACCACCCATTACCGACTACCATACGCTCGCACTCTACCAGAGCACAGTCGATGTCCACAGCCTTCGCAAAAGGTGTCTCACTCGATGACCTGTGCAGGGCGGCGACCTGGACCAACCCGTCCACCTTCATCAGACATTACAGGTTGGACGTTCGGGCCAGGGCTCCTACTGCATTCGGCAGAGCAGTGCTGTCCTCAGTCCTTCAATGATGCAAGACACCACCCACCTCCGGTAAGTCTGCTTAATACTCTGCCCATATATGTGTGATGCACAGAGACCACGAAGAAGAAGAACAGGTTGCCTACCTGTAACTGTAGTTCTTCGAGTGGTCATCTGTGCATTCACACAACCCACCCGCCTATCCCCGCTGGTGTCACGTCACTCTTGTCTCAGCTGTCTCGGGCCCGAATCCCGTACAGATGAATGTGAAATCTCTCGGTCCCGAGACTGCATCGTGGTCTCAAGGAACTGAGGGACCGGGCGGGAGCTGCGCCAAGGGACATGCGCGAAGGGGAGGAGCTCCCGCCCGTTTTCTTGGTTTTCAGCTATTAAGTCTTCCGAACGAACTCCGCGCAGGCGCAGAGAGCCCATATATGTGTGAATGCACAGATGACCACTCGAAGAACTACAGTTACAGGTAGGCAACCTGTTCTTTTCGCAGAACATGCTGGACAGATTGAGGCTGCCTTATACTGAGACAGGTGGGACAGGATCAGGAGTTTAATATTTTCCCCATATTGTTGTTTGGGGGCAGTGGGACTGAGAGGGTTCTGGCTTCCCTGAGGCAACCTGGTCAGTTTATGAGATTTGATCTGATTCATATCGCAGTCCCATGGCCTGCCCCACTGCAGTGGCTAGCTAAAGAAGTCCTTTCTTTACCTGGGCATGCTCTGCAGCCCTTTGCTGGTAGTTGTCTCAGGCCCCAATCCTGAGCTCTGCTCTGGGACTTCCATTGTGACTTCTTCCCTTCTCAGCATTAAAAATAGTTTGCAAACCAAAATATTCCTGCCAGCCTCTGAAATCTTAACAGTTCTGAGACAGCTGTAGAGTTCTCTTCTTTGCTGCAATATCAAAAATACACACAACAAACCATTAAAACTGAGAAAATGACTTGTTCTGTGGGTGGGGGGAGAGAAAACGCATACATCAATAACTTGGTTCCTGCGACAGCACGTCATCTACTTCTGATTTGTATGTCTTGGAATGATAATTCTCTAATAAAATGGGGGAAAGCTTTGTTTTTGTTTTTATTTGGGAGTTTCTGTAAGTGGAACGTAACCTCTCTTTGCATTAAGTTCTCTCCTGGGTGCCAATTTCATTTAACTCTGTTCAGTGGTAATTATTCTCGCGCAATTGGTATAGCTGTAGGAGGTCTAGATTTTGGTGGTTTTGAATTATCTCATTTGTATTTGATTAGTGTTATTTACTTTGGCTTGGGAAGACTTCGAGCTGTTGCAAGGTTCAGATTTCCTAGGCTGATAGAGACCCAGCGTTTAGCGTGTGCTTCCAGTCTCAAATGACTGATATCGCAACTCTGCATCCTACCCGGCTGAGAGCAAAAAAGGCCTGCATATGCTAATCTGAAAGTGTGAGGTCACAGCTATATTTATCTCGACTATATAAACCTAACAGATAACCTGATTTGCGTGAAAAGTCACAAACCGAGCACAGAGTGTTTGTTCCCACAGATATGCTGAGCAAAACTAAGCATGCGGTTATCTTTCCTAGCTTCTTTGCTAAAATGCAAGAGCAAATGGTCCGCTGCAATTATCCATGCCAGGTGTCCAGGTTATTGTGATGCATTTATACATGGGACTGCCTGTGAAGAGTGTTAGGATACTTCACTCAGTCCAGAATGTGGGACTCTGTTTTGACTGTGACCTGGTTCCCATCTCTAAGCCATGGTTTCTTTAACCCAACGTTAATCCATGGTTTGTTGCCCTACCCAGTATTTATCTGGTAGATGACCAAACAAACCATGGTTTGTGTTCTCAATCCCTGGGTTGTTTGTTTCCCTCCTCCTTTGTCCACTCCCTCCCTTTATCCAAAATCCCTTTGCGGCCCTGTAGTATTTGCATGGAGAGCAGCTGGGTTGTTGGTTTTAATCACTCCTGTCCGCTGCCTCTGTAGCCTGGTTGAACAACCCATGTTTCTGGGTTCACACATAACAACCCATGGTTTAAGCAACCCAGAGTTCACAACCCAACAACAAACCATGGGTTCTCTTTCTGGGTTGTTCATGGTTAATAAACCATGGGTCCCCCCCCCCCGTGGTTGAGTTTGCACAACAAGACAACCCAGAATTCAACAACACATTCCATGGGTTAGCTAAGCTTTTAAATACAGATATTAGTGACACCGTTTTTCACCCTGAAATGAATGGTCCCCACACACAGTGTTCAGAGAGGCTTGTGTGCTTGGAACATCTTTTTCAAGGTTTGTGGCACCACTGTAAAGCCTAGGATTATGCACTGTTTTGTGTTTTTTGAGCGGAGCTAAGATTGAAGACTCCAGAGGACATAAATCTTATTGATAGCTTCACTTTCCCAGAATGAGACCCGACTGTGTTTGTAATTTAACGTGGCTGCTCTAGCATCCTAAATAGTAGTGAACTCTTGGCAGCTGTTGGACCAGATGTATGAACGGATAATTTATATTTTTTCTGTCTCTTTGATGAATCTAGACTCTCAAATCTTGTAAGGTTTTAAGTGACTAGATGGTCCAATAAAAGTGTTGTGTCACTTCCAAATACTGTGAGATTCACAATAATCTCTCAATATCCTTGGCGCTCTGTGAGGTTCAGTTTACATAATCCTCTTGGATTGCAGGGCAGTGGAAGCCAGCCCAGACGGCTTCCTGATTCATGTCAACACTTATAGTTTCCCAAAGTACTTAGCTATGCTAAAGAGGGTTGGCTCCCATCTTCATTGGCTCCACAGCTGTTGACGGCTTGTTTCATCCTCTTAGCACCTTGACACTGTGGTGCTGGCTGGCTGCCGGGGTGCTGGCTGTTACTGCTGTGGACCACTAGGCGGCAGCGTAAGCTGGCAAATGAATTCATCCTTTGAATATACACTTTGAATATACACTTCTTAAAAAGAAAGGAAAACCAGCAACAAAGGAGGCTGTGTTGCCTGTAAGAAAGATTCCAAAATCCAAACGAGTGTAATACCTTCATTACAAGGGTGCAATCCTATGCATGTTTACACAGGAAAAAAAGTCCTACAGCTTCCAGCATCCCCCAGCCAGCATGAGACCTACAAAATACAGGGCCCTCAAAACAATTTTAACCCATCCCAGTGACCATGCCAAGTTTTAATCGGGGCTGGTTATTCCCACTCAAGAGGGAATGAACCTTGTTTTCAGAAGTTGTGAAGGACTGAGGGCATGCCACTAGCATAGCTGGTTATGGAATTGTGGGAGTTGTAGTTCAGCACATCCAGAGGACACCAGGTTGGGGAAGGAGACTTTGGCACTTGGTGCCGCTGATTTTAGGGACATAGGAAGCTGCCTTATACTGAGTCAGAGTATTGGTCGTTCTAGCCCAGTATTGTCAACATTGACTGACAGCAGCGGCTCTCTAGGATTTCAGGCAGGAATTTTTCCAGTCCTACCTGGAGAGGCTGGGGATCAAACCTGGGACCTTCTGCATGCAAAGCAGGTGCTCCACCACTGATCCACGGCCCCTTTACTTTATCATAGAGCATAACCAGGCCCAGTTCAGAATATTTTTGGTGCCAGAATTAGAAAAGAAAAATGGCAAATCCTCACTGGAGCTGAGCAGCTTCCGTGCTCTTGCGCAGTTCCCACTCATTTCAATGGAGGCTTCTGCAGGAGCATTTCCCAGGGGATCAGGGCCCCATGTTACCGGTAGTTCACGTGTGTGAGGGGTATAACTTGGATTTTTCCTCTTGGGCATCATAGTGTGTCAGGCTAGTCTTGTGAACGTAGCACGCTGCTCCCCTTGGAACTACAGATTTAATTTCCCAATCCCCATCACCACCCCAGTGTTGAATTTATCCTAAACGGAGCTGGCACAAGTTATTTGATTCAGAAGGACAGGAATTGCCGTTTTTCTGAGCATTGTGTTTTGAAGTTTCCTGTCTTCTACAGCCATATAAGGAAGCTTTGTAGCTTAAGTTAGCGCATTGGCCAGGAAATTAGCATCTTATTACAGGTTCGCTTATTGAAGGCTGCCTTCTCCCCCTTTCTGTTGCTAGGACCATATTCTGTATCCCCTCCGGAACAGCATAGTTTTTTGTACTATGCAGCGTACCACCGAATGCTGAAAATCTTGGGTGGAGGGTGCTTAACTTTTACATGGATGGCAAACCCAGGGGTGACACCGGTGCCCCACATATGGCACAGGAAGCAGCATTGTGGAACTCCTGGAACAAGGGGCCCCATGGGGGCCTAGCTGGAGCAGAAGCAGCCTATCCTCCTGCCTGCCCACCCCCATCCTGCTCAGCCACCTCTCCCGGACTCGGTAGACTACAGGCAAAACGTAGATAGTGGGAGGGCTCCACGCACAGATAGGGGATAAACAAGTTTAGGATGTGTTCATGAGTGATCCGACCACAGATGATGCCTGACGTCTATGGGACCCCTCCCCTCCCCCCCCCAAGGGCCACCAGCCACGCCCATGTGGACCTGGCCAAATACTGAGATCATCTTCAGGTGCCCTCCTTCAGGTGCCCAGTTCCCTTTTTCTGCAGTTCTCTCTCTCTAGAGAGGCTCTCCTGGCATTGACACGTCTTTCTGGCGCCAAATGAAGGCTCCTTTTTTTGCTTTTGTTTTTAATTGCCCAGCTGTTTTAACCTGTTTGGAACCATTTAATGCAGCTGATCTTTGCAGGCAGTGCTGCTCTTTTTAAATCATTATTTTATGTTCCTTGCATTTCTGTTTCAACTATATAGTGAGCCACCCTGGAAGGGGCTTTTTTGTGTTTAAAACCAAAGGCCGGATTATTTCGATATTTTAAATAAATAAACGGCATGCTGGTTTGGCGGAGGGGGGGGTAGACATGCGTGAAGCCAAGACTTATTCCTGCACCAGAATGTGAGTTCTGCATTCATTACAGAATGCCACAGCATTGATTATTTATTATTTAAAAAACCAAAAACGTGTCTGGTGGATGTTCCTGCTGCTTAATATGGCTATCTCATTCTCCAGGAAACCTGCAGAAAATGCCAGGGCCTGTGGAAGGAACACATGAACCTTACCTGTGAACAGCTGGCTGAGAAGGATGACATAAAGTACAGAACATCTATGTAAGTAACTTTTGGGTGTGCAGGGAGAGAGAGAGAGAACCGGAAAACCAGTTTTCCAGTTTATTTTAACTTAGGCAAATCTAGAAAGTATCTGCGACTGAGTGCTGTATTATCTACTGATTCCATGTTCTGCAGGCATGAGGACTTGTGTACTGCTTCTGTACAGAGGAAGCTGCCTTATACTGACTCCTGGTCCATCTAGCCCAATATTGTTTACACTGGCTGGCAGCAGCGGCTCTCCAGGGTTTCGGGCAGGATTCTTTCCTAGCCCTACCAGGAGATGCCGGGGATTGAACCTGGGACCTTCTGCATGCAAAGCAGGGGCTCTACCACTGGTGCTTGTTAAGAACAATTGGCTTGTTTACATGAGAGCTTGGAGAGTACAGAGCCGGATGAGGCAAGGGTGGAAGCCCTTCTTGTCTTCCTCTCTGGCTAGCTTCAGCAAGAGCAGAAGTCCTTCTCTGTTATCCTTGTGCCCTCTGCAACAAGTATGGGAGCTTTGGGGCCCACTCTGAGTCAAGGTCTGCATAGAAGCGGGAGTCTTTAGCACTTCTGCCCTCATGTCGCCATCCTCCTTGAGCAGGAGCCTGGCAGGCCACGAGCTGAAGGGGCCAGGCACAACTGTGTCTCATGGGCCTGATGCTGGCTGTGAGTAGCTAGTTGACCAGATGCAGTGGGTAGGGAAATTAAAATTAAAAATAACAAGAATCAAGAGTATACCTAGGAGCAGTCTGTGTTATAAAAACAACTTTAAAATATTACAGTTAGCAGAAAGAATAAAACAATAAAAGCACCAAAACAAACACAGCAGATAAAACCTAACCCTTTACCCCAGGGGTGCAAGACCTCAGGCCCATAACCCCTTCCCCTTTCCCCCAACCACTATAATCGTTCGGTGGTTTCCTGGCTTTTGTGTGGATCCCCCCCCCCCCCCGCTTTCAATCCCCAGAGGACTGAAATGCCTCCCCTAAAGTTTAGTTCCTGGCAGTAAGAGTTTGAAGCTACAATATGCTGGTATTTAGCCCTTGCCCCTTTTGCCTTTGGCTCCGTCCACCACTGGAATGCAGCTTCTCCAAAATGAAATTTGGCCCTCAAGCTGAAAGAGGTTCAACACCTCTGCTTTACCCCCAACAACCCTCCAAAACACAAAGGTTTAACACTGCATCTGAAGGCAAGGAGAAAGGGGTTCCAGTGCCTGAGTGTAGTAGGGAAAAGGGTCTGTCCTGGGTTCCCACTGTACAACTTCCAAAGGTATAGCATGGTGGTGGGGAGACACAGAGCAGGGCTGCAGTTGCTGACCGAAGAAGACAGACAGGCTCCTGTGGGAGAGCCCTGTGGGACTTTTCAGAATTCGTTGTGGGGAACAGAGGTTTTGCTAATGGCATCACAACTTCTTCTTTTCATGGGTACCATTCTGTGCCTTTCAACCACTCCACTCCCTCCTGGAAGAAAGAGGAGTACACACCGGTCGGGGTCTTTAAAAAAAAAATATTGATACCCTGTTTTCCATCCACCAGGCGCCACAAAGCAGCTTACAAGAATATAAAACAAACATATTAAAAGAGAAAAAACAACACAACCATTGCACAGCAGCTAAAACAGAGTAGTGGGGCTAGAGACAGAGAGAGATCTCTATTTACACTTCCTCTGAAATAGCAAGGTTTTAGCCTTACCCTAATGATGTGCAGAACGGTGGGGAAGGTGAGCATATCGTTTTAACAGAGTTTATTTGCCGTAGGTAGCTGCTGCTGTGCAGCTGAAATTCTACTCTGTTGTAGACAATAAAACTTCCTGTTTGAAGGAGGAGGAAGCGCAGCTGGAGTTCAGACCCAGCTTCCTGCTCTGCTCGGAGCTTCCTGTTGGGAGGATGAGAGGGGAGCAGCACTGGAGAAAGCGTGTGTGTGATCAGCCGCATGCTGATTTACTGCGCGCCCGAATTGCGAATGCGGTTGCCGAGAAGGGGTTTGAAATGGGGAGAATGTACTGAGAGACTCCCAAGCTGCAGCTTAAAGCTCCTATAGACATGGGAGGTTCAGTAGCATTGGCAACCAGCTCTTGCCAGTATGAAAAGTTGCAGGGACCATAAGACACCTTTATCACGACCATGAGATCTTGAATTACATGGAACTCAACCTCAGGTTGAACGTTAAAAGGAATAAAATAAAAAGGCTTTAAAGGTAATGCAGGGGGTGGATGGGGTGGAAAACTTGTTCCTCTGCCGAAGCATGGTAATAGGCGGAGGTGCAAAAATCCAGGTGCCCAGTAGCCACTGGTGCCTCCAGAAATGTGGGCCTGATGACTGGCTCCTGATAGACAATTGGTACTCTCCAGATGTTTTGGACTTCAACTCCCATAATCCCTTACCATTGGCCATACTGGCTGGGGCTGAGAGGAGTTCGAGTCCAAAACATATGGAGGGTGCCAGGTTTCCTACTCCTGAATTAGGCTCTAGTCCAGAAAAGCCCTGGCATTTCCGGGTAGGGCTGGGAAAGGCTCCCGTCTGAAGCCCTGCAGAGCTGCTGCCAGTCAGTTCAGGGAATCCTAAAGTGGATGGGCCAGTGGTCTGACTCAGCAGAAGGCAGCTTCCTGCATTCCTCACTTCTGCCACAATAGATCTTTTAGACAGCATTGTTACGGTGTCACAGACTTTTGTGGGTTGCATTTTGCCAGTTGCATTACAGACAAAGCTTCTGCGCTGCCAGTTTCCTCTTACCAGCAACCTCTATTTCTCTACTGTCTTTTTCTCTCTGCACTCTTTTTTTTTTTAGTTTGGTTTGACACCAAGGCTGAGGAAGAGTTCTGTGGAACTGAAAAGCTCGCTTACAACTTCATGACTTTCATTTGTTTCTAATAAAGGTATCATACCCATTGACCTGGTTTGCACATAATGCTAACGCATGGTTTATTTAACCCATGAGTTACCATTACGTGCAAACCAGGTCAATTTAACCAGTTTATTTAACCCATGGTTTGTTGCCCTACCCACAGTTTGTCTGGCAGACAGTCAAACAAAGCGTGGTTTGTTTTCTCATCCCTGGGTTGTTTGTTGATTGATAAGACCCACACATAGTAAATACACTTTAAAAACAATTTAAAAGCAATTTAAGAACAGTTGTGGTACAATAAAACAGTTATGCAATGTAAACCAATAAAGGACAATAGCTTCCATAATAAGTAAATAAGCATTGTTGCAAGTAAAATGACCACTAAAATAACTTTAGCTGGTAGACATGGTGAGTTGTTCGTTAAGTCTAATAGCTATTGACAAATAGTTTGCCACTTTCAGAGACACCCTGGATTTTTTGTCTTCCAGTAAACATTTAACATAAAAACAAGCAGACCTCTCTGGTATATTAGCCAATAATTGACTGATCGTATGTTTTCGAACTTCTGAATCAAATTTACAAAATAAAAGAACATGTTCGATTGATCTTGGCTATTACAGGGGCATAATCTTAAGAAAAAAGGAGTACCATTAAATCTGCCACTAAGCACTTGTGAGGGAAGATGTACACTGCCCAGAGAGCTTCGGCTATTGGGCAGTATAGAAAATTAATTAATTAATTAATTAATTAATTAATTAGAGCATTAAATCTAGCCAAGGTGAAGGCTCTTCAATATAGGGTTGTTTGTTTCCCTCCTCCTTCACTCCCTCCCTACCTGTATCACAAATACCTTTGCGCCTCTGTAGTACTGGCATGTAGAGTGGCTGGGGTTTTTCTGCCCCTCTTCCCAGCTGACTCTGTAGCCTGGCAAAATAACCCAGGAACAACCCGCAGTTCTGGGTTCACACAGAACAACAAACCATGGTTTAAACAACCTATAGTTCACAATCCCAACAACAAACCACAGGGTTCTCTTTCTGGGTTGTTTGTGGTTAACAAACCATGGTTTGTTAGCATGGCTGGGTTTGCACAGCATGACAACCCAGGATTCAGCAACCCATAGGTTAAATAAACCATGGGTTAGTGTTATGTGTGAACCAGATCAGATGCTGGTGGGGAAACACCCAGAGGGTGAGTTGAATTCCACATTTATGGAGGGGGAGGGTAGAACTTGGTACAGGGCTGCCATTTTCTGAGGCAGCCCCGTGTTTCATGTAACATTTTTAGTTCCACCCTAAGTCATCTTGGAAAAGAGGTAAGAGAAATGACAACTTCAGAATATCATTATAGGCTTCATCTCTATAGTCCCAGGGCTATGAGCTGAAGGCACATGGATGCAGCCACCTTCCTGAAGCAAAGTGGTCAGAATCTGGTCAGTGCCTGTATGGGAGACCACCTGGAAACCGCGTGCCATGATGGAACTGCCTTGATACCATCATGTGGGGGGGGGGGGGAGAGAGAGACCAGATATAAATGTAAGAAATAAATCTGCTTTCTCCAGAAAAAATAGTCTGCAGTTTAAAACTTAGGATGTAAACCCAAGATCTCCTGAAAGTATCCTTGGAGTACCATGCTGCCTTTTGGGAAGAAAAAAGAAAACAAAATGTGGGTATACAGCTGTATAACTCACACAACTGTATAACTTCATACAAAATCTGTAGCAGTGGAGATTGACTTAAAGGATTTGTGCAGTGCTTTAACCTGCGTGGGGAGAACTTAAAGCTGTTGTCAGCCTCTAAATACCTAGTGTTTGCAGACCAAAATAGCTGAAGGTCCTTTTGCAGCATCTCAGTAACCAAAGCAACCGGCAGTGACTTTTTAACAGCTGTCAAGCGACAGTGCTGAGTTTGTGCTTCCTGCTTCTTTCACTGTCTCAGTTATATATTTTCTGTCTGTCAGAGGTAAGAATCCTTCTGCCCTTCGACTCCAGGGGTTAAATTATTTCTGGGTTAAAGCTTAGCTCCTCCACCTCTTTGACTCTCTGGGAGACCAGCTGGGAAGCCTACAGAATGCCGGCCTGCAATTAGCTTTTTCACTTAATTTGTCTCCAACTCATCAAAAGTTAATTCTAAGTAGACAGCAGCAAATACCTCCTTGGAAACATTATTGACTTTGGTGGGCGGGGGTTGGGAGAGAAGGGATTCTTTCAGCCCCATTTCCTGGAAAGAGGAGGGCAGTGTGCTAGTGAGATGGTTGCTAAAGAATTGTGGGGAGACTCTGACCGCGGGGGTTGGTCCAATTAATTAGGGTGCCTTTAAGTTGATTGAAAAGTTTTGAACTGATCTTAATCTAAAGGTGTTGCAACCCCTTGTCATACATTAAAAAATACATTTTTGTAATTTATTACTCAGTTGGTCCATTTCTCCAGTTTAGTCGATGATCATGTTGCTGTTCCTTGTTTGAGCATTTCCCCTACCCCTCTTTAGACCTGTAGATCACTCTGGTTCTTTTCTCCTCCTTCCCACACTGCAAACTGGGAACAACTGCGGGACTGTTGTGGGTTTTGCCATCCCCATGGCAAAAACTGATGTTGGTCTAGGACAGGGCCAAAGAACCTCCAGATGTGATGGGCTCCAACTGCCATTGGCCGTAGCCAGCATGGCCAGTGGGCAGGGAAGGTGGGAGTTGTAGCCCAACATCATCTGGAGTGCCAGTTTCCCCACCCCCCAGTTCCCGAGAAGCTATTGCTGTCAGCGGGAGGAGGAATTTGCATTATACCAAGTCAGACCACCACCACCATCATCATCATCATCATCACATTTATATCCCACCTTTTTTCCTCTTGCAAGGAACTCAAGGTGGCGTACATAATCCTCCTCCTCTCCATTTTATCCGCACAGCAACCCTGTGGAGGAAGTCAGGCTGAGAATCAGGGGCTGGTCCAAAGCCACCCAGTGATCTTCATGGCCAAGTGGGGACTAGAACCCAGATCTCCCGAGTCCTAGCCCAACACTCTAGCCACTATGCCACACTGGCTCTCCATTAATCCATCTAATGCAGTATTGTCAACACGGGTTGGCAGCAGCTCTGTGGGCAGGATTTTTTCCGTGCCAGGGATTGAACCCAGAACTTTCTGCTTGCAAAGCATGTGCTCTATCCCTGAGCTGCAGCCCCTACTGTGTACTCGGCATAAGGCAGCTTCATCTGTGTCTCCATGGTAGTTTTAAGCAACTACCACAAACACCTATGAGCTGCTTTATACTGAACCCATCAGTTGGTCTGTTTCAGCCTAACACTCTCTGCTGCAGCTGGCAGCATCCCTCCAGGGACCGAGGTCCAGGTCCCTGGAACTGACCCTCTGCATGCAAATCATGTGCTCTCTGCCATTGCACCACAGGCGGACATCTGTCTGGCTTACTCTTTCCCCCTGATTGCATGTTGCAGAGAAGAGAAGATGACGGCGGCCCGCATTAGGAAATGCCACAAGTGCGCGACTGGCTTGATCAAATCTGAAGGCTGCAACCGCATGTCGTGCCGCTGCGGTGCCCAGATGTGCTACCTCTGCCGAGCCGCCATTAACGGGTACGACCACTTCTGCCAGCACCCCCGGTCCCCGGGAGCCCCCTGCCAAGATTGTGCAAAATGTTCCCTTTGGACAGACCCCACGGTAAGTGCCTGTAATACACAAGATTCCATTTTCGCTGGTTTGCTGCTATAGTATTCTAGGTGCCGCTTATAATAAACGCATTATTATACTTGGCTCTTTTGAAGAATGTTCAGGTGTGCCATTCCGTTGTCTCCATGTCTTAGCTTCTTTTGGAGATTTATGTAAATTGGGACTGTGACGATTTAAAGAATGCTTGGTTCAGTGATCTGAAGTTTAACTGATTCATCAGTTAAAATTGAAATTCAGTTGTCTACTGCCAGATCTCAGTGACCTGGTTTGCACATAACGACAACCCATGGTTTAAACAACCCATGGGTTGTCATTCACAAGCAGGAGAGAGCGAGCACGCTGCTTCCCACGTGTGAGCCACTTCCGCTTTTACTGAACAACCTGCAATCCGCTTGTTTGTAGGTTGTTGAGCATGATATGTGAACCCAGACCAATGGGTTGTTTAAGGGCTAGACAATCCAGCGGCTAACCCATGATTTGTGGTTGGGTTAACCAATGGGTTGTTTAAGCCCTAAACAACCCCACGGTCCGGGTTCGCACGTCACACTCAACAACCTGCGAACAAGTTGATTGTAGGTTGTTGAGTAAAAGCGGAAATGATGGACACGCTCCTGCTTGTCCCGCTTGCTAAACAACTCCCAGCCTGTCATTACGTTCGAGCTGTCCCAATATTTGGTGTCCCCTTTGAAATACTGAAGCAAGTATGAGAGAATTCACAAGTGAAGAAACCAAAATTACTCCTCATTTATTGGAAGGACGGGCCATATTTAACCTTTCCCTTTTGCTATAATAATAATGTATCGGAACCAAAGCAGCTTCAAAAAATAAACAGGGCCCCAGTCCCATCACTTAAAACTGGCATTTACTCACTAGTCAATTAAAGCAGTGCATGTATGAACTTTTTATCTGCAAAGTGTTCTTTCCACCTTAGTCTGAGTGTCTGCCAACGAACTCTAGCACATTATAGAGGATTCTGCGAGCGTTGTTAGGTGCATGCTATATTCACATGAAGCACTGGCCAGGCCTATTGGAACTCACTGGTTTGTCACTTATGGATGGGCTGTTTCTGGCTTAGCGCAGAGCACTGTGTGAGACCAGCTCAGAAGACCTTTCCATAACCCACTAGAGTGTATACACTACAGCAGGGGTGGACAACGCACGGCCCACAGACTGCGTGCAGTCCCCCCTGGCCATTTTTTCAGGCCCTGCATCAGTGGCAGGGACTGAAATTGCAGCGGCGGCAGCAATTGTGGTGATTTTGCAGTGAAACAAGGCGTGTGGGGGCTGCACAAACCTTGTTTACAAGACACATCGTGCTTCCGAGAGGCTTCTGGATTCACAGAAGTGTGATTCAGCTTGCAAACAAAGTGCACCCCCCACACACACACACTTTGTTTCACTGCAAAATGGTCACAATTTTCTCCACTGTGGCAGCAAATTCAGCAGCAGAGTCTGCAATGGCAGGATGTTGTGTGTGTCCCCCCCCCCCCGGTCAGTTCTCTGGGAGCCAGTGCAGTGCCCTGAACCTCAGAAGTGGCTCACCTGTATGCTGCAGCCTGTGTCTTCCTTATTTCACCATGTTTCTCATACTGTGGTGCTGCACGTTGTGGTCTTCACCTTCCTTGTGCAAGAGTTTCGTGGAACAGCACTAATATATCTTGTCCTTCCACTCATGGTTCTCTGGATCCAAACCAGTATTGCCCTCCAAGAACAGAGAGCATGTACCGAAGGACGACCCCAGTGCCCTGCTGAGGCTGCGTATTACTGGGGAAGATGGGTAGTGGCAGGCAAGCTTCTTTTTAGGGAAGCTCGGCTGCCATTATTGAGCTGTTCGTTCAAGGACCCCTGGTAAGCACCCAACAAACTCCAGTGCCCACAGAACACAGTTTAAAAGCTGCTGGACTAAACTTTAGTTGATTTCGGGTGCAATCCTATGCAAGTTTAGACAGGGAAAAAGGCCTACAACTCCCAGCATGCCCCAGCCAGCATAGCTGACTAGGGCATGCTGGGAGTTGTAGGCCTCCCCCCCCCCCTGTCTAAACTTGCACAGGGTTGCACCTTTAAACTACTAAACATATTTATTTAATTTTAATTTAATCCCTATCCTTCCGTAAAATTCCCAGGGCAGCTAAAGTGTGCAGGGCAGGTTGAGGCTTGTAGCCCTAGTAGAATGTCCTTGTTAGTTTCTGTTCTCTTTCAAGTCTTGGCAGAAATGTAATTTTTTTTGTTGCTTGTGTTGTATCTGTTGGCTGACACTGGAGATTTTATATGCATATCCTATGTGGTCTTCATCTATATGTACATCTGGAAAAGCATAGCATGCGGAGAAAGCTTACTACATGGGAACTTGGGGGAGTTGGAAACCTCTCGGCCAAGGCTGGCATGTGATGCAAAGGGGTGGATGAGAGGAGTGACTGGGGAAAAGTGTAAAGCCAAGTTGCCAGATGCTTCCTCAAGTGCTTCGTTTGCATTTGTGTTTCTTCTAAGAATTGGCAGCCCACGAACTGCCCTGCGATGTTGCCATGCTGGCTGGGGAATGCTGGGTGTTGTAGGACTTTTCTCTGTCTAAACATGGATAGGATTGTGCCCGAAATAAATAAGGTTGCTAATGGGTTCAGATTTATTCCCAGTTTATCAAGGCCAGCCTTCCCCATCCTGGTGCCTTCCAGATGTGTTGGACTGCAAGTCCAATCATTGCCTGCCAGCCTGGTCATGCTGGCTGGGAATGATGGGAGTTGCAGTCCAACATATCTGGGGGGTACCAGGTTGGGGAAAGCTGATCTAGACAGATTTCTGTGATGGGTTTTGCAGATTGCCTCTAGTTAGTCTAATGTTTACTGAGAGGCAAGCTGCAGGTTTCTTTAACCGGGCCACATACAACTTAAGTCTGGCTCCTTCCCCTACCTTAAGTCCTTTAATTCACAAGTGATTTCCATGGTCGATCTCAGTGATGAACAAGCTGCAGATCCGTGTGTGTGTGTGCGTGTGTGTGTGTGCGCGCGCGTGCATGTGTGTGCGTGCACCCCCCCTTGCATTCTTCCATCCCCGCATCTTCTTTACCTTCCATTTTCAGCTGCACTGAAAATACTTGGCTAAACCGCCCATTGCCTATTGTTACTCAAACACTCCCTGGCTAAGATGGGAATGGTTTGAAAGAACTCCTCCTCCTCCTGAATATCTCTGCCTCATGAAACCATTTTAGAGCTTATTGGGAACAGCTGTGCCCACACATGCATGAAAAAGGAAGCCTTTTTAAATCCTTCCACCCTGGAATAATTAGCCATTCTCGCGCGCGCGCGCTCAATATATAGATGAGGTTGCAGCACCATACAAAAACCCTTATAAAAATATTCCGCCATAGCGTTTTTGTATTAAACAGAACACATCTACTTGAGGAGTTCTGGCTGATGACATCACCTTTCTGTGTGGTTTAGGATCCTTCTTTTTCCTTTCCCTAATACTGCATGCTATGCTTTATTCTTCGTTTTTGTACTCTTAGTATGTGCACACGCGCCTGGAGCTACTGAAGCAATAAAACAACTCCCCCTCCCCCGGTTCCCCAACCCGATGCCCTCCAGATGTGTTGGGCTACAGTTCCCATCATCCCCAGCCACCATGGGGATGGTGGGAGTTGTAGTCCAACACGTCTTTGAGGGTGCCAGGCTGGAGTAGATTAATTTTGCCTCCCTCCCTTTGCAGCAGAAAGGAGTGGGGTGGTGGTTGTTTTTCCCATGAAGAAATTTATTTAGAGCACAGTCTGGAGCAGTTACACACCGTGAAGATTCTCTCTGTGGTTTTTCAGAATTGTCTACCTCCAAGGAACCCTTTTCATGGTATTAGTTATCAAGTGAACCTTTCTTTTAGAATCTTGAGTTTTTATTGCCTCTTCTGCCGCTTTTTTGACCAGCTGTCCATTTTGCTTGTTTCTTTTTTGTTGTTTGTGTTTTTATCTTGTTTTCTGTTAGACTGACTTTATTTATTTATTTATTTCATTTTATACTTTATGACCCAGTTCACACGATCACTGCTACTTGCTGTAGTTTGTTTAAGCCACAGTCAGCTGCAGGAGATGCTGGGCGGTGTTTTTTATATAATACATCATTCATTGATGTTTTTTATATAATACATCATTCATTGATGACATAATAGCATAGACATACAATGCCTATTCCTTTCTTGGATCTAACAGTCTTTGAACATCCTTTAAACTCAACAAGTCATACTGAAGTTTTGAGTTATTAATTACTTATTCTTAATTCTATTTCTTATCTTATACTCTCCCTCAGTTTCATTCTTCTAATACCTTTGACTGTTTATATAATTCAAACTTTTACCCGTGGGCATATAACGCATTAACATAAAACAATTCAATACCCCCCCCCCCCCAAAGGATATTCAAACATATAACCTAACAGCATATATTGAAATACTGGTACTGCTAAGTCATTTACATTTTCAGTGCACCGCCTTAAACTGATTTTATACTTACATTTGTTTCTTTACATCAAGTCCATATAATTCATCCTTATATGAGATATATTACTGAATCTATTTATACATCTCTCAATAGAATGCCAATCATTTATATTTAATTTCCTCCCTCCCATTATAATCAATACGTTTATTATTTTCAGCAAATCCTAATTGCGAAGTAGCCATTTTGCCTTTTTTGGTCTTTTATTTGCTAGCAAAATTAAGGCGAGCTGTTGTCAAAAGGTGTGATACTGGTATTCTGGTGTGTTTTGGTAAATTACCACATTTGGTAAGCTTAGCAAACACAGTTTTATAGATTTGGTTACTGTATTTGCATTTGAAGCATTTGAGGGGTGCATTTTTCAGGCAGGAGATTTGCTTACTTGTGAGTAGACATGCAGAGGTTTGGTATTTAGGATGCTCTTTGAAAGTGCTGCTGAGTGATTCAATCCTGCTTGCTTCTGAGTAGACATGCAGAAGCCTTGTCCTGCTTACTTCTGAATAGGTGAAAAATGCTAATTATTGCATTTGGCCCTGCCCACAGATGGAATATTGCCCCAGAGACATTTCCCATTTTTCAGTTTGGCCCTCAGGCTGAAAAAGCTTCCCCACCCCTGCTGTCTAGTAACAGAGATGGAAACCATATAGCACCTTGGCCTCTTGTAAGTTCAGAAATGGGGCCACATGCAATAATGGCTCTTAGTGATCTGGAGTGATCTGCAGGGTCACATTTTAAGGATACGTCCTTTACGTTATATGGTGCCGTGCTACACTAAGTGGTGCCCTTTTTGTTGTGATGAAAAGCCAGGTCGCCAGGCATCCTGCTGTAGGAAACACATTGCTGCTTCAGATAGTCTTTTCTGAAAATCCCAGCCCTAGTGTGAATCTTGTTTGGACCCATAGAAGAAGCTGATGAAAAACACTTCTTGGCATTAGTGACCTCTGTGTGTGTGTGCTTCCTGGGAGAGCGGAGGAATAACTTTTTAAAGTCACTAAGCTCAGTAATAGCTCAAACCTGGGGGCATCTTTGAACAATTTACTCCATCTAATAAGCCACCTGCAGAATTGCCAACAGAACAGTCATGATAGCTCTATACTGCCTCCGGGTTCAGAGGGCTGGGCTGCCGCCCTCATGTACTGCATGTGGGCTTCCCAGAGGCATCTGGTTGGCCACAGTGAGAACCAGGCTGCTTGGTGGACCTTGCAGGGCTCATCTTACATTCTTCATGTACAGGAACCATTTTATATAATATGGCCATTTTACAGGGCTAATGTGTGCTCAGAACTAGACACATTCTGTGCCAAGGAAAGCTGAACTCTATACCCTGTATGCAAATAAAGCCAACCCTCTGCCTTTCTCTGGAGTGGCTCCTACGATTTCAGGGTGCAATTGCTCGTACACTTTCAAACATATCCTTGCAGCCGTAAGGGCTAGAAACTTGATAGAGTGTTTTTTAAACAACAACAACAACCAAAAGTTGTGATTCTCAAGAAGATGGATTACGTATCCATTATGACATTCTGTGGTCCTACAGAATCGGGGCATATGCACAACGCTGGATGAGTGCATGTTTACCTGTCGCAAATAAGAATTGTCTCCAGGAGCAAGGAACGACCGATTTGTGCAACGAAGGAGAAGTCAGTCCCATTTTTCTTTATCTTCAAAGCCGTTGTCTAGCATAAATACGTGTGGACAGGAATAGAAGAAGCTGCCTTATGCAAGTCCAACTGTTTGACTAACCCAGTATTGTCTGCTTTGGCTGATACAATCTTGGGCAGAGAAGGGATTTCAACCCTACCAGGGATTGAACCAGGACTTCATGCCAGTGATGCACTTAATAGACTTAATAGTCTTACTGGTGTGAGAAGTGGGATGCTGTTTAGATGGTAGTGCTTATTACTTCACCTATTTCAAAATGTGATTAGCTAGCCCAGCTGTCTTTGGGGTTCCTCATTCTGCTGCATGGGGCCCTAGACTTCTGCCCACAGATGGCACTTCTGCATGCGCAGCATATGCTTTCTGTGCACTGAGCTATGATCCCTCCCCAAAGGTGGGCTAAGGTTAGGTAAACTCCCACTAACAAATCTGTTATATAAAGTGTTTGTAGCAATGTAACATTAATGGATTACTTTGCAAGGTTGGGTTGTTATAATTCCAATGTATGCGACTCTACACTTTTGCAGAGGAACGCAAGATGATATTCTCTAAACAGATACTCTTCTTTTCCCTTCCTGTGCATTGGGGAACCACACTTCCAACATACAGCTTGAGAGGGAGGAAGAAGACAAAGCTCCTATCTTATGGTGGGATGTGGTTCCCTGCTGTTTCCTTGCCTCTAGGCAAGAGAGTGATTGCATCAGATTTCTTTGCAGAATGCAATTCAGCTGTTGGATCCTTGCCATTTTGCGTGCAGCATCTCAGAAGCAAAGGGGACCACCCCATCTTAGTTCTCAATGCAGTTCGAGACTCATGCCTACAAACAAGGGGGCATTAATTATGCTGGCAAGATAACCACCAGTATAATTATCTGCTGTTGCTTCAGCTGCCTAGTTGGTTAAAGGGAGGAGAATCAGTAGGACCCCTGTTGTGGTAAGCGTGATTATAACCATTTTGGTCAATAGATGTTCAAAGCAAGCATGTTTACTTCAGAGTGAGAGAACATGGAACTGTTAAAAGAAAAATTCCAGATGACTGAATGTATTTCAACAGAACAGTTGATAGCAGCTCTAGTTGGAGGATCTCAACCTCTACACTTAGGAAATCCCAGATTTCACAACCAGGACCTGTGCTTGCACCATCGGAAGGGACAGTGATCATTAGAGTTGCCTGAATCCGTATGGTGTTTGCCTAGAATTTTCCATCTCTAATGTCTCACTCTCTGGATGTATGGATGGAATAGATTTTTGTGCTGCTCTTCAAAACTAAAAGCCTTCCTAAAGCAGCTTGCAATAAAAAAATTAAACAAAACTCACACGACATCAATATTACTAAAACCACAGTTAATTTTAAAAGTTTTTTTTCTTTAAACCCCCCCCCAAAGTCTAAGAGAGCAGCAGAAAACCTATCGTAACACCAGCAAACATCACCAAATCTCAAGATACTGCTGCTACTACGGCTGCTGCTACTACTACTTCTACTGCTGCTGCTGCTACTACTATTATCATCATTAATAGAAGAAACAAGAGTAATAATAAAACTAACTACACTTCCTAACCAAGGGTAGATTGAAAGAAAAATGGCCCGCCTAAAAGAAAAGGGAGGTTAACTTATCTCTCTGGAGAAGTTCCATAGATGGGGGGCTGCCATCAAGAAGGCCCCGTCTCGTGTTCCCACCAACCTCATTGTATCTGCTAGCAGGTCAATGTGTAGTACCTCTATGGCTGATCTAAAGAGCCAGGCAGGTTCATATGGGCACAAATGGTCCATCAGATAACATGTCCCAAACCATTTGGGGGCTTTAAGTTCAAAACCAGCACTTTGACAGGCCTGGAAGTGAATAGGCAGCCAGTGCAGATGACAAAATGTGAGAGTGATGTGCTCTAAACCCCTAGCATCCACAAGCATCCAGGCAGCTACAATTCTGCGCTAGCTGAAGCTTCTGAACTATCTTCAATGGGAGTCCCACACAGAGTGCGTTATAGTAGTCTAATCTAGATGTAACTACCCTGAAGCTGTGCATCCGGTGCTTCAGAGAGAGTGGAACCCCCTCAAGAACCAGCCAAACGTTCATCCAGGTTAAGCTGTTTCCCCACCTACAATACCTCCCATCTTATCTGGATTGAGTTTTAGCTCGCTCGCTCTTTCACCCTGAAACTGCTTCCAGAAAGGACTGGTGTCACCAAAATACTGTGCCTCCTTGTTCCAATCTGGCCAAAGGGATATTTATGTATGTATGTATTTATTTACATTTATATCCCGCCTTTCCTCCAAGGAGCCCAATGTGGTGTACATGATCCTCCTCCTCTCCATTTTTCCCTCACAACAGCCCTGTGAGGTGGGTTAGGCTGAGAGTCAGCAACTGGCCCAAAGTCACCTAGTGAGCTTGCTGGCTGAGTGGGGACTCGAGCGTGGGTCTCCCCAGTCCCACGCTCTAACCACTATACTGGCTCTCCATGACTGATGGTACTGAAGGCTGCCGAGAGGTCCAGGAGAACTAACAAGCTTTTCTGTTCCGTCGGTCATCCACCAGAACAACCTGTGCCATGTCCAGACTGAAAGCCAGATTGGAATGGATCCAAATAATTGGTATCATCCCAAACTGCCTGGAATTGAGACACCATCACCCTCTCCAGATCCTTCCTTCAGAATGGAACACTTGACACCAGGCGATGGCGATCTAAGACCATCCCCCCTGCAACAGAGGTCTCACCACTGCCATTTTAAGGGCAGTAGGAATGGCCCCCTTCCCTCAAAGAAAACCAAAGAGTAATTCTGGTCCTGACAGCTTTTAATGTGTCCCGGAAGGGCAAGGATCTAGGGCAGCCTTCCCCAAGCCGGCACCCTCCAAATCTGTTGGACTACAACTCCCATAATCCCTAACCAGCATGGGAGTTGTAGCCCACATCCAGGGAATGCTATTCTAGAGAGCAGGCGGTAGGCCTCAAACCTCCAAGCAGCTTGTCCACATCTTCAGGTTGCCTGAGCTGAAACCTACCTGAAATACCCTGAAAAGGCAGTGTCTTAGCGGCATCCATCTCAGACGCTGTCAAAAATATGGTGTCTAAACCAGTGCGGATGCCAGGAGTTTTATCTGCAAAGTGCAAATGCAAATTGGCCCCAGTAGACCTTCTATCAGCTTAGCACCCTGAGCCTGTATGCAAAAGGTTCCTCATCACTCAAAAACACTCCACTGACCAGCACTCTGCGGATGCAACGGTGGTAGAAAAATAGGATGTCTTCGCTGTGTAGAATTTCTTTACTCACGGGATGAGTGACACCTACACAGGACGACCTCCTTCTCACCTTTTTGGGTCTAGGAGAAAACCCTCTTAGCACCTTCTGAGCTAGGAGATGCTGCTAGAGAAGTGTGAATTTAAAAGGGAGATTGTTCTGGCTATCTCCCGACAGATGTGAGACATCAAAAGGCTTCCTGTTTTTGTGGATCTGGAAACCTCAGGAAAGACGTGCAGTATTCCTAGTGAGCTATGGAAGGCAACCATCCTGCCCAAGCGGGCTGTGGTTTTAAGGAAATAGACACTGAAGGGCAGCTCTGTGTTGTGCCGCCTTGTCCTGAGGAGAAGGAGATAAAAGACAGAAAAGCCTATCAGATAACCTGATGGGAGAGAGTCCAGGATAGAAAAAACCGGAGATATCATATAATCTGTCGATTTAGCCTGTGACAAGCATGGAAGGGCAGCTACTGCAAACAGGTCTTTTTTGAACTCTAGTGGCATGTCCTTTTCATTTTATCGTATGCTATCTCAATCACTTTTTTTCAGAAGAGAATATAAACCAATATAAAGAGGGTTAGGGAAATGTGCAGCTCCTTTTAGCACTGGTTGCCCCAGCCAATTTTCAGGCAGCTAGCCACGTGGCTTATTTACAAGCCTGCCATAGCAGTTGTAGGACTTCTTTCTGTCTAAACATGCACAGGATTGCACCCTTAATGAATGAATCAAATGAGAGTACAGGCCAGTCCTGAAATCTTGGCTTGAGTGTGTGTTGGGGGGGTCCAATTGACCTTGGTGGTAACAGTGCCACTCAAACAAACTAGCCACCCTGCTTTCTTGGGTTGCCTTTTACCACCCTGGAGCAGCTGTTAGGGACAAGGTCCCGTTGCAAGTGAAACACCCTCGCAGTTGGTAGAGGAACCTACCAGAAGAGGGGTGCGTCCTCCCAAAACTGCAACCTTCAAGGAAAAGTCCTGTACAGCAGCTGAGGATTCTTCCAGCAGTGGCTTTCGGGCCAAGGTGACTAGACTCCCACCCACCCTTGGGCGTGCAACTGGCCCGCAGCCAAACTACAAAGTCAGGTGCGGCTTCCAGAACCCTAGTTTGTGGGTTGTCAGCTCTGTGCTGCCGTCGCCGAATCTGGCAAGAGATGCTGGGATTCCTGAGCAGAGCCATTTATCGCACATACACACACAAGCACGTGCACACCTTGTGGGTGCCTGCCCGCCCGCCCAGCAGGCTTTCCTGTTTCTCCTCATGATGGAGCAAAGGCACAGGGGATGTCAAAGGCTGTGCGGAGAAAGGAAAAGGGAACAACTACAGCCCACGAGCGACATGTTGCCCTCCTTTGGCATAAGCAATAGCAAAAGTGATGGTGGGGGAGCACAGTGCCGAAAGCGACTAGTCCTCATGATCATATGCTACCCCCAGTATCGGAGGCAGTGTGCTTCTGTATACCAGTTGCTGGGGAACGTGGGCGGGAGGGTGCTGTTGCACTCATGTCCTCCTTGTGGGTTTCTCACAGGCATCTGGTTGGCCACTGTACGAACAGAACGCTGGGCTAGAAGGATCCTGGTTATGTTCTTATGAGAGGCTTGGCTTTAAATGCTGTGCTTTCAACCACACCCTGTAGCCCTTTGCTGTATCTGCAGGAATCCACAGTTGTGTTCTGTCGCTCACTTGAGGCGGAGGGTCCGGGAGGTGCTGTCTGATGCTCAGAGTCTGGCTGCAGAAGCTTTCCTTGACCGGAGTGCATGCTGCAGGCTGTTATGCCACGACCCTTCCTGTCAGCGGGGAAAAATGGGCTGTTCCGTTAACAAAGATCCTTGGGGCCTCACTCTGCCCTGGAGACCGTTTTGGCAAGAGTCTTGACTTTAAACTGCTGACTCAGGAAAAGGAATTGGAGCTAAAGGAACTGGAGCGAAGGCACAAGCCCTGCTGGGCAGAATCTCGAGGCGTCGTGCGTGCCCTCCCACCACCGACCCTGGCAAGATGCTGAGCCACACCCATCAGAAAATAGAACAGGGAGACTTGGCAGAGTTTCCTGACATGCTGGGCTTTACCAGATCCAAATCGGGACGTTGGCAGGCCTCTAGTGTCCGTGTGCTTAATGCAGAGGCAGCATTTTTCATAGGAGTGTCCCCGGGTGCTCACCAAATCCAGAATATTTTCCACATTGGAAGAGTGGGTGGGGGGAATACAGGAAGATATTAAAAGGGGGGAAATAAAAACAAGATGTGCTAGGTTTTTGTTTTGTTCTTTAAATTTCCCTGATGGGATGGCCATGCTCTTTCCAAGTAGTTCTGCAGCTTACATCAGTCTCTCCCCCCACTCCACCCAACACTTCCTCCATATACTACCCTCGGTGGATCCTGCCCTCAGAATGAATTACTGAAAAGATATAACTTCGCACATGTCCCCTGCTTCCAAGATTGAGGTTTTTGGAGAACTTAATTGGGTGGGGCGTGTGAGAGGAGGAGGGTGGAAGAATGCAAGGAAAAGAAAAGAAAGGCATGCAGAGGGAATGTATAGTCCAGGCTGGTAAACAGTAGTAGCCATGCAGGGTGACACAAGCCATATCCATTGAGAGCCCTGCCTAACGCACCTACTTTCCTACCTACACACACCTTCTTCTGCCATCAACTCTGGCCTGTGGTTCCTGGGCCTGAACTGTTCCAAAATTTTCCCTTGATCCATGTGATCCAGAAACCTTTTAATGACAGGACGCCAACTTATACACCAGATACGACATCCCAGATTTATTTGTTTTGAATCGGCAGATGTGCCCACACGCTAATCAAATAATCATCCATTCAAAGTCAAAGGTGTCAGTGCATGTAACTTCCTTCTTCCAGGCCTCCTCTCATAGGCTGAAGGGTTCTCTTCTGAATGTAATGGATATCCCAAGATGCAAGGAAGAAGCGTACGCTTGTGCATACAGTGCCCCAGCTCAGGGCCGGCCCTACCAAAGGCAGAGTGAGGTGGCCACCTCAGGCAGCGGGTGCTGGGGAGTGGGCGGGGAGCAGCAGTGGCAGCCCCCCTGGCTGTTCCCCCAGAGCCCCCCCCCAGCTGTTCCCATCCTCATGAGCTGGAGTCTTGGTGGTGGCAATGCTTGCTTGTTGCTGGCCTGGGGATGGCTGCCTTGCCTAGTAGTTACCTTTCCCCAACACGTCGCAGACAGCATACTTGGGAAAGGCCCCCGACCAAGCAAGCAGTCCTGGAGGCAGCCAGCCTAGGCCAGATTCTCCAGCAGGTATTGTGTGCGCACACGCATGCATTGCTCTGCTCACATGACAAATGCTGCTGATGCCTCATTGAAGCATTTGTTAGGGGAGGGGCTGGAGCTCAGGGGTGTAGCACCTGCTTTTCATGCAGAAGGTCCCAAGTTCAATCCCTAATCTCTCCTGACTGGGCTAAGAAAGCTTGGAGAGCCATTGCTGCCAGTCAGTGTCGACAATACTGGGCTAGATGGACCAGTCGTCTGACTCGGTGTAAGGCAGCTTCCTATGTCTGAGCATGCTGCGAGCAGACATCGGACAGTGTGGTGAGCGAGGTGTTGAAGGTCAGAGGCATGTGTGCCATGCGGCCTGCCCTTTGGCCCCTACGCTTGCTTCCTGCCCTCAGGTGTTGTGGGAGGTGCTTTCCCATTGCCAGTCAGCTTCTGTACTTGGAATGGGGGTGGCAGTGAGAGGCGGCATCTTGTCCCCTGTCTTACACAGGAAATGTCTTGGGCTGGCCTTGCCAGTCAAGTCCTCTAATCCCAGCTTTTATTTCCTTCTTCTGAGATTCTGGCCCTCTCAGCTCTGGGCATACCTAAATTCATGACCTATATCTATGGCTGAGTCCCCAGAATTCCTGGAGCCATATACACAGATTGCTTCAGTCTCCTGTTTCATCCCCAGCCATCTTCAAGTCATTTTCCATATCACTTTTCTTCTACACACATTCTCAAGTACTGTGTGGAAAAGCAGCCAAGCTATGGCCAAAAGCGCAACAGTTTGAGACACAATATAGAGAGAGAGTGAATGAGTGAGTGATGGAGATGCACATCTTCAGTGTATTCACAGTGACTTGTGTAAGTAGCACAGACAGGTCCCTGCCCTCAAGGGGCTGACAGCCTAAAATAGACGGTGGGGAAAACAGCAGAGCAAGGGGGAGAGATGAGGGCGAATGCCATTAAATGTACTTAAAGCTTGGCTGCAGGTTGAGAATGAAGATTAAGAGGTTAAGGCTAAGGCTGGGTGGAAAAGGTGAGTTTTGAGGAGGGATTTGAAGGAATGGAGGGAGATGGTCCCAAAGACATGCTCAGGGAGTCTGAAGTCTGTTTCACCCGTGCTTGTTGATCTCTCGATGACTTGCACCTGCGTGTGGGCCATTGCATGTCCAGCAACACACACACACACACACACCGGTAGAACGCCCACTTTGCTTCACATCACCTCAAAGATGTTGCTCGTCATTGGAGGGAATGCAGGCATGTCCGTTGCCAGTCATCAGGTGTACAGGGACGGGGTGCAGGGAAACCAAATGGCGAACATGACCTTTTGTGTATATAGTTTTCACTCTTCGCATGCCCCTTGCCATATTTTTCCATCAGCTGCCTTAATCGTAACGTGAGTGGCAGGGCGGGGGTGTGGGGAGGGTTAAAAAGAAATAGCACCGAGAAGCCGCCCTACTGTTGAAGCTTTTATTTGAATACATCTTTCTTGCCGGGCCTGTATCCTTCGTGTCTTAGATAAGATAAACGGCCCCGTTCTTTGGCTACTAGAGCCATTGGCTTTCATTTAATGTTCCGTCCGGTTGTCAGGTCTTGTAGTTGAGAGCTGCAGCTTTAATCTAAATATTTAATGGTTGAATGCCATTTAAAAGATTAACGGTGCTCCAGCTGCTCCTTGGAAGGGCGGGTGTGTGGGGGGGGGAGGAGAGTTTGCTCGTTGCCATCTGCTTTGTCGGGCCAGCAAGCTTGCGGCAGGATCAGTGTTCCGTCTGTAAGCAGCTTAGTCATGCTCCGCGGTATGGGTGAGGATTCCATACAAGTGCACAGCACGTTGTCGGCAGTGCGGCAGCGCACCTGCTGTCCCCACCACTACCGCGCTTTCCAACATGATCCAAGTTGTCACTGAAAAACGCTCAGCCACACATCCCGCCATCCGCACCCTGTGCACACTCTTGTCAGTCTGCATCTGTCTCTCTTTTCAGGGCAGTCATTAGCTTGTGACCAGAGACAGGAAGTGATATTTATTGTTGCCAAACACAGATGCCTGAAGAACCCTCAGCTTCCATCTTTAAAAATAAGTTCCTAGTCCTTACGGCTGCAAAGATACACTTCAAAGCGTGTCGTAGGTGAAACCTCAAAAACCAGAGCGGGTCGCTGTATAAGTTTCCCAGCAGTTGGGTGCGAATCAACGCATTGCAGCATAACAGAGTAAATTTTGCAGAATACACTTGTGCAAAATAAGCGAGGTCGCACAGATTTGCATATTTCCTGTATAGGTTGTGGAATTTGGATTTTCTCATCGCAGAATTCAGTGCACCCTTATACAGAGTCTTAACTTCCTTTCTTTTTTTAGCCGCCGTGACCCACAGCCGTGCTGATACTTCTGTTTGTTTCTGTCATTCATAGGAAGATGATGAGAAGATAATCCAAGAGATTCAAAAGGAAGCTGAAGAGGAACAAAAGAGGAAAAGCGGAGGTTGGTTGTGTCCTCTGTCCTCACGTGTAGAGTGCTGCAGCTGTGTTGGAACGTTAGTCAGGATTCCCTTGAGAACTGAGCAATTCCAGTTCCACAGAGTAACCTTGTTACTCTGAAGTTTTTGTCCCTCCTCCCCATCATTTCTTCCCTCCTCCACCCGTACAGGCAAAGCTCTCCTTTACAAGCTTCGCCTAGTTACCCCTGCAGTGCACACAAGCTCTTCCATAAGAGCTGGACTGACCGACTGACCTGCTGTCCAAGACGTCCATTTTGACTGATCTTGTAGAGCCTTTGGGGGCTAGGGATGAGTTTTGGGGACACTCTTTGTGTTGTGTTTTGTGTTGAATGGGACTTGCATCCCACAGATGCTTAAGCCACAACCTCATAGGAAGCTGCCTGATACTGAGTCAGACCATTGGTCCATCTAGCCCAGTATTGTCGACACTGACTGGCAGTGGCTCTCCAGGGTTTCAGGCAGGATTCTTTCCAAGCCCTACCGGGAGAGGCCAGGGATCGAACTTGGGACCGTCTGTGTGCAAAGCAGGTGCTCTGTCACACTGAGCTGTGGTCCCTCCCTACTGCACCTGGTATTCCAAGGTGGTCAGCCGTCCAAGTACTAACCAGGCCCGACCCTGCTTAGCTTCTGAGATCAGATGAGATCCGGCTGTTCAGATGTTACAAATATGCTCAAGTACACTCCGTCAGTTTTGACAAGTAGATTACAGGCAGGCCTGTGTGCATTTTGCAATATTTGTAGAAAAAAAGCACAGAATGCAGCTTCCTTAGATTCAGCTTTCACTTTTACTTTTTAAAGGCCAAGTTTCTAGCCCTTTGGGCTTTCTATGGTCCTTTCTATAGATCTGAAGCAATGCTGGGAAGTATGCCGGCAAGGCCTGCTGAAATCTCAAGCCAGAGGGTATTTTAGTGGTTGCTAGGGGTGGGCCTTCAGTGTCTTTGCCCCTTCTGTGACTCGCAGAAACAATGAGGTAGGCAAATAGAGGTGGGAAAGTAGCAGACTTCAATGATCTGAACTGCTGTCCAGTTTTAGCGTTTGGTATTAGAATCCCTGACCTGTAGTAACTCAGCTGACCTAACAAACGGATAGATCCAAATACGGACTCTGCCCTTTTAAGACTGTTATCTTCTTCCCTGCCTTCCACTCTGTGTCCCCTCCCCTTTTTGCAGAAAACAGTTTTAAGCGGATCGGGCCCCCAGCGGAGAAGCCTGCAGAGAAAATCCCGCGGATCGAAGCCATCCCCAGGCCGGTTCCACAGAACCTTCACCACCAAATGCCCCCGTACCCCTTCGTGCACCCGCCCTTCCCCCTGCCCCCTGTCCGCCCACTGTACAACAACATTGGCCCCATTAACCTCGGCCCCATCCCTGCCCCGTACGTGCCCCCCCTGCCTAACATGCGGGTAAACTACGACTTCCCCCAGATGAACCTGCAGCTGGAGCATAATCTTCCTATGCACTTTGGTCCACAGCCTCGACATCGGTTCTGAATCCAGTTCTAGGAGGCGCCAGTACTTTTGGGAAGTCACTGCAGGGAAAGTCCACACACTGGTAGACGTTCACCCCCCCACACACACACACACACACTTCCAGTAACCTGTAAGCACTGACCACGCTCCATCCTCCCTCCCAGTTCTTTCATCACCTCTTGCAAAATCGGCCTTCGTTGCTCAATCTCGGAGAACGGCGTTTGGGCTGCGGCTGCGAGAAGGGTGCTGCTGTGTGCATGTGTCCTGATGCTGTTTCCGTGCGTGCTGTTTGTTCAGAAAGGAAGTCCTTTGCTGGGATGGGACCATTTGGGATGGGATGGCAGCGGCGGCAGCGCGCTTAAAACCCTTGTGCCGAAACTGCAGTTCACCTATCTGCCAAAATGGTGCTAAGAGGGGGAGGGCGTTGTTTGTTGGGTGGATTTCTGTACCCTCCCACAGTTCTTGAGGGAGCCACCAATGCCTCAACAGCAAGCAGAATTTGGCAGACGTCCCTTTCAGGCTGCTTGAAGCAACGGGATAGCAGTGCCTAAAGCCCACACGGTCAGGGAGAAATCCCGTCAGGGCTCTCACTAGACAACCAGCAGGCTTTCCGCTGTAACCCTCTTCCGCTGTCGGCACAAGTGACAAATAGCCGGCCAGGGCTTGGCTTGGTGGTGGGTCAGGATTTCCTAAGAAGGTTTTGGGTGTGTCTGGTTCTTCTGAGATGTCAAATGTGAAAGCTTGCTCGCCTCAGTCTCAGCTAAGGTGATGTGTTTCAAAACAGGTGCAACTTCGGTGGTATGAGCATTGCTGAGGGTGAATGTTTGTGTGTTTGGGCAGGACCTCTGCGGTCGGTTTCCTGACTCGGTAATGGCCTGACTTATTCTTGTGTGCTATGTGGCCCCTATGGCCACTTCCTGCAGGGTTGCGCTGCGCGTGGCAGCGTTACGGTCAGATAACAGCGCCGCTCGGAGGGCTTCGGTTTGGAGAGCTTTGTCAGCGCGGAGGTTGAAATGTCCAGAACCCTTGGAAGGGCATTTGTGTAAACTGGTTGGTTTCAAAGCAAGCCTCAGTTTCCTTTGGTGCTTCGGTGTGTGCTTTGCACGCCCAGGTTGCTGTCCAGGGCATGCAACATGTTGGAAGCACTTTCTCAGCAACTGTGCGGCCGTCATCCAAAGCACTCTTGGGCACTCTGCATGCACAGCGGCTTCCTTGCTCTTTTTGTCACAGGTCAAGGGACTTTCCCTTGCACATTCCCAGCTCCTAGAAGAGAACTGGCCTGCTGCTGCGCACTTTGGAGACCCTATTAACAGCGGGGGCCATGATCCAAAGCATTCTCGCTCTCCTCTGTGTGCACCGCGGCTTCCCTGGAGCCCTCTCTGTGTACGCATGACTGAGCTGCTGGATTACCACAGTGGTGGAAACCGTAGGTCTCAAGAGCTATTGAAGGGCTAGCTTTATAACCAAATTGGTAACTGCATGTACGGTTGTGGGCTGTCCTCGGGAAGCTCTTCTTACGCGCCTGCAGCTTGCATGGTGCCTTTGTGGAGTGTCTCGACCCTCCAAGCGACCGCTGTTTGATCTCTGCAGTTGCACCCCCTCTTTGAAGAGATGTCGCTGTCGTGGATAATGGAGCACACTGCTCATGTGTGCTGCGCTTGTGTGTCAGGCTGAATCACAACGCATTGCTTCTATGTGATCAGCAGGCATGCGAGAGCCCTGAGGACGAGTGGTCCACGCTCACTGTCTGTCTTCACGAATTCTGCCACCAGTTTGAATCGGCCTTTTGTCATCAAGTAGCAGCAACCCTCAATGGTCTTATTTAGATCATGGAAGATGGCTGCCTCCAGCTCCCCCTGCCCCCACCCCAAATAAAACCCATTTAGGAGGAATCCCCACCCACCGTCTTGCTAATACAAAAATGCAGTTGCCCTTATAAATGTTGGTCCTGTTTTCCTTTTAGAAGCAATATAGTAAAACCTTTTTGGGGAACTTTGAACAGACTGGTTCTGAGTTGTGCTCTTTCTCCCCTCTGCCCTTCGGCCCAAATCCTTTCCTTTGGACCTCAGTCAGAAGCATTGTGCAACTCTGAAGTGTGGTAGTGCTATGACTGGACCACAGACAAAGAAAAGTATAGATGCTTTCCTTCCTCCCGCCCTTCCACCAAACCAGTGTTTTAATTGTTCTTTTTCTTTTTTTATTTTATTTTTTTTTTAATTTTTTTTTTTGGTCTTCTTGAACAGAAGGGTGATAAAGAAGCTGGGAGCTGCCCACTTGGGCTCCACAGTGGTGAAGCCATCGGTGCTTTTGGAGGCCCCAAAACTGGCAGGCCTAATACCATGAGACGTAAAGCAAATAATTATCCCAGTAACCATTACGATGATTGCCAATTTCCTTTCCCCTCACAATAGGTATCAAAGCAGCTTAGCTTTTCCATCTGGAAATCAAGTGATTTCAGTCCCCCCCCCCCCCCGAGCCCAACTTTTTGATTTAGTAATCAAGCAAATTGAACCCAAATACGTCTATGGCTAGGTTTCCTTAAAAATGCCTGCATTTATAGAAACAGCTCTCTGGTGTTTTGTACAGCCCTCCAGCACAAGGCAGCAAGCCACAGTCTATGTTGTTGGTTTTTAGCTGTGTGTAGCCCACAAGGCCATGCACAGTAAGATGGTCAAACTAGTATATAGCGGAATGCTCCCGTGGTGAAACATGGTACCCTTTGTTGCAGGTATATGATGCATCCAACTGTAGGACATTTGAGTGTGTTCCGGCTGGGGTGATGATAATCGGGAATAGCTGTATTCCAAGTGGGTTTCATCCATCCTGAAGTTTTATATTGGCTTAAAAATTCTAGTGCATTAACTCTCTGTTCCAGTTTGATCCGTAGGTATATGTCTAGAGTTAAGAATCCTGCTGTTTGCCATTTGTTGACATTGCTGCTGTTTGGTATTTTTATTTTTATTATTTTTAAAGGCATAAAGACAGAGCTGGCCAGATGCTACACACTTGTTTTTTATTCAGGTTTTTAAATCAGCACCTTAACCCTTTAACGACAAGATTCCTTGAAGTAGCGATTGCAAGTCATGCTGATAGCGCCGTGTTTTAAAGTAGCAATTGCCTGGTGTGTGGATAGCACCGTCCTGTCCCCCCCAAGGGACGAGAGGACTGCTGACAAGATGTGTGAATGTTGTGATAATTCAGAAGCATCTTGACTCTTTTCTCAGCGCATCACAGTTTTGGACCCAGGAGTGATTTGTGGGTGCAATCCTGTGGTTTAACTCATAATTAGGGCAGCTGCCTCTTAAGAGTTCAGTATTATGTTGTTCTCTCCAACTCCCCTGCCAACCTTGGCCATATTGTGCTGACTTTTCAGAAATCTCCCTGCAGTGTGGAAGAAGCTCCAACGTCTGCCGTAGCAAAACTCCACTGTATCCCTTTCTCGAACAGCCCCTGCCATCCCAGTGCCACTCTGCCTTGCCTTCTGCAACTTCCAGTGAGTGAAGAAGCTCCTGCGACACCTGGAGCTCTGAGACAGTTCTACACTCCATGCAGCAGGCACTGGGCCAGTTCACACGTAATGGGCAATCGTTGGTTAATTAACCCACAAATTGCCAGGCATGAGCAGGAGTGCATGCTCTGCCTCTGGCGCACCTGTTGCTTCCGCTTTCAATTAACAATAACAAGCTACGATCGCCCCATTCATAGCTCGTTAGCATGATGTGTGAACCCAGACGCTCTGGGTTGTTTAGAGGTTAAACCAACAATAAACCGTGAATCAACTCTGGGTTGTTTAACCCCTAAACAACCTAGAATGTCCGGGTTCAGACATCATGCTAACAACCTATGAATGGGGCTGTTATAGCTTGTTAATTGAAAGTGGGAGCAACGAGTGCGCCAGAGGCAGCACACTCACTCCCGCTCATGCCCAGCAATTTGTGGGTTAATTAACCTACGATTGCCTGTTATGTGCGAACTGGCCCAGCGTCTGCTGCATAGAGTGTGGAATTGTCTCAGACCTCCAGGCGTGCAGGAGCTTCTTCACTCCCGCTCATGCCAGGTAATTTGTGGGCTAATTAACCCACAATTGCCCATTACGAACTCGACCACTGTTACTGTGGGTGCTCTGGCATTCCCCACAGTGCCAACGAAGTGTGGATGACATACCCACATGTTTAAATGCACATGTACAATTGGGCTGGGACTTCCCGATACATGATTGCATGCATTTTAAAGTTACAGGTATGGTATCCACATACCTTTCGCAATTTAGAAACACTGTTGTGAGCACATCAGTTGTGGTGGCTGTGCCAAGCGGGGAGCTGCCTGCAGCGACCTGTCTGCATAGCAGTGAAAACGCAACTTCCGACACTGTTTGATGTCTTCATAGACCTAGGCTACAAAAATGTCACAACATCTGACATGGGCTCATGCCAGAGTAAGGTCATGCCAGGGACCTCTACAAGATGGTAGCTCCAGTGACACAGAGAAGATCATTAAAGCCTTTAAGAATTAGATAAAAAGAACCTATTTCTGCTTCTGGTATGCATGAATGTGCCATGACCTTTCATGACAACAGCTCAGTGAGCATTTTTCATCTAGGGTCCTGGATAGTTTAGGGTGGGCCTCCATCCTGCTCTTCTTCCATCGTTAGGTTTCCGTGCCCAATGAGGATAAAGGTCCTTCCCCTTTGCCACAACCACTTCAAATTACAGTTCCCTTTTTTATATGTATGTACAATGTAATAATAATAATAATAACAATAATAATAAATAATAATAATAATAATTTTATTTTCGGTCAAAAACCAATGTAGCTGTTTGCAAGGTCTTTGGGTATGGCATTTGAATGAAGGTGGTACTAGGAGGAGATAGATGTGCAGTTCAAATTGGCTGTTGTTACGTGAGCAGTTCTGCATTGCAGCCAGCTGAACCTCCGAGGCAAGGTTTGCATCCCCTGGTCACTGTCTCTTCTGTCAGTTTTGCTTTTAGGGTTTCCTTGGAACAAGACTCTTGGTTCTGAGTGGGGGGCTGGTGTTGGGCACCGACCCCCAAGTCCTTCTGCTACGTAACCTCCCATTCCTTTCAGTGGGGTTCCTGCTCTTCCCCTGTGGCAATTAAAGATCTTGATGGCAACATTAGCACAGGCCAGGTTGCGCCTGTGTTAACCAGTACTTTAAATCCACTGGATATTAAGAATGTGGGCAGCGGAGCTTCCATAGGCCGGGACGGGGAGGGACACAGATAGACCATCTTTTCCCACATGATTGTGCCTATTTTAATGGGTTTTCTGGGCCTTAACTAAAACACACAAAAGAAACATAAAGCCAAGGAATATCATAAATATTTGCCGAACTGGTGACTAAATGGCTCACCAAACGATGCCTCCTCCTTCATTCTAGTGCTCTAATGAAAACTGTCCTTCAATTAGGGGATAATCCATGTCTTTTAGGAAATTGAGTCTGTTTGAGTCTAAGGAAGACTGTCTTGCTCGGGCTGTTGAATTTTGACTATTTAAAGCAAAATATCTCTCCATTCTCCATCGTTCTGTGCTTGTCCACTAACAACGGGAAACGCCTCCTGAGTTCATGCTGACTTTAAGAAGACTCTGAGTTTCCAAATCTTTTTGCTTTTTCCTGTTAGAACAGCACCTTTTGATGTGTAAGACTGAAGCAAAGACCTTAACCCTTGATCATGAAAAGTCAGAGATGCCAAGATTCAGCTCCTCTCAGATTTCATAGTTTCTCTAAAGTCCACTGTTATCTCTGCCTTGAACAGTGTCATTGAATTGTCTTCCCTGTTACGGATGCAGCGGTTCTTTTAGCATTTGACCAGTAATTTCTTTTTCAATTTGTTACTTGCCTGTTTTGGGGTGTGTGACTTGCTTAGGATAAACAGTCTGCCCTTTGAACTGACTTTTAAGGTTTGGGTCCTTGATCACTTCCCATGTTCAGAACACCGCATTTGGCAAAAAGGTGTGTTGGCAAGAGGCGCAAAGAATGTGGATCTTGCAGCAAGCATCTGACATCGGATATATGTCAGCCATTTGGCGTTTTCCAAATTCACCAGTAGAACGTGACCTGTTTATGCACAGCAGGCTTCTTGCAGTTCATCCAAGGAACAGAAGGGTTGCTTCTGCAAGCCTGTGTGCCCAGTTTGTGTTTGAAATAAGGGAACATTATGACCCTGCTCTAATGTAACATTCTCACCGAGTTTTAGTTCTCGCTGAGGTGGTAATCACGTGTCTGAGCTGTACCGTTTCGGACTGGAAGCGACGATGGCTCACATGAAAGAATGCTTCTCCAAGCAAAAAGTTCCCTTCATGCACAAAACTAGCAAGTTAGGGCCTAGCCTCGTTTCCTTGCCATGATAGTTTTCTACATGCAGGGATTTTTTTAAAAAAAATTTAATTGATAGAACATTCATTCACATGAAAGAGGTACACAACCAAGAAACAGCCACCTTGGTGAGAACTAGTGCATGGTAACACGGGGTAACTTTGAAGTGTCAAGAGCCTAACCCAGTCAATAGTCAGCCCTTCTGCATAAAACCTCCTGCTTTCCTCTACGTTAGTGCCACTGAAATATGGCATACTAATCTGCAAGGAAGGGGGCTCGGGGAGGGCACCCACGGCCTTTTCAACTTAGCCCTCTTAAAGCCATGTTCTGTCCCTTTTCTGCATTGGTCAAGTTGCTTTTTCTTCACTTTAATCAACACTTCCTTCATACTTTAAACAAACATGCGTATCTGTTAAAAGGTTTTTTATTATTCTGATTCTTACAAACTTTTATTTGCGACTTCCTTTTTAAAAAAAAGTCCATCTCTCTTTACGGGTAGACAAGGGGAAGTGTGGTTTGTTTGTTTTTTGTATACCCTAAGCGTGACATTTTAACCGGTACTTTCTATTATCAAATTTGCAGTGTCGCATTTAACTTGCCTTAAAAGGTGGAGAGAGAAATCTAGTATTTGCACTTCGCAAAAAAAGAAAAAGAAAAAAAAAGATTAATTTAAAAAAAAGAGCAAACCCTATCAAGGGAAGGTGTGCATGTTCTGCAACTTTGTATAACACTAGCTGAAAATGAATAAGTGGTTTATTAAAAAAAAAAAAAAAAAGTGAGGAAAAAACAGGAAAAAAAGAATATTTTTCTTTACCTTCTGGTAGGAAACTGTTCTAATATTCTGTGTGTAAAAAGTCTGTGTAATATATTGTAATTTGAAATTTTTGTAATTAAAAACAACCATTGTGCACTCTGTTTTTCGCATCCTGGTTTCCTACGGAGAATCCGTACACAGAAACATTTTGCTGTTCATGGTGGTAGGCAGCAGCTAGGCTAACCACAGTTGTCTGCAAATGTTCAGATCGCAACAGCTCAAAACAGTAAACGTTTCTAGGCGAAAACGGTTGAAGCCTGCCACAGACCCTTAATTTGTTCCAAATGGAAAGCAAGAGGGAGAAAACCCACACGCAGCCACCAGCAATGCAATCTCAAGAGGGTTTCCAGCCTCACATTCCAGCATAAAACTCAGCCAAGGCCTTAGTTGTATCGCAGTCCTGTTCTGAGATGAGAATGCCCCTTATTTTGCCTCAGTTTTGGATACCGTTAAAGGCTCCTTCACACAGTACAGAATTCCTATACTGTGAAGGCCTTTGAATTTAGGAAACAGTGGTCTTATTAAGGGGTGATGATCAGACACAAATATGTGTCCATTGCACATGTTCCCTGTGTGTGTGTATCTGGTTCGTCTTCCCAGCATGAACCACTTCACCTCACTTCCTAAGTGTATGTATAGTGAGCAAAGAAGCACACACTTATAATAGGTAAGTGATTATCAATATGTGGGTACATTGCACATTTATACCTGAAAATGCCAGTTATTGCATAGGCATTTTACAAAGTGTGAACCAATCCTAAGCCATGGGCTAAATGCAACAATCATACATGTTTTTTTTAATTAATTAATTAACTTTTTACTTCTCTCTACCTTTCATGGTGACTGAGTTTGTAATCTAGCGTTCAGACTGTCTACCTTCAGGACACCCTTTCTGCATCTGTGGATGAACCCCAAGGTGGACCCCAGAACCCACAGAGTATTGCAGAAGCATCTGGAACATATCCTAGGATGCACACCAGTATTTTTTTTTTAATTCAGTACTGGCTGTAGGAACATAGGAAGCTGCCTTATACTAACTGGGTTCACACAACACGATAACTCACAATAAACCTTGAGAGTGGGTTTTCGCTGAACCATTTTCGTTGTTGTGTTGTGTGAACCCAGCCATGCTAACAAACCATGGTTTGTTAACCATGAACAACCCACAGTTCACACACCATGGGGGCGTTTTTGTGGGTTGTTCGTGGTTGACAAACCATGATTTGTTGGTGTGTCTGGGTTCACACAACACGACAACCCATGGATCAATGACAGCCCACACTCAGCCTTGAGTGTGGGTTGTCATGTTGTGTGAGCCCAGCTACTGAGTCAGACCTTTGGTCCATCTAGCCCAGTATTGTCAACACTGACTGGCAGCAATGACTCCCCAGGGTTTCAGGCAGGATTCTTTCCAGCCCTACCTGGAGATGCCGGGGATCGAACTTGGGACCTTCTGCATGCCAAGCAGGTGCTCTACCACTGAGCCTCAGTCAGTCAGTTTATTATGGCCATAGACCAGCAGGGAGCCACCATCAATTATTCCAAAGTGGTACTGAAATATAAGCAAGGGCACTTGGAGCAATGGCCAAGCCTGCTGGGTCTTGTCCAGCAAGGACTGTGTGACTTAGAACAAGGATGGGAAAGATGTTGGGCTCCGCTTAGTTTTTCACTAAAGCCCTCATGTCCAATTCAAGCCAGGGTCAAAATGGGGGTGAGGGGGCAGCAGGCATTCACTTAGAATTCTGGAACAGGCTGCCTCTGAGCACATGTTGCATGCAAAATTTTGTTTTCAGTAGCCAAGCTGAGTCTACAGTCCTCCACACAAGAATCTACCCCTGGTCCCCCACCCCACCCCAAGCTCTATTATAGCGGCCTAGTTTGGAAAGAGAAGCGGGGAAAGCCTTTAGGGGTCAGAAACCTTTCCCGGATGACTGGAAAGATCAGAGATCTACCAGCAGATCCCAATTTGCTTTCTGCTTGCTCCTACCTTAGAATCTGCCCAGAACTTGCCTTTTGTTGGGGAGGATCAGTAGTAATGGACAAACAGTCTTTCAGGGATGTGTGCCTTCTCATTGAGGAAACTCATTGAAACATCCCGCAATTATTACATAAAAGGGTCCTCGTGGAATCATTTTGCAGAGAACATGGTACCTTGGAACTCAGTATTTCAATATTGGCAGTCATCTCACGTGATCCCAAGGAATATAGCTCGAGAACCAATGTAAGCGGTATTCAGTCACTCATGTGGCTTTGCTTGCTCACTCCTGCTTCTTATAAAGAAGCAGAGGCCAGAGGACCTCTTCCAATCTCAAAGAAATGCTTTAACCATAGATTTTGCATTGTTCATTGGCTGGTTCATTGGCACCCTAAACAATTGTGGGCCTTGTGGGCCACTGGACTTGAATCAAGGCTGGGGACTGGATGAGAGCTGACGAATATGGGGGAGCTTTTCCCGAAGCTGTTTTACACTTGATGTCTAACTCCTTTGTCTGTCAATGGCCTTTGTCATCTTGAGCGTCAGCATCTAACTCGGGGCTAAAGGACTCCTTTCCCCACCCCGCACTTGCACCTGCTTTTCTGGAAGAGCCAGGGGGTTCCCACTGCGGACTTGGAGGTGATTGCCGATACCGAAACAAGATTCCGAGCGCGAAATCTCCCTTTCACATGTGCTTTGCAAAACGATTCCATGTGGACCCTTTTATGTAATAACGGGGACGTTTCAACGAATTTTTAAAACCCACACATCTCCATGCAGTGAATAGCAGTGCTAAACCATGCTTGGTGGCATGGATGGAGTCGAGGGAGTGGGGCCGGCATGCGAGCCATTCTTGATTTATTAATCCAGGATAAAGGGTAAAAGATTCTCCAGCAGTGACAGACACACGCACACACACACACACACACACACACACACACTGCTACTTCCCCACAAGGAAAGAAATCTGCCCCCATTAAATGAATGTGCAGCTGTGTGTGTGTAAATGACAGGCACATCCAGTCAGATTAGCTCAGCATTTCAAAAGCTGAGCGCATTCAATATTCAGCCCAGCGCCGCTGTCAACTCTTGGGCGTCTGACAGGCCGATCCGCTGCATAATTCTGGTGAGAGCTTCCTCCCCTCCCTCCCCGCTTTCAGAGTCTCTTGCCACCCGCCTCATTCTAATTCCTTCTGCCTTTATGCTCTTCCATATTTTGATCCAGCTGTCTGGGCCAAATTTTGTATTTTCTAAATGGCACCCCGTATGAAGCAGGACCTCTTGTCAAGGTTCGAGCCCACGATCGAGTTTTGAACCGGTGACCCGAGGAATGGCAGGCGAGGGCGTGGCTTCCGTGCACTCATCCAGTTCTGGTCAAAGAAGGCAACTGCGCAGGAATGCCAGCCGATTGTTCCTCCTTTTATGCCAATAGGCCAGAGAAGGTCAAGTGATAATGCCCTGACCCCTACAAAGGCTTCTGGGTCAGATTTCCTCATCGGTCTTCGAAACGGAGAGACCTGCTTTTCTTGGCTGCAGCCTTTTGCTTTGCGCCATCCTTGGCTGCACTGGTTTTGTTTCCAACTTTGTTGACAAAACAAACAGGTTCATTTCTGGGGCAATCCGAGGAGAGTGGGATCAGTGGATGTGTTTGGCCACCTCTAGATGGCTGGGTTCTGCAGGGACATCATGATGGGAGACCTCTAATGAATTGTGTCTTCCCATGGGGAGGGCCCCTCCTCTGTTCCCTAGACTGTACTGGATAAGCAGGGATCTTCAACTATGCAAGAGAGATGTAGAACCGATTCTATTCAATCTCTCATTTTTCGGTCAATCCTTAATAGTGAAAAAGAAGAGGAAGTCTATGTAATAGAAGCAAAGGAAGAAAAGACATGGTAGTTGTCCAGCAGCAGCAAAAGCACTGAAAAGCTTGTATGATAAGTATCGTACAGTATCATTCAGTATGCCTATGTATACCAGTTGCTGGGGAATACGAGCGAGTGGGTACTGTTGCATTCACACCCTACTTTCCACAGACAGCTGGTTGGCCACTGTGAACAGAACGCTGGATAAGATGGACCCATGGTCTGATCCAGCATGGCTTTCTTCATGTTCTAAGCGTTTGTGGATATTATCCAGTTCACCAGATGCATGAAGTACATCTTCATGCCTCTGATGAAGTGGACAGTGTCCACGAAAGCTTATGTCAGAATAAACTGGTTAGTCTTTAAAGTGCCACAAGACAACTGAGCTGTGCACCAGTTGCTGGGGAATACAAGCAGGAGGGTGCTGTTGCATTCATGTCCTGCTTGTGGGTTTCCCACAGGCAGCTGGTTGGCCGCAGTGTGAACAGAATGCTGGACTAGATGGACCCTTGGTCTCATCCAGCATGGTGGTTCTTATGTCCTTGGGGGGGGGGGATAAACCAATCAATCTTTTGTGTGACATGGGCCCCAGTGGCTGCCCTTCTGATGACTGAGGGACCTGCATCCTCTTGTCCTCAAGAACTGGCACAAAAAGCAATCCAGGAGATGAGCTGGTATTACAGCTTAAATAATTCACCCATTTCCTAATAATTATGAATGGACATGGAGTGTTACACTGTAACACAGAGGTGCAGAACCTCAGGCCCAGGGTCAAAATCTGGCCCACATGTGGTCCTGGTCTGACCCTCAAGGGTTTCCAGGTGGCCATTCCCCTTTCTCCTGACCATCAAGTCATTTGGTGGTTTCCCGGCTCTTTCATGTTTTCCCCACCATTCTAAAAAGGCCGAACTGCCTCTCCTAAGGCTCAGTGACCGGCAGTAAAAGCTTTCAGCTCAAATATATGTTGGTATGCTTTGGTATTTTGGCCTCGTCCCTTTTGCCTTCAGTCCCGCCCACCACTGGAATGCAGCCCCCGAGAACTTCTCCAAAAAGGAATTCGGCCCTTGGGCTGAAAGAGGTTCAACACACCTGCTGTAGCCCATCTATATAATGTCGCAAGTTACTGGGTGTATGCCAAACTTCCATCATCCTTCCACCTCAAAAACTGAGCCGCAAGAATTGGGTATTAAGCACACACAGATGTATGTGTGTTACATCCAGTGCACTTGGGTGGGCTTTATCTACCCCTCCCCCAAACCCATGCAGACTTTTATTTTCTGGGAATTGGCCCTGCACATTCTGAAAATTCTTCAGAAAATAAGTTGAGCCAAGACATGAAGACTCATAATTTGAACATGTGTGGAAAAAGGCTTCTCCTGCTTGGCATCTGTAGCCATGGAGATTATGAGTGGAATGCATTGGACCGCCTTCACAAAAAAGACTGCTTGATGTGCTTTGCTTACCGCTGAGCAGAGAGACAGTCTATCCCTTCTTGGATTCTGCAGGGACATGGAGAGGGGAGACCGCACACCCTGCAAATGCAATTGAAATAACTAGCCACCTGCTCTGTCCCACCATCCTAACACTTGAGGGAAATTGTGTGAGGCGTTGCTAAGAATACTGCTTATGAAGGCAGCTGAAGACCACGGAGGCTTGGGTTCAAATTCATACACAGCCATGGACTCGCTCTGAGTTACTTCTCTCTCAGCCGTGTTTGCTAAATGAGGTTAAAAGGCCTACATTGTAAGGGCCTGCTGGGGTTTGGGGGGCCTGACAGGCGGCAGCAGAGTAAAAGTCAGGAAAATAGAACAGCTTTTTTCGACATGGCACCCTCCAGATGTTTTGGACTTCCAACTCCCAGAAGCCCTTGCCAGCATGGCCAATGGTCAGGAATACTGGGAGTTGAGTCAAAAACTTCTGGAGGGCACTGGATGTTTTTGGGAAGGCTGCAATAGAATAAAATGGGTGGGCAGATCTCAAGATGTTTTTGGACCTCAACTCCCAGAAGCCCTTGCCAGCATGGCTAATGGTCTGGGAGTTGAAGTCCAAAATAACTGGAGATTGACGTTCTGCCCTCCCCTGGAATTGAGTTGCTAAGGGAGCCTCTGCTAATGTCATTAATATGCCAACCAATGCAGGAGAGGCGTTCTCAATCTCGGCTGTTGCTAGGCTAATCTTGGGGCACGTTTTCCCGAAAACAAAAATATTGTTAAAATTCTGGTCCTCTTCATTATGGAATGAAATGCAACAATGGGACTGAGGCTGAAATCTGAGAATGGGGTGGCAGGATCCCTTTTTATTCGAGCCTCAGCAAGGCTCTATGGCTCAAAAGTGCATCGTGCTCTCGCCGCCTTCTGCTCTGCAGTTGGGGCTTCTTCTCACCTGGCACTGGCCACAGCCTTTCCCTTTCTCCCTTGAGCACCTCTCTTGTTGCTTTAATGACACCGGAGAAAACCGGGAAGGTCAAGTGGCACCAGCTGGCTCCGCAAACTGGTGGTGCTGATCATTGCAATTAAGAGAGGGTGGGTGCAGAGCGGCCTCTCTCCCTCCCTCCCCCCCCCCTCTCTGACTGTGGGCCACCAGTATTTGCATTTTCACAGCTTCTTGGTTTTCCTGCTTGCAAAGGCCAGAGTGGAGCCAGTGGGCCTTCTTAGGGCCTGAACTGGCAAATTGCATATGGCAACCCCTCACCCCCTGCCAATTAGCATTGGCAGTCATGGCCAGGAGAACTTCCCCGGGGCTCTAGCCAGTCTCTTCCCCCCCAAGGCTCCCTTTAATTGCAGCTGAAATCTGCCATTTTAGGCGGCCGCCTCCTGGTTCCCCTTCTGGAACCTTCTCTTAGCATGACCCAAACACAGGAGTAACTAACTGTGTGCTATTCTTGGGGGGTGCGGAGGTTGACTTGCCACCTTTTCCTGCCTGCCTGTGCTCCTCTCTGTCTTTTCACTGCAGCCTGTCATGCTGAAATCAATCAAGTGAAACATTCCCTAGCAAAGGCAGCTAAAGACGGCAGATGGGTGGTCTCTGCAGCATCACGCCTCCAAATTCTCGCTCTCCACCCACATTTTGCTTAACATCTAGCCTGATGAAACATCCTGGAAAATTAAGAAGCCCTCTCGCTATTTTGGGGTCCCAGTCTTCTTACTGTGGTTTTTAGATTTTGTTGTTGTTTAAATTTATATCCCACCTTTTTTTTTCCTTTTGCAAGGAACCCAAGGCAGCTCCTTTTTATCCCTACAACAACCCTGTGAGGTAGGTTAGGCAGAGAGGCATTGACTGGCCCAAAATCACCCAGTGAGCTTCATGACCAAGTGGGGACTAGAACTCAGATCTCCTGAATCCCAATCCAACACTCTAACCACTATACCACACTGGTTGTCTTCTTCCACCGCCACCATCATCTTCATTATCATCATCATCATCAATCTGCCTAACAGACCAACATGAGTATCTTTTGTATGCTTCTCAGAGGTGGTGTTAGGGGGTGGCCCAGCAGGGCTGGAACCCCGAATCTTTAATTCAGAGCCCTGAATCTCTGGGAGGCCATCTGCCCCACCACCCTGCAGTCCAGGGGCACTTGCTGAAATAAAGGTCCAGGGGCCCGGGTGATCTCTGTTGCAATGGATCCCCTTGGATTAGCTGGCTTTTGGCCCCCATATGCTTCCCCTCCTGCTGCCCCCTGACCCTTGAATCTTTCTGTCTGAGGTTTTTTTCTGAAATCAAATGCCTTCCTCTCCCCTGTCCATAAATCCCCGAGCCCCAGATCTTCTCGGTACCTAGCACTGCCCCTCCAAGACAGCTCCATTTTATCCCCACAACCCCAATGAGCTTCATGGCTTGAGTGGAGATTAGAACTTGGATCGTCCGATTCCTAGTCCAACAGTCTAACCATTACAGCACACTACACCGGTGCTACTCGTCTTTGCCTAACAGAACAACAGGTCTGCCTTTTGGATGCTTCTGCTCTGAATGTTCTACTCAAGTGTTTGTGGTTCAGGGGGCAAGCAGCCCCCTCATCTTGTAACATGTTGAAATGATAGAAGTTAGAATGTATTCTATGTTTTAATATTAAAAGGAGATAAGTGGCCAAGCACTTCTCTCTCTCTCCCTCCCTCCTTCCCTTGATTTCTTGCATGCTGGAGCTACAAAGGCATACCGTGACACAGGAAGCTTGGAAAAAATGGTTGAAACATGGATTTGTTTTCCAAGGGGCGGCTGGTGTGTCATGGCGGGCTCAGCCCTTTTCTCGGACCTGTTCAGATAAATCTAGGGGGAGACGAGGAACTCAAAAACTGCTATTCAGAGCCAGGGAGCATTCAGCAAAGCAACCCAGCCTCCTCCTCCTCGCAGCATCAAAGCCTGGCTTTCCCCCTAGCATCCCGGACTCTGAGGCGGCATTTACTATTCAAGGTCAGAGACCTTTTTCCCTCTTCACCCCAGAGAAAGCACCATGACAGGGTTCAGCTTGGCTGCTTTTGGGGAGGAGGGGAGAGATGGACGATGCATGGGATGCTGGAGACAGAGTAGAGGTGAAAAGGGCGTGAGGGTCTCCCCCCCCCCCATCTTGGCCAGCCGAGCCATCTCCGAAACACAGGCCAAAAATTTTCCAGCTTGGCCTGGATGATGCTTCGACGAGGGATTTATTCACAACTCTGCATTTATAACATGGGAGATTTCGGGGGACCTGCTGAGTTTCTCTCCCTACACCCTTTACTCTGGGTTCACGTTTGCTTAACAGCGGCCAACTCAGTGAAAATTCAACAGGCAAAGCTTTTCTGGGTATGGCTGCACCTGCTGGATTTCTGCCTAATGCACAGCTATTATAGGCACAGTAGTCCTGGTGAGGGCGGGGGAGAGGGAAAGGCGCCTCCCCGTGTGAACTTGGAACTCCCCCACAAGCAGAAATTAAGGAGGTGAAGCTTTTTCTGTCCTGGTAAGTTGAGAAAAACAGAGCAGTCAAAAGAGGGCAAATCTATCTAGCATATAGACATCCTTTTCAGTACCACAGATAAGGGGACAGTTTTGCTGGTATAGCAATGAGGGGAGAATGTACATGGAATGCTGCACCTTCTTTATGCAGCTTTTGGTGGCAAAGAAACAAAAATATTGTACACCGCCCAGAGCGCTTCAGCTATTAGGCGGTATAGAAAATGAATAAACAAATATATAAATAAATAAAAATATGTAAACATGTAATTTATGGCTTTCTGATTGTGCTTTCTGCACTGTTATTCTATAATGTTTTGCTGGGTTCACTCCCTCCTTTTATGTTGTAGGGCTGGGGTCTCCAGCATGCTGCCCGTAGGGACCAAAGTGCCTGCAGACACTTCTCTTGGCATCCGCCAGGCTCCCTGCCCCTCCTGTTTTTAATTTAAGTTTTAAAAATTCGTTATTTTTTAAACTGGGAGGCTAGCATGCAGTGAAGCGCTGCCCTCCACCACCATCTTTATCTGGATTGTGGTTTTGTGTTTTGGAGCTCAGATCCCACCTCTGCCTTGTACTTTGGTTCTTGGACGTTACTTTTCTTTTAGTCTCACCACTTTGCCTTCTGGGAAATGAGTGTTTTGTGACTGGCCATGGTAGCCATTTTATGGGGCGGGGGAAATGTCTTGATATTAAGAGCAGTTTGGCAGGGCGAGGAGAGAGAATGCTGCTGCCCAGTCACAGCTACGTTACATTCTGGATTCCTTAGCATGGCCATGTGTCCTCTTTTACAGAGTACCGTCCTCTATCTGAAGATTTGTCCTGCCCAATTCCAGTTTAAAGTTAAAGAACCATCAAAACGGTTGCCCCTCCACAGTCAGCACCCGGACAGCAAACAGAGCAGGCAAGCACACAGGTCACCTGGTCACAGTCTTCTGCACTATGGTGAGATTGGCTGTACAGTCATGCCTTGGATTGAGAGCATAATTCATTCCGGAAACGCGCTTGTAATCCAAAACACTCTTATATCAAAACGAAATCCCCCCAAAAAAATTTGTACAGATTTTTAATTTAAGCCGTACTACAGTACTTGTATTGCAAGACGTCGCTTGTATATCAAGTAAAAAAATATATTAAATAAATATTTAAAAATTTGCTTGTCTTGCAAAACGCTCTCAAACCAAGGCACTTGCAATCCAAGGTATTACTGTATGTCTATTTAAATTGTAATAATAATTTCTAAATGTGTATCTATACATATAAATCAGCCTATGCACATTTTATGCAAATCACTGTCCTCTTTCTTGGTGATGTGTTTCCCCTTTTTTGGCTATTCTTCAGTGGCCACCTTAGTGGTTCTCTCAACTCTCAGAAAGCAAAATGGTGTCTCATAGAACCAGGAAGTTCTGGCCAATAGCCAACGTGACTCAAGTCTTTCCCTATCGCGATGCCCTCCCCGGCTGTCCATTCAGGGCCGGCGTCAAGGGTAGGCATGGTTGGGCACCTGCCAAGGGCCCACACGGACCACTGACAAGAGCTCCCTGGACTTGCTCCTCCTCTTCACCACTGCAGCCTGCATGTTCACCTGCCTCTCGCTCTGGCCCAGACAATGGTGGCGGTGAGAGGGAGAAGTGGGAGATGCTGCTGCCGCCGACTTCCTCACTGGCTGCCAAGCAAGCAGGTGGTAGGAATGAGGGGAAATAGGATGAAGAGCCAGGGCAGCTGGCGACAATGGTGGTGGGAAGGTAGACTCGCTGAAGGAGGGGGCGCATGGAGGGTGCTTTGCCCAAGGGCCCTCCAAAACCTGGAGCCAGCCTGGTGTCCATTCTCCGCTTTGCTCATCATGCAGGGTGGCTTAGTCAGGCCATTCATCACCATGGTGACAAGAAGGCATCTTCCACTGCCTTCATCCAGGCTCAGCCTCCATAAACCCAGCAGCCCCGTTAATGGCTAATTTGTCTCGGGAAGGACAAAGTCAAGCCAGAGGCCTACAAAAAAAAAGTTGCCTGCGCAAAGGGCCATATAAAACGTCAAGCAATGCTGTTTGGTTTGCCCTCAGCACATTGCTTAAAGTGGCGCGGGGCCAGGGAGGAAGCCCGGAACGGCCTGGGAAGGATGTCCCGACGGGCAAATGTCTTCCCTCAGAGTGGCTTGGTGTGGTTTTTTAAAAAAATGGCAATAGGGAGATGAGAACCCCACCCACAAGCCAGCCATCTTTCTCCTTCATGTAGCCTTTAAGCGAAGATTTTACTGCCACAAAAAAAGAAAGAAAACGAACCTCAGGCAAGTTGCTACTGGCAACAGAGGCGGCTTTGCATTTATTAATTTTTTTTATAACCACTTCTTCTTGACTGACTTCACACACCAGCTGCAGTTTGAAAAGCCACAGAATAGCACCGCAAACACAAACATACACAGCAAAGAGAAAATGCATCAGGTTTCCCCCCCCACACACACACACACACACTGCAGTGCAAAGCAGGTGCTGTTGCACTAGTTGACCTGGACGGAAAATTCAAAACAGGATGCTCTTTGTTGGATCACACATATTATTAAACCATCTACGCTGGGGCAAATGCAGTGCTTGGTGAAGATGCCTGCAGAAAGAGGCAGAACTACTTTAGCATTCTAGAAAAGCAACGGTTTCCATGCTGGTCCGTGAGGGGGAAAATCCCAAAATCCACACCAGGACAGCACCTTTATTAGGACCAATCCAAATCCCAGCGTTTCAGCATCCTGGCACTACCAACCAAAAGGCACAGTGCCGCTATTCTGTCTTTTGCTCAGCAGATTTAAGAAGTGGTAGCAAGCCATGGGAGTGTTGCAAATGGAAGACGATGATGTCTGCCCCCCCCTTAAAACCCAACAAATGAAACAGGGCAATTGTACGGTAAACGCCACGTCTAGAAGCACCCCAAATTCATGTTTGAGTGTGCAAAGAGCCACGCTGCCTGGCTGGAGGGCACAGAGTTGGGAAAGGCTGCCCGAGAATGTGTGTGCAGCACTTGCCTCTGAGCGTCAGACTGTGTGTTGGGTCTGGGTGTTTCCAGGCCAGGGAATACCTGTTAGTTGGATATTGCAATCACCTCGCAACTATTTGTTCTCTCACACACCCAGCGGAGGAATTGGGGGTCTTGTCCTCTTCAGTCTTCTCAGACCTGGGGCCTACCTTTAGCCTCAGCATGCATTTAGAGGCAGTCTTCTTGATTCGCCATCTGTTCGCAGGGCAGCAGTGCTGCTGCCGAGACGCGCCTTATATCAGGCTGTGACTCAGCAGGGCAGGGGTGTTGAACCTCTTCCAGCCCGCGGGCCCAATTCCATCTCAGAGCAGCTCTCGGGGGCTGCATTCCAGTGGTGGGGGTGGGTGGCAAAGGAGGTGGGGCAAAAGGGGTGGGACCCAAAATACCAGCATATTTTTAGCTTAAAGCTTTTACTGCCAATAACAAAGCATTGGGAGAGGCATTTTCACCCCTTAATTGAGGGGGTCCCAGCCAGGATGGATTTGGCTTCTGAGGTTATGCACCCCTGCAGTGGGGAACCCCCCCAGTTGGTAGTAAGGACTCGCAGACTCCGTCATGGCACACTTGATGTTGGGGAATGCCCCGCTGGACTAAGGAGTCGGCTAATGGAATGAGGATACCAGGGAGAGCCCCAGCTGTCTCAGCTCAGGAGCAGTTTGTTGCCACCCTTGTCCAGACACAGGTGTGTGTCCCACTCTGAGGGGAGCAGCAGAACGGTCAAGCCCTTGCGATGCAGAGACATTTCAAGATGGGCCAGGCCCTTGAGACCCAACCGTTTTTACAAAAAAGAAACCTGATATTTGTCGCTTACAACTGCACACAGGGCACGAAGCCCTTTCACACCCGGAACTGAATGTGTACGGCAGAGCCGCTCAAGAAAGCGTCACCTCTCAAAAGGGGTAGAACAGGATGCTTGGGGGAAGCAGGTTCTTGGCAAGAGGAGCTGGGAGGGATTGAGGGTCCCCTCCTGAGGGTGGCTGTGACCAGAGCAGAGAATACTTATAGATTTCATAGATCATAGAGTTGGAAGGGGCCTACAAGGCCATCGAGTCCAACCCCCTGCTCAATGCAGGAAACTAGAGGAGGGGTCCCCCATCCAAGTAATAACCAGGCCTGACTCTGCTTAGCTTTCCACGCTCAGACAAGCTGAGCCAGCGTGAGCCACAGGCCTGTCTTCAGGGGAGCCAGCTGCTTATGTGCAGGATCATGGGAATTGTGGCCTTCCAGATGTGTTGGCCTTGTGGGCCAACACATCTGGAAGGCCACAATTCCCATGATCCTGCACTATCGGCTATGCTGGCTAGAGCCGATGGGAGTTGCAGGCCGAAATGGAGCCTTGCCGGTTCCATTTTGAACCGGATTAATAAGCACACAGAACAATGTGCTTATTAACGTTAGAGACCAGCACAGGCCTCTACAACCTGGTGCCCTCCAGATGTATTGCACTACAACTCCCATCAGCCCCAGCCAGCATGGCCAATGGTCAGGAAAGTTGAGAGCTGTTGCCCCAAACATCGGGAGGGTACCAGGTTGGGGAAGGCTGTGCTATTCCAAAATAATGGAAATCTGTTCTCTCCATGCTGATCCCATGAAGGCAAATGGGGCATCCCCTCCATGAGAGGGTGTTTGTTTGTTTTTAAAGTACCAGGCTTGGGGAAACCCCACGGTTTGCAGTAGCACAAAAATAAATTTGAGAAAAACCACCGCCACCAAGGGGATCCCCCCCCCCCCACAGGAAGCAGTCCAATGAAAACTCAAAATGTTCAGTGGCCACAAAATGCTGCCAAACTGTTGTTGTGGGGCAGGCGGGGTGGGGTGGGGAGGAATGCAATGGAGTAGTCTGAACAAGAGCGCTCCACACGTCAGCGTTTTGTTGCAGGTCCTATTTACATAAAGGCAGTATATATTGGTCCATCAGTTTCATGATAGTTATCTTCCCCTAAAGAATCCTGGGAATTGTAGTCTGGCAGGGTACTCGGCCCTACGTTTGCTTGGGAAGGTGGAGAGATGGATCTCGGAAAGTTCCAAGGCTTGGGGAGGAGTTATGACTGTTAAACAAGCTTAAACCCATGACCCACAGAGACACTTAAGATGCAATCCTATGCGTGTTTAGGCAGGGGGAAAAAGCCCTACAACTCCCAGTATGCCACAGCCAGCCATGCTGGCTGGGGCATGTTGGGAGTTGTAGGACTTTTTTCTCTCTAAACATGTATAGGATTGCACCCTTGGGTGTGCAAGTCTTTGCATGTTTAGACAGAAAACTACAATTCCCAGCATTCCTCAGCCAGCATGGCTGGCTGGGGCATGCTAGGTGGGGGGTTTTCTGTCTAAACATGCAAAGGATTCCACTGTGAAGCTATATTGCAGGAGGAAAAACACACACACAGAGTGCGCGACCAATTTTTTTCTTATCTGAATGCAGGTTTTTATTTTGTCACTTCTCTTCTCCATTTGAAGCTTATACAAATGGCACTTACAAAAGTGTTTTTAAAAGGGGAAAAAAATTAACAAAATATACCAGAATGTGAGATGCTTTTCAGAGCCACAATAGCCAAGGAAGAAGGCAAGGAGGAGAACTCCCGACTTTAAATGGTTACATAGAAGTCGGTGGGGTCACCCGGGAAAGAGGGATTTGTGGGGGAGGCCATATGTAATGTGAATTCCAGCAAGTGTTAAGGGATGGGACCAGACACTTGGCCCTTCTGGCAAGTCATCTCTGTTCCCAACGCTGTGTTTTCTTCCACAAGAAAACCCTCCAGGCTTTACTGCTCCCAAAATTTCAGATGATCCCAGGCAATGCTCCTAAACTGCCCCTGGATCAGATCCTTCTTTACTAGTAAGGCAAATAATTCCAGTTTGCTTAAGAATTTAGCACCAAGCATCAATAGCAATAACCCCTTAAGATGGAAAAGTGATTTTTTTTTTTTAAGGCTCAAAACACTCTCCTGCTCTGCCTGTAGCAATTAAAAGGACTAGCCCCATGAATTTTGGCAACGACAACCACCCAAGTGGGTTCTGTAAGGTTCCGTGCTTAGCAAGGCATGGGACAGAGGGCTTCACGGGTTCGGCCACAGAGACGTAAGAGCACCTTTTATCTGAAGCCCTTCCCGACTGCATGATGATGAAACTGGAGTGTTGGGTTGGGCAAGAGATGGCTAAAGTTAAGAGTCATAACTGGGTTGGCCGAAAGGAACAGAGATAACCCCCCAAGGCAGCATCAAAGAAGAAAAATGTAGCATGTGCACGTACACGAGACTTTTCCAAACTCCGGAACAGTTAAGCAACATTACAAATGTCCACATGGATTATACAGTACTGCAAACCTATCAGAGACAGTCGAGGATGGCTCCGTGGAGAGCTTACATAGAGAAACACATGGTTTTGGTCATCTTTCCCTTTTCCAGGAACTACACAAGCAGAACGCGGAATCGCGAAGCGACCCACTGGGGTGGAGAGGTGCTCGAGGGCAGCCTCGGACAGACCATCCAAAAAAACACGAGCTGGTAGCAGACACGGGCAGGGAGGGACAGCTAAGCAGGCCACATCAGCCGGAAACGGATACCTTGACGCTCGCCCTCAAAAAAACAACAGCAGCCATTTGGCAAAGAGGGGGAAGGAAGGCAGGACAGAAATTCCAGTCAGGTTGAGAGAGACGAGAGAAAGAGGACTGAGCGTGTAACTGTGCAAACACGTGCTAATTCTTAAAAAGCTTTCTAGTCTGTAAATTGAGATTAGCAACTTGCTTCCCAGCCACCGGTCCAGAAGCAGCTGGAAACCCAAAAAGACCCCCCTCTCCCTGAATGCGTGTAAACATGCAACATGACTTACCCCCCTCCTGTTTCGCCTCCTCCCCGCACCTCTTCCTCATCTCCCCAGAACTTATCTTGGCTTCTGCGCATGCACAGAAAACAGCTGCTGAGACACGGCTGTTCTTGAGGCACAATAAACTCCCAAGCGAAGCCAGAAAGGAGGCGGGTGTGGGTGTGTAACCAATCGACGGCGAAACAGTAGTCTTTGGATCTTGGTCCAGGCTTGGTCTGTGCAGTGGCTACTGCTTTATTCAGCTACAGAGCTGAACTGGAGACACCCCACCCACCCAGCCTCACTGTGCAGGAGGCAGCTGCTGGCAGAGGAAAAACTTTTCCTTGGAGGCACACAAGGAGGAAACAAAGGAGGGTAAGCTGAGATTCCCACCCCACCCCACTAGAGACCGAAAAAAGAAGTTGTGCAGGTACGATGTGCAGCTTGACATCTATCAGATACTGTCATCAACAGGCAATAATCATTTCAGGTAGCCCTGGCCCCTCTAATATTACTTTTAAGATATCAAATACGATAATATATATATATATATAAAAAGAAAAGTTCTATAACGACTTGCACCTTCCAGAGGGAGGTGGAGCGGAACGGTAAGGCAGTGTCAACAGCTTTTCAGTGCAGTTGTCAAGCCTTTTTAGGAGATGCTCTGAGATGCTCCTTGGGCACTTAGAAGCACAAAGCGAGGGGTGTGTGGAGGGGAACAGAGCTCAGAGCAGGAGATGGTGAACTGTTGAGCAAGTTCGGTCTCCGAGATGAATGACTGGAGCTCTTGCACCATTCCGGCCCACCAAAAGCAGCTCATTTTGTGTGTGAATGGACACGGATTTCTAGTCCCTATTGCTGCACTTATTTGCTGGCTCAAGTCTGTCTCTGAACTGACCCTCTGACTTATCCCGCCGCCGTCATGCGCGTGCACACACAGCCCCCGCTTCGTGGGGTGGCAAGATATGTTAGGGTACCTCTTCCCTGCCTTAGCTGGAGAAGGAGGTATTTCACTTCAGGTCAAATGCCAAGAGAGAGAGAGAGAACTAACCCAATCCAGAGGGTGACCCCAGCGTGAGAAAGCTGGTTGAATAACAGTTGCCTCCATCACTTGCATTGGGCCAAAGGAGCTGCTGCAGTGGCAACTCAAAAGCCTCGTAGCTCAGCTCAGTACTAGCTCTAGCTCAGCTCAATACTAGCTCTTGCTGGGAACCACCAGCTGGGGAGGTGCCTATACCGATCGAGGGGACTGATTCTACTTTAGCAGAGAAAGCATGGTGGGATTTATTCCCTTTTTTTAATTCAGAGGTCCAGCAGAGATTAAGAGGGAGGTTTGGTATCTAACCTTTACAAACCAACATACACACCCCATAAGAGTCTATTGGGACAGAGGGCACCATTTTCTCCAGGTTAATTATGCTTTTTTCCAGTTTTTAAAGAGAGACTCATATAACGAAGGGAAGAGGAGATCAACCCCAAAATTCTACGGCCGGAGAGAAGCAGCAGACTGGTCTGAAAGATAACCCCCTGTCTTTAGGAAGAGACGCACCAGAACATTAAAAAAAAAGAAAAAACCCATGAACAAAAACAAATTGGCAACTGAAAGAGGAGGGTGGGGGGAGGAGAGCACAGAGCAGAGGGAAGGAAGGAAGGAAGCTAAAGTGCATTTAATACTCCCAGAGGGTGGAGGGGTCGATCGCATCGGCGGCGGCTTTGAGGACGCCAGCGTGGTCGCCCTTCAGGTATTTCCCATTGACTTTGATGGCCACCTTGTTGTAGTCGCAGAACTCAAAGAAGAAGTCCACCGGCGTGTTGCTGCTGCTGGTGACAGAGGACTCGTTGCCAACCATCCAGTATTTCCCAGTGGAATCTGCAAATGATGAGCGGGGGAAAGAAAGAGTCAGCAGCCCCATGGATGGATCTGGCGCAGCATGGCTGTGTACCATGGAACAACGTCTATAGCAGGGGTGAAGAACTTATTTCAACCAGAGGGCCAGGTTCCAATTTGGAGAAGCTCTCGGGGGGGGGGGGGGGCGCACAGGCAATGGGGCAGAGCCAATGGCAAAAGGAGTGGGACCAAAAATACTAGCCCGTTGCAGTTCAAAGCTCTTATTGCCAGTAACTAAGCCCTGGGAGAGGCATTTCAACCTTTTAAAATGGGAGAAAACAAATGGGTCAAAGCTGGGGGAATCAAATGAATGGGGGGGGGGGAAGAAGCAGGAACCACCTGGGGACATGGTGAAGGGGGCGCTGCAGGTATTCGGGAACCCAGTTGGGCTGGATTTGGTTCCTGGGCTTGTGTTTCAACATCCCTGGTTTACAGCATGGTCACATGAAGCATCTCTAGCTACTCCCAGAAGCTCTCTGCCCCCACTCCAGTGGCAACATGATGCAGAGCCCCCAAGGAGACCTCACAAGGGTCAATCTCTCTACTTTGCCACCAACTCTGCTGAACTGGTGTAGTGTAATGGCCAAGAGGCCAAGCTATGAATTGAGAGCTTCCCAGTTCGAATCTCTTCTGCCAGGGTGGCCTCAGGGAAGCTCCCTCAGCTTCCCCTCTGGAAAAACAATAGATGGGTACTACCAGTCTACCTCACAGGGTTGTTGGTTTATTCACAGAAAAATATACCGAACCTCTCATACTGGATGCCCAAAGCCCAACAATGGAAGAGAAACGTTAGCCTGGCACATCAAGATACAGCAAAGAGAAGAGCCAACAACCAAGCAGTATAGAGAACGAGAACAGTTCAGTGGGCCAAGGGCCTGTTGAAGCAAGGCCTTTGCATGTCAGTGGAAGGCTGACGGAGAAGGTTCCAGACTGGCCTCCTGTGGAAGCGAGTTCCAGAGCCTGGGGCCAGCCAGCAAGAGTGCCTCCCTCCTGCCTGTATGCCAGACACACATCTGGTGGTGGCGGGACCCAGAGGGGGAGCATCCCCTGATAATCTTACTGCACAGCTTCGTACTGGATAATCTGGCCTGAAGCTGTTTGAGGTAGGATGGGGGGGGGGGGGGGGTACAGTTAAAAATCATAACCAGCTGGGCAAAATAAGGTATGTGAAGCACCTGGAAGAGCTGAAAAGGCCAAGTATTTAGGTCTGAACAAACCCACAACTGTCAAAATCCTGCACTGCGGTAACTGAATTTTGCAGCTTTTAAAAAGCTGAGCCAGTCACCATGATTTCTCCAGTCTTGCACATTAAGATTACCCGTGATTTATGCCACTAGGTCAAGGTGGGGGGAAGGTAAGAAGGAACTGTGCTGAAGCCCCATCCCCTGGCACTGGCCACATGCTTTCCAAGCATTTTGCAGCCATGAGGGCTAGAACCTTAGCCTCTGTTTTTAAAAGTGAAAGCAGATGTTCTGGGGAAGCTCAATGCTTCACTCTTCCATGGGGCTGCAACAGACAGGCGGTATAGCACAGAGACACTACAAAGAGGAGGCAGAGAGGACCAGCCTTGCAGGTAAGAGGGGTCCATACCTTTGATGTTGTAGGCCCCGTCATTGAACTCCAGCTGAAAGACATCGTAAGAGGAGCGATTGGAGTCCAGGGTGCCGGTCACCTTTCGGCAGCCAATGAAGCCATGCTCTCCCCGGAGGACAATTATTGGCCGGTTAATCAGCTTCATGAGGAAGTGTTCCGTCTCACCTGTCCATCGGGGAAGAGAAGGAGATGTCTGGGCTTGCAGGGCACAAACACATACGCAGCTTGATTTCTAAAAGGAGAATTGCCAAGGCTCAGACATGCCCAGGAGCCAGAGGTGGTGTTAGGGGAGGCCCACTAGGGCTGGAACCCTGAATTTCATTTGGAGCCCTGAATCTCTGGGAGGCCGTCTGCCCCACCACCCTGCTTTCCAGGGGCACTTGCTGAGATAAAGGTCCAGGGGCCCCAATGATCTCTGCTGCATCTGATTCCCCTGGATGAGCTGGCTTTTTGCCCACAGGTGCTTCACCTCCTGCTGCCCCTACCCTTTAATCTTTCTGCCTGAGGTTTTTTCTGACATCAAATGCCCTCCTCTCCCCGTCCATACAAATAAAGGTGTCCATAGGGGACAGGGTCCTTTAAAGACACACAGAGAGAGACTTTAGAGCGTATGTAAGTTAGCATAAGCAAATTTGCTGCTTCTTTTTTTGTATTGTGGGCCTGAGCCCTGGATCTGTTCAGTACCCAGCACCACCACCCCTGCCAGGAGCCCTTTTATTCTTCCCTGCCTCAAAATTCTAGACCAGCCTTCCCCAACCTGGTCCCCTCCAGATCTTGTTAAGACTTCAACTCCCATCAGCCCCAGCGAACATGGCCAAGGTTGAGGAATGCTGGGAGTTGTTGTCCAAAACATCTGAAGGGTGCCAGATTGGAGAAGGCTGCTCAAGGCCAGCCTTGCCGGACATGTCGGATGGCGGAGGAAACTCGCTTTGGCCTTTTGACTCCTTGTGCTTTGACTTGGTAGCAGCAGAGTAAGACAAAACATGCCAAGGCTGGGAGATTAGGGCGGATTCCCCCAACCTGGCGCCCTCCAGGTACTTTGGAATTCAGCTCCCACCAGACCTAGCCAGCATGGCCAAGGATGAGGAATGCTGGGAGTTGTAGTCCAAAGCATCTGAAGGGCTCCAGGTTGGGGAAGGCTGAACTAATTGGGGGAATAAGACAATGGAATCAACTACCTAGGGAGGTCGTGGGCTCTCCCACTCTGGAGGCATTCAAGGTGCAGCTGGACAGACATCTGTCAGAGATGCTTTGACCTAGATTCCTGCATTGAGCAGGGGGTTGGACTCGATGGCCTTGTAGGCCCCTTCCAACTCTACTTTTCTATGATTCTATGATTCTATGAATAACAGGGGTTCTAGCACAAGAATAGACCACACAAGACTGAAGGTGATCCGGTCCGTATCTACTCTCAACTTGCAGTGGCTCTCCGAGGTCTCGGGAACAGCTTAAGGACCTAAGAGCTGTGCTGGAGCAGGCCAGAGGCACTCCCATTCCGACCTGAGCCAACCAGAGGCTGGTGGGAAGCTCTACAGCCCCTACTGCTGTTCTATCTTCCCCATCAACTGCTGTTCAGAGACACACTGCCTCGGATACTGGAGTGAATATGCAGCCATCATGACTAATGACCCTTCTCTCTGAGCCCTGCTACCAAAAGGCTCCAGTTTTAACTGAAGGTGCCGGAACTGAACCTGTGATCGTATGTGTCCAAAGCTAGCGCCCTACGCAACACCCCCTCCTCTGCCCACACCCACGCGGGACAAGACCATCCTTACTGGCAGTTTCCACAGTGGCAGCGAGCTGCCCGTTCTTCTTTGCTGTAACGTATTTGCCATTTGCCGCTTTCAGTGTAATGCGTCGGTCGCACCACTCGATATCAAAGTAACAGTTGGCATTCCTGCTTTGGCAGAGAGAGAGAGAGAGCAAGCATGAGAAGTAGTAGTCATACCATTAAAGTTTGGGGGTTCCTGTACTCTGCGTCCCCAACAGGTAGTGTCGTTTGACAAGTGGCTGTCAGGATCCATTCACAGGAGTGGGGTGGGTGGGGGTGATACGTACACTGAGAAGTTAGAATTCTGATCAGGCAACAGTCAGAATTTTTCAAGCACTGAAGCCTGTTGAATCTCCAACAGTGACCGTTTCTTAAAATCCATTGTTGCCTTAAAATTAATTAGTATAATGAATGGAAACAATGCTGGTTAAGCTGAGCAGTTTTAAAGTTGCAATTAACTGTTTTCAAGTGATCTAGCCCTAGGAACCACATCTCTCGTGCAATATCCATCTGTCCATCATCATCACACAGACGTACAGAGTCTGTAAACTGGAAGGGTGTGTGTGTGTGTGTGTGTAAATGAAAAACCCAGCCACCGCATATTCCAAACATGGCTAATCATATCCCGTTCTATTTAGGGGATCATCGAAACATTTCCAGAAAAAGAAAAAAAAGAAAAAAGCACACACAAACCGTGTTTCCCCAGAGGAGAACTCACTTAGTTGAAGCAGTGGACTGCACTCCACCGTTGGAGGTCAGGGTCCAGTACTTCCCAGTATAGGTCCTAAAGGTGCATTTCTTGGTGTCTTTGTTGATTTCCAGTTGGAAGGTTTCTTGATCACTCTCCTCATCCTGATTGGCTGAAAGGTCCATCCCTAGAGGAGAGAGAGATAGATGGGCAAAGTCAGTCAATTGTGAACCCGGCTTCATGTCCTCCTGGGCCCCCATATAGATCTCTGCCCCCTCATGTCTAAGCAGAATTATGCAAGTTTTCCACTTGCAGAATCTGTACACATCACAGAACCTTGCTCTTCTTGACACAGAATTGTGAAGGTGTGCAGTTGTTGTAGATGTATTTTATGATGGAGTACACAAAGTCCCAACAATAGCTTGCTGTCCATCAGGGGGTGCAGAATTTTCAGCCCAAGAGCCGAATTCCATTTCAGAGAAGCTCTCAGGGGCTGCGTTCCAGTGGTGGGTGGGGCTGAAGGTCAAAGGGGCAGGGCCAAAATTACCAGCCTATTTTAGCTTAAAGCTCGTAGTGCCGGCAACTCAGCCTTAGGAGAGGCATTTCAATCTTTTAGAATGGGGGGAAACTACACAAAAGCTGGGGAACCACCAAATGATTGGTGGTTGGGGGGGAAAGGAGTAGGGCCTTCTGGAGACTCCCAGGGGGGAGGATTGGGACTCCAGGCAGGCCAGATTTGGCCCCTAGGCTTAAGGTTCTGCACCTCTGCTTTACACCTTGACTTTCAATCGAACAATCCTCAAGGCAGTTTACAAGCCCTTCCTCCAAACCCCGCCCCCCACAAAACGTTATTACACACAACCCAGCAGCTCTTCATCCTCCAGCCAATGAATGGAGCATGCTTGGCCTCCCCTTTGCCACAATGCTGCTCCTCAGAGGGAGGGAGAGGGCGCTCCCAACCCAGTGGCCGTTGGTCCCCGTTCTTTACTTTTGGGGGCTGCCCTGGTAAAATTGTTTAGAGTTGCTAGAGCTCTCATGACTTCAGGGTTCTGCTCCATCCCTGGAGTCCAGAAATTTAACCATCAGAAGCAGACAATGCCGGCAGCTCCATGTTTCTTAAGGTCCTTGGGCAAGGCACTCTCAGTGGGGGCCCTCCTCAGTGAGCCACCTTCTCACTGCCATTATCACCAGCTGCTCTTGCTCCTCCTCCTCCTCCTCCTCCTCATTGCTACCGCCATGCAGACAGCCAGGGAGCAAGCAGGCCGTGGCATCTCCTGCTCCTCCTCCTCACCACCACCGTGGTCTGGGCCAGAGCGAGAGGCAGATGAACATGTAGGTTGCAATGGGGAAGAGGAGGAGCAAGCCCAGGGGGCTCTTGCCAGTGGGCCCTTGCTGGGGTGTGGGCCCTTGACCCTGACAGTGGATAATGGATGCATCGCTGTCCTAGAGCACATCAGTGTAAGTGCATGAACATGGATGCCACAATAACATGCAGCGCACAGCCTGTCATTTCACAGACTGCAGCTGGTTAGGCATATTTTGAAGTGTGTGTGTGTGTGTCTGAGTGAGTGAGTGTGAGAGAGAGAATTGGGGCATTCCAATCGTATCCCATTTTAGTCTGTGAAATGTTGGGAGGGCGGCAAGTGTTCCACCCAAACAGCACTTTACCCCACATCTAGCAAGCATTCTGCTAAAAACAGTTACAGGGCAAATGGTTAGTAAATAAATGTCTTTATTTCCCGCCTTTCAGTATAGGAGGCCTACCTAGGTGGCAAGCAACAATAAAACTCACATAATAAAAACTGATGCAGTAATAAAAACAGTAAACACACAGCAAAAACAGCAACCGCACCAAGTACACCCAAAGCACTGCTTAAGCTAAGCACAAGGCCAGCAGGTTTTGTCTATCTGGAAAGACACCCAGCATTAACATACGCAGGGGGGTGGGTCGGTGCTGTCCCCTACCATCTGGCGATTGCTATAGTGGCCAACCAGAGCCCCCCAGGGAGGTCCACGCTATAGCCGACGTGTGTGATGGAATCCCATCAGGCAGTGAGACAGTTGCCTCAGGCAGCAGCAAGATGTTGGGAGGAGAGAGCTGTGTGCCACGAGGTCTGCTCTGCACCCCCCTAAGCTAGCCTGATGCCTTCAGATGTAGTGGAAGACGCTGTCCCATCACCAGTGTGAAGAAAGATTCAACTGCCAGTCCAGTCAGCTTTTGTACATAGAACGGGAGGGCATCTTGTCCTTTGCCTCGGGCAGCAAAATGCCTTGCCAAGTCAGTGTGAAAACCCCACTGCTTGAGGCTGTATATGAGGAGTCCTAACCGCTCTGTTTGTTGCAAAGCTAGACAAAACAAGCAGTGCTCCCATCAGACAGGAATCCAAGACAAAATGCTTAGTCAGCGGATGCAGCCTCCAAAACACACACACACACACACACACACACACACACACACACACATACCGACCAACTCTCACATGTTTGGCAAGTTCTTCCCTCGAAATACTTGCAGAGTTGAGAATCACACACTTGGCTCTCCGCCATGTCAGCTCCGAAAAGTACAAGATACTGCAGCCGCAGAGACGGCCCTGTCAGCAGGTCCAGTGCCCTGGTAGATTTTAGGAGCCATTAAGAAAGAGATTGGAGACTGGGCTCATGGGGCACTTCCCACCAGGATGTTGTTCAGAGTCAGCCCCACAAACTGGCAGGAGCAGCCTAAAGAACACAGCTGCGCTCTTACGCAGCGGTCCTGGTCCCGTGCGGAACTCGCGAGGGGCTTCTTGGGAGATTATGGGTCCACATGACAGGCAGCTCTTGGGGCCACTCAACAGGAGCTTGTGCCGCTATCTTGGCTCTTTCGGTACAAGGTCCAAGCAGCACGCATTGCTTTCGATGACAGCTAGGCCCCGCAAAGGACATTCACATGCGCCCCACGTCCCTGCCAGCGACATGCAGAATTCTGGACAGTTTTCAATTCACGCAAGCCATTACCTGGCCCTTCACTGGCTGTGCCCTTGCTTCCTCAAGCTGGTAAAGGGGGCATGGGCTCAAGGCACCCAAAAGCCCAAGACCAAAGCTGGTTGACAGGAGGGAAATCTCGGACCACAACTCCCACTGGCCCCAGTCAGCATGGCCCATGCTGGCTGGGAATGATGGGAGTTGTGGTCCAAGACATCTGGGGGTACCACGTTGGGGAAAAGACTGTCATGTCTCACCATGGAGGCCACTGGGCCTGAATTAGGGGGGCGGGGTGTGCCAAAACCTTTTTTTAAAATACAAACATTAGAAGCCAAAGGAGTCATTTTAAGAGCAGGGAGAGGGAGCAAAGAACTAGCGTGGCCAGAGCGGAACTCTGATTCATGCTATACAGACATCTGGGGAAAGCTCTGTTGGGTAAGCATCCCTCAAGGATGTTAAGTTGCCAAAGCAAGAAAGTCGGATCCCTTTTGCCAGCTCCCATGGACAACGCTAGTCCAGTCCATCATCTTCCCGTGGAGGAGAAGCCACCTCCAAACCAACAAGGCTCTGCTTTCCAGGTGACCCCCAAAGCCTGCCCCTTTCCAAGGTGGCGCAGAGCCCCACAATCTGCACGCTGTTCTTCATCCTGTGTGTCTGCAGGGCCGGCACCAAAGATAGGCATGGTTGAGCCCCTGCTGAGGGCCCACACCCCGGCAGGGACCCACTGGCAAGAGCCCCCTGGAGTTGCTCCTCCTCTTCACCCTTGCAACCAGCTTGTTCACCTACCTCTCGCTCTGGCCCAGGCAACGGAGGTGATGAAGAGGAGCAGGAGATGCCATTGCCAATAGGCATTTGTCTCAAAACCCAGTATGTTTTCGTGGGGCACCGTTACAGCTTTAAAAACCGCACTCATCCAAATCAACAGAGCCATCTACACAGGGCTTGTGCCAAGGGTAGGCATGGTTGGGCACCTGCTGAGGGCCCACATCCCAGCAGGGACCCACTAATGAGAGTCCCCTGCCGTTGCTGCTCCTCTTCACTATTACAACCTGCTTGTTCGCCTGCCTCTTGTTCTGGCCCAGACAACGGTGGTGGTGAGAAGGAGGAGCAGGAGATGCCCCGGCCTCCTTGCTCCCTCCTGGCTCTCTGCCTGTCAAGCAAGCAAGCGGGAGCAATGGTGAGAAAGAGGAGGAGGAGCAACAGCAGCTGGTGACCATGGTGACGGGAAAAGTAGCCTCGCTGAGGGATGGGGCTCGTGAACGGTGCCTTGCCCACGGGCCCTCCAAAAACTGGAGTGGGCACTGTCTCCATCATCTGCTTTGCTCATCACACAGGCTGGCTTTCATCACCATGGCAACAAGAACGTATCTTTTACTGCCCTCATCCAGGTTCGCTCTCCATAAACCCAGCAGTCCCACTGACCATGGTGGGGAGAAAGTAGCCTCACTGAGGGACGGGGCTCATGGAGGGTGCCTTGCCCATGGGCCCTTCAGAAACCTGGAGCGGGCCGGCACTGCCTGCCTGCCTCCCCTCCCGTTCCCCCAGCCAGCATGAAGCTGGCTTTCGAATCCCGCCCATGCAGCTGGGGCTTACTCACATCTGGGATGCGGGATTTTCTTAGCTGAATGAGCCAATACATTTGGCCTGGAGCTCAAGGAAAGCAGAAGCCAGGAGGGAGGGAGGGAGGGAGGGAGGAAAAGGGGGGGGAGGCTGGTTCTGCCTAGTGTCACATGTAAATTGATGTGGGGATGACCAGACCGCACTGTTAAGGACTCGATGCAACCCGGAGATTTTTCTGAGGAGTCACTGCTGGAAGTGTGGCCACTGCACAGATGCGGAGGGAGTACTAGCCCCCGTTTCCCCAAAAAATAGTTCATAGATGTGCACGCCTGCTGGACAGAACGACCTTGGTCAGTCTAGTTGCCTGTATTCTTCCCGCCAGGAGAGCAAGCGGAATTACTAACTGCGCGGTGGCTGGGTGCAGATTGTGTAGCTTTAAGAAGTCTCTTCCTCAGCCTGGCACCTTCCAGATGTTTTGGACCCCAGGGTGGGGACGTTACTGGTCAGAAATTAAAGTAAGGGAGGGGTACAGCGCTCCCTGTGCAGCATTCAATGTCCACAGCATCTGGGTTATCCCACTGATGTTTCTTTTTAAAAAAATAATAACGTTGAGGCGTGGGTCTATAGAACTCACTGCCACAGTTTTTAATGAGGGTCTCAATTAGACCTCATCACTAGGGAATGCTGCCTCAGCTATAAAACCTTTTAACTGCTGCCACTAGAATAAACCAAAAAGAAACTACAGTAATACCTTGGATTGGGATCATAATTTGTTCCGGAAACGTGCTTGTAATCCAAAACACTCTTATATCAAAGCAAGTCTCTGGCAGGCGTGAGTGGGGCCGATTTTGGCCCGCTACACCTGCTCAAGGCGAGCAGTTAAATCCCTACTTGTCTTTCAAGACCATGCTAGTTTATCAAGTCAAATTTTTTAAAAATTTTTTGCTTGTCTTGCAAAATGTTCTCAGACCAGGTTACTTGCAATCCAAGGTATTACTGTACTCGGTAGCCAGGTTCCTATGGCGTAGGCATAGGATTGACATTACCACTGGAGACCTCCTTTCAAAACGAACAAAAAAATAAGATGTTCATTAATGGAAATTATTTACAAAAGTGAATAAAATGGCACTCTTCAAATAATAGGCTGAGATTGCTTAAAGGTTCTTAAATTAAATATGGTTGCTTATCATTCCTAAGCCAAGTCTTTCCCAGCTAAATAAAATCTCGATAGCTTTTCCTCCAGATCAGATTTCCCTAAGTTCCACCCCACAAACAAGAGCAGGCTTAGGAATTTCCCTGAAACAGAAGTTGTACCACCAGTCGTCTTCTGCCTCCAGTTCTTCCTGCTTCTTCTCACCTCTAGGATGCTTCAGACATTTCAGGGACTACTTGTTGATGTTCCCTCTGGTCAGACATTAAATAGGAACCTAAAAAATGTTATGTATATCTTGGTTTGCTCATGAAATTGTTATGTTTGGGATATTAAATTTAAAAGTATAGTTTATTCAGACGATAATTACAAATTTACTGAGTTTACTTTTAAAAGTTTTTCAATATAATGATAATTTTATGAGCAGACCAAGTTATACATAACATAACTTTAGGAACATATAGGCTGCTTTATGTTCCTAAAGCAGCCCTCCAAAACCCGGTGCCTTCCAGATGTTTTGGACTACAATGCCCAGCATTTCTGACCATTGGCCTTGCTGTCTGAGGCTGATGGGACCTGAAGTCCAAAATATCTGGAGTGCACCAGGTTGGGGAAGGCTGTCCTAAAGCAACAAAGTGACTTTAGATTTGTAAAGAGCACTAAAAAAAAACCCCTAAGTCTTGCTTATTTTTCAATTTTCCCCAAAATTTTGTTTTTCCCCCCAGAAAAAAAACCAAATTTCCCATGGGTTCAAAATTTCCAGAAATTTTACCTCTCTACTCCTTATGAAATATTAAAATATTGCTAGATTATCCTGCCATCTTAATAAACCCCTTGATATCCTATTCATTTTGCCCCACTGATGCAGTGAAATGACTAAAGATTTGCCAGGTGGCAGCCCTGTGTCAGATCAAGGAGTAAGGGATGGGGGTTGGCTGGTGAAGAAGAATAAGAGAAAAGATTCTCTCCCTTCTAGGGGACCATCTGGAATGCAGGGGAGATGGCCAGCAACAGCTTTAGGGAAAGAAAGCTGAACCCGAGACCAGACAGCTGCATGCAAGAGATCTCTGCTTCCCACGAATTGCTTCAGCAGTGCAAAGCCAGCTGCTGGATTGTTTTGGGAACCAGACTTGGCTAAAGAGCATTAAGGAACGGAAGGATTTCCATCCCTTCTTGCACCGGAAAAGAGCAGAACAAACCTGGCACCATCGATGGAGAGAGGACACATCCCACTGGCAGCCATGACTTATTTACGAAGCAGCAAGTTACCACGCCTGGAATTGTTATCATACCCAGCCAACCCACATGGGAAGGGGTTTAGCTCAGCAGTAGGGCACCTGATTTGCATGCAAAAGGTAGGGCGAGGGGAAGACCCCTGACTGAAACTCTGGACAGCTCCTGCCACTCAGGGAAGACAATACTGACCTAGATGGACCAATGATCTGAGCACCAATGAGCTGACTCGTTATGAGAATTTCACCCTCCTGAGAAGTCAGCTTTCCATCCCAGTGATGCAGCTACAGTGGGACCTTGGGGCGAAAATCCAGGGACCTCCGCCACCATGAATGGCTGCCCTGCCAGAGAATGACAGGGCAGCAGAAGCAAACTCCATTCCGTACCTGTAGTCATGATGGTGCTATGCTTTAAGTATGTTTAGAATGCAAAAGTGCAAATGCTCAGTGTGTGTGTGTGTGTGTGTAAAATCAGGGTTGGCAAACAGTTTTGTTGCCGTCCTAACGTATCAGGAATGTAGAAGCAGTTTTAAAGCAAGGAATGGGGTTTGGAGCTGGGGGAGAGAAATACGAGTTGTGTGCTTCACAACTGAAGAAACATACATGGTCGTCTAAAGCCCACCCACACTGCAAGATTTCATTTTATTTCATTTATTTACAACATTTATTTATTATATTTATATCCTGCCTATTTTCCTGCAAGGAACCCAAGGCAGCTTACATAACCCTCCTCCCATTTTACCCTCGCAACAATCCTGTGAGGTAGGTCAGGCTGAGAGTCAGTGACTGGCCCAAAGTCACCCACTGAGCTTCATGTCTGCGTGGGGACTAGAACCCGGATCTCCCGAGTCCCAGTCCAACACTCTCACCGCCACGCCACCCTGGCTCTCGATACTGCTCCATATCTAAACAGTTTCTGGAGCGGTTAACAATAAATAGGTAAGACAGATAAAATCTGCAAGATCATTAAGTCCAGGGTCTAAAATTACCCAGCTGCCCCCTCAATTTCTCCACCTGTGAACAGTGCAGCAAAATGGGTTGGGGGGGGTCATTTCGGCTTGACACTATGCCACAGCTACTTTTTAAAAACAAAACCCATGCTGGGGTAATACTGATTTAGAGAGTATGAGAAATCAAACTCCAAAAGCCTAAGGAAGAAAGGGGAGAGACCAAAATTCGCAAGGAATTTCTCCAGCCCTCCCCCAAAAGCCAGTTGGGGGCATTGGGTTACATGGATTCATCAGAAAGGAATGTGGTTCGAACTCCCAGCACAACAGTGCTTCAAAGGGACTGAAAACCGAGACCATACAGTAGGGTAAAAAAAAAAAAATCATGTGAGAAAATTGACCCAAATCACTTGCTAGCCTCTCACATTGCCGGGCTGCACTGCTCTACGGCTTCAGACAGACAAAAAACAATTATTCCATACGTCCCACTTTGGGGTCTGGGGAGGTCTGTTTGGGATGCAACTCCCATCATTCGCTGCAGTCCAAACACATCTGGATGGCTCCAGATTGGGGAAGGCTGTTTTAACACATCCAGTAACCAGCAAGCTGCAGACGACTTGCCCCAAGTCCAAATATGAGCGCTGCTGGATCACAACAGAAGTCCCCCATCTAGTCCAACTTCTTGCGCGCCACTGTGATGTAGCAGCTCGAGTGTTGGACTCGGGAGATCCAGGTTCTAGTCCCCACTCAGCCACGAAGCTCACTGGGTGAGTTTGGGTGAGTTTGGGCCAGTCACTGGTCATGTTCGCACATTACGCTAACTCATCCTGTGAATAAGCTATGCAGTGTGGGCTGTTCGCGGAACAAACTGCAGTACACCTGACAGATGATTGGACTTAGGGTGGCTTGTTCTCCCCTTCCTTCCCCGTCAGTCCTCCAGCCCACTCCAGTGCATATCCCAGTGTCCTTTGTGGTAGAACCCATCTTGTCTCCCCCTCCCTGCTCTGATTGCTACCCCTTTTCATTTGTCATTTCCCCTTGTTTTTTCCGGAGCCTCAAAAATGCGCACCCGTGTTCTTATTTTTTTATTTTTATTTTTTAAAAATGTCCCCTGAAATTTGTGCAACTGTGTTCGTAGGTCATTTGTGCTCTTACAGCTGTCAGATATGCAGTCTTGCGTGGTCAATTTCCTTGTATGTGTCAGCTGTCAAGGGAGCAGGAAAGGAGTAGGTAACATATGTGGAAATTGACACTGCGAGACCGCATACAGGCTAATTTGCACAGCGTTGCCAGGGACCAATTACCAAGTTGTCAATTGAAAAGCCCTGGTAAATGGGGAAAAAGCTGCAAAAGAAGGTGCACAAAAGGGGGGAGCAATATCTCCCCCTTAGCAATGCAGTCCCCTCAATTTTAAGTGTTGAACCAAGAGTTCTCAGTGCCCTCCACCTTTTCAACACTCCCCCGAGTCTCCAGCTAGTCCAGAAAGGGGCAAAATTAACCCACACATGCATACTTATCGTGGCTCTTTTTCAAAGTACTTACTGGGTTATTGTGGTTTCCTGACAGTTCTAACCCACCCACCCCCGCAGAAATATATTCAAAGGTAATGGCTGGGACTGAAAACAAAGCCCTATGAGGAGAGACTGAAAGAACTAGGCATGTTTAGCCTTCAGAAGAGAAGACTGAGGGAAGATATGATAGCGCTCTTCAAGTACTTGAAAGGTTGTCACACAGAGGAGGACCAGGTTCTCTTCTCGACCATCCCAGAGTGCAGGACACAGAATAATGGGCTCAAGTTACAGGAAGCCAGATTCCGGCTGAACATCAGGAAAAACTTCCTGACTGTTAGAGCAATATGCCAATGGAACCAAATACTTAGGGAGGTGGTGGGCTCTCCCACCCTGGAGGCATTCAAGGTGCAGCTGGACACCCATCTGTCAGGGATGCTTTGACTTGGGATTCCCGCATTGAGCAGGGGGTTGGACTCAACGGCCTTATAGGCCCCCTTCCAACTCCACTATTCTATGATTCTAAGTAAATGGAGGGGAAATTTGCACACCTGCCGTAAACACTCCCTTATGGTAGGTGCACCAATTTCCCCTTCATTTACTTCGCAGTCATTAAATCTGTATATATTTCTCAGTCCAATAAATTGTGCAACTAGTTTAAAAATAAAACAAAAACCTTACAGGTGGCAGAACAGGACAGAGCAAATAAGGTGCCAGCACCAGCACTACTTACGCACACCCCTTCTCACTTACACACACCCCTTCTCACTTTTTTTTAACTGACAGGGAAAGCAATTTGAGACCAGCAACTGCCCGCAAAGTAGCCTATATGCAGTCTTGCCTTACCAATTTTCTAGTATGTTGCCTACTTCAGCACTTCCTTTGACAGGTGAAACATACAAGGAAATTGACCAGGAAAGACAAGGCTTATCAGACAGTGATAAATGTGCACTGACAAAAGACAGAAAAGAAAGGTTTACAAGCATATCTGCACAAGTTTCTGAGACCAGAAAGAAATAAAGAAAGAAAGAAAGAAGAAAGAAGGCGAACCAATGATGTTTGCTCCGAAGTGCCACCTGGGCATTGGTGGGCGGGCAGTCGCTGGCAGTGGCACAGGCAAGATCACAGAGAGTGACAGGTTGTTTGTACCCATCGTGGTACAATAACCCCTACATTAGAACAAGCCATGGGCTGTCAGGGTGGCTCATTACCGCCCAAAAGCCACCCTGCAGGAAGCGGACTGAATTCAGATGACACAACAACCCATCATGGCTAGTTACCCAGTGATGGGTTGTCGTGTTGTGCGAACCCAGTCACTGACTCTCAGCTTAACCTAGCTCACAGGGTTGTTGTGAGGATAAAATGAAGAGGAGGAGGATTATGTAAGCTGCCTTGGGCTCCTTGGGAGAAAAAGGGAGGGATACAAATGTAACAGATAAATAAAAATTGTTCCCCACAGTAGCCAACCAGATGCTTCTGGAGAAGCCAACAGACGGGGCATGAAGACAATAGCCCCACCCTATTTGTGCACCCCTGCACCTGCATCTCAATAGGGAGGTCCCATTTAGCTGCTGTGGATTATTAGGGCTTGTCTTCCACGCAATCTGTCCACGGGCCACTTCCCTCTCCACCCGCCTTTTGCCACTTCATACCTATCCTGCCTGCCCTCTCCCCATTGCCTGCCAGGGCCAAGAGTTGGAATACACAAGCGATACATCCCTCTCAGTAACACACACAAGCCATGGGAAGTTCTCCTGCACAAGCTCCATTTGTATGGAGGAAAGCTGGGTAAGAGCATAGCAGATGCCCTGCTCTAGAGCACGCTTAGCCTAACAGTTAATCCAACCCGGGTGCCTTGAGTCAGAGGATTTCACCACTCGGACCGAGTCTGGGCTGATGACTGCAGAAATGTTAAGAAATACGCTCCAGACTGCCAGCTCCCAGTTTTTCCTCCATTTGCTTCCTATCACAGCAAAGCAATTGCTCATACAACAACATGACTCCCTTCCTTCCTTCCCCACACAGCCAACTCTAATTTTATATATCGGGCATTTTACAGTGTCTACAGTGTGTTTCCCATCAACCTTTCTATGAAGATAGGAGTGTCATTTCCTGCCAACACTTTTAAGCACAGCAGACTAACAGGAAGGCAGCTACCAAAGCCTCCTGACAACAGCTTTTAGGTGATGGTGGGGGCTTCAGGCACACAAAACTAAGTATTTGCTCAAAGAAGCAGACTTCAACAGAAAACACTCCATTACACTTTTTTTTTTTTTAAGAGTCCAGCACCCTGGAAAATCTGAATTTTCATAGATTTCATAGGCCATAGAGTTGGAAGGAGCCTACAAGGCTATCGAGTCCAACCCCCTGCTCAATGCAGGAAACTAGAGGGGTCTCCCATCCAAGTAATAACCAGGCCTGACCCTGCTTAGCTTTCCACGCTCAGACAAGCTGAGCCAGCATAAGCCACAGGCCTGTTGTGGACAAGCTGAGCCAGCATAAGCCACAGGCCTGAGAGTTGTATGAATCTATGAAATTTGTACCCAATCTTGTAAAATTACTCCCATTTTGCTAGTCATGGGGAGGCCAAGGAGCTATATGGAGGGCATAGAAGACACACACACACATACACACACACCACTGAAAATCTTACTTCACTGGCTTTGGAGAATTTCAGTACACATTACCCAGTGCTTTCAAGTATACCATAGATTTCATAGATCATAGAGTTGGATAGCCTACACAAGGCTATCGAGTCCAAGCCCCTGCTCAATGCAGGAAACTAGAGGAGAGGTCTCCCATCCAAGTAATAACCAGTCCTGACCCTGCTTAGAGCTTTCCACGCTCAGACAAGCTGAGCCAGCATAAGCCACATAAGAACTAGAAACCTGATTTGTTTTAATTGGAAGATGGAGGGGGGAAGATCCTGTTTCAAAGTAAGGGACAGTAGCTTAGCGGTAGAGCCCGGGTCTTAAGATCCTTGGGAGAGGCCCTTCTTTCGTGACCGCAGCCTTCAGAGGCACATTGGTGGCGACGCGAGAGGTCCTTCTCGGTGGGCACTCCCAGCCTGTGGAACCCCCTGCCGAGGAAAGCTAGGTTTGCTCCCTCTCTGTTGCCCTTCCGCCAGCAGGCAGAGGCCTTTTTATTCAAGCAGGCCTTTGGTGTGTCAGTGGGTTAGGGTGTTATTTTTCTTCTGTTACTGCTGTGTTTTTATGTTTTTAATGCATTTGTTTTATTATTGTTTTACCGGTAATCAAGTTTTATTGGTGATTGCAAGACATTTTTCTTGGTAGAAAGGCAGGGTATAAATCAAAATCAATCAATCAATAGGGGACAGTCGGCCTTGGCAGTTCCGTTCTCCGATAACCACATCTTAGATGTCAGACTGCTGATCCATCTAGCTCAGTATTCTCTTCACTGGCCTTCCCTAACCCAGTGCCCTCGGGATGCTTTGGACTACAACTTCCAGAAGGCTGACTGTTAGCCATGCTGGCTGGGGCTGATGGGAACTGAAGTGCAACACATCTGGAGAGCACCACGTTGAAGGAGGCTACTCTGCTCTGATGGGCAGCAGCTCTGCAGGGACGAATCTTCCCAAGCCCTACCTGGTGAAGCAGAGGACCGAACCTGGGATCTTCTGCATGCAAAGTACGCGCCCTGCCCACGGGGCTAAGGTGCCTCCCCTGAATGGAGCAGTCCTCTTCTCTTAAAAGCAAGAGGAGTATATTTTTATTTCACCAGGGCAGCTCCGCAACTTGGGATTCATGAAGTGCTCATCTGCAGATAACAGCGCAGTCAGACTTTTAATTACCAGTCTTGTCAAGGCCAGGCAGGGCCTTGAGAGAAGTCAGATGATTTCCCGGTCTGCAATCCCTGTGAGGGCGGTAATTAGAGAGATAGATAAGCAGCTGGGTGGGAGGAGATGGGTGAACAGAGACCGAGGAGGAGGAAGAAAAACTTGACTCTGCTACAGATTTCTGCAAGGAGAAGGCAAAGGGAGACTTTGAGGAAGCGGTGGAAAGATTAGCACATGGAATCGCAGTTAACAGGTTGGACATGCACATCCCAGATGAAGCATTTTCATGGCTAATGTTAGCACACACTGAATCCAGAACCAAATTGGGTCAGAACCTAAAGGGCATTAGCTGAGCTCTTCCCACAGTCTCTGTTAAGTAGATCTCTGCTGGATCAGACCAGCGGTCCATCTACCGTACCTCACCCATGCAACTCTGCAAACAGTCATCTCCGAGGCATGGTCTACGAGGCAGGAAACCTTGCTGAAGGTAAGCAAGTCTAGGTCTGGTCAGTGATTGGATGGGAGACCCACTAGGGAACCTTAGGTACACCACGGTGGATCGTCTGTGGTGGGAGGTGGGATAGCAGTGCAACAAAATGAACGAAGTACAAGGCACACTAACGCCAGACGAGCCATGACAGACCGGGCAACATTCCAATAAACTGAGTTAATCTTCAAGGCTTAAACTCAGCTGGGGCTTCTTTCAGCAGTCAAGAACAGCTGTCTTCAGGCTGGGTTCCAAGGAACCGGGGTGGGGGTCCCTCAGAAGCTTATCAGGGGCTCTTCAGCAAATGGAGTAGTGGCAGACTAGCTTCCCCGGCAAGTGGTTTGTGCACCACCTCTGAACTTCAAGCCACGTGCATTGCAGGAGACTTCTTGGGCACATAGGAGTGACTGGCCAAAACCCCACACAGACCGAGTGTACAGCCCGGAAGACCTCCCCCAAATCCTCCGCAATGCAAAGTAGCGTTGTGCTGCAGAGGCTTCTTCAGCAGATATACAAAGGGCTTCCTGAACACAGAGCAGGATTCGAAAGTCACTGGCATGGAAAATAAAACCCACGGCTACCCAACTTAGGAAGCCTTCCCCAAGCTGGTGTCTTGGACAACAACTCCCAGGATTCCTGAGCATCGGCCACGCTAGCTAGGGCTGATGGGAATTGACGTCCAACACATCTGGAGGGCACCAGATCGGGAAAGACTGCACTAAGACCAGAGAGCCGTGGGCAGGACTAGAATGGGTTTTTCGAGAGTACGACATGTGTGCATAAACACATCTCAAGCCGTCTACGGTACTTCCTTGGTAGTCCAAGTCTAAAGCCTATCAATCTACACCAGGGGAAACGCTTGGGAATCCACTGCGGCAAATCTCCAGCAGCAACACAAGGCAAATTAATTGCTACAGGACGCCCAGCTGCAAATGCTCCATGGCCTGGATTCTAGAGGGAGCCTGAGAGCGCAATCAAGTCTGCACGTTCCACTGGGGACCGAGGCAATTAGAAGCGCAGCTGAGGAGACCCGATCGGCACCTCAAAGCAAAGGGCACCGAGGGAATAGCAAACAAGCCTTCTCACACCTCTCTAGTCAATCGGCTCCGAGTTTCCAGGGGTTAATTAAAATTAGGGTGGCCACTTATGAATCACCAAAAGGTGGACAGCGATTTGCATAAACTTTGCACACGCTAATTCATATGTACAGATGCAAATTCAGAAACAGTTATTATAATTTAAAGACACAGTACATCTCATCCTAGCGCGGAAGACTGTGACCGGTTGACTCATGTTCCTGCCTGTTTAGCACAGTGGATGGGCAACTGTTCTTTGGGTTCCTTCTCTTTAAACTGGAATTGGACAGGACAACCCTGTAAATATAGCATGCCTTCAAACAGAGGACTGTCTTCTGTAAAAGAGGACACACGGCCAGCCTATATATTAAAAAATCTGTGATGTTTTATGTTATGTGGGGGAAGAGCCCCTCCATTTGACAAGGTTCAGGTGTGGCAAGGGAAAGTCCTTCCTGGAGCTTTGGGTGAATGGAGGAGAGAGATGGAGGGATGACTCAAAGGTCTTCTGGGAAGGCAGGCAGTGCAAGCAACCCTCATGGACCGCTGAGTGTCACCCTTAAAGGATAGAGCTGGGATGCCTCTGCAAAGATAGCTTTAGGAAAGGCTGTTATACGGCAGGTCATGTGTTCTAAAACCCCTCAGGGACCACAGAATCCTGGCCAGTGATGTGGGTTTGCCAGATTTTCGGACCATAAGACGCACTTTTTCCCCCCAAAAAAGGAGGGGGAAATGTCTGTGCGTTCTATGGAGTGAATATAGTAAAAAAAAAATTTATTTATTTATTTATTTTTTTAAACTTTCCTCTGCTGGTCCGGAAGAGTGGAGGACTCCTGGGTGGGGCGGGGGAAGCCCCCGCCTCTCAGCTGATTTTTTTTTTTTTTAATTTTTTTTTGTGCCATACAGTAAGTGCGTCTTATGGTCCGGTGCGTCTTATGGAGCGAAAAATACGGTAAGCCAATTTGTCTTAATGCAAATTGCATTACAGCATAGGGCCGTTTGCATTTGGAAAATCATTAGAAAGTAGTTTAATTTGGCATGCTTACTCAACACAAGTAAAATAAACAACAAAGCGGAAAAAGGTACTCCATGTTAATTCTTTGTCCCAACATACAAGTATTTGATCTGAAATATTGTGCGTGTATGGGGGGGGGGGGGAGTTAAAGCACACAATGTAATTTAAATGTTGTATTATGTAGACATTTTTGTTGGGATACTTGTAAAAATTTAAAGATAGCGCTTCCCTTACATTATTTAAATGTAAGAAAGAAACAAAGGGACTGAAAACTGTTGACACACGAAGGGTGCAGTTCTAGGGGGATGCCCGTAACCCTCCAAACTCGGAGGATTATGGGCATGCTATGCAGGGCGGGAGGAGTGCGGAGGAGGAGGTCACCTCCTCGCTCCTCCCACCCTGCAAAGCAGCTGGACGGCCGATTTCGGCTGGTGATTTCGGCTAACTGCCGTGCTTTGGATTGGAGCGGGAGGGAAGGGGGCTGAGGCGTTTGCGACCTCGGAGAAGCAGCCCAGCCGGCATGGTTCTTTCCACATTAGCTGCAGGGGGGGGGGATGGGGATCCAAGCGCGGAGTTCCCAGCTCCAATGCTGGAGCTGTTTTCCTGACTGGGAGCTGGGATTCTGAAAAAGTCTATGGCCCTCTAGACTCTGTCTAGGGGCCATAGGATTGCGCTGCAATTCAGCCTTCCCCAATCTGGTGCCTTCCAGATGTTCTTGTCAGGGAGGGACCGTAGCTCAATGTGAAAAAGCACCTGCTTTGCATGCAGAAGGTACCCAGTTCGATCCGCGGGCTCCCCAGGTAGGGCTGGAAACCCTGGAGAGCTGCCAGTCAGTGTCGACAATACTGGGCTAGATGGACCAATGGTCTGATTCAGTATAAGGCAGCTTCCTATGTCTACAACTCCCAGCATCCTTCAGTCAGAATGGCTGGATGGGCATGCTGGGAGTTGTAGTCCAATACATCTGGAGGGCACCAGGTTGGGGAAGGCTGCACTAATTAATTTTTTATTATTATTTTTTTTTAAAAAAAATTAAATGCTTACAACCACTTCCTTGATAGCCTTGTAGGCTCCTTCCAACTCTATAATCTATGAATCTACTTCAACAGAATGCAACTCTCTTCCACCAAGGATCCTGGGGCACCTTCACTTTCGCTGTCACTACTAATTAGTTCCATTCCACACCGAGACAGAGATGTATTTCATTGACCTACATGCGTTCTCGCATACACTTGCTAGGGATAATCACTGGAAAAACATTAATTTACAACTTCGAAACCACCAAGCTTGCCTAATATTGTATTTGCAATGGGTGTCTATTCATTGTTAATAACAAACTTATGAAACGGGGAATTTTCCGTGGAATAATAAAGCACCGCAAAAGTCTCCATTTTGGAAAAATGTCCACCCCGCGTCACTGATTCTGGGGGTGCATCCTCTGTTTGCAAGGAGTGATGTCAAGGCGCAACATGTGCCGGAATTGGGGCACACCCCAAGACACTGTTTTGCCAGAAGCAAAGGACAAGGTGATGCCTGCTCCGTTCTATGTACAGAAGCCAACTAGACTAGCCGCTGAATCTTACTTCAACACTGACAAAGGGACGGAAAACTGCTGACACACAAAGGGCGCAATTCTAGGGGGATGCCCGTCGTAACCCTCCAAACTCAGAGGATTACGGGCATGCTATGCAGGGCGGCAGGAGTGCGGAGGTGAAGGTCACCTCCTCGCTCCTCCCACCTTGCAAAGCAGAGGGACGGCCGATTTCGGCTGTCTAACTGCCGTGCTCTTCCACACCTGAGAGCAACCTTGGCTAAATTTAGGGGGTGTGGGGCAGGTTCTCTGCCCTGAGAGAGAGGGGGATGCCCAAGAGGCTCAGGAGGAATGCCTGGGGTGGGGTGGAGGCTGCCCCTGCTGCCCCTGCTGCCCCCAGCATCTGCCACCTGAGAAGTTTGCCTCACTTTGCTGAACGCTAAGACCAGCCCTAGACAGAATCTGTGACAATGTGCGTGGAATTTTGAGAAATGTTCCTGAACTTGGCCCAGCTTAACACAAACAGTAGATGAGGTGGTACAAATTTCCCGAATTGGACTTCCTCAGTGGTACATGCAGAGTGGGGGGGGGGGGAAGAGTGCTGAACGGTCTTCCATATTTAAAAAAAATCTCTGTGCACAGAAAACTGGCATATTAAGAAGAACAGCAGCATCTCCTTCCCGTCTACTTTCCCCCTTGTGCATATTCTCCATTCTGAAAGACTGAGGAGCATCAAAATGGGACAGCCCAGAAACAATTTTACCATCTTTCCCAGTCCGCCAGTTGAGGAACCCCAGAATAATAATAATAATAATAATAATAATAATAATAATAATAATAATCAAAAAACACTTCTAAAGCAGGGGTGGGGAGAAGGTAAATCGAGATTTACTGTTAAGTCTCTAGCAGATTTGCCTAGAGATTTCAGGTGGAGAACGCCATTTTGTTCAACCAGCAAAGATTTCTCACTCCCAATTTATTTTTTCAACAATAGCAGAAACAGAAATAGAAATATGTTTCCCACCTAAAATTAGACTGCTGAACTGGAGAAAGCTCAGGGTAACCAAGAGTGGACACTTGTGGTGAAAGGACTGTGAGCTCAATGGCCATGCCAGCTAGGGATTGTGGGAATTGTCGTCCAACACACCTGGAGGGCGCCAGGCCAGGGAAAGGCTAACCTAAGCAACCTTTACTCCCCGAATCAGTTTGCCCAGAACTACGCAGAAGTCTCTGCAAAATTCAAGATGACAAGTGAGCTTCCAGGCCCCCTAATTCTGCCGCTCGTGGTCCTTAAACTGAAGTCGATTTGCCCTATCCTGCGGCCTCACATTCCATCCAAGTTCACCCTGTCGAGGCTGCCAGCCCCTGCAGGGTTGGCATTTATACCGGTGCCAACATCCAGCCAGCTGCACGCTCATGTGGATAATGCGATCATTTGTGGTGCTCGTTCCCAGGTTTGTGACTGAGCAGAAATTAACCAGGCCTCAGCTTGTAACCCATTTGCCACCTGTTGCTCACCAGGAGCTGGAAATCCAGAATGCTGTGGGAACAGCAGACACAAGACTTTTGGCGGTGGCAGTGGTGGGGAAGTGGGCTTCCACTCAAGATCGGCATATGATGATGAAAATGAGACAGATGCTCTCCCCCAACCCCTGCGCTGCTTGCAAGGTGCAAAGCGTTTTAAAACGTGCATCTTAGCCCCAGAGGTCATAGCTCTAGTCATTTGCTCGAGCAAACTAGATCCTCTGAGTAAGCAATTCCCATATTTATATCCTGCTAGACTAGTCAAAAGCAGCTCCCGTGATGGCCAGCACGATATCTTATGGGCAGTTAATGCACAAAGTCGGGACAGCGGGAAGCAAAAGGAGCGAAGCACTTCCAATAACTAACCTTTCTTATTCCAAACGTCCCCCTATAGTCTTCACTAACCTTTGCAAGGCCCCTCAAACGATGCAGGAAACTGAGCTCCCTGAGCAGGGAACTAAGAGACGAAAGCAACGATACGGGGCGGGGGAAGGAAGCACCCGGCTCTGTGTATGCACAAAGCAGGGAAAACCTTACTGTCAAGCCATGCATTCAGATCTTGGCTTGGCAAGCTAGGCAAACTATGGTTTAAACTGCTCTCCCCACTGGACCTCTTGGGGAGCCAGTGTGGCACAGCAGTTAAGAGTGTTGGAATGGGATGCGGGAGACCTGGGTTCTAGTCCCCACTTGGCCATGAAGCTCACTGGGTGACTTTGGGCCAGTCACTGACTCTCAGTCTGACCTACCTCACAGGGTTGTTGCGGGGATAAGATGGAGGAGGACTATGTAAGCCGCCTTGGGTACCTTGCAGGAAAAAAAGGTGAGATATAAATATAATACATAAATAATTTTTTATTTTGTTTTAAAATTGACCTAAAGTCCAGCTTGGGGATGCACAATCAAACACATCTGGAGGGCATGAGATCAGGAGGAGAGTGGTTTAAACAAACCACAGTTCTCAGCTGGGACATCACATGGAACTGATTAGTTTTAACATCATAGGAACATAGGAAGCTGCCTTCTACGGAGTCAGAGCCTTGGTCCATCTAGCCCAGTATTGTCGATGCTGATTGGCAGCAATGGCTCTCCAGGGTTTCAGGCAGGATTCTTCCCAAGCCCTACCTGGAGAAGCCGGGGATCGAACCTGGGACCTTCTGCATGCCAAGCAGGTGCTCTCTCACACTGAGCTGTGGTCCCTCCCTACAGCACCTGGTATCCCAAGGCGGTCACCCATCCAATTACGGTACTAACCAGGCCCGACCCTGCTTAGCTTCCGAGATCAGACGAGATCCGGCTGTTCAGATGTTCGGAACTGTTTGCTCTCCTCCCGCGGTGTATAAATGAAAGGGGGGAGGGCCCTCTCCAGAGCTTGCTCTCATTGCAAGAAGCTATGTTTCCCTGCTGTGTGAGCCTGGCCTAAAAAGGCCTTTCCGACCCCAAGACTCTGAAAAGCTTCAGAATAGAAAGGCGGCGGCCTACTGCCAGGATCTGCCTTGCGGTTGCTAAGCAACCCACAGCCTCCCCCCCCCCCCCCCCCGCATGTCCGCATTAACCACAATGCGTTTCTCCCAAAGCCATCTCACAAAGAGCAGAGGAGGAGGAGGAAGAGGAGGAGGAGAACAGGTGCCAGAGCAATCTCTCATTTTTAATCATGGATGCTTGTGTGTGACAATCAGGAAGAAGCTGGCCAAGCTTTTCCTACCATGAAGGCGCAGTGATGTGTGTGTGTGTGTGTGTGTGTGTGTGTATAGGATGACACGGATGCTGCACCTCATGAACATCCATGTTTCCAGCAGCAGTCAGAGAAAGATGTCTCTTACCTATGGAAGGTAGCAGTGGCCGAGGGGCTGATTTCTCTTTCCACATCACCAAAACAAAAGTGGACAAGGAGAAGACCACAGATTTACATAAAATGTGCACATCATTATTTCTATGTGTAGGTGCAAACTGAGGGAGAATTGCTGTAATGTATATAGAAATACAATACATCTAGCCATCGGGACCTGCGTACTTGCTCAGCCTGCTGTCCAAGGGCTAATCGCTGTTGGGCAACTTCGAGGGACCCGTTTTTGCGGTCATCGTTAAACCGGACCTTGGACCGAACAGCCCTTCAAATGGAGGATGTCTCCAAATAGAGGACTGTCCTCTAACAGCCCTTCAAATAGACGATTGTCCTCTGTAAAGTAGGACACCTGGCCACCCTATAACACTCTTAAAGGCCAAGGCAAATTGTGCTTGTCCATATTAACGGCAGGAGCCACCGTGCACGGAGACGGTCCTGGCTTCAACCCCCCCCCCCCATCTGCAGCTAAAAGGATCAGGTGGCAGAGAATGGGAGCGACCCCTGCCTGAGGCTTTGGACAGATGCTGTTGGTCAGAATAGACAATACTGGACTATGCCACTGTGGCGTAGTGGTTAGTGTTGGACTGGGACTCAGGAGATCTGGGTTCTAGTCCCTGCTTGGCCATGAAACTCACTGGGTGACTTTGGGCCAGTCACAGACTCTCAGCCTAACCTACCTCACAGGGTTGTTGTGAGGATAAAATGGAGAGGAGGAGGATTATGTAAGCTGCCTTGGGTTCCTTGCAGGAAAAAGGGTGGGGTATAAATATAATAAATAAATAAATGGATGAAGTCTGACCTGGTATCTGAGGCAAACTCCTATGTTAAAGACTCCTCTATTCATGCTGTTAAAACGTGGAAGTGTTTGGTCCTTAATAATCTGGTTGTGCCTCTCATATAATACCAGGTTGATCCAATAAAGATGACAGGGAGTTTAAAAAACACACACCATACATTTGCTTTACGGACTTTCTTATAAGAAGCAGTCGGGGCGGGGCCAGGTACTGTTGGGGTCTTTCTGGCTTCCACACAGCTGTGTTAATTAATAAAGTTTCCTCTCTTTCTACATCTAAGATTGTGCAATTGGAGTTAATTGGAGTTTTTCCTTACCAGTAATGACAAGATCCGAAGCTCAGGCCCACAGGACTAAAAATAAATAAATGCACAAATGTGCATATGCTAATTTACATATTGCTCTAAAGTCTGTGTGTACAGTAATACCTTGGATTGCAAGTAACTTGGTTTGAGAGCATTTTGCAAGACAAGCAAATCTTTAAATATTTATTTAAATTTTTTTGACTTGATATAGAAGCGACGTCTTGCAATACAAGTACTGTAGTACGGCTTAAATTAAAAATTTCTGTACAAATTTTTTTGGGGGAATTTCGTTTTGATATACAAGTGTTTTGGATTACAAGCACGTTTCCGGAACGAATTATGCTCTCAATCCAAGGCATGACTGTATCTGTAAAGGACCCTGTCTCCTAAGGACACCCCTATTTGTAAAAAGGCATGTAAGAACAAGGGAGAGGAGGGCATTGGATTTCAGAAAAAAAACCTCAGGTGGAAAGATTCAAGGTGGGGGACAGCGGGCGGTAAAGCACATGTGGGCAAAAGGCCAGCTCATCCAGGGGATCAGATGCAACTGAGATCATCAGGGCCCCTGGACCTTTCTTTCAGCAAGTGCCCCCGGACAGCAGGGGGGTGGGGCAGAGGGCCTCCCAGAGATTCGGGGCTCCAAATGAAAGATTCGGGGCTCCAGCCCTAGTGGGCCACCCCTTAACACCGCCTCTAGGTGTGGTGACATCTTCTGACTTAGATAAAAGGGGACCGTTCAGGGAGGGAGGTCTGCTCCTAGCCATGATGGCTACATGGCGGTAATCTATGCCAGTGTTCTCCAACCTTGGGTCCCCAGATGTTTTTGGCCTACAACTCCCAGCATGCCCCAGCCAGCATAGCTGGCTGGGGCATGCTGGGAGTTGTAGGCCAAAAACATCTGGGGACCCAAGGTTGGAGAACACTGATCTATGCTACTGAAAGCCAGATGCCTGCGCGGCATCAGCCAGAGAAAGGGCTGTTGGCTTCCTGTCCTGCTTACGGGTTTCACTGAGGGATCAGGTTGGCCAATGGGGGGACGAGGGATGCTGGATAAGGTGGGGTGCTAACAGATGAAGATTTATCATGCAGTTGCCCTGCCTCTTTCAGTTTTTTTTGGGGGGGGGGGCAGGATGCCCAGGCAACGATAACATCCTCAATTTGTAACCCTCCCATGTTTTCTCACTGGCTCCTTTTCTTTTCTTTTTTAAACCAGGGAAAAACCTGTTTAGGAAAACACTGAATAGTTGCCCAAGGCCTTTTGATTGGTAGCGTTAGTAGGGCTCTCCCCATCTTACTCTGCTTGGTACAGAATGGGAGTTCTCACAAAACCTGATGGACCAAGCCTCCCCCAACCTGGTGCCGTCCAGATGTGTGAGAGTGCAACTCCCATAATCCCCAGCCAGCATGGCCAACGGCCATGCTGGCTGGGGATCATGGGAGTTGCACTCTCACACATCTGGACGGCACCACTTGGAGAAAGGCTGCAACAGATGTGCTACTCATCAGAATCGTCTGTCAACATTTCCTTCCAGCTCCCAGATTTTGGCACTAGGCCTAGAGATGTTCTTTATATATTTTTTCTTTTTTTAAACATGCCCTGCTTTGATTTGACTAAAGGGAGAGGAGATGGGTGGTTGACGAGTCACATGGAGCAGTGTTGGATCAGAACCCGGCTGGCTTGTAAGAGGGTGCAAAGGCAACTTTGGCACCAGTCCCAAGCTCTAGAAACAGAGGAAGCTGCTGCTGGACGGGAAACTGGAGCCACGTTAGGGAGAGCCCTGCACCACAGGAAGAACCATGGAGGATGGGTTATGGGAAGTGTGTGTGCAGGGGAGAGAATAGGTTGTCGGGGGTGGGGGAGTAAAGACAGAACATCTGGGAAGAAGTACTCAAACCTGAGCAATACCTAATCTTTTGAGCTTCAGGGACTCCAAAAGAAAGAAAAAAATTCTTTGTTGTAACGGTTCCCGAAGGGCCACAGCTAGAATGCTTTTGCCTGCAGACAAAAAAAAAAAAAAAGGCAAGCCAGATTTCTGGTTCATATCCACAGCGCTTCGTTTCAGCCTATGAAATTACAAGTGGTCTCCGCGGAGCCCATTTGTGAACACAGGCCTTTGCGTTAAAACGCCACCCCCCTAGTCAGGGAAAGAGCTTCTTGCCTCCAAGACGGAGGAGGCTGAGTTGATGTAACTGCTCCTTCCTCTGGTATTGGCTTTGGAGTTGTTGGGGGGGGGGGAGGTTAAATTTGCCCCACACACCTGCTACAAACCTAATCATTATCAGCTCTTTCTGGGACAGGCAATTTGTGTATTGGGGTTGTCTTAGTTTGGGGGGGGGGTTGTGTGCAAATATAACAAAGACAAAGAAAGGGTGGTGGTGGTGAAACTGCAACAAAAGAGGAAAAAAGAAACTACACAACATAAAAGCATATCCATCACAATAATAGTTCACAGCACCATTTAGGATGCAATCCTATGCATGTTTAGACTGAAAAGAAGTCCTGACAACCCCCAGTGTTCCCCAGCCAGCCATAGCTGCCTAGGGAATGCTGGGAGTTGTACAACTTTTTTTCTGTCTAAACATAAAGATGCATAGGATTGTGCCCTTATAAAATAAAGGAAAAGGAGAGAGAAAAAGGATTAGACACTTCTATTTCAAATATATACATTCATATAAGCAGACCTTATATCTAATTAAGCATCCAAAGGAAACTGACAGTTGTAGGATGTATGTTCACATGTAGCAAGAGGGATAAGATCTTCAGACCACTGAATAATAGGTCTGAAGAATAAACTGAATTAATAGAGTAAAAAAAAACACCCTCCATTCTTCAGGGTACATCACTAGGAATTGTTTTGTTTTAAAAACACTGTGTGTGTGTGTGTGTGTGTGTGTGCGTGTGTTTAAAAACTCCTCTACTGATGTATCCTGGAGAGCGACTGAGTTTCTGGGTTTACACACCATTTTAATTTCCCACAATGCAACACCCCTCTGGGACAGCCTTCCAGACGTTTTGGACTACAACTCCCAGAATGCATGATCATTGGCCATGCCTGCTGGGGCTGGTGGGAGTGGAAGTGCAAAACATCCAGGGAGCAATCCTATGCATGTTCAGCGGGGGGGGGGGGGGGGATCCTACAAATCCCAGCATTCCGTAGCCAGTTGTGAAGCACACAACTCACATTTCTCTTCCCCGCCCCCATCCAACCACCCTTCTGTGCTTTAAAACTGCTTCTACATTCCTGATACGTTTAGGTCAACAAAACCATTCGCCCACCCTGATCAAAGTAATACTCCAAGTGTGTAGTTTGCCATTCTAAACTCACTTAAAATCATAGCACCATAACAGCTGCGAATAATAAGATCACGGCACCATCATGCCTAGAGGGGTAAAATGGAGTTTGCTTCTGCTGCCTTGCTGAGCTTTTAGTGTTCATTTGGTGGGGTGGGGCTGGGGGGCTGGACTTTGGCCCCAAGGTTCGGCTGCATCATTTCAAGTTTCTGCCCCATCGGCTAAGACAGCAGATGCTCCCTGCCCCCAGCAGAACTACAGGCTAGAGATCCACCAGGGTTCTTGAGTCAGCGCTTGTCAATTCAGGCATCCCCAGCTGGCTCCCCCACTTCCTGTGGGGCAGAGCGGCCGGCCCTCCCTCTCTCCCCAGACCTACAGGGATGCTGCTTTCAAGGCTGCCCTTCTCTTCCATCTTAAGTGGAGTCCAATTAAAGGGGAGTGGCTTAGCCCTAACGAGGGGCAGATGCTCATGGCCAGTCACCATCTGCCAGGCTCCACAACCAATTAGGAGAGATGGGGAGCAGCTCAATTCCTTTCGGTCAAGACAAAAGGCCCGGTGCTTTGACCACCCACCACCAATGGTGTTCTTTGCAACGGTGTGGAACTGAACACCGAGCTTTCCATAAGCACACGCGTGCATGTGTACGGACACGCATGCACACAAAGATGCATGCACATGCTGGAAGGCGCACGTCGGTCTGCCTCCAAAGTGTTGTACCACCACCACCCCTGCCAAAATCCTGGATCAAATTAGGGCTTCACATTCTATAGAAAAGACAGTCTGCCCACCCTCCTCGCCCGCACCCCTCCCCCAGTTCTAAAGTAGAAGGATTTTTACATTGTTTGGTCTTTCTGAGCGGCGAAGAAGAGCCTGGAAGTAATGTAACACAGCTGAAAGCAGAATCCCCAACATGCATTTGTGTCGCCTGTATTCCAGTCTACCACAAGGGTGGAACAAAAAAGGAACAGAGACATGACATGGCATGGAATACATTTACTGGGCGGAAAGAGGAAAGTGAATCCTTCTTGGACCAGCAATTTAAGCTGCACATTACAGGAAAATCAGGGGTGGGGGTGGGGGGTGGCAGGGAGAAAACTGATGGGAAAGGGTCCATAACCTTCCCAAATCCCATGTTCAAATATGCATTTGAACACAGAGACACGCACACAGAGACACAGACTGAACAAATCAAGCCCAGCGCACTGCCTCAGCTACAGGACACAAACGTAAGAGATGAGACCGAGAGTCCATCTTGCTCAGCATCCTTGGCGCAGCTGCCAACCAGATTCTGCTGAGAAGCCCACACCAGAGCATGATGCCAACACCACCACCACCCCACTCCCAGCATTGTGTCTCCGGAGGAATACCGTAACTCCTTTGAAGGAGGAGGGCTCCATCCATCACGGCGAATAACTCTATGAACGTGTCCAAGCCCATTTTAAAGCAGGCCAAACTCGTGGCCGGTGATGGAGGGCTTTCAAGCAGCCTTCCCCAACCTGGTGGCGTCCGTCCAGGTGTGTTGCACTACAACTCCCGGCATTCCTGACCATTGGTTCTGTGGGCTGGGGCTGATGGGAGTTGAAGTCCAAAACATCTGGATGGCCCCAAGTTGGGGAAACTGGCCCACCACTGGGTTCCTACCCACCGCAGAAGATCAACGCACTAGTCTTATGGCCAATGCAGAAGAATTCTCACACCAGCAGCTCAATCCCAATAATTCAAACTATTTTAAAAAGAGAGAACAGCTAGCCAATATATGAGCTCTGGATCCTGAAGAAATCTTGTTAAAGCCTGATTTAAGCTAAAAGGTTTTAATATTATGTTTTACTGGGTTACTGCATTTTATAGTTTTTATGGAGAGCCAGTGTGGTGTAGTGGTTAGAGTGTTGGACTAGGTCTCGGGAGGCCTGGGTTCTAGTCTCCACTCGGACACGAAGCTCAACTGGGTGATTTGGGGACAGCGTCCCTGCCTAACCTACCTCGCAGGGCTGTTATGAGGATAATTACCTGGGGAGGTGGTGGGCTCTCCCAATCTGGAGGCATTCAAGGTGCAGCTGGACAGCCATCTGTCAGGGATGCTTTGACCTGGATTGCTGCATTGAGCAGGGGGTTGGACTCGATGGCCTTGTAGGCCCCTTCCAATTCTACTTTTCTATGATTCTATGAAAACGGAGAGGAGCAGGAGGATCATGTACCGTAAGCTGACTTGGCTTCCTTGCAAGAGGAAAAAAGGCAGGATGTAAATAAAATAATATTAATAAAATAAATGGTTTTAAGTTTGTTTGTGAACCTCAAAGAGGAGCTTTGGCTACTGGGCAGTCTAGCAATGTAATAAAAAAAACAATAAAATAAATGAATCATAGGAATCGTGAAGAATGTAGATCAACATTTCTCAGCCAGGCTTGGGACCAAGTTCAGGACAGGGAAATGAGGAATGCAAAAGGTCCGTTGTCCACTTGGAAATCATGGACACTCCAGCAAGAAAGGTTTTAAGCCTGAGGGAAACCCTACGAAGCATTACATGGCCATAGGTGGAAGGCAGCTGTGTGTGTGTGTGTGTGTGTGTGTGTGTGTGTGTGTGTGTGTAGATGCTTTTTAAGGGTGTGTGTGAAGGGTTCCCTTGCTCGCCTGAATGAACCTATTTCTGCCCCACCCCTGGGTTTTCCTCGCTCAGCATACCCACACACCACAGACCCACTTTACTAGCACTACGGGTCAGAAGCATTTGCTGTGCACCTACTTTGGCAAGCCCCTCTTATGGCTTCCTAATCCCTCCTAAAACAAAGAGGAGGTGCCTGTTCCTAAGATCTCCCTATTTCAGAAGATTCATAGATTCATAGATCATAGAGTTGGAAGGAGCCTACAAGGCTATCGAATCCAACCCCCTGCTCAATGCAGGAAACTAGAGGATAAGCAAAACAAGGTCACTGAATACCACCCGAAGTTCAACTCCTAGCCTGCACTGTCCCGAAGAGGCAGCTCCAAACACAAAAGGAGATGCACACCTCCATCTCAACACTCCTCCCTCTCTCCCAAGACACAGTTCCAGGGAACTGAATATTCCTCAGAAGCTTGTTTCAGGCAGAAGGGGAAGCAGGTCTGCAGCGAGATGGTTAACAGTGGCCAACCAGCGGTGTACCGCCAGACACACGGGTGCATTGGCCACGTAATAGAGTGCACTTGGTTTGCACAGGGCAGTCGGGAAGTCCACGAGACCTGGCTTTGTATACACCAAGCCTATGCCCCATAGGGAGTTGCCTTATACGGAGTCCCATCAGTCCATCTAGCCCAGTATTGTCAACACTGACTGGCTATCCAGGGATGCCAGCAGGATTCTTTCCTAGCCCTACCTGGAGAAGCTGGGGATTGAACCTGGGACCTTCTGCGTGCAAAGCAGGGGCTCTACCACTGAGCTACAATCCTTCCCTGCAGGACATAAGAACATTGGAAGAGCCCTGCTGGATCAAACCAAGGGTCCATCTAGCCCAGCATTCTGTTCACACAGTGGCCAACCAGCTGCCCACGGGAAACCCACAAGCGGGGCAGGAGTGCAACAGCACCCTCCCACCCATGTTCCCCAGCAACTGGAGTACACAGGCATACTGTCTCTGATTTTGGAGGAGGCATGTAGCCATCAGGACTAGTGGCCATCGATAGCCTTCTCCTCCATGAATTTGTCCAATCCCCTTTTAAAGCCCTCCAAATTGGTGGCTGTCACTACATCATGTGGAAGTGAATTCCATAGTTTAACTGTGCTGTGTGAAGAAACCCTTCCTTTTATCTGTCCTGAATCTCTCACCAATCAGCTTCATGGGATGACCCCATTGGGTTCTAGTATTCTAGGGGTTCTAGGGACTGAGACTGCTTTGCATCTTTCCTCTCTGCAATTGTTAGAAAGTCACCTTACTGACTGTGGTTGTCACTCCCGAGTGGCCAATGGTCAGCCCCAGCCAGAGTGGCCAATGGCCAGGGACAATGGGAGATGTAGTCCAGAAATTACAACTCCCATCATCCCCAACCACTGGCCATGCTGACTGGAGCTGATGTGGCCCTTCAGATGGGAGTTGGAGTCCCAACAAGTCCCCCCACCCTGCAGAAGGGCTGTCCCCCAATTTAAAGAAGCATGGTTGGTTAATCATTTGCATTTCAGTGGAATAACCCACTAATCACATTCGATTAGATCTCCATAAGAGAAAATCACTGCAGATAAGAGGGTCCCCCACCACAAAAGGCATCCCCACCCCCATTCACACATACATAGGAAGGGACCCCACTAGCACTTGGCACCTGCAATTTTTATAGGTATGGTATCAACAATTAACTGGCCATTAAAAATGAATTATTCTGCCTACCAATTAATTGGGGTCTCCTCTCAGACACTCCAGAGGTTCTGTTAATGGATGATGAAAGACGACTAAAATGTGCCATACTAATAGTAACAGAAGAGCCGGACCGGGGTTTTGGGTGGGGGGATGGGAAGCTTCCTTTGGCCGTGCGGCTTCCAGGTTTGCCTCTTATTAGCTTTTGGAATGAAATCATTTTTTCCTATTAGGGCGGGAGAAGAGAGCCATCCAAAGGAACAAATGTGTCCCAGTTGTGTGCCCAGAGAACAGGCAACAACTGTTGATTCACCACTGGGTTAAATTAAGTCGAAGGAAACGGCTTCCCTGGTTTTAATGTGAGAGAGAGGCAGAGATTGTACTGCAGGGAGTTGCTTAACTGTTACTACTGGGCATGCAAGCTTTCCCCCAAGCTGGTGCCCTCCAGATGTGTTAGACGACAACTCCCATATGTGTTAGACTACACCTGAGGGGTTTTTTGGGGCGGGGTGGGGTGGGGTGTGTGTCTACAACTTACTTTACCCCACCTCTGGAAGGAAATGGAGGAGAGAAAAAGAGACCCTCCTTGGGACAAAAGGGAAGCGACCCACCAATTCCAAGAGGAAGGCAGAGCAGAAGGGCAGTCCGTGGTGAGGCTTTTGATTCTCAAAAAAACAGAGGTGTCGCTCTTTATCGCTGAGGAAGCTACCAAAAAAGGTGGGGAGAACACCCAAGGCCACCGAACAGATGTTTTAAAGAGGAAAGCAGGGCAGCGATAGGGAGGAAGGGTGGGAAGAGAGAGACAGGACGGAGGCCTTGGCCATGATGAGTTTTGGGAAGCTCTGGATTCTTGCTCCGCGGAGAGCAAAAGATCCTCAAATGTTTAGAATCGAGAAGAGATGGGGACACATTGCACGGTTCTCAGGCGTTGACAAAGATGACAGGCAGAAGTGGTGGAGGTTTGTCCTGCCTTCTTTGGAAGAGAAGCAACACGGTGGGGATAACAGCTGAGCGAGATGTGATCTTTGTCACGCAACTTGCCTTTGCACGGCTGATTTTCTTCCCAAGAGCGGATGCAGGGTGGGTGAGCCATATTGGGACCATGGTGCAGGGTGGAAAGGGCTTTAACCCAGTGCCCCCCTGTGGCCCCAACCACAGCTCCCACCCCCAGCACCAGAGCTTTCATCCCATCACAAATAGGAGGCGCTGACTAGGACCAGAGCAGAGGCAAAAGGTTAAAAAGCCCACTCCACCCCCATGCCAGCTCACCTAACCCCACGCCAGCTCTTTAAGAATACTGTCACTCGGCCTTCCCCAACCTGGCATCCTCCAGATGTGTTGGGACTACAGCCCATGCTGGCTGGGGATGAGGGGAGCTGTAGTCCGACACATCTGAAGACTGCCGTAGGCTCTGGGGTTGATCTACATCAGCCTCCAGATGCGCTGGACTACAACTCGCATCACCACAGCCAACATGGCTGGGTGCTGCAGTCCAACACACCTGAAGGCTGATGTAGATCAACCCCTTAGCTTACCCCACAGGAGAAGCCCTCAAAACTAGGGGGGCTGAATTTATGAATTTATTATATTTCTATGCCACCCAATAGCTGAAGCTCTCCGTTTCCCCCCCCTCTGTTGGAAAACGCCATTAGCCAATACGCTCCCCTCCATGATAGGGATGTAACCGCTCGCCTCGAGTGGGCGTAGCGGGCTGAAATCAGCCCCGCTCACGCCCGCCAGAGACGCACTTTGATATAAGAGTGTTTTGGATTACAAGCACGGTTCCGGAACCAATTATGCTCACAGTCCAAGGCATGGCTGTACATTGACTCTACAATCAAGCTGCCTACCGATGCTACAGCTATGGCGCTCTAAGTCTACACAACCCCTTCTATATTTGATCCGTGCTGCAGCTACAAGCTCCAACCTTTTTGGAGGCTTGCAGGATTCAACTGTATGCTGAAGTATGATCCAACACTCAGCCTCTTCAGCACCAGCTCCCAAACTGCCGCTCCCAAACTGCGGTATCTTATCTGAACAGGGAGAGGAAGAAGGACAACTCCAGATGCACTTGAGCAAAGCTCAAAATTGCACCCAAGGTCACACGAAACGGATAGTCCAACATGCCCCTGAGCAGTGACAACAGCTTCGTTTCCTTCATCACTTGGGGGTAACTACGGAAAGCGCACCTGTTAGGGATGGAAGGGAAGGGCCCTGATCCACAAGAAGATCCTTTCCGGACAAGCTGGGTATGGTACATCAAGTGCATTAGGGGAGACAGGCTTTTCTGGCTTGGGGGAAAGACAAGCCCGGGGGCCCTGATAAAAATGGGTTCCGAATTGCCAAACCAGAGCCTGCAATGGTGACAGATGTTGTGTCTCCCCCCCCCCCAATAGTGCTGGAGGACCCCCACACCACCTCTCCCCAAAGTTTGCAACAGGATTCGCCAAGCAGGCTTGCAAAAAGAAAAAAAAAGAAAGAAAAGAAAAGAATAAGGCACCTCTATGAGCAAGCACAGAGCTGGTAACAGCTGTAATTCTCCATCTAATGTAACCAACCAACCCCCTGCTCCTGCCTCACATCTGGTTTTCCAGAGTGACAAAGGACTGAAACAGAACCCTTCTCTCCGGCCCCAGCAACCCCCTCGGCAGCTAAGCTCCGAAATCGCCTCTCTTCCACCATCACAATCCTGCCCTTGTTCTCCTAACCTTGCTTCCCCCTCCCCCTCCCAGACAAATATTTAACATCTGCCCCCAAAAAATCCAAGACCCCAACAGCTCTCCCCCAGAGGGTGAAGGGCGGGTTGTTGGCCTCAAGGCAGCAGAGAGACACACACCCCTGCAAAAGCCATGCAGGGGAAAACAACAGGACAACAAAACAAAAGCACAAGAGTCCAGAGCGGCAGCTGTGACAGGGACAAGAAAAATGCCAGTGACCAGTGCTTTTACATTAAGGGCCATTCACCACTAAAGAAAGTGCCTGAAGAGTGTGTCTACCAGGCGCCGCTTGCCCACAAATGCCACCTACACTGCGCAATGCCATTTCGATCTGCCCCGCTGAAGCATCAATGCAAGCCATGATTGTAGTCATAAATAAGAGTGCCAGATGCTCCTTCAATTTAGAAATATGCATCATAGAAGCAAGGATTTCTCCCGCATCCCAGTCACCACACTTAGGCCCAAATGTTGCAAGCCCAGGAACCCATTCCACAGAAATGCCAAAGTTCTGTTTACGTTGACTGACGGTGGCTAAGCCTTTTACCAGGGAAAGCTATTTGCCCACCTGACATAGCACTGTCTATTCCACTGGTCTAAAATTCTGTTTTGGAGAAGCTCGGGGGGGGGGGCAAAATGTTTTTTAAACATTTTAAACCAGCATATTATATTATTACATTGCCTTTATAATATCCCACCTTTTTTCCTCTTGCAAGGAACCCAAGGGGGCTTACACAATCCTCCTCCTCTCCATCTTATCCTCATAACAACCCTGTGAGGGAGATTAGGCTGAGAGTCAGTGACTGGCCCAAAGTCACCCAGTGAGCTTCATGGCCAAGTGGGGGCTAGAACCCGGATCTCCCGAGTCCCAGACCAGCATTCTAACCACTAGGCCGAACTGGCTCTCACATTGTCGCTTAAAGCTCTCCCTGCCAGTAACTAAACCTTAGAAGAGGCATTTCAACCTTTTAGAAGGGGGCGGGGGGCTGCAAAAAAGCTGGGCAACTAAATGATTCAAGGTTGTGGGGAGTGGCACAGACATCTGGAGAACCCCAGAGGGCTGAATTTGGCCGCCTGAGCATGAAATTCCCCAATCCTACACTGCTGGATTGCAGCCCACCTTAATCAGAGTTGCAACAGCAACAACACAATACATGTATAGTTAGAAAAAAATCAAGAGGTCCCCAAATGCACCTAGGGAAAGTAAACCAAATGCAGAGTTACAGAATGGGGGACACTTGGCTCAACAATACTACAAGTGAGAAGGATCTTGGAATTGTTGTAGATCACAAACTGAATATGAGCCAGCAATGCGATGTGGCTGCAAAGAAGGCAAATGCTATTTTGGGCTGCATTGATGTATAGCTTCCAAATCACAGGAAGTGATAATTCCCCTTTACTCAGCACTGATTAGGCCTCATCTTGAGTACTGCGTCGTTCTGGGCACCACACTTTAAGAAGGACGTAGACAAACTGGAGAGGGTTCAGAGGAGGGCAACAAAGATGATAAAGGGACTGGAAACAAGGCCCTATGAGGAGAGACTAAAAGAACTGGGCATGTTTAACCTTCAGAAGAGGAGACGGAGGAGAGATATGATAGCACTCTTCCAGTACTTAAAGGGTTGTCACACAGAGGAGGGCCAGGATCTCTTCTCGATCAAAAATGTCCTGATTGTTAGAGCAATAAGACAAAGGAACCAATTACCTAGGGAGGAGGTGAGCTCTCCCACTCTGGAGGCATTCAAGCTGGACAGCCATCAGGGATGCTTTGACCTGGATTCCTGCATTGAGCAGGGGGTTGGATTCGATGGCCTTGTAGGTCCCTTCCAACTCTACTTTTCTATGATTCTATGAAATGCACATTTGGGCTGAAACCGTGGGTCTGTGGAGGTCAAAGACTGCTAACAACATAAAAAGAGCCATGCTGGATCAGACCAAGGGTCTATCTAGTCCAGCATTCTGTTCACACAGTGGCCAGCCAACTGCCCACGGGATCCCACAAGCAGGACACGAGTGCAACAGCACCCTTCCCACCCATGTTCCCCAGCAACTGGAGTATATAGGCAGACTGCCTCTGATACTGGAGGAAGCATATAGCCATTGCAACTAGCAGCCACTGATAGCCTTCTCCTACATGACTTTGTCTCATCCCCTTTTAAAGCTGTCCCAAGTTAGGGGCCATCCCCGTATCTTGCAGAAGCGAATTCCATAGTTTTAACAACACAGGTGTGAAGGAGTCCTTTATTCATTACATTTCTATACTGCCCACTAGCCAAAGCTCCCTGGGCTGTTTATACAGATTAAAACCTTAAAAAGCATTATAAAAACATAATGTCTTATGTTTTTATAATAAAAACATATAAATATGCAACACAGAGGGAGACACACATATATCTAAAAACAATTTTAAACAATAAACAACGAGAAAAATTCAAGACCTGATTAAAACCTCATCATATGCTGCCAAATGCCCGAGAAGAAGCAAGTTTTAACCTGGTGCCAAAAAGACAGCAATGTTGGAGCCAGGCGGGCCTTGTCAGGGAGATCGTCCCAGAATTGGGGGGCCACCACCACCAAGAAGGCCCTCTCCTTCGTTGCCCCTTTCCTAGCCTCCCTCGGAGGAGGCACCTGGAGGAGGGCCTAAGATGATGACCGTAGTAGTGTACAGGCCAGTTTACGATATTGTGTTCCCGACCCATGTACGGCTCCTTCATTTGATCTGTCCTAAATCTCCCACCATTCAGCTTCATGGAATGACCCTGGACTCCAATATTATGAGAGGAGAAAAACTTCTCCCTAGCCGATTCCTCTACCCCATGCACTGCTGAGTCACAGGCAAAGGGTTCACCTTTTCCATCATGACAAGGTGCCAGATCTTTCTCGAACTGGAGATGCTGAGGATTGAACCTTCTACATGCAAAGCAGGAGTGCTCTGCCACTAAGCTGCCGCCCCTCTCCTCTCCAAGGCTTCAGGCTGCAGGGGGCTTTGCCAGTCCTCAGGGGCTCTGCTAGGTAGAGCTCAGGCCCATGGGACAAAAAAAGGCACACATTTGCATATGCTAATTTCCATGTGCTCTAAAATCTCACTGTGTGTGTGTCTTGAAAGGATCCTGTCTCCTAAGGACACCCCTATTTGTAAAAAAGGGATGCATTATTTATTTATTTAATTAATTTATATCCCGCCTTTTTTCCTGCAAGGAACCCAAGGCAGCATATATAATCTTCCTCCTCTCCAGTTCATCCTCACAACAGCCCTGTGAGGTAGGTTAGACTGAGAGTCAGTGACTGGCCCAAAGTCACCCAGCGAGCCTCATGGCAGAGTGGGGGCTAGAACCTGGATCTCCAAAGTCCCAGTCCAACACTCTAACCACTACACCACACTGTATGGACAAGGGAGAGGAGGGCATTTGATTCCAGAAAAAAACCTCAAGTAGAAAGATTCAGGGGGGGGGGCAGCAGGAGGTGAAGCACCTGTGGGCAAAAAGCCAGCTCATCCAGGGGGATCAGATGCAGCAGAGATCCTCGGGGGCCCTGCACCTTTCTTTCAGCAAGTGCACCTGGACAGCAGGGTGGTGGGGCAGACGGCCTCCCCAAGATTCAGGGCTCCAAATGAAAGATTCGGGGCTCCAGCCCTGGTGGGCAGCTCCCTAACACTGCCTCTGTCAGTCCCAGTACCCACAATCCTTTTTAGCTGGAGATACCGGGGATTGCAGGCTGGTGGTCTCTGGTTCAAAACACATGCTGTGCCATGATGTGATCTATGGCCCCTCCTGGAAACAAAGAGGTGCCCCTGTTGCCTCAGAATAATGACACCTCTGGAGCACACCCCACACATTTCAGGGGAGGGGATGCATGTTTTGGCAACCTCAAGACTAGAGGACAAAGAGAACTGGATTGTGGGGTTTTCCAGATTGTAGGGGTAGCCAGGGATGGGGACTCGGACTCGGGGACTCGACTCGTGAGTCCGACTGAGTCCCCCCTCTGACTCGAGTCCCACTCGAGTCCCAATAATTTATGTGGGACTCGGGACTCGACTCGGGACTCGAGCCCAAGGACTCCTCCGCCTCCGCCCTCGCCTCCGCTCTCGCCTCCGCCGCCCTCACCACCTCCTCCTCCTCCTCCGCCGCTGCCGCCGCCCTCACCTCCTCCTCCTCCTCCTCCGCCACCGCCGCCGTCCTCGTCGCCATCGCCGTAGCACACAGCACGCCGCGTCACGCCGCCAGCGGTGTCGCTCTGTTTTTGGCGGGGTTGCTGTGGTTCAAAAACAGAGCGCCGTCGCTAGCGGCGTGACGCGGCATGTCACGTCACGTCGCCAGCGCCGTCGCTCTGTTTTTGAACCACAGCAACCCCGCCAAAAACAGAGCGACGCCGCTGGCGGCGTGACGCGGCATGCCGCGTCACGCCGCTAGCGACGCCGCTCTGTTTTTGAACCACAGCAACCCCGCCAAAAACAGAGCGACGGCGCTGGCGGCGTGCTGTGTGCTACGGCGATGGCGACGAGGACGGCGGCGTGCTGTGTACTACGGCGTGCTGTGTGCTACGGCGACGAGGACGGCGGCGGCGGCGGCGGAGGCGGAGGAGGAGGTGAGGGCGGCGGCGGCGGCGGCGGCGGCGGCAGAAGCGAGGGCGGCGGCGAGGGCAGCGGCGGCAGCGGAGGTGGAGGAGGAGGAGGAGGTGAGGGTGACGGCGGCGGCGGAGGTGGAGGTGAGGGCGGCGGAGGTGGAGGCGAGGGCGGCGGCGGCGGTGGCAGAGGCGAGGGCGGCGGCAGCGGTGAGGGCGGCGGCGGTGGCGAGGTGAGGGCGGCGGCGGTGGCGAGGTGAGGGCGGCGGAGGTGGAGGTGAGGGCAGCAGCGGCAGCGGCCCACGGAGGGAGCAGGAGGGTCTCCGCGGGAGGAAGGGCAGCTCTTCTTCCTCTCGCGGAGACCCTCCTGCTCCCTCCATGGGCCGCCACTTTGGGAGGGACTCGGGACTCGACTCGAGTCACCATTTTGGACCTCGGACTCTAGACTCGACTCTAGACTCGGGTCCAAAGACTCGGGACTCGACTCGGGACTCGGGACCAAGGACTCTTCAACATCCCTGCGGGTAGCCCAGCCTTCCCCAAGCTGGTAGCTTTCAGATGTGTTTGGACCATAGCCCCATCATCCCCAGCCACCATGTCTGGGAATGATGAGATCCAATACATCTGGAGGGTACCAGCTTGGCGAAGACGGGCATGATTGGAAGGGGTAAAGCAAGGGGACAAGTTGCTAGACCTCAATCCATTTCGAGATGGCAGATGGCCCTCCTTTTGGATTCTTAGGAGAGCATCACAGGACCCATGGAGCATGATGGCTTGCATTTCTATACCAATAGATCAGAGAACTTTCATCCATATTCTCTCTGGGGTCCTTACAAGAACCCTGCAAAGTAGGCCAGAATTATCTCCAGGTTACAGAGGGGTGGGCTGAGGCTGAAGAAAGCCGCTTCCCCAAGGTCCCCTTGTAGGTTCATGACAAAAATGAGGAAAAGGCTAAATAAAAGTATTTTTGGCTCCTCATTCTTTAAAAATTACAGATATAGATTAGTCAATATTGGTTGAGTTGGCTGGGCCAGCACAGCGTCATGGATTAGTGGTTACAGTGTCAGACCAGAACCCAGGTTGAAATCCCCACTCCACCACGAAGCTCACTGGGCAACATTAAGCGAGTCACCATCTCCCAGCCTAGCCTACCTCACAGGGTTAGTTTGAGAATAAGTGAGGGAGGGGACTGAGGGAAAGAAACTCATGCGCCGCTCCGATCTCCCTTGGAGGATGGGCAAGACAAAAATGTTTTCAGTATATTAGAGACCTCAGGAGCACGATACCACCCACTGGCCTTCCCGGACCTGACACCCTCGTGATACTTTGGACTACACCTCCCATCATCCCGGCCACTGAACTAGCAGGAGCTGATGGGAGTTGTAATCCAGAACATTCTGGAAGGCGACCAGCTGGGGAAGATTGCCCTAACCCTGCAGCTCCTCAATGCCAGAGTATCACTTCTTTTTTAATTGTTCAGTCGTATCCTCTTGATATATGTGCATGTATCATACTACAGCAGAAATACCACAGGCCAGCCATTTCTTGCCCTGTGGTATTCCCTTTATTTATTTATTTATTTTTAATTAGGATGCTGCCCTGGGCAGCTCCTAAGCAGCTACCACCATCAACCTGGTCCTTCCAAGTCTGCCCGTGCACGCGCCATTTCTATAGCTAGCCGTGCTGCGCACCCACAGATGCCCAGAGGGCTTCCCACCCATGCCTGAGCACGTAGAGCTTCCAAAGTTCACTTGGAGAAAGAAAGGGGGGTGGCGATGAAGGGAAGGGGGTGGTTGGCGGGCGGCTGAGTCAGCCAAAGGGGCTGCCAGCGGAGGCAAAGCTCGCTTTGTGTTGCTTTAATGTAGGTCACAGTTCTCCCTGCTCAGCTAGAAACCAGCCACTCCACTCAGATTTTCAGTTACAATCCATTTATAGAACTGTGTCAGCTTCGGGCTTCAGCAGAGCGCACCTAAGAGGAGGAATGAGGAACGGCTAAGGCAGGGGTGGGGGACCTCAGGCTCCAAAGATACCCCTCCCCGGCTCCCCACCTGGCCGCAACCCCGCCCTGCCTCTGGCCCCACCCCCTTTCTCCCAACCACCAGTCATTGGGTGGCTTCCCGGCTTTTGTGCACCTTTCCCCCTATTCTGAAATGGGTGAAATGCCTCTCCGTGCAGAAAAAGACTTAAGCCAGGGCCCCCCAACATGGAGACCTCCCAACGGCACCCACAAAGTTTTCCCCACCCTGCCCCCTTCAAAAAAATTGTTTTAATTAGAACCTTGGACACTGTTAGGGCAGTCTTCCTTCTCTCCTTTTCTAGCCTCTCTGTTTCTCTCGCCTTGCTATTTCCCCCTCCCTTCTAGCCTCGCTCTCTCTCTACCCCTTTGCCTTGCTGTTTCCCCCTTCCTCCCAGGCTCCAGCTTTGCTCTCTCGCTCTACCTTGCTGTTTCTCCATGCTCCTAGCCTCGCTCTTTCCCTACCCCTTTGCCTGACTATTCCTGCTCCCTTCCAGCCTCTCTATATCCCCTGCCTCTCCTTAGCTCCTTTTTGACTAGGCAGGCCCCCACAGCAGCCATTATGTGACTAGCCACATCCCCAATTTCTCAAATTCCCAAATGTCCACACAGGTCCAAAATGGTTGGGAACCCCTGCTTAAAGCTAAAACAGGCTAGTATTTTGGGCCCACCCTTTTGCCTTCTCCCCCATCGACCACTGGAACGGAGGATTCAAGACGTAACTCCCCCCCGCCCATCCCATCAAAAATCAGATCTGGATCTATGCTGCATTTCTGCAGCAGTGTCGGGGGGGAAAGCATGTAGGGTATGCTATTGCCATTGTGATACAGAATTCAGATTCCTGAAATGATCAGCTTTCATCCTTTAAAAAAACAAAACACATGCACACCCCAAGTTTCTAGCCCTTATGGCCACAAAGATATGAAATATTAGAAGTTAGAGATGGTTGAACAACATTTCTACTGTTTGCAGCAGCAGCACCCCCCCCCCCTTGTCCAATGCTCTGGGGAGCTCCTGGCCCCTCCCTAAAACCAGAATTATGCTGGCTCACGCTGGTTCAGCTTGTCTGAGCGTGGAAAGCTAAGCAGGGTCAGGCCTGGTTATTACTTGGATGGGAGACCCCTCCTCTAGTTTCCTGCATTGAGCAGGGGGTTGGACTCGATAGCCTTGTAGGCTCCTTCCAACTCTGTGATCTATGAATCTATGAACTGTAAGAGAAAGTATGCAAACTGAGCAAATTTGCATGATTTATAAAGGTTGCAGAATTCAGACTGCATGATTTATAAAGGTTGCAGAATTAAGGGTGGGTGTCGGTTTCAGCAAGTCCTGCACGTGATGTATGCTGCAGTGGTAAGTTAGTATAGTAGATTGACAAGAAAAAAGGCTATCCGTATCACCGCTCCTTTCTAGATAAAGGCAGGAGGTTTAATAAGATCCCGTAAATCTTTTATTTGGGAAGAGGAAGGTAGTTCAAGAACTTAATCACTGCCTTTTTAACTGTATCTACCTTTAAAAAGGAGGAGGAGGAGGGGTAAGAGCTTTGGAGAATTTTGCCTTGCAGAATTAGCCACCTTTGATGAGTCAGCTTTTTCAGAGAAAATGAGTAGAGGATTCTAGATTTACACACACACACACACACACACACACACAGCACTAACAAGCAACAGAAGCTATGCAGTTTAGCCAAAATGTTGAACAGACATTGACTAATCGTAGTCAACACCACGACTGCCTACCCCAAATTTAGAATCAAGACAGGATTTTCTAACCCAACGGGTTAGAAATAGGATCTTCTTCAGAGGAAGACCCTAGAAGGGGAGAGGGCGTTTTTGCTCCCTTTAGGCAGCCCCCTATCCAGCTCAGTACAAAAAAACCAGACACAGGATGAGTTTGAAGGGGTGGGGCCTTTTTTTTTTTTAATCAGCTAAAGAATGCTTTATCCTTCCCCGCACCCCCCAAAAAGGAGAGAATTCAAGGATGCCCCTGGCAGGCGGTAACAGAAAAAAGTGGGGAACGAAAGAGATTGGAACAGGAAAGATAAAAGTGGGAAACAGCTGTATACAGGGCCAGTATTAGAAAGGAACAGAAGGAAGAAAGGCACTGAGTAGAAGGTGGGGTGGGGGAGAGGATAAGAAGAAACCTGAAAGAAGAGATAGGAGGGACTAGTGGCCTGCTTGCAATCAACATGCTTTTTATTCCCCCCAATCACATCCCCCCCCACCCTAGTCACCTAAGAGGATGCCATTGTTTCATGGCCATAAACCAATCCAGCGGCAGCACTACAATGGCCCTTGATTTAGGGAATTTGATCTGGCAGTTGGAGGTGGGGGAGGCAATAGGAAGAGAACAGGAGATGCAGTTCCCCGGCCTGAACCAATTGCACAGCAGGCAGCAACAGCACAGCTGAGGAAGGGGCAAGAGCAGAAGGCGGGTCTGGAGAGAAAAAAGGGGGAAGAAAGGGAAAAGAAGAGGGGGGGGATGGTGAAAGCATGGCTGGATTGGGGAGGGGGCAGTCGTGAAGAAAAGAGGCTGGAATAGAGAGGCTATTGGGAGGGGAAGGCCTGGCTGAAACACCATGTGGGCTGGGTGGGAGGGATGCTGCTGCACTGGGCTGCGTACCACCCCCCTCCCCGCTCACCCCAAGGGCAGCTCAGATGTCCCTTCCCTTACAGAGGCATCCCACCCCCTTTATTCCACAAGATGGTCAAGCCATCCACACACAGCCCTGAAAGACATAAAGGATGCTCTGGATTTTCTGGTGGGGAATCACCTCCCTGGCTTCTTTGTTTTGGGTGTTCTGAGTCAGCAAACGCTTCCATCCCCTGAATTGAGGGGTCAGGAAAAGAAAAAGGGGGGGGGAGATGAAAAGGAAGACTTGAAGGGTGGGGTGGGGAGAAAAGAGAATCAGAAAAGGGAGGAGTGATACAATTCGGAGAAATCCAGGGGTGGGCAAGTTCCGGAGGTATTATTGCTCCTGCAGGCCACATTGGGGGCTGCCTGCGGGCCGTGTGTTACACACCTTCTACTAGGCAGAAGTTGCAACTTGGAATTCCTGCTCTAGTGGCCACCTTCCTCTTGCTGCCATCCCCCTGGGGGGAGAGTAGGCATTCACCTTGCAACCAAGGAGACTCAAGACAAGAACTTTGTCTGCAATATCTCCTCCTATCCCTAACTTAGGAGGGAGAAAATTGGAAGCAGCAGAGAAAGCGGTGCTACATGGTGGTGCAGACTTCCTCAATGTGGTGCCCTCCAGATACTAGCTGGGGGATGCTGGGAGTTGTAGTGCAACACATCTGCAGGGTATCAGGTTGGGGGAAAGCAGAGTGCCCTGCAACATCCTTTTTAAGACACCATAGTAAATTAGAGACGGGGAATAAATAAGGCAGTTGTCTCATTTGGTCTCTAGCACTGACCAGTAACAAAAGGCTTGGTCCTGAACAAAGCACTTTCTGGGGTCGGGGGAGATCAGGGAGGAACTGAACACTCCTCAGCAGCCACACACACACCCAAGGAGGCCCCACCTCACACTTCCAGCGCCATTTTTAAAAACCGAGTCTCCACCCAGCCTACTGCACTTCAGTACAAACCTTCAAACAGAACCAGTTTTCTGTCCCCTGCAGTTTCATGTAACACCCCCCACACACACACACAGGAGGCCCAACACGTCCCTTCTTTCAAAGAACTCCCATCCACTGGGAACCTCACTTGGGAGGGCGGGAGGAGAAGCTGTACTAAGAATTCAGTGGCTGCATCAAGACACACCACCAGCAGCGGGGCCATCTTTAATATGAATCAACATGAAGCAGTTGCATCAGGCGGCTGATTCCAGAGGGGGCGCTGTTAGCCAGCACCATTATTTTATATAATGAGATGAGAACCACCTTGGGTGCTTTTACCATGGGAAAGGCGAGCGAGCTAGGGATTTAAAAATAAAAATCTAGCGCAGTCTAGAATGGTGAAGTCTGGGGCCGGGGGCTGGCAGCAAAAGAGACCTCAATTTTCTTTTTTGCTTCAGGTTAACAAACAACAACAAAAACTACCAAGGCCTGTTCTACACATGCATGTTCCACCATCTGATAGTCTAGAAGATCCAGCAATTTGCACGTGTGAACAGATCAAAGTGCCTAGAGATCAAAGCACCCTTAGAAACAATGGGTTCAGACAACACAAAAACCCACACTCAAGGGCAGAGTATAGGTTGTCGTTGAACCATGGGTTGTTGTCAAAACATGGGCTATTGTGTTGTCTGAACCCAGCTGAGATAACAAAGCATGGCGAACAAGCCACAGTTCACAACCCAACCCATGGACTCCTTTCTTGGGTTGTTTGCAGTTACAGACAACACGATAAGCCACGGTTCAACGACAACCTACACTCAACCCTTGAGTGTGGGTTATCGTGATGTCTGAACCCATTGTTTCTAAGGGTGCTTCCAAACAGTCTGCCCACATCCCCAGCTGTGAGCCATTGGTCATACAGATGCAGAGGGGTGGAGAAACCAAAGTATGTCCCAGCAAGTTATGCACATGTGCACCCACAGGTTATGGCAAAAATATGGGGTGGCAACAGAGAAGAAGAGGAGGACAGTATACGACGCACAGAAGCCCAGGGGAGAGAAACTGACATACAGGCCAGCAATATTATGCACGTGCGAATAAACATATTATGGCAAAAATATGGACTGGAGAGAGGAAAAGAAGAGGAGGGCAGGAGAAGACCAGACGGAATCCATTCACACACATCCCATCTCCAGCTGCACGGGGTAGAAAAATCAATGTAAGATACAGCAAAAAAATCATGCATGTGTGAATCAACAGATTGCGGCAAAAATATGGGGTGGAGGAGGGGAAGGAGGAGGGGGACGGCAGAAGATACAACGCCTTCCAATGGAATCCATTCACACGCATCCAGTCTTTCGAACCATAAGGCGCAGGGAAGAAAACCGAGTTTTTCCACACATAAGGCGCAGGGATGACCCGTGCATGTGTGAATCAACAGATTATGCTAAAAAAAAAAAAAACCTTGGGGAAGAGAAAGAAAGAGGAGACAGTGGGTGGGCACTGCTGCTGCAACATACCCTGCCCCCTTCTTACCTTGCGTTATGGACCCAGAAGCAGAGAAACCACCGTTATGACTCATGCACATGTGAATCAACAGATCCTTCCCTGCCAGGCGGATCCAAAAGCAGAGAAACTACTGTCCTGACCCAGGCACGTGTGAATGAAGAGATTAGGGTCCCATTCACACGGGTGGAGGGGGGGGCAACCCAAGAAGCAACCACCTTCCTACCTTGCCAGGCAGACCCAGGAGCAAAGAAACCACCGTTATGACCCGGGCACGTGAGAATGACCAGTTCAGGTCCCACTCACGGGGGGGGGGGGGAGAGGCCCCGGTGGTGGGGCGTCCTTACCTTGCCTGGTGGACACGTTCCTTTCGTTGCCGGCGCGCAGGACGACCTGGGGCGAGCTCTGCTCCAAGACGAACAGCTCGTCCTTGCCCACTCTGGCGCTCTTGCCCGCCTTGAGGGTGCCACTGGGCCCCGAGGGGGCCAGGTACTTGCCCTCGCCGTCGCGGAAGGCCACCTTGCCGGCGCGGAACTCGAGCGTGTAGCCCGCACCGGGCTCGGGCCGCTCCACCAGCTTGCCGTCGTGGCGCAGGAAGCGGTGGTCGCACGTCTGGACGCTGTAGCGCTGGTCCTGGAAGACAAGGGTGATGAGGGAGTCCACCCCCCAGGGCACGTCGCGGTTGACGGCGATCTCATCGTGGGCTGCACTGAGGTGGGCGTAGCGCTTCCTGGTCAGGCTGAAGATGTTCACTTGCGGGTGCATGGCGATGTGCACGCTCCACTTCTCGGCCGCCGAGACGGCCTGCGCGAAGCACGAGAGGCGGTCGTCGGTGCCGCCGAAGTAGCGCTTGTGCGGCTCGGACTGCAGCGACCAGCGGCCGTCGTCGTGGGCCACGATCACGAAGCGGCAGTCGGCCGTGGGCGCCTCACTGTCGCACGACACGTGGCCGTCCTTGTCGGCCGCCAGGTAGCGGCCCAGGTGGCTCTTGAGGAAGACCACCGTCGAGTCGTCGCCGTTGGGCTCCAGCGTCCAGATCTGCTTCTTCTTCAGGCTGGGCGCCGAGGCGTTGAGCTTGAAACCGAACGCCTCGGCCGTCAGGTACTTGTTGCCGCAGTTGATCAGGCCGAATTGGATCTGGAGCGACTCCGAAGTGCCGTTGGCCGTCATGGCTGCACGCGCGCACGGGCCCAAAAGCAAGGCGGTCGACGGGAGGAAAAGAGAGAGGGCGAGGAAGGCGCGGGGGCGAGACGGGGAGCTGCGGACACGGAGAAGGAAGACAAGAGTTTTAGATCGGTTTGTGGGGGGTTTCTTTTTTAATTGCCTGCCTGCCTGCCTGCCTGCCTGCCCCCCCCCCCCGGTCTAATTTTTTCCCTCGGGAGCGGCTCCGCTCCGCTCGCGATTTACCTCGCCTGCTTCGCCTTTGTTCGGCTGCCTGCAGGACCGCGCTTCCCTCTCGGCGTTCTCTTCTCTCTGTCTCTCTCGCAGCCCCGCACAAAGCCCGCTTCACAAAGCCCAGCTGCCGCCTATATAAAGAGAGCGAAGTGATGTCAGGTCCCTTCTTTATGAGAGCGGGGTGGGGGAGATGGGATGCAGCCCCGCCTCCAATTGAGACTCGGAGGCAGACGAGGGGTGGAGTTGCCGATTGGAGAGGAGGAGGGGAGGGGTCCTCTCGAGCCACGGGGGCGTTTTTCCACCCAGAATGCAATAGATATTTTCTCCACCACCTCCCAGCAGAATCATCTTCCCTCCCCACCACAGGAGAGGGGAGAGGCGCTTATCGGCTGCACAAAACCCCCAAACGCGTTTCAGTTGGGGGGGAGTGGGGAGAGAAACAGACAGGCGCATCTGGCCGCGCGATGCCAGCCCGATCCCGTGCAGAGAGCAGCCTGAGCCAGCCTGGCGCCCTCCGGGTGTTTTGGACCTCAGCTCCCATCAGCCCCAGCCAGCGTCGCTTCTAGTCAGGGATGCTGAACCAGGAAAGGTTGGCATAAAGGAGTGAGGCAGGCTGCGATCCTGTACACCAGCCTTCCCCGCCCGCCCCCAACTGGTGACCTCCAGATGTTTGGGATGACAACTCTCATCATTCCTGACCATTGGCCATGCTGGCTGGAGCTGATGGGATCGGTAGTCCAAATCATCTGGAGAGCACCAGGCTGTGGGAGACACTCATGCCTGGGAGTAAGTCCCATTGAACTCAATGGGGCTTACTTTTGCAGGGGGAGCACTCTTGAGCTGCCATCCTATATACACACTTACCTGGGAGTAAGCCCCATTGAACTCAATGGGGCTTACTTTTGAGAATACACATATATCCCAGTTGCACACTGTTAGGTTGCCAACTCATGTCCCAGGTGTGGGGGAACCCGTGATGATCCTGATGTTGCTTGACTACAACTCCCATCAGCCCCAGCCAGCATGGGCAATGGTCAGGGTTGATTGGAGCTGTAGTCTGAATGACCTCTGGAGGGCTGCACCTTCCCCACCCTGCTATGCACACTTATCTGGGAATAAGCCTCTGAGGGCCGGCCCTGTCGACAGGCAGCAGATGCTGGGGCAGTGGTGATGAGTTGTTAGAAGACAGAGGTATGCGTGCCATGTGGCCTGCCCTGCACCCCTTAAATTAGGCTGCTGCTAGCCCCTTGGGTGTGGGGGAGGATGCAGTCAGGTGTGTCTGTGAGACATCTTGCTGTTCACCTCAGGCAGAAAAAATGTCTAGGTTACTTCTGATTCTGAATAGACATGTATAGATTGCGCTGTGGGTCAAATGCCTTTGCAAAGAAAACGCTTTCAAATCCTCCCAGAATCAAGCAGTCCTCTGCCTATGTTGGAAAGGGGCACACCCTAAAGATTTGGTCCTTGATGTCTGCATAGGTTGAGTGCAGCCTTACATATTTATATTCAGTATATATCAGTGCAAACCTATACATGTCTGTTCAGATGTAAGCCTCACTGTTGTCAATGGAGTTTACTCTCAGGTAAGTGTGTACAGGATTGCAGCCATAACCTCACTGAGCGGTTTAACAATGAAAATCTCATACAATACAATAAAATGTCAGATACGAAATCAAAGCCAAACAAGGGAAGGGGGTGGGCAGAAAGGCAATGAAGATTCCAGGTTCACAGCACCACCTTAAGCATATTTACCAGAATTAAGTCTCACCACAGAATTCAGCAGACTTTACATAGGAGGAACCGAAGAGAAAAATCCTCTGGATCAGAGCAAAGGCCTAGGACCTAGGTGGTCCAACATCTTGCGTTCCACAGTGACTAACCAAATGCACTACAACTCCCAGTATCCCTAGCCAGGCTTGCTGAGGAAGATGGGAGTTGTAGTCCAATCCATCTGGAGGGTGCCAGGTTGGGGAAGTCTGCAATAGCCCTTCATCTGCGTTGCCCCCAGCAAGTGGTAATCAGTGTTACATGTCTCTGAACATGGAGGGTCTATTTAGCCATCGCGGCTAATAGTCATTATATTACACCTCTCCGCATCCATGAATTTATCTAATCCCTTTTGAAAGGCATCTGAGCTGGTGGCTGCCATCTTCACTTCTTGTGGCAGTGAGTTCCATAGGAGAATCATGTTCCCCGGTAAGTGTGCTTTGCTACCTGAGCAATTATTGAATTCATGGTTTTGGTGCTCTGGGAGCTGGGAAGTCCGTGCCAGAGCTCACTTTGTCAAAGGGTGCTGCGACTTAAGCCTCTACTCGAAGTTAAACCCAGACACTTGGTTGCTCCAGGAAGCTGCCCCCTCACACACACCATTGTTCAGGAGGGGTGCCTCAGGACTCCTTGCAAGAGGGCTGAGGATGCTGTGGTAGAACCAGAGGCGGCTTTAGGGAGCGGCCCACTAGGACTGGAGCCCCGAATCTTTCCTTTGGAGCCCCAAATCTCTGGGAAGCCATCTGCCCCATCACCCTGCTGTCCAGGGGGACTTGCTGAAATCCAGGACCAGAGCCCCTGAGGATCTCTGTTGCATCTGATCCCCCTGGATGAGCTGGCTTTTTGCCCACAAGTGCTTCCCCTCCTGCTGCCCCCCCCCCTTGAATCTTTCTGCCTGAGGTTTTTTTCTGGAATCAGATGCCCTCCTCTCCCCTGTCCATACATCATAGGGCTGTCCTTAAGAGACAGGGTCCTTTACAGAGGATATGTAAATTAGCATCTGCAAATTTGTGCATTTTGTTTTGTCCCCTGGGCCTGAGGTCCAGATCTTTCCGGTACCTAGCATGGCCCCTGGGTGGAACCCTCTGAAGGTGCAACCTGAGAGGACTACCAGCATGTCAACATCTGTCTCTTTGATCCTGCATCTGGACTCTGGAGGTGGGTGGGTAGGGGGAGCGTGCTTCTGAGATAACTGCACAGCTTCCCTGGTGCCCCTACAACAGCCTGGAAGGGGGGGGGGAGCAGGTTAGGAAAGGCCACTGTACAAAATTGCTGCCCAAGTTATTTTTTTGGTTGTTCTGGCAGTTGAGAGAAGATAAGGCAGGAGGGCACCACCAAGAGGAGGGGAAACTTCAAGATGCAGAAAAATATGATTTACTAGGGCCCAATAAATTATGTTTCATGTGCTTGGGAGCAGCCTTTCCTAGAGCAAGAGGGTGTGCTGGCTGGGGGATGCTGGGAGTTGTAGTCCAACACATCTGAAGGCTTTGGGAAGGCTGGGTTAGGTGGTACAAAAAGCAAGGATGTGGCGGGGGGGGGGGGAAGAAACAGCAAAGTCCAAAAATTTAGCCAGATGTTGTGGCCATGAGGTCTGGCAGTTTAGAGCCAGTCTCAAAATGGAGATTTTGGAAACCCGCCTGAGATCTTGTGTAAGTTGGAGATGCCCGGGATAGAACCTGGAATCTTTGGCTGGAGGAGTGTGTGCTCTCTAACACTGAGCAATGGCCACACCCTATCCCAGTGATGGCGAACCTTTTTGAGCCCGAGTGCCCAAACTGCAACACAAAACCAACTTATTTATTTCAAAGTGCCAACACTGCAATTAAACCTGAATAACGAGGTTTTAGTTTTAGAAAAACAACTCATACAGTTGTCCGAACTAATTAACATCTTTTGTCTTAAAAGAAAAACACAATAACAGAGCTTTCAGTGATACAAACAGTTTTTTGTTGAAAAAAAATCAACTCAAAAAATTATTATAGTACTACATTGTACACATAGCCTGAAGGGAATTTATACAAACTTTTAAAATAATTAGGCACATGTATTTTTGGATAAGGGATTCTCAACTTGTAATATGATTACCGGTATATGCCAGACTGAAATTGGGTCATTCCATGTAAAATCAACCAAAAAATTTACCTCACCATCTGCGATTTTTTAAAAAACTGGCATACTGGTAGACCAGCATGAGAAATGAACATACACTAAATTATAGGTCATTATACCTCACGGTGCAAAAGTACAGTGTGCTCAAAAAATGCCCAGAACACGATTTTTCAGCATTTGTGACTACACAAAAAGTATCATAACTTCCTTCAGAATTGGCCTAGAAAGTAAATCATGGTGTCATATGAAAGCTCTCGAACTACCCTTTATTTGATATGTAACACGAAGCATGCATGTGAAATAAAATATTCAAGGACATAGTTTCTTTAATTTGACCTTGAATTCCAAAAAAACCAAATGTTTTTTTTTGCTGATTTTTTTCCTCAGATAACCCATGTTTACCTTGAGTATATGTACCGATTTCCAGAACAGGGTTCCAAACAGTTCAGAAGATGTGAATGTTCTTATACATGTACAGTACCTCCCTACAATAACTTCACCCCCTTATACACACTTAAAACAGATTTTTTGGGAGGGAAATTAAACTTAAGCCCGCCCTCTCCCTTCCGGAGCTTCCGGGGCCTTCAGGCTGAAACCAAACCAGGCATGGGTAGGCCTCAAACCTTCACAGAGATATATCTCTTTGGATGTCTACATTAAATCAAGCTTTATTCACAGATTCTGATAAGAAAGAAAAAGGCAGGCCTGAAGCCATGACAAGTGCCGACCCCACTTCTGCTGCAATGTGTTCATGACTTTTCAAATTGTTGAATTCCTGCACACCATTTCTACAGGTAGCATAACTAAGATCTATTATTTCCCTGATGGTGCAGCAGCACAGTATAAAAACGGTAAAAACTTCAACAACTTAAGTAAGCATAAGTCAGATTTCAGTATCGATGCAGAATGGCACTTCTTTGCCACATCTCATGGAAAAGGGCCTTGTGATGGTTTGGGTGGCACTGTGAAAAGGTTAGCAGCTCGAGCAACTTTGCAGCATCCGTATGAAAAACAAATCATGACCCCTCATCAACTCTTTGATTGGGCAAAGAACATCACGCAGGTTGCATTTCAATACACCACAAGTAAAAGATTATGAACGGGAAGAAAAGCTTCTGAAATGTCGCTTTGAGAATTCAAGACGATTCCTGGGACACAGAAAATTCACGCTGTAATTCCATTAACAAAACACACTGTTGCTACTAAAAGATATTAATTTCAATGCGAATCCAGAAAAGAGACAGTAGTGACTATTAAAAAAGGAGAACTTGAATTGCAAGAAATACGAGGATTTGTTGGTGGTTAGGTTGTGTTTTACAAACAGATGATCAGAGAGCAGAAGTGTTAGTGAGCTTTCTTCATCCAACTGGACCAGCAAAATCATTTATGTATCCAGATAAACAAGATGTCCTATGGATACCATCTTCAGATGTTTTGACAGAAGCTGATCCTTGTTGCCCAACAGGGCACTTCTAGACACTAACAGACAAAGAGTGTCAAGCAGCAACTTCAAGACTAGAAACTACTGTTATGAAAAGCTCCTAAATTTAGGACTTGTTAACAAAATGTTAGCAAGTAATATTTGAACTGCATAAAAACTGATCAGCATATATAAAAGTAAAATGGAAAATCTCATCTATGCACAATAATGGTTTTTCAAGCCTACATCTAAGTACCGTAAATCAAAATAACTATGTTAGTAAGAGTCCCATTTTGAAATCAAGTACATGTTTCCAGGGATGTTAAACATTATTTAAAACAAAAGGAGTTTTTTGTCATTATTCAAGGTCAAACTTCTGTATATTTATTTGAAAAAAATAAAATGAACATGTTTCCCCCAAGCATACTGGTGAGTACCTTTTTTAAAATACATATTTTAAACCTCATTCTTCTGAAAAAAATAGGCCCTGCAACTTATTTTTTAATAAGCAGGACAAGTTCACCAAATCTTAAGCAATTTGCTTTCAGTTGGAAATACTCTTTGATTGATTTCATACCAGAATGACCACCCAGAGAAAGTACCATTATTCTACACAAAATGTTAGAAGTATGCTATTGTGAAGAATACCTAATTTAGAACTGCACAATTATGACAGGGTAGCTTGTACTTGAGCACAATGTTTTATTCAAAACCTAAGTGATAATGCATATTTTCTTAAGATACGTACAGTGAGATAGCAATTCATATGAACTATGACGCATACACACAGAGCGCCCCAAAAGATGTAACTCGTTTTCTCTTAAGAACTCCATTTTGAAAATTGGTACATGTATTAAGCACTGTCAGATGAAATACTAAAACAAAAATCATGGAGAAAAAAAAAATAGTTTTTGCAGAATTCAAGGTCACATTTTACTATTTGACCTTGAATATATATTTATTCCAAAAAACCACTTATGTTACATATCAAATGAAAGAGCATTTCAAAGGCTTTCCATCAACACCATGATTAACCTTCTAGGTTCTGTAGAACTGGAATTACTGTAATTTTAATGATATCCGACACACAAAAATTAACATTTTTCTTCCTATTTTTGATTGCCATATCTCCAAAAGTTTTTGTCCCAGAAGTCTAATTTTTGGAGCAGCTTATTTTCTCAGCAGACCCAACAAGTTCACCAAGTTTTTTCAAAATCGGTGATGGTCAGGTAAATTCATTGGTTGATTTTACATGGAATGACCCAATTGTATGGGGCAAGCTTTACCCCGGGTCCTTTCCCTGCTTCTACAGGTGTCGGATTAGTAAAAGTAAAAGTCAACCTGTACTAGGATGAGCAAGATAAACAAGAAAACTAAACGTGCTTAACACATTTTAAACACTTTATGTCTTGGACTGCAAACACTGCATTAGGTAAAAGTTTGCATTGGGCATGCTTTTGCACAATTAATGTGATTTTTGCTATTGCATGCATGCTGATAATTTGTCAAACCTTGGCTCATACTCCGTTAGTTTGAGAGCAACACATGCAGCACTCGGGTCAACTGTTAGGGCTTTACATCCAAGCCATGCTCTGTGCATCATTCTTCAAAATCTTTTAAATGTGATAACAATGTAGAAAAGAATTCTGTAACAGGAATTCTAGAATAAAATCATTCTGTTCCACACTGTGAGAAAGAACAAGATCATTAGTGTTTTGCAGAAGGGGACGGTCTTTTCGCGATCTGGTGACCAATGGCTCGAGTGCCCACAGAGAGGTCCCTGCGTGCCAGCTGTGGCACCCGTGCCATAGGTTCGCCATCACTGCCCTATCCCATGTGCACTCTGATGGTCCCTAACTCCCAGGGACAGTCATCCTCTCAAGGTCTGTGCTAGTTTTCTGTTATCTGTCTGCAGTAAATCATTGTTCCTGCTTCACCTGGGGTGGGGCAGAGTTTTGATTGATGCATTAAAAAAACCAAACAGTTACTGTATGTTACCAGGGCAGACATTCTGCAAATGTATTTTAATCCATTTCCCTGGGTCTCCAGAAGTTAATGCCAGGGGCGGGTGTGTGTGTGTGTTTCAAGACCCTGGGTCACAAAGCGCATGGCAGCTGCCAGGGCCCCCACTGCTGCTGATGCCCTTCCCTGGGCTCTCCTTGGGGAAAAGATAAAATAACTGGATCTAGGAGCTGCCATTTTAATTTTCCCACAATGCCCCCACTGTAGCTTCACTCCAGGGCATTGTGGGGGATTTATATGGGGAAACTGCTGCTCTGGGCATTGCCGATGATGCCAAGGAAGCACACTCTGGCCTCCTAGAGATTCGGGGTTCCAGCCCTAGTGGGCCTCCCCATAACACCACCTCTGGGCGAAAAAAAGAAAGAAATTAAGGTTGCCAACTTTCTCGACCTGTCTCTGCTCCTGTGCCTTTAACAGCAGCTTGATCTAGGGACATAAGCAGGGTGATAATGACTTATCTCCAGGTTGTGAAAACCATCACCTGATTCAAGCTACCATTAAGATACAGGAGCACACCAGGTTTTCTTTTTCTGATTAGTGGGCACTGCTAAACTGACCTAACAAGCAACAGGCCTTGCAGGGCTGTTGTGTGTTAGTTCAGTTTACCATTGCCAGCTAATCAGGGGGAAAGACCAGCCTGGTTTTTTCCTGTCTTTTAACAGTAGCTTGCAGGTCTTGGAAGATAGATGGGGGACCCACCAAGGATGTCACAATGTCTAATCCTCTTCCTGCTTGTGATGGGAGCTGGGAGTGACCCGCTCTTCCGCTGCCAAACATGCCTGTCAAAATTTAAGAGCCTGTCCCCCAAATCCATTGAATTTCTTCCATGGACTGCTGGCGGCCAGCCTGATCTAATTAAGATTTTATTGGCAAAAGCTTTTTTGTGGCTGTTGAAAGTATAAACCGAGCACAAACAAAGGATACCATGTAAATATGAGCATCATGTGAGTGTGTGTGTATTGGGGGGCAGGGAGAGGAGCTTGAAGAAACAAACTTTGCAGCTTCTAGATCTTTTCTGACTGAAGGAGTTTCATTGGCTGGGTTCACACAACACTTTAAACCCACAGAGGTTCTAAAAACTCTGTGGGTTTAAAGTTGCCTGGGGCCCCAAGTAATGATCGGGCACAGCACAGCAGGGTTCCCTGGCCATCTCCCCCGCCCTCTTCCCTCATCCGTCTTCCTGCAGGTATCCCAGGGAACACCACAGGAGCACTGAGTCCCGTCCCATCTCCGCCAATGATTCAGATAAGAAGACAGTGCCGCCGCCTCCAGTCCTGTGATACCACAATGGTTGAGAAGGCCGCAGCTATGAAATATACATGTGCCAAATGAAAGGAAAACGGCAGGCTGAGCTGGAAGAGACAAAAGATGGTGCCTCACCTGGATTCATAAGCATCCCATAGTCCCCACGCTGCATGTGCTGAATAAACCAACTTCTCTCATCCCCACACCCCACAACACAAAGAATAAAGATTAAAGATAAAGGCTACAGGGAGCATATGACTCCTTTGTTACAACAGTTTCACTGGCTCCCAGTCTGTTTCTGGGCACAATTCAAAGTGCTGGTTATGACCTATAAGACCCTATATGTCTCGGGTCCAGGTTATCTGAAAGACCGTATTCTCTCTTATGAGCCTGCCCGTAACCTGAGATCTTCAGGGGAGACCCTTCTCTTAGTTCCACCACCATCTCAGGCATGCCTGGCAAGAACACGGCAGAGGGCCTTCTTGGTGGCTGCCCCAACATTCTGGAATTCCCTTCCCTGGGAGGCTAGAATGGCGCCCTCCTTGTTATGTTTTCAGAGGCAGGCAAAAAAAAATTGTTCCGGCAGGCCTTTGGGAATAGTCTGGACCTGTGAGAATGCGATGGATTGGCACTGTTGTTTATATTGTTATTGCGGTTTTCATTTTGATATTTTATATAATTTTAACATTGGTGATTTAATTATATTTTCAACTTTTGTATATTTTTATTTATATGTTTTAATCATACACATTCTAATGTTGTAAAGCTGCCCTGGGTCCCAGTACTGGGAAAAAGGCGGGGGGATGATGATTCAAAACCAAATTACTCTTTTTCTCTGAACATAGGTATTCAAAGCTGTTCTGCCAATCCATACCCTCCAACATTTCACAGATGAAAATAGGGACACACATGTGAATTTGTAAGAGGTATGGTTAAGCAACATGAAGCTGTGATCAAGAGGGCGTGGTCAGGCAACATGAGGATGTGGCCAAGGGTATGTCCAGGCATCCAAAGGGAACGATCAAGTACAAAAGTTATTAGAGGAAACACACAAAACTGTAGTATCTTAAGCACAGAAATCTTTATTATATTTATACCCCGCCTTTTTTCCTGCAAGGAACCCAAGGCGGCTTACATAATCCTCCTGCTCCTCTCCATTTTATCCTCACAACAACCCTGTGAGGTAGGTTAGGTTGAGAGACCGTGACTGGCCCAGTCACCCAGGGAGCTTTATGGCTGAGTGGGGACCAGAACCCAGATCTCCCGAGTCCCAGTCCAACACTCTAACCACTGCGCCACACTGGCTCTCTTTGAATTTATGTATTGCATTTAGGGAAGCCTGAGGGGGGAAAAAAACCCAAATCAATAAATACAACTAACTGTCTGTGTGTGTGTGTGTGTGTGTATACATACACATACACACAACATTAACAATAAATACAACATTATAAAAATAAACATTATTGTAAAATAAATAAAAATACAACATGGGTGAAAAATCTTCATTACAAACAAACAATCATGTAACCAGACAGACAATTGCTCTTCAGTGCTATTGCTTCTACTTTCAACTAGAGTTTTTAAACAACAAGACTTCCTACAGAACGCTTAGAAAACATTTATGCTACTACTGAAGGCCATAATGTCAACACAGCCAATCCCCCTTTCAATTTAAGTTTGTTGAGAAGTTTGCTCTTTTCTTGCCATCAAGTCTCTGTATGTAGCAGATTTTGCTTTATGGATCAGATCACTGGTTGGTGAACAGTCTGTGCATTTGAAACTCTTAAATAGATTGATTTTTGCTGCCATCACTGCACAGAGGCTATTTCTTATTCCTGTGTGCTCTGCATATGCTCCGGTTGAAGCATGTCCTTCTGCTGACTTTCCTAAAGAGCTTCAAACCTCAATTGTGTTCTTTTTGAACATGCTTTATTCTTTTTTTAAAAATTCATGGTTAGAGGTTAAATATTTTTCCTTCCCACAATTCATATATCTTACATTTGAGCACATATATCCAGTATTAAACACTGATGCTCCATGTTTTAAAGCAATCTACAACACTGACAATCACATCTTGTGACAGCAAATTGATTATGCATTGTGTGAAGTATCGTGTAATTGAGGAATAATTGTGAAATGCTGCTCCTTGTTAGAAGAAGAGGCAGCAGCAGCAGTGCTAGGATGACTTCCAGAATTATATTATATAATATCTTATAAATTATAATTGCATTATTATATTATGTATTATTTTATAATATTTTATAAGTGGCTTTTGTATTTATTTATTTTTTTTACCTTACTTAAACCCTTAATTGTTGATATCTGCTGTTTTTCATGGGAGGGGTCGGTGCTTGCAGGGCAATCTTTCTTTTTGTTTTAAAATTGTCAGGATTGGCACAAATTCAACAGGTGAAGCTTATTCACCCACCCCACCCCACCAAACATAGAGCTTTACTGAATTCAGTTTCAGAGAAGCTTGGGGGGGGGGCTGCATTCCAATGGTGGTTGGGGTCAAAGGTAAAGCAGGGAAAGGGGGCAGGGCCAAAATGCCCAAAATACCAGCATATTTTAACAAAAATATGCTGGTGTTTTTTGTATTCTTGGCCCCGCCCCTATTTGCCTTCAGCCCCACCCACCGCTGGAATGCAGCCCCTCCCCCCAACTCTGAAATGGAATGGCTTTAGGGCTTGAAAGAAGGGGAAGTGTCAAGGTTCCACCTGTACCAGGACACCTTGATCAGCTCCTTAAAGATATTTTGCCTCTTTAAGAGCCCTTCCTGTATCAGGATGCCAATTCTCTGCCTTTTACCTTCTCTTCCCAGTAACGTGGGATTAGGCTTTAGGCGTGGTGCAAAAGACACTCCAAACAACTGAATGGTAACAATAACTGTTTACTTTAGTAAATTTGGTACAGTAGATTCACAATAATTTAAGGTAATTACACAAACAGAGCTGTATACTTTCAAAAAGCAGGTATAATAGAAATAGAAGAAACAATAACACAGTTCTCTCTAACCTAGCTACTCTTTCACCTGTATGCCTCAGTTAAGAGATTCCTTTCCCATCCTAGCCCTGGCTGTTCTGCAGTTTTCAGTGATATTCAATCTCTGCTTCTCTGTGTCAGTGCCTGCAGGTCCTCTCCTCTCCCTCTGCTGCTTCTGCCTCCCCTTTATATACACTCTCACAACTTTAGGAGGCTACAATCAGGTGACCTCAAACTGGGGAAACAAAACTTAAATATATTAAGGGGAAAAGGTGACTTTAACTCCATTTGGGGGGAAAGGAAACTTTAACTCCATGAGGGGAAAATGAAACTAACGCATGCCCCCCTCCCATCAGGAGATGTTTGGGCCTACAGGCTTCAACCTAACTCAAGCCTATATAGGCCTCAATCCTTCACAGGAAGTTTCTTGCATTTCCTTCTGACACTCACCTGTTAGAGGCAGCTCTGTTAGGAAATAGAATCTTAGGCAATATAAAGATAGGAATCGTGATAAATTCCCTCATTCACCTCTCCCTTGGTCCAGGCCAGCAGGTTCAGCCTCCACCTCCTTTTCTTTTCACCCAGCTAATCCCTTTCCCACAGCAACCTGCAGCAGAGGCAGTAGGTAGAGCGTGCGTGTGCGTGTGCGCACACACACATCCTCATCTGGCCCTCCCAGATTAGCAGCATCTGTTCCCTCCCTGCGTACTGCAGGCTGTTTGAGCCTAAGCAGAGCTACTTAGGGACTTTAAAGGGACCATGGGCAAAATTGCAGCTAAGCTAAAACTGCAAGCTTTGCTGCAATTTTGCCCATGGCCCCTTTAAGAGCAACTTAAAGTAGCTTGCAGTTGTGGGAGGCAGGGGAATTCGGGACTCTGCATGACAAGGTGAGAAACCGTGATGACTTAAGGATCTTCCTTGTGAAGGTCCCGCATTTTCTTTGGGGCAATTGGAGACTATGCCCATCACTCCAGGGATGTTGCACCTCTTTCAGTCCAAGGGCAGAATTCAGTTTCAGAGAAGCTTTTGGAAGGGGGAGGTCTGCATTCCAGTGGTGGGTCGGGTCAAAGGTAAAGCAGGGAAGAGCCAAAGGGGGCGGGGCCAAAATGCCCCAAATACCTGCATATTTTAGCAAAAATATGGTGGTGTGTTTGGTCTTGTTGGCCCCACCCCATTTGCCTTCAGCCCCACCCACCGCTGGAATGCAGCCCCCCCCCCGAACTCTGAAATGGAACGGCTCAAGGGCTGGAAGAGGTTCTGCACCGCTGGAATAGGCCCCACTAAGCATCATGCAGGTTTTAGGTCACAGCTGGGACAGAGAAATGCGTAATTGGCCGATTCATCCATTTTTTGAAAATATGAAATCCATTAGTTACTCAGATTTATCTCCAAGCTTAAGTGAAACACACAGGTTCCTTCGTAGGCAGGGAACAAAAGTAAAGAAAAGCATAGCACTGGTTTTTTGTTTTTTTTTGTAATATTAGCAAAGCTAGAGATTAATTTTGGGTCATGCCCTAGGTTAAAAACACAAGTAGTAGCCAAACTGGGTAGTGTTACCTACTGGTTGGAAGGTAGGTAACCCTCAAAGAGTCAAGTCCCATCTTCAGAGGGTGGATACTCATTTACTTATATATCCCGACCCATCGTCCCATCCTAGGGAGGGACTGAAATGATACTGGGGCAGACATTCCCATCTGAGATTGCAGTGGGGTTTTCTTGACCCAGAATCTGAACTGAAAAGGTGTGGGGGGGGGCAGAGGGACTGTGGTAGGAATTTAGGAAAGATGCTCGCTTGTTCCCCCTTACTGTTGAACAGCAAGCGAAAGGGAACATGGCACAGAACACTTCCCGGAACAAAGTCCCATTCATCTGGGGCAGCTACGCAAGCTGCATGAACACAGCAGGCCTCTTTTACTGCACGAGGAACACTGGTGCCAATGAGTGGGCATGTGTAGGAACAGTGTACCAGTATACATACACATCTGCAGGGCACCAGGCTGGAATGGACTGTAAGCTCCATGCAGCGGGGCCCTGTCCTCTTGTAAAGGGCCCCCCTCCCTCTCGGGGGTGGGGGGAGAGAGAGAGGTTCCTTACAAGAGGAGAGGGCCCTGCCCCATGGAGCTTACAAATATTCCAGCCTTTCTCCCTCTCCTTCTCTCCCTCTCTGCATATACAGTCATGCCTTGGATTGAGAGCATAATTCGTTCCGGAAACGTGCTTGTAATCCAAAACACTCTTATATCAAAATGAAATCCCCCCCCCCCAAATTTGTACAGAGATTTTTAATTTAAGCCATACTACAGTACTTGTATTGCAAGACGTCGCTTGTATATCAAGTAAAAAATAAATAAATAAATATTTAAACATTTGCTTGTCTTGCAAGATGCTCTCAAACCAAGTTACTTGCAATCCAAGGTATTACTGTATACAAACACACAGGGGGGCGGGGTTTCTTTACAGGAGGACAGGGCCATGCCATGGAGCTGACAGTCTATTCCAGCCTTTCTCTCTCCCTCTCTCCCCCCCCCCTCCATACAGATACATACACACACAGAGAGAGACTCTTTACAAGAGGACAGGGCCTTGCCCCACGGAACTTAGAATCTATTCCAGCCTTTCTCCCTCTCCCCACCCCACCCCACCCGGTCTCTCTATATACAGAGAGAGAGAGAGAGATTGGCGCTTTACAAGAAGGCAGATCCCTGCCCCAAGGAACTAACACCTGGACTGCAGCTCCCATAATCCCATTGGCCATGCTGGTTGGGGTTGATGGGAGTTACAGTCCAACACATCTAGAGGGCGTTCCCCTTCCCACATTCATTTATTACATTCTGTCTTCGTTTCAGCAGTATTGGCCCGGGCTGATGGGAGCTGTAGTCCAGCAACATCTGGAGGGCACCATGTGGCTGTAATTATTCATGAAGCAGAACTGGTGGAACCTCCAGCTACAGGAGCAGTATGCCATTAAACACCAGCTCCTGGGAGTGAGCTGCTGCCTTCAAGCCCTGCCTGCGGGTTTCTGGGAGGCATTGAGCATAACATAAGAAGAGCCGTGCTGGATCAGACCAAAGGCCTAGCTAGTCCAGCCTTCAGTTCACACGTGGGCCAACCAGGTGCCTCCAGAAAGCCCGCAAGCAGGACACAAGCCCAAGAGCACCCTCCCTCTCGTGTTCCCCAACAATAGGTTTTGAGAGGGTTAGTTGGCCACCGTGGGCAGGGCCGGCCCAATCATAAGGCAGAATGAGGCAGTTGCCTCAGGTGGCAGATGCTGGGTGGTGTGGAGGGGGCAGCAGCAGCCCCCTGGCTGCTCCCCTCTGTTCCAGGCAGCTTGCCCGGCACCCCCTATGCCAAGCTTGGCCCAGGACATTTTGCTGCCTGAAGCAAAGGACAAGATGGCGCCCCCTCCCGTTCCATGTACAAAAGCCGACTGGACTGGCAGTTGAATCTTTCTTCACACTGGTGATGGGACAGCATCTTCCACTACATCTGAAGGCATCAGGCTAGCTTAGGGGGTGCAGGGCAGGCCTCGTGGCACACAGCTCTCTCCTCCCACATCTTGTTGCCACCTCCACGCATCTGCCACCTGAGGCCATTACCTCATCCTGCCTAGTGGTAGGGCCAGTCCTGGTGGTCCATCTGGAAGCACCCTAAGTGTATGAGTTTTGCACCTGTTTCCGGCTGGTGGATCTCAGGGTTCTAGTTAAGAAAAGTGAAGTAGATCCTGCAAACCTGAAATCTGCTCACCCCTGCCCCTGTTTTACAGACTCTGCATATCATGACATCTGTCCTGAGGGCCATTTTCTGTGATGTGTGGGAGTACCCTTGTCCCGATTCAGGGCTGCCGCTGAAAGGAGCTGGAGACTTCACCCCCTCCCTGCCGTTTACCCACTTTGTGGCAATTCAGTCTGGCCCAGCCGCTGCAGTAAGTGGCCTCCCCTTATCTCAGGTTCCAGCTGGATGCTCCTTTGTCTTCTCCAGTGAAAAGAGGCAATTTGTCCATTTGAAACCCATCCTTCTTCTACACACATGCTCTCCTCCCTCCAGCCCTGCCTCTTCAAGCGGCTGCTAGCAGAGAATGCACACACCGAAAGGAAGAGATGTTTGAGGAAGGGGGTCTCTGGAACCCTTCCCCTGTTCGGAGGCGTCATCCTTCCCTCTATGTCCAATGTTCAGGCGGTGAGTGCCGTTGCATATGTAGCCAAAAAAGGCACCGCCCATGTACAAGAGGGAGGCATCAGCAGGCTTGGGGGGGAGGGGTGCAAAGCAAAGTTTGCAGAAGTACAAAGAAATCTTGAGATGGAAAACTTTTGGGGGAGGGGAAATGAGGAAAATGAGGACTGAGCATGCTCAATGGGCATGAAATGCTGACTGACTATTGGGTGGGAGGAATGAAAAACTGGAAGGGAGGGCAGATGGAATGGAGTGTCCTGAACATTATGCTGTAACATTTTGTTGCAGGTCCAACTGGTGGCTTTCTCTTTGCCTCCTTCCTTGCTGCTCAAGATTCCTTTGAATCTTGCAGCAGTTTCCCTGCCAACATCTGATCTGACCTGGACTCTTTGCTTTCTGGTCCCTGTTCCTGGCAAATCAAATGCTGGCTCTGGAGATGATGGGAGTTGTAGCCCACATCTAGAGGGATCACCAGGTTGGGGGATCATCATTTGATGGTTCCCTAGCTTTTGCACCTTTCCTTTTGCATTCTGGAAGGTTGAAATGCACTCTCCTCAGGCTTCCTTACTGGCAGTTAGAGCTTTAAGCTAAGATATGTTTGGTCCCGCCCCTTTTGCCTTTGGCCACACCCTCCAGTGCAATGAGCCCCCCCCCCCAGCTTCTCTGGAATGGAATTTGGCCCTCAGACTGAACGAAATTCCCTGCCTCTACAGCATCCTAGCAAGCGAGCCACCTCTCTGAAGATGAACGCACAGCTTCCCCGCGGCTCACCCCTGCCTTGGACCTGCACTTCCTCCAAGATCCAGAAGCCCTTAATGCCATGTGCTTTGGGGTTCATTGTGGACACCCAGTAAAGGAACGGGCACTCTGCATATGCTCAAAGACTCTCTCACTGTGACACTGAGTTCAAGGGGTGCCAGTCCATAAGCTTTGCAATTCCTTGGTCACTCCAAGATCATCTGCTTGGAGTGAGCCAGTGTGGCGTAGTGGTTAGAGTGTTGGACTGGGACTCAGGAGATCTGGGTTCTAGTCCCCACTCAGCCATGAAGCTCACTGGCTGGCTTTGGGCCAGTCATGGACTCTCAGCCTAACCTACCTCACAAGGTTGTTGTGAGGATAAAATGGAGAGGAGGAGGACCATGTAAGCTGCCTTGGGTTCCTCATACAAGGAAAAAAGGTGGGATATAAATGTAATAAATCATCATCATCATCATCATCATCTGCTGTGTTGTCCTCTTCCTGAGTCCTCCTGCTCAGCTGATGTTCAACCTTATACTGCAGTCTAGTATACAACCTTACTGATTCTATGTAAACACTTACCTGGGAGTAAGCCTCCTGGAACTCAACGGGACTGACTTCTGAGAAGACATGGATAGGATTGCACTACTGGCCTCTTTCATAGAAGCTGGGACATGTACTGCTGAGGGAATTCCTGAGATAAAACAGCCACAAATGGAAGGAAAATGCAGCTACAATTGCAACAACAAAAGGCTTTTACCGGCGAATATGAATGCACTTTGTCCTGAAGTGACTTGATCTCCCAGTAGGAATTTCAGGCTATTAAGGTTCTTTGGTATTTGTTCATAAGCCTGTGAACTGACTTGCAGTTTTCCTAGGACAAACTGAAACAATGCTCTGCAATGCCCTTTGCGCACTATAGAAGCATGGCGAGTGGATGGAAACATTTTATTTATTTATTTATTGTTACATTCATATCCTGCCTTTTTTCCTGCAAGGAACCCATAATCCTCCTCCTCCTCTCCATTTTATCCTCACAACAACCCTGTGAGGTAGGTTAGACTGAGAGTCAGCGACTGGCCCAAAGTCCCAGGACTGAGGTTCTGCACATAGGATCTCACACCAGCTTTCGTGGACTACAGTCCACTTCATCAGATGCATGATGAAGTGCTTTCTTGACTCTCGGACATCTCTCAGTCCGACAATCACCAGGCAAAATGTGCTGTTTACCTCTCATTAGCGACCAGCGCTCTGGCAGAGTCTGAACCAAGCCACACCTCGGATGAGAAGGGCTTCATGCTACAAATCTGGAAGGTGCCTGTCTTAATATGGGGCCTGGTCCACCCCAGGCTGCCTCAAATACAGGCCTGTGGCTCATGCTGGCCCAGCTTGTCTGAGCGTGGAAAGCTAAGCAGGGTCAGGCCTGGCTATTACTTGGATGGGAGACCCCTCCTCTAGTTTCCTGCATTGAGCAGGGGGTTGGACTCGATAGCCTTCTAGGCTCCTTCCAACTCTATGATCTATGATCCATGAAATCAGATTCGAGGTTAACCCTGAAGAATGAAAACCACAGCACAGCCTTCCCCAACCTGGCACCCTCCAGATGGGTTGGATCACACCTCCCATCATCCCCAGCCACCTTGGCTGCCTGGGGATGCTGGAGTTTGTAGCACAACACATCTAGAGGGGGTCATGTCGAGGAAGTCTTCTCTAGCACCTCCCCCTAAAAGTTTGCATGTCCGCTACTGGGGATAAGAAAGCAAGGACAGTCAGAGCGCATGAGATTAAGTCACACTGAGATGTGCAGCTCAGCGCAGGAGGGGGAGTAGGCCTCGAGAGATAGGAGGAATGCGGAGAAGGCGGTGGAAACCCAAAACCGGCTTACCAGAGTGCCACAAATTTTTGCATTTGCATTTCCCCCCTTATAACAGTTTTATTTTTAAAAATGCAGAAAACAGAGATGAAAATTTGTATTTCTTTCTGTCGCCCTAGTTATAAGTAAGTAATTGGCTTATATTGCTTGCTGCTATTTAGTGTTAAATAAATATAATAAGAAACGGCGTAGTGGTGAGAGTGTTGGACTGGGACTCGGGAGATCCAGGTTCTATTCCCCGCTCAACCATGAAGCTCACTGGGTGACTTTGGGCCAGTCACTGACTCTCAGCCTAACCTACCTCACAGGGTTGTTGTGAGGATAAAATGGAGAGGAGGAGGAGGATTGTGTAAGCCGCCTTGGGTTCCTTGCAGGAAAAAAGGTGGGGTATAAATATAATAAATAAATAAATAAAATAAATATTTAATATAGTTGTGTGCTCTGGCATGGGGGATGGCCTTGAAGAAAACTGAGTTTTTAATGTCTTTATTTCACCTTCAGCACTTATTGAGTCTTAATGTCTTGCCAGCTTAAGCAATGGAAGGGCCCAGGGGGCACCATTATTGGGCTGTGCTTAGGACATCAGCTGACCTTAATCCGGCCCTGGGGGACGGCACACACTCACAACAACAAAAGGTAACCAAGAGGTAGGGTTGTGCAGATTTTGTTAAATTCCATCTGTGTTCCACGGATTGTCAGGTGTCTTTCATTCCATTGCCCACTCATTGATGGAATCAGATGTATGTATGTATGTATGAGAATTTCTAGGGTGGCTGGTGACTCCTATGTCAGTGGGGCTTCCTTATCTATTGCATCTTTTTGTTTCAGCTTGATAGGAGCTATCCATGGCGCTTCATAGTGGCGAACCTATTTTGCGGGTGGAGGTCAGCACCATGAATAGCTCCTATCAAGCTCAAACAAAAAGATGCAATGGATAAAGAGCCCCGCTGACACAGGAGTCACCAGCCTCCCCTGATAATTTCATTCCATATGTGCAAATGCACATTAGTGCAAGTGCAAATTTGTACAGATCCCTCCCCCAAAGTTAAAAAAAAAATCCAAAAGTCTGCAGAATCTGGGTGACTCGGTGGAATCTGTAGGTCGGATTAATAGAAATCCGAACTCATTTGAATACGTTGTGGATTTTGTTGAAACTCTGCTGCAGCAACATGTTGTAAAGATGGGAGTTGTTGTGTGCGAGCTTGAACAATAACGAGGAGACGTGAGCTCATCAGTAGAAATTTTACTGAGGTTTATCATGCATAGACTCATTACATCTTACAGCTATATACAATCAGTGCAAGGCTCTTTTTGCACGGCACAGAAAAAACATAGAGATAAAGACTAGCGGGGAGAGAATATTACAGCATAAAACTCCTCCCCTCTCATCGCTCTGTTTATGACCTTGGGCACACTGCCCGTCTTTAACAAGTTATACTCCCATATAGAATCTCTGTTCACAGGTGATCTGCTGCCTCAGTCCTTTCTGCTTCAAGGACACATTAGACTCTGACAGATTTCTCCAACGTCCCTACCAAGAGGTGAGTTACATTCCAGATCCAAGTTAAATGTGGAATTTTAAAAACTCCAGTTCATGCTAACGTGAAGTCCTGCCCTTGAGGAAAGCAGACGAGACTGCTCCTATCATAAAAGGCAGAAGTTACGTTCCGTCCCGTCGTGCTATTTATTTATATCGCACCATCAGTGTGCACGGGTCTTTCAGGAATCAAGAGGACATGTCCCTGCCCCAAGGAGATTACAGTCTAAAATTTGGCACACAGGGAAAAAAGACATAGGAAGGGACGGGGAGGCAGGGCTGAACAGGGTTTATTTATTTATTTATTATTGTGGAGAAAAAGAGCCTCTGAGGGTTCCTACACACACACTACACACGCCTGCACACACACACACACCTCCTCATGTGTAAACCAAGTAAGGCTGGGAGGAGGCGATGGCGCCTGGAAGTTCTGAAAAGCCGGAGACACGGCTTTCAAATGCAAATGTAGTTCAGGCCCAGTAAGTCCTGAGTCATGAGTCCCCCTCCCCCTCTCTGGCCAGGTGAGTGCATCCTGATTGGCTAAGAGGCAGCAGAGCTACAGAGAGGAGGGGAGGCGGGGGAAAGGTATATTTCCCAACATGTGGGTTTTGTCTTTGTTCCTCGCGTGGTTGCTGGCTGTGGAGCAATGGCAGCAAGCCAAGCAGAGGCCCAAGCCTTTGGGCGGCCTCAGGATCCGACCCCAGGTAGCTCCTGGTGAAATTAGCTGAATGAGGGCTTTGGCAAGGCAGGCCTTGTGGAGGGCTACCCATCTCGGACCTTCAGGTAGGTGAAGTAGTCCCCCTGGGCGGGAAGGCTGTGCTGGATCCAACCCTGGAAGAGAACTGACCCCCAGGTAACAGAGTGTGTGCCTGGGAGATATAAAGAATCAGGTTTTGTTATTTTGCAGCTCTATTACTTTGTACCAAAGTCTCTCTCTCTCATTTTTGTGTGCCTCTCTCATTTCCCTATTCTTGTTGTAAAATGCTACCAGAATAAACCTTCTTTGGTTTTTTACCCCACATGGTGTTTGTGGATTGCTCTGTGGTTCCAGCAACTGTAAATCCAGGTTACAGTCAGAAAGGCAAGTCCCTAAACAGAGATTCAAGTAGGATTGCAGACAGCTGAGGCTGGCAATCTGGTACCTTGAGATCTCTGGGGGTCTTGGGTCCTTTGAGGTAGGAAAGGGTGGGTTGTGGTGGGTCAGCCAGCCCCCCCTTCCTCCACAATTATATTTAAACCCCACCTTTCTTCCTGCAAGGAACCCAAGGTGACTTACATAATCCTCCTCCACCTCTCCATTTTATCCCCACAACAACCTTGTGAGGTAGGTTAGGTTGAGAGGCAGTGACTGGCCCAAAGTCACCCAGTGAGTTTCATGGCAGAGCACCATGATATGCAACTGGCTGGCGTTAAGGTATGAATGTATGCATCGGTTTACCCAGGGCCTGGACATTTTTTTAATCAGCAACAACTGTTTTGTGAACAGCCTCTGTTAATAAAGTGATTGTCATTGTCAGTAGTTTCTGCATTTAATTTCCCTGTGACCTCACTTTTACAATTCCACCCCCACCCTGCCCGGCCTTCCAGCCATGTATATTGTATATATACGTGAAACTTTTGATAATACTTCCTGCATCTGACAAAGTGGTCTATACTCCATGAAAGCATATGCCAGAATACGTTTATTAGGTGCCACAAGACTCCTTGTTGGTTTTAGTATGTACCAGCAACCTGTACTCCTAAAGAGAGAGAGAGAGAAATGTACACGTTGCTGCTGGGCACTGAATTTATAGTCTCCCCCCCCCTTTTTAAATATATATTTGCATTTATAACAAAATTTGCAATTATATATGCAATTATATACAGTTTTATATATTTGCAATTATAACAAAACAAGACAGAGGGGGGCCTGCAAACAATAACACCAATAGCAAGAGCACAAGAAACATAAGAATAAAAGCATTGTGATAGCTATTCACACCACCACTGATTAAAATAAATAATAAAATGGCATATGATGTGAGCATGCCCTGCAGTGGCTTCTTTTTCGTTGGAAGTTACTGCCCCCATAAATTTTCTTCTTGAAAAACCTGTGATAATTGCTGATGCTCATGCGCTTTTAAATTCCTGTGATGTGGGGATTAAGAGATGGACTGCAAAAGTAGTCTCTGAGAGCCCTGAGAGTTGCAAACAAAACAGGTATGGAAAGATAAACACTCATCAGCTACTATTCAGCAGACTGAAGATCTTACCGCTCTTTCTGGATTTGAACTCATATCTTACAGTCATCCATTTTGTCTGGATGCTTATTTAGACACATGGTCTGCTTATATTAATAAGTATATTTGAAATAGACTTAACACTGTCCACATATGCTCCCAAAGTCTCCATTTACTACGGACACTCCCCAGTCTCTACCCTTGGTAAATCCTGTCCTATTTTGTCCCTAGTTTTGCTGGATGGGGAGGCCTTGTTAAAAAACCTGTTAGCTTTCATTCTCCAGGCTTTCACTCCTTCCTCCCAGTCTCCAGCAGTGACATTCCTGAGTGGGGCCTCTTATCTCTAGTGCCCATGCACATACATGCATGTACATGAGCACTGGAACATTACATGGGCTGGGTTCAGACAACACGATAACCCACACTCATGGCTTGAGTATGGGTTGTCGTTGAACCATGGGTTGTTGTTGAAATGTGGGTTATCGTGTTGTCTGAACCCAGCCGTGATAAACCATGGTTTATTAACCATGAACAACCCCCAGTTCACAAACCAACAACAAACCCTGGGTTCTCTTCATGGGTTGTTTGTGGTTAGCAAACCATGGTTTGTTACCGCAGCTGGGTTCAGACAACACAATAACCCACATTTCAACAACAACCCACGGCTCAACAACAACCCATGCTCAACCCTTGAGTGTGGGTTATCGTGTTGTCTGAACCCAGTCCCTATAGGCAACCTTCCCAGTTCACATGCTGTAGCTGGTGAGGTTTAGTCTGAACTGTAGATAACCGATAGTAGAACAATGATACTTTCCTGGCATCTCTTAAACCCAAAGAGCTTCCCAGGGAAGTGCTGTAACTCAGTGCCAGAGCTCATGCAAAAGGTCCCGGGTTCAATCCCCAGCATTTCCCCATACAATCCACCCCGCACACTCAGGTCCTCTGGGAAGAATTTACTTCAGTCAGCCAAAACTAGGCTGACGGGTATTACCCAGAGGACCTTTTCTTCTGCTGCTCCCAGATTATGGAATGGCCTGCTGGAGGTGATTCGTCAACTCACCAGTATCTTGGAATTTAAAAAAGCCATAAAGACTGATCTCTTCTGGCAGGCCTATCCGGCGGAATTTTAGGATGCCTTTAAGATGTTTTAAAGATGTTTTTAAGATGTTTTAAGATGTTTTATGATGTTTTTAAGATGTTTTAAAGATGTTTTAATAGTATGTATTGTGTTTTGCTTAGTCTATGTATTTTATATTTTTTGCTGTTCCCCGCCTCGATCTAGATGGAGAGGCGGGTAAGAAATAAAATTATTATTGTTGTTGTTATTGTTATTATTATTATTCCCAAGTAGAGCTGGGAAAGACTGAACCCCTGGATAGCTGTGCTGGTCAGTGTAAACCAGCCTTCCTCAACTTGGGTGCCTCCTGGTGTTTTGGCCTACCCCTCCCATCAGCCCCAGCTGGCGTGGCCCATGTTTGGGGATGATGGGAGTTGTTGTACAATATATCCAGAGGCACCCGGGTCAGGGAAGGCCATGCCTTCCCCGCCACATCTGAGCCACATCCGTGCAGTTACTGTGCAAAACAGGAACATCCTGAAAGGCCAGAAGGATCCGGACGTTTTTCCCGCAAGGAAGTGCTTCCGTCAAAGGGAAGTGATATTTCCGTAGCACTCAAAAGGCAATGTTTCTCCTAAGGGGTGGGGTGCGGACTGCATTTGAATTTCTTCCAGAGGGTTATGACTCTTTTTGGCAACAGGCTGTGTATTGTGGCAGATAGTGCTGCAAGGGTGTAATCCTATGCAAGTTGAGACAGAAAAAAAGTCCTACTGCTCCCAGCATTCCCCAACCAGCATGGCTGGCTGGGGAATGCTGGGAGTTGTAGGACTTTTTTCTGTCTAAAACATGCATAGGATTGCATCCTCAGTGTCATAGGCACCTAATTGGCTAGTGCCTGTGTGACATCACTAGTGATGGGCAACTCAGTTCTCTCTCTCTCTCTCTCTCTCTCTCTCTCTCTCTCTCTCTCACACACACACACACACACACACACACACACTCCAAGCCCACATCATTTGCAGGGCTTTTAAAATTTTCAGTTTTACTACTCCCCCCCCCCCCTTAATGTTACTTCTTTTGTGGCTCAGCACTTCTCTGCTGCAGCACAGGAGTACTCAAGAAGTCCTTTGCAATACCAAAAATGCTGAGCACAAGAATCACTCCTTGCTACCTCCAACAGCAAAGCTTTCCCCGTTTTTGTGAAATGCCTTCCTCTGAAGCTGCTAGTTTTCCTTTGGCAAGGTGGGGGCCACACAGGTATCAGATGGCTATCTGTGAGTTTTTCCCCAGGGGGCAAATTGCAGCTTCGGGGAGGAGGGGGTGCAATTTCAATTGGGGAAATGGTGCCTCCCCCAGCACCATGGTCCTAATTCAGATCCTAAAAGAAAGAAAAGGAGGAAGCACCAAACAGAAGGAAGTGACAAAGCAACTCTCGCTGGCTTGCCAGTTCAACCCCTGCCAGCACTACCCCATGAATGTCAGCTATTAATGTTTTAACAAACCGTTGGATATCTTTTCCAAGAATCATCCTCATCAAAGCTAGTTTGGCTGCAGGAGTCAAATCCACTTTTTTGCTATCTGCAGAAGCCTTAGGATGACTGTGTGTCCTTTTTTTTTTTTTTTAAAATAGGGACAGTCCCATACCCTCCAACATTTCACAGATGAAAATAGGGACACACATGTGAATTTGTAAGAGGTATGGTTAAGCAACATGAAGGTGTGATCAAGAGGGTGTGGCCAGGCAACATGAGGGCATGGTCAGGTACAAAAGTTATTAGAGGAAACACACAAAACAGCAGTATTTTAAGCACAGAAATCTTTGAATTTATGTATTGCATTTAGGGAAGCCTGAGGGAAAAAGAAAACCCCAAATCAATAAATACAGCTAACTATATGTGTGTATACACACACACACACACACACACACAACATTAACAATAAATACAACATTATAATAATTAAAAAAAACATTATTATAGAATAAATAACTAAATACAACATGGGTGAAAAGTCTTCATTACAAACAATCCTGTAACCATCACTCTCTTCCCTCTCAGGGTTTGGATCCCAAAATTGAAAACTTTGACTGGCGCTGAACCCTCAGTATTTTTCTTTGCTCTCCTGTATCCTGTACTCAGGCCTTCAAACTTCACTCTACTGTTTGAAGTACTACTTTCCTTCTGATGCTAGATCTATATGTACTATTTTTCTTCTGATGCTAGATCTATATGTTCCTTTTCTGACCTCCTTATGTTCTGCCTCTCTCTAAATTTCCCTGCAATAATAGGTAAAAGGCTATAGTTATGAAGTGTTTATCCTTATCTCTTATTATATTGTCAGTATTTGCCATGTTATAATATTTGGCCCAACTACAAATTTTCTCTTTGTGCAGAAATGCATCCTTTAATTCAATGTGTTGGTAACTAAGGCTGAACATCTAGGCATGCCTATTTATTTATTTGATGTATATTTGTATCAACTTGGCTTGTCAATCACCAACCTGAAACAGCTAATAACCCATAACAGATCACAGAGACACAAATGCAGAGACCAGAAGTCTCCCCAATGCCATGACCCTGATCTGGATGGGCTGAATTTTAGCTGGAAGACAAAAGAAAACAAAAAAATGCCCTAGCCAGCCACCCCAGGATGCTCTAACCATTTAAGGGCTCTGACCACTTTGAAGCCACTTTGATCTCCAGACTGATGATGATGATGATGATGATGATGATGATGATGATGGTGATGATGGTGATTGCTGTTGTTGTCATTATTATTATTATTGTACCATCAATTTGCATAGTGCTTTAGAGTATAAGAGAACAGTTCTCTGCCCCAAAGAGCTTACAATCTAAAATGTAATATAGAGGCGACAACAAATGGTAGGAAGGGGTAAACCGGGGAGGAATATGCCATTATTTCAGTCAAACATAACTTTCAGCCTACTTTCCCCACATTGTGCAGGAAACTCCTTGTTTTAAAGATCTCCCTCCCATTTTAAAAATGGTCCCTCAATGGTGGCTTTGTTCTCATTAGTAGTTTGCCAAGGAAATAATAATATTTAACATTTAGATATCTCTGCGTGTGCAAAGTGGTTCATAGGCCCACCCTGCAAGCTCCTATTTTCTCCACTCAGAAAAAAAAACATGTGGGCTCTCTAAAAAAACCAAGAACAACAACACGGTGATTGAACAATAATGCCAAAATTTAATGATGATGTTTGTTGCTGCTATTTGAGGTAGTTGGGATTTTTTTCTTTCTTTCTCTTGAGGAGGGTGTGTTTTCTGCTAAAAAAATTTTTTTTTAAATTTCTACTGCATTTTTAAAAAAAAAAAAAAAAATTCAAAATCCAAGATTTGTAAGTGGCCACCCTACCCTAACTGTTTTAGGACAGATAAAAGGAAAAATCCTTTAAAAAAGGATATATGTAGAGTTGGGAAAAGTGCAGAAAAGGGCAACTAAAATGATCAAGAGGCTGGAGCAACTCCCCTATGAGGAAAGGTTACAGCAGCTGGGATCGTTTAGTTTTTTTAAAAGTAAGGGGAGACATGATAGAGGTGTACAACATTATGCATGGTGTGGAGAAAGTGGACAGGGAGACATTTCCCCCCCTCTCTCATCATACTAGAACCCAGTGGGGTCATCCCATGAATCTAATTGGTGGGAGATTCAGGAGAGATCAAAGGAAGGACTTCTTCACACAGTGCAGAGTCCAACTATGGAATTTACTTCCACGAGTAGTGATGGCCACCAATTTGGAGGGCTTTAAAAATTGGACAAATTCCTGGAGGAGAAGGCTATCAATGGCTACTAGTCCTGATGACGATATGCTTCCTCCAGTATCAGAGGCAGTATGCCTATGTACACCAGTTGCTGAGGAACATGGGCGGTAGGGTGCTGTGGCACTCATGTCCTGCTTGTGGGTTTCCTGCAGGCAGCTGGTTGGCTACCTTGTGAACGGAATGCTGGACTGGATGGACCCTTGGTCTTATTCAGCAGGGCTCTTCTATTTCTTATTGGGTCTAGCAAAAGTTGTTTGCTCCATTGCAGGAAGCCCATTGTGTGTGTTTCTGTCTCAATGCTGCCATCTGGCCGTCTGAGCCTGTAGTAAACTCATCCACAGAGAAAGTGTGTGTGGCGGGGAGGAAGGGAAGGAGGGAGAGAACACATTGATGAGAACACAAGAACAGCCCTGCTGGATCAGACCGAAGGCCTATCTAGTCCAGCATCAAGTCCATCCCACGACCATCTCCAACTATTGTTCTGCAGCGGTTGGAATTCTTCTGCTGCCTTTGAACGAAGAGGGTGCCCACCTGTTCAGTTTGCTCTTCAGGTGAATGCCGTGGTCATCGGCCTTGCTGGCTGGGAGTGATGGGAGCTGCTGTCCCAACACATCTGGAGGACATCAAGTTGGGGAAGGGCTGGCATAGAAAACGGCTTTCAAAAGGAATTGGGCAAACTGCTGGAGGCAACTACCGGCAACTACAGTGTGAGCGGGCTTTTGCCCTCAGATTTTGCTGGCGGGATTCCCAGAGGCATCTGCTTGACCACTGTAGGAAACAAGATACTGGACCAGTTGGATCTTTAGTCTCATCCAGCACAGCTCGCCAGATACCAATTCTGCCCCCACCCTAGCAACATGATTACAGGACATAAGAACATAAGAAGAGCCCTGCGGGATCAGACCAAGGGTCTATCCAGGCCAGCGTTCTGTTCACACAGTGACCAACCAGCTGCCCCATGGGAAACCTACAAGCAGGACAGGAGTGCAACCCTTGAAAATTCAACAAACCCCCCCCCCCCCAGCCATTTCTTGGCTGTTTTGCATTACCTGGTGGGGCAGAAAGTCATAGGGTTTTGGCAGGACCTCAGGTGGCTGACCTTAGCAGAAGAAGACACACAGATCAGTACAGGATCAGCCAGGCTGATGCAGCAAAGAGAGAGGCAGCCAGGCAGCAAGGGACCCACATTGCAGCAGCAGTATTTTCAGCAAGACAATAGCAAGAATTGGACCAGCTACCAAATCCTGCAGTAGCAACTTCCCACTCACAAAAGACAGAGCTCAAGTGAGCCCTTACATGCCCTGAGAAGGATGCATGACTGTCAAAATCAAGCTCCCAATGTGTTTCCCAATGTGGGGGTGGTGCAGCATTTGGGGAAAGTTTCAGAAAGGGCCCCCCACCCACCCAAAGGGACAGAGCTGGAACTGAGAGCCAGTGTGGTGTAGTGGTGAAAGTGCTGGACAGGGACTTGGGAGATCTGGGTTCTGGTCCCCACTCGGCCATGAAGCTCCCTGGGTGACTTTGGGCCAGTCACTGACTCTCACCCTAACCTATCTCACAAGGTTGTTGTGAGGATAAAAACAGAGAAGAGGAGGGCCATGTGAGCCACCTTGTGTTCCTTGCAAGAGGAAAGAAGGTGGGATATAAATGTAATAATAAATGAACAAATAAATTTGAAAAAACAGACAAACAGTGCACTCCTACCCATCCATTTCCCCCAATCTGGTGCCCTCCAAAGGTTCTGGATGATCTTGCAGTTTAGACATAAATAAAGCCAGCTGTGCTGGCTGGGGAATGTTGGGAACAGTAGGTCTTTTCTCTGTCTAAACATGCATAGGATTGCACCATAAATAAATAAATAAATAAATACATTAATCACTAAATGTCTACAGGCTGGTTTAGTTTTTGTTTTTAACTTCAAGAAACATTCCCCATTCTATTGGGTCGCTTCATTTTTCCATCCTTTCGGATGCCCCTATTTTTATTTTCTATTGGGGAAAGCTTCACCTGTTGAATTTATACTCATTTAACACTGTTATAAATGGATTTGCTTTAAGGGACAGGATCCCTGCCAAGTAATAAGGTGGCAACTTGGGACATACGGATTTTGTTAAATCCATTTCATCTGTGCTTCACAGATTGTCAGCGCATCTTTCGTTCTGTCGCCCACTCAGTGATGGAATCTGGGTTTGTTTTAACCAGAATTTCATTCTACTTGCGCTAATGCACACTTGTTGTAATGCACATTAGTTAATGCGAATTAGAGCTATATTTGCATTAGTGCTAATGCACATTAGTGCAAATCCCCCCCCCAAGTAAAAAAAGAACCTGGTCCGTAAATCTGTAGAATCTGTGTGACTCAGAAAAAGCCATTTTGCTGTGAAATCCATCAGTCAGATTCATAGAAATCTGAACTCATCTTGCCCAGTCAATGCATTGCTGCGTTAGCATCCATCTCGAAAATGTCAGTGGATCTTAGGCTAAATCTTATTCAGCAAAAACTTCTGTTCCATGTATATTGGATGCCATAACGTCTTTTCAATAAGGGCTTGGCTAAGTCAGCTAACCGTTGGAAGTGTAATACAGCTAATGCTTCTCTACCCCATATGTTTTGGCAATGCCCAATAGTTGCCTCCTTTTGGAAGGAGCTCATAATACGGATACATTTTGTGTTGCAACACTTTTTAAAATTTACTGATGTACATGTTCTTCTTAACTATTTACCCATTTCATGGAACGTAACACAACGTAAATGGATTTTCCGCACCCTTTTGACAGCTAAAAGACTGATACTACAACATTGGAAGGATAAACGGCCAGCCCCAATAATGCAATGGATTGAAGACTTTGAAAGTGTCATTCATTAAGTCCTCAATCCATTGCATTATTGGGGTTGGCGTTTATCCTTCCAGTGTTGTAGTATCAGTCTTTTAGCTGTCAAAAGGGTGAGGAAAATCCATTTACGTTGTGTTACGTTCCATGAAATGGGTAAATAGTTAAGAAGAACATGTACATCAGTAAATTTTAAAAAGTGTTGCAACACAAAATGTATCCGTATTATGAGCTCCTTCCAAAAGGAGGCAACTATTGGGCATTGCCAAAACATATGGGGTAGAGAAGCATTAGCTGTATTACACTTCCAACGGTTGTAGTATTGTAGTATTGTAGTGTTGTAGTATTATGCTGATGATAATGTGGTCTCTGCACATTCAGAGGATGATCTCCAAACTATCCTAAATGCTTTTGCAGAAGCATACGAAAAACTTGGTCTCTCACTTAACATCAAAAAAACCAAAGTGCTTCATCAGCAAGTGCAAGCCAATCCTTTGGTGATGCCATCTATCCAGCTTGGCGGGACAATACTGGAAAATGTCGATCATTTTCTCTATCTTGGCAGCTATCTTTCTGTTACAGCTAACATCGACAGTGAAATCCAGCATCGTCTGAGCTCCGCAAGTGCCGCATTTTCTCGAATGAAACATAGAGTGTTCGAGGATCGGGATATTTGTAAGAAGACCAAAACACTGGTTTATGAAGCCATTGTATTACCAACTTTATTGTATGCCTGCGAAACATGGACTATCTATAAACGTCACTTCCACCTCCTTGAAAGGTTTCATCAACGTTGCCTCCGGAAAATCCTGCAAATTACTTGGGAAGATAGGCGAACAAATGTCAGTGTACTGGAAGAAGCAAAGACTACTAGCATTGAAAAAATGATCCTTCAACGCCAACTTCAGTGGACCGGTCATGTTGTTCGAATGCCTGACTGCCGTCTCCCAAAGCAGTTACTTTACTCCCAACTCAAGGATGGAAAGCGGAATATCGGTGGTCAATATAAGAGGTTTAAAGATGTTCATAAGGCTAATCTAAAAAATGCAATATAAACATCGAAAACTGGGAAGCTCTGGCCCATGAACGATCTAAATGGAGGTTGGCCTTTCACAAAGGTTCCATGGACTTTGAAGAAGCCCGAGTGCAAGGTGAAAGGGAGAAACGTGCTAAGCGAAAAGCACGTCAAATGAATCCTTTACAGGACCATCTTCTATCTGGTAACCTGTGTCCTCACTGTGGGAAGCTGTGTGGATCTAGAATTGGCCTCCACAGTCACTTACGGACCCATCGCTAGAGTCTACACAATCTTCTTTAGAATTTCCTCCTTTTATCCCGGAAGACAATCTTACTCGGTCACGAGTGATCGCCTGATGATCAGTCTTTTAGCTGTCAAAAGAGTGCGGAAAATCCATTTACGGTACATTGACTTTCAAACAGGTGGTATTTAGACCCCGACTACACATGGACAAATATAGGGAAATTGGATTTGCCTTTACTGAAGCTTATACATACGGTAACTATTTATATCGATAGCAGTACACCTTCTTACATATGGGTGTACATTTCACATGTATTTATTGCATTTGATATATTCAAACTTTATGTAGTGAAAACTGTAAGTAAATAAATAAATAAATTTCTTCCTCCCTTTCTCCCGCTCTTCTTTATGGTTTTTGTTTTTTGTAAAAATTTTCTGAAACTCAGAATAAAAAATATTTTTTTAAAAAAGAAAGCAATCTGAACTCATTTGAATCAGTTGTGGATTTCTTCGACATCCCTTGTGGCAAACCTTATATGAGAAGGACCGTGGCTCAGTGATAGAACACATGCTTTACATGCAGAACATTGCAAGTTCAAGCCCCGCCATCTACCCTTAAAAAAACACATCAGATAGCATGTTATGTGGTGAAGGGCATGAGGAAAGCCCAAGTCTGAGACCACTGAAGATTTGCTGCCAGTCAGAGTAGAGCAGATGGACAAAGAATCTTCTTATGTAGTCACATGCAAGTGAAACATTTAATAGTGCAGGAGTCGATTCAGCAAAACTGTGTGCTCCCCAAAAGTGGTTAATACTGCAATTCTAGACCCACTTACCTGGGAGTAAGCCCCATTGAACTCAATGGGACTTCCTTTCCAGTAGACATGTATAGGAGCACACGATAAAATGTTCTTTCTTCCACTTGACTTTGGTTATTCTTACTGCCGTAATTGATGTTTTTTGCTGCCGAGTATTTAATGGAATGGTTTGCGCTTGTTTGGTGTGGTCATGGTATTTTGGCTGTTTTATGGCTGCTGCTGTTGAGAGCTGCCTTGAGTTGCTGGGATATAATGCCTTTTTAAAGATATATAAAAGAAATAACTTGACCTGCATTACAAAACGTACATGCAAAAGTACCTCTCAAGACAGTGGCCCGCTTCACCTCTCTGCTCCTTCATCCCGGTGCTCATTAAGGGCCTACAAATCTCTTGTTTATGCTTGTCTCCCTCCACTTGAAGCTCAGCCACAATTGCTCAAAACCACATGATGGGTGTTGACTCAGAGCCCGGCCAAGGCCCATCTGGTGCAGCAGCTGCAAAGGCTCGCGCATAATGAGACGCTTGTCTCAGTCTTGTTCCCAGGAAAGGCACTCCAGCACCTTTGGCAAAGACCAGCTTCTCCATGTCATAAGGCACTAAAAGGTTATGTGGTGAAGGGCATGATGAAACCTTGGGCAGTGTGATTGGCTGCAACATCCCCCGTGTCATAGAAGGTGGAAAGTTCCCTGGCTGCCATTGGCTGAGCTACTCTGATCTCAGAGAGAAGCCCCGAGGGTGTAGGGAAGATGTAGAAGAGGGGTGTTGAACCTCTTTTAGCCCAAGGGCCAAATTCAATTTTGGAGAAGCTCTGGGTGGGACGTGGCTGCATACCAGTGGGCGGGGCCAAATGCAAGCAGGGCAGGGCCAAAATACCAGCACATTATTTATTTACCACATTTATAATACCGCTCCACATCTAAACAGATTCGGGAGCAGTGAACAATAAAAAGATAAAAAGAATAAAACACTATATTAAACCAGAATATCAGTAAAACAAACAAACCAGGTCAACCAAGGAAGCCTTCCTGAAATAAAGATGTTTTCAGGAGGTGCCAGAAACAACACAATGGCAGGGAGTTCAACAGAAATGGAGTCACCACACTAAAGGCTCTTCTCCGACTGGACTCCAATAGTTAGCAGTGGGCTACCAAGTTCTAATGCAGCATGAACACTTGTCTGAATGGACACAGTGTCCATGCCAAATTGAAACTTTGTAGCCCACTGCTATTTCTTTTACATTTCTTTAAAAAAAAAAAAGTTGTGGGGAAATGGAAAGCACCCTTTGCAGAAGAATCTTCAGGTTTGGGGGGGGCTCATGTCCCCCTGGGCTGCCCTCACTTTCCCAAGTGTGGATAACCCAGAGGCACAAAGCCCCCCCCAAAACCCCAAGATCCTGCAAGAAAGGGTGTTTTGGGGGACACCCCCTCAATTCCCCCCTCCCACACAAGATCCCTGGGTTTTTTGGGGGGGCGCTGGGAAGCCCCCAACTGTCCCCTCAGTTTTGCAATTTACCCCAAGTTGATAGCATTCTGGGAAGAGGCAAAACCAGAGGGAATCCCCAGTGGTGGTAGTGGGGATAAGTGCAAATGACAGCTTGGGGGAGGGAACTAGGTGCTCCTGCGGTGTTCCCTGGGATAGCTGCAGGAGGACTGATGAGGGAAGAGGGTGGTGGAGATGGCCAGGGAACCCTGCTGTGCCTGATGCTTAGTCGGGCACAGCTGGGGCCCAAGGCAAATTTAAGCCCACAGAGGCTTCAGAGCCTCTGTGGGCTTAAAATGTTGTGTGAACCCAGCCAATGACTGGGTTCGCACGACACGGCAAACCTCAGTAGGTTTACCACCTGAGGTTTACCGTGTCGTGCGAACCCAGGAAGGGTTCGTTAGGGTGGTTAAAGAGAGTCTCCTTAACCACTCTACTAAGCCATAGCTTGAAGTAGGGTTTGCTTACCGTACCCAGGTTTAGCGTGTCATCTGAAACCGGACAACACGCTAACCCTACCGTGCAAGCCAAAAGGGCACTTGGCTGGCTGTCATCAGCCAGAGCCCCTTGGCCAGAGCGGCAGCCCATGTTTGCCACTCTGGCCAAAGGGCTCTGGCTGATGACAGCCAGCCAAGTGCCCAAACGGCACTTGGGGGGCTTTCATCTGCTCGCCCCTGTGCTCTGGCTGTTGCTGGGAGAGTGGGATTGCTCGCTGCAGCATGCGGAGGGAAGCACGCGGGCCCCCTCAGTGCCGCTTGGGTTAAACCCACCACCACTGCCGCCGCCACGCTCCTTCGCAAGGGTGGGTTTAACCACCCAAGCAGGAAGGGGTTGGGCGGCAGACACCCCCCCCCACCTGCCTGTTCCCGATCATTGTGGTGCAAGGAAACACAGCGCCATGGGGATCGCTGCCCTTGCTCGGCAGGGCTGCTACGGCCCCACTGAGCAAGGGCAAATGATAGCTGGCGAAAAGTGCCACTTGGGCACTTTTCTCCAGCTGTCAGCCCCGCTCTGCTCCGCTCAGCGCTCCAGCAGTGTCCCTTGGGATACCAGCGGGAGGACTGAGGGGAGGGGCCTCGGAACCTCTGCTGTGAGCGATCCAGTGGGGCTTTCGAGGCAACTTTAAACCCACAGAAGCTACAAAGCCTCTGTGGGTTTAAAGTGTCCTCCAAACCTGGCCGTTGGTTGTGGGTTTATCGTTATCCCATCCTGAAAGGGGGCAGCAAAGAGCCGTCCTGGAAACGCTGCCAGATCTCTTCTTGGCAGGCTGCTGTGATGCAAATAACATCCTTTCTGTGGGCTTAAAATGTTAAAATCCTCTGTGGGCTTAAAATGTTGTGTGAACCCAGCCAATGACTGGGTTCGCACGACACGGCAAACCTCAGTAGGTTTACCACCTGAGGTTTACCGTGTTGTGCGAACCCAGGAAGGGTTCGTTAGGGTGGTTAAAGAGAGTCTCCTTAACCACTCTACTAAGCCATAGCTTGAAGTAGGGTTTGCTTACCGTACCCAGGTTTAGCGTGTCATCTGAAACCGGACAACACGCTAACCCTACCGTGCAAGCCAAAAGGGCACTTGGCTGGCTGTCATCATTCCAGATTCCAGAAAAGAGTCTGATCCCAGCTGCCCGTAAGCGAAAGTGTTAATGAAGGGGGGGGGGGCGGAGTGGGAGAAGTAGGGCCCAGGGGCTTTGCTGGGTACCAAAAAGATCCAGGGCCCACAGGACCAAAAGAAGAAGAAAAAAGCACAAATTTGCATATGCTAATTTACATATGCTGTAAAGTCTGTGGATGTGTCTTTAAAGGACCCTGTCTCCTAAGGACATAGATCCATAGATCCATAGATCATAGAGTTGGAAGGAGCCTACAAGGCTATCAAGTCCAACCCCCTGCTGAATGCAGGAAACTATAGGAGGGGTCTCCCATCCAAGTAATAACCAGGCCTGACCCTGCTTAGCTTTCCACACTCAGACAAGCTGAGCCAGCGTGAGCCACAGGCCTGTATATCCCTATTTGTAAAATGGGATGTATGGATAGGGGAGAGAAGGGCATTTGATTTCAGGAAAAAAAACCTCAGGCAGAAAGATGGGGGGGGGGAGCAGGAGTTGAAGCACCTGTGGGCAAAAAGTCAGCTAGTCCAGGGGGATCAGATGCAACAGAGATCCTCAGGGGCCCTGGAACTTTATTTCAGCAAGTGCCCCTGGACAGCAGGGTGGTGGGGCAGACGGCCTCCCAGGGATTTTAGGCTCCCAATGAAAGATTCGGGGCTCCAGCCCTGGTGGGCTGCCCCCCTAACACCGCCTCTAGTAGGGCACTTTGGAGAGTGCCAAGAAAGGTGTCTGGGGTGCATTAGTGCCCGTGGGCTCCACGGTGTCTACCCTTGCATGAACTGTTCTTGAGGTAAAGTCCCAGCCCAAACAGGAAGCCCTTTATAGGCCTTCCTCTCTAGGAAGGGACCAATGGCTGGCTTACCCCAGTGGATGGGCCCCCTGGAGTTGCTCCTCCTCTTCTCCCATTGCAACCTGCTTCTTCACCCACCTGTTTCTGGCCCAGACAACAGTGGTGGTGGTGTTGAGGAGGAGCAGGAGATGCCACGGCCTCCTTGCTCACTGGCTGTCTGCCTGTCAAGCAAGCAAGTGGTAGCAATGATGGCTTAGGTAGGCAGGCGCAATCTAGAGCTTGCACAGGAAGATGCTCCAGCCTAAAATTCCTGTTTCTAGCACCACCAGCTTGGGCATCCTGAAAGGGCTGGAAATGGGGGATTTGTGAGAGGGTCTTTCCTACTCTTTTGGCTAGCCCCCAAATAAACACAGAAGCTCCGAGATAGGAGCGCTGCCTCAGCGTTTTTGCTCACCGCTGCCAGCAGCTGCATTCTCTTCTCACACATAAACCCAACTTCTGAAAGGCAGTGCCATCAGCTGGCCTGGGGCAAAGCCTGCAAGCGGACGTCATGTGCACAGGGAGAGCCTTGTTTTTAGTTATTTGTTTCTCGACAGGGTGGGGCCGCCATCACTTATGCCCATGTTGCCAAGGAACCCAAAGTTGACCTGGTTTATTTTAGCTTCCTTCCTTCCCTCCAGGTCTTGGCAATGGAACCCGCCTAGGTTTGCTTCTGACTCATGCCGGTTGCTATGTGTCAGGAGCTGGCTGGCCGGCTGCCTGGGGGAGTTTTTCCTTGTGTGCTGCCGCTGAGTTGCGTGCGCAGTGTTTTTACAGCTGCCTCGAAGAGCAGGCTGGCCACAAGCCAAGGAATGGCTATCCTTTTAGGGCTTCCTTCTTTAGGCAGCTGGCACAACTGCAGGAACTCGGGCCTGTGGCCGCATGTTTTCCTTTAAACACCTCTGCGTGTAAATTACGACGGCTGCTTACTCTCATGACATGACAGGAAGCTGGCATCTGAGACTCCAGTGTGTGAAGAAGTTTTGAACAGTGTGCAAGGTATCTCACATTTAAAAAGAAAATAAATACATCTTTCCCCCCTCCCTTTACTGTATCCTACCCTTCCTTCAAAAAGCTCAGTATGGCAGAGAGTGAAAAAGATCGGAGGCATGCACAGTGTGAACGTTCAGAAATATTCATGTATGCTCCGATTCTCTGTTTGTCAGAGACAATATCTGCTTCCTGGTCCATTTCCTTGGGAAATCACTGCTCCTGTTTTATCCCTCCTGCTTTTTGTAGCTCCCATTTGAATTTCTTGGCTTAGTGTTGCTCTGGGGCTGACTATTGTGGGAGATTTAAAAGGCAGCTCCAAGGATCAGCCACCAGGTGCTGCCTGCAGGGCAGGCATCAAAGGTAGGCATAGTTGGGCACTTGCCAAGGGCCCATACCCCAGTGGATGGGCCCCCTGGAGTTGCTCCTCCTCTTCTCCCATTGCAACCTGCTTCTTCACCCACCTGTTTCTGGCCCAGAGACAACAGTGGTGGTGGTGGTGAGGAGGAGCAGGAGATGCCACGGCTTCCTTGCTCACTGGCTGTCTGCCTGTCAAGCAAGCAAGTGGTAGCAATGATGAGAAAGAGGGTGAGGAGCAAGGGCAGCTGAGGACAATGGCAGTGAGATGGTGGACTCACAGAGAGGGAGACTGTCATGCCCCTGCCCATGGGCAAAGCGTTATATAGCTGTAAGTATGTGAGGGGAGGAGGGAGTGTGAGAGGAGTGTGCAATGTTGAGATGTCTGCTGATTGGCTGAGAGAGTGAGGGGGGTGGAGCCTGTGTTATATAAACAGTGGGTGGTTCTGTTCAGGAGGAGAGAGGGAGTCTGAGGGGAGTCTTGTCTGGGAGAATTGGAGAGGGGGGGAGAGAGAGAGAGAGAGAGAGAGAGAGAGAGAGAGAGAGAGAGAGAGAGAGGGTTTTCAATGTTTAGAATCTATTAACATTATCTATTTCCATACCCTTAATTGTAATTAAATAAACTTGTTTCCTTTTTAAAACTTAAAAGGAGTGGTCTGAATAAATTACCCTGAAGGGGTTGGTGGCAGCGGAGGAGCAAAGAGAGTGTTGATTTTTGAGGCACTTGCAGAGGTGGTGGGCTGGACAAGGAAGAGGCGAGGAGGAGGGATGGCTGACAGAGACCCCCACTGAGGCTGTCTTGCCCAAGGGTCCTCCGAAACCTGGAGCTGCCACTGGCTGGCTGGAACACTGCAGCGGGTCCACCAGAGGTCATTTTGCTGAGCCTCCCTGCCGTCTTCAGACCTGTCCCTCCCAAGGTGATTTCACACCCAGCAAGCATTCACTGAGCATTTATTTATTTATTTATTATATTTATACCCCGCCTTTTTCCTGCAAGGAACCCATGGCGGCTTACATAATCCTCCTCCTCTTCCTCCTCTCCATTTCATCCTCACCACAACCCTGTGAGGTAGGTTAGGCTGAGAGTCAGTGACTGGCCCAAAGTCACCCAGGGAGCTTCATGGCCGAGTGGGGACTAGAACCCGGATCTCCTGAGTCCCAGTCCAACACTCTCACCACTACGCCACACTGGCATCTGAAAAATGGCTCCGTCGAGAGCTAGGCCTCGCTCTCTTGCTAGGCAGATGGGCTCGCCGGAGGCCACTGCGGTTCTGCCAGCACACGCTCAGCTGAGCTGACTTCAAAGGAACACGTGCTCCTAGAGAAAGACACACTGGCCCTCTCCTCTTCCTTTCCCTCCACCGCCACCCCCCCCAGTTCATCTGATGGTTAATTGCCAAGCGATCATCAATAACAGGGCCTGCCTGGAGAAAAAGGCCTGGCGTATACCAATGCAGATGGCGGGTGTTTGCCATTCCCCATCTGTTGTGGCTGTTAGGGGATTAGATCAGTCACAAACAGCGGCGCTAGGCCCCAAGGCCCTCTCCTCCGTTGTAAAAGGTATCAGTGTTGTGTTGTGCGTGTGCGCACCATTTTTAAACTTAGGTTATGAACAGTGGCCAGCGAGATGACAAAAAGGTACATCTCTGATGGCGTTCATCATCATCATCATCATCATCATCATCATCATCATCATCATCATCATCGGCGGTATTTGTATACCGCTCCATCTCTAAGTTGTTAGACTTATTTAGAAACAACACGACAACCCAGAGGACGGGTTGAGTATGGGTTGTCATTGAATCGTGGGTTTATTTATTTTATTTCATTTTATTTACAGCGTTCATATGCCGCTCCATATCTAGGTAGATTCTGGAGTGGCAAACAATAAAAAAAATAAAACAGATTTAAGAGTTTATTCCATAGAGGAATAAAGAAAAGAGAAGGAAGGACTGGCATAAATATATAGAGAGTATATGAACAAAGAATCGAACAGAATAACCTTGGAAGAAGCTTACAGAAATCTGTGGGACTCATGAAAAGAAGAAGATTATAAAGGAATGAAATAGGATAAAAGAACATATTACCCTGGAACAGAAATAGAACATAAAAGACGGAAGTTGAAATTTTTTTGAAATTGACCAAGTTGGGGGAGCGATTGGGGTGGGATTATGTATAAATATTAATGTATTTTGTTTTGTTTTTTCTATGTTTTTTCTTTTGAATATATATATATATATATATATATATATATATATTTAAAAAGATAAAACAGATAAAAGTATAAAAACAGTGCATTAAAAACAGAATAACATTAAAACCATGGCTGGTCAGCAAGGAAGGCCTCCTGGAACAAAGATGTCTTCAGCAGGCACCGAAAACAACACCATGTCGGAGCCTGCCTGATCTCCAGAGGCTGGGAGTTTCAGAGAAGTGGAGCCACCATGCTGAAGGCCCTTCTCCTGGTAGACTCTAATCGGGCCAAAGGTCCATGTGGAACCACCAGGGGAATGTCCTCTGATGACCTCAGTGACCAGGCAGGTTGACAGGGGAGGAGGTGCTCTCCTAGGTATCTTGGTTCCAAGTTGTTTAGGGCTTTGCACACTAGTACCAGAACCTTAAACCTGGCCCGGTACTGAATAGGCAGCCAGTGGCATAGAGGTGGTGGCGTAGTGGCAAACTCTGAAGTGCAGGCACTCATCATGACCATCTCCATAGCCAGGCCTTTAAGGAGAATCCCAAACTGCATGCTGCTGTGTTGATCCTTATGAACAAACCAGTTCTAGCAGTTCTCATCTCCACCAGGAGCAGCTCTTTTATAAAGCTAACAACTCTTAATTCTCCATTCAAGACTAAGCCACCCCAACATCATCCTCATCATTATAATAATTATTATTTTCATTTCTATACTGCCCACTAGCTGAAGCTCTCTGGACGGTTCACAGCAATTAACAAAACACAAATACAATAATAAAATACAGCATAAACTACAGATACAAGAAAATACAGCATAAACTACAGATACAAGAAACATACAGCATAAAATACAGCATAAAATTTCAATATACAAAATTTTAAAAAGTTTAAACAGCTGAAACAAATTTAACTAAAACTAGACCTGTTAAAACAGCTGACATGTCCCATCATATGCCATTAAATGCCTGGGAGCAGAGGGCAGTCTTGACCTGGTGCCAAAAAGATGAGTGTTGGTGCCAGGCAGGCCTCAGTGGGGAGATCATGCCACAATCAGGGGGCCACCACTGAGAAGGCCCTCTCCCTTGTCGCCACCCTCCGAGCCTCCCTTGGAGGTGGCACTCGGAGGAAGGCCTCAGATGTAGATCGTAGTGTCCGGGTAGATTCAGGTCAGGAGAGGCATTCTGTCAGGCATTGCCGTCCCAAGCCATGTGCATTACAACAGGGATAGCTCACAACAATTTTGTTCCTGGGAAAATCAGTTTCCCTCCCGGCACCTGTGAGGATTTCAGCGAAGCTCAGAGGGAACGAGGAATTCTGAAGGGGGTAAGGGTGGCAGGTGACATCAACGTCCCTGCTAATAAAAAAATAGTGCTGGTGCTGCATCCCTGCAAGCCGTGGCTCCACTTCACCACGCCACGGAAAGGTTTCAAAAAGGTTTTGAGATGACGGGGTTGTGAAGCTTGCAGTCTGCATGTGGCCCCTTCCATGCGAGGGTGGCCACTTAGGCCTCACCAACGTAGAGCAAACGCATTGCCGAGAAAAGAGGTCACAGAATTGCATCAAGTTCGCATACACTCATCTTGAGGTAGAGATGCAAATTTAGAAATAATTACTGGAATCTGAACAGGAATGCAATACATCTCACCCTAGTGGGGACGATTGTGACTGGGTGACCTGTGTGCTTGCTCAGTTGTTGTCCAGGTGCTCACTGTGAACTGGCAGCTTCAAAGTCCCTGCTCTCCTTTCGATGCACCTTTATCTTTAAACTAGACTTGGACTGGACAACTTTTCAAATAGAAGACACCTTCAAAAAGAGGACTGCCCTTCACGGTCCTTTAAACAGAGGACTGTCCTCTGTAAATAGGACACCTGGTCATCGTACAGGCGGGCAGTAGAACACAAAAAGCTGGTCTAGTGATCTAGGAGGTCTGCGGGATGCTGAAGAACACTTTGTCACCCCTTGACGAGTTTGGTGCCTGCTCTGTGGAATAGCTGCGAGGACATTCTCAGCACAGGATCTCTGCTCCTGAAGGATGTGACGGGCGTGCTAATCCTGCCTTCACCTAACCTGCTTTCTGTGTTTTGAGCTATAATTGCTGAGAAAGATGGAGAGATATGTGCTCCTCCTTGTGGTGTAATCCGGGTCGAGGAGTCAGGAGCGAGAGGCAAAAATAATTAACAATGATGGTGAGTAACACTTGGCGCAGACCTCTTTCTAGGAACTGCGCTCAGCACTTGTCCCAAAAGTAGGTACCGTAAGTAGGGCTGTCTCGTGCCACAGCTGAGAAAATGGGAAGATGGGAGAAGATGGAGCCGCTCTGCCCAGCAACACAGGAAAACTAGGTTTCTAATGTAGCCTGAATCCGATACAAAACCTCTGCATGCAAAGTCAGACCGTTGGTTCATCTTATCCTGTACTGTTGATTCTGACAGGTTATTGGCTCTCCAAGGTCCCAGGTGGAGGACTTCCCTGTCTGTGCAACCGGCAATCCTTAACTAAAGATACTGCCAACTGAACTCTGGGTCTCCTGCATACATTTCATTTATTTATCTATTATATTTCTACCCCGCCTTTTTTCCTGCAAGGGACCCAAGGTGGCTTACATAATCATCATCCTCTCCATTTTATCCTCACAACAACAACAACAAGATAGGCTAGGCTGAGAGTCAGTGACTGGCCCAAGTCACCCGGTGAGCTTCATGGCCGAGTGGGGACTAGAACCCGGATCTCCCGAGTCCTGGTCCAACACTCTCACCACTACGCCACGCTGGCTCTCAACTATACATCTCTTTCTGTTTCATAGGGTACTTCCAGACAAAGAGGTCCTAGCGCTAACAGGCAGAAGGCATTAGGAACATAGGAAGATGCTTTACATTGAGTCAGATGCTGGGTCCATCTAGTCCAGTTTTGTCAGCACTGACTGGCAGCCGCTCTCCAGGGTTTCAGGCAGGGCTCTTTCCCAGCCCTACCTGGAGATGCCGGGGATCGAACCTGGGACCTTCTGCCTGCAAAGCAGGGGCTCTACCCCTGAACTGCAGCCTCTCTTTGTGCAGCTAATTGTTACTCACCTGGATCCCCTGAGAAACCAAACCAAATCAAGTAAGTGAATGTACTCAGCCAATGCACTCAAGTGCAATGTACTTGGTGCAATAAACACACTGAGTTCAATGGGGCTTCCTGACAGGTAAGTGGCTATAGGATCACCACTTAAATATTATTTCAGGGTGGTGCAGTTGAGCCTTTGTAGGTCTGAGAGCCAGTGTGGGCTCAGGCCCCCAGGACAAAAATAATGCACAAATTTGCATATGCTAATTCACATATGCTCTAATGTCTCTCTCTCTTTCTCTCTCTCTGTATGTGTGTGTGTGTGTGTGTGTGTGTGTCTTTAAAGGACCCTGTCTCCTAAGGACACCCCTAGTTGTATGGGCAGGGGAGAGGAGGGTATTTGATTTCAGAAAAAGACCTCCGGCAGAAAGATTCGGGGGGGGGGGCAGCAGGAGGTGAAGCACATGTGGGCAAAAGGCCAGCTCATCCAGGGGGATCAGATGCAACAGAGATCCTCAGGGCCCCTGGACCTTGCTTCCAGCAAGCGCCCATGGACAGCAGGGTGGTGGGGCAGAGGGCATCCCAGAGATTTGGGGCTCCAAAGGAAAGATTCGGGGCCCCACCCCTAGTGGGCCGCCCCCTAACACTGCCTCTGCATGCCTTATTAGCGCAGCTGGGTTCAGACAACACGATAACCCACATTTCAACAACAACCCACACTCGACCCATACTCGACCCTTGAGTGCGGGTTATCATGTTGTCTGAACCAGTTGCAGCATTGCATTGGCAGCTGATCTATCGCCCCCAGTCTTGAACGCTCTCTGGTAACAGAGTTCCATGGCGTTGAAACAAGCAGAGAATGAAGCAATATGCGATATAGGCCAAATCCCTCGGAAACAGGTCGATCCAAGCCACACACCCGCCAATGACGCCCCAAGCTATCAGGCTTCTGGGTGACCGGAACAGTGTGGTATTCACTAAAGAAGGTGTCTTGGGTTATCCCAGACTATTGCATCACCGCCCGTGATGTGTAGGCATGCCAAGGCTGCCTTGGTGGGGCAATATCAGTGAATCATGTCTTACTTAACGCATGCATGCAATGAATCCCAGCGGAGAAGACCTTCACTTTGGGGGAATAAGGGTGCGGTGGTTTCTCTGGCGTGGTCTGTTGTCAGTTTCTAGAGAACGAGAGAGGGCATTTGCATGTCAGCTGAGCAGTGCCAAGGCTAAGCAGTTCAAGGATCCAAATAAGGAGATATAAGTCCCGGCAGGGAGTCGGCCCATGCAATCTACATGCCCACACACACCTCCAGTGCCAACTGCGTGACCTTGGTGAGGAACTTTGTATCTTCTTAGTCACCTTCGCTCACAGTCTTCCCCATAGCATAGGAACATAGGAAGCTGCCTTATACTGAGTCAGACCCTTGGTCCATCTAGCCCAGTATTGTCGCCACTGACTGGCAGCAATAGCTCTCCAGGGTTTCAAGCAGGATTCTTTCCAAGCCCTACCTGGAGAGGCCGGGGACCAGGGAACAAGCCCCATTGAATACAGAGGGACTTCCTTATGAGTAAACATGCTTAGGTTTGCATACTTACCTTGGAGAAAGCTCCACTGAACACAGTGGGAATGTGCAGCTGGACACATTTTGTGCAGTTGTCAAAAAAAAAAAAGTGCAGTGGAAACTAAGTTTTTGTGCAGTTGGGAATATGAACTTTCATCTTTTTATTGTTTTCCATTAGAAAAATTCTGGGAGGTGCTCACGCATTGGGGATGGTAGGTGGGGGCTGCACCGAATTCTTGTGCAGCTGAAAACAATGCTTAGAATAAACCCTGGGACTTACTCATGAGTAAACATGCATCGGTTCGCTGTGTGGCTGCAATCCTATGCATGCTTACCTTGGAGTAAGTCCCACTGAACCCAGTTGGTATCGACTAATCTGTAAACATGCATAGGATTGCACTCTCTAACAGCACAATCCTATGCATGTTTACTCAGAAGTAAATCCCATTGTGTTCAATGGGACTTTTTCCCGGCTGAGTGTGCACAGGACTGTGGCCTGATTCACGAATCTGACATGCTAACCACTGTACTACGCTGGACTTATATTTTTTTGTCCCATCCATCTTCTAAGGGGTGCAGGGTAAATGGTCCCCTCCCCCATTTGTTTTATTCTCACAACAAACCTTTGAGCTGGGCTAGACTTAGAAGGAGAGAGTGGCCTAATATCTAGGATCAACACCTGAGGCCTTCCTCCGAGTGCCACCTCCAGGGGAGGCTTGGAGGGTGGCAACAAGGGGGAGGGCCTTCCCAGTGGTGGCCCAACTCTGGAATGATCGCCCAACTGAGGCCCACCTGGCGCCAACTCTGCCATCTTTTTGGTGCCAGGTTTAGACTGCCCTCTTCTCCCAGGCATTTAATGGCATTTAACATTTAATGGCATTTAACAGGTCTAGTTTTGTATGAAAAAAAATGTTTTCGCTGTTATATTGTTTTTAAATTTTGTATATCAGAATTTTTAATGTTGTTTTTATTGTAAGAACATAAAAACGTAAGAAGAGCCATGCTGGATCAGACCAAGGGTCCATCTAGTCCAGCATTCTGTCCACACAATGGCCAGCCAGCTACTCAAGGGATCCCACAAGCAGGACATGAGTGCAACAACACCCGCCCCCTCCCATGTTCCCCGGCAACTGCTGTACATCGGCAAACTGCCTCTGATAGAGGAGGTAGCATATAGCCATCAGGACTAGTAGCCATTGATAGCCTTATCCTCTGTGAATTTGTCCAATCCTCTTTTAAACCGGCCCAATTGGTGGGCATCACTTGTATTGTGGTTTGTGTTTTTATGAACTGTTGTGAACCACCCAGAGAGTTTCAGCTATCGGTATAGAAATGATATTATCATCATCATCATCATCATCATCATCATCATCATCATCATCATCATCACCACCACCACCACCATCAGCCAATGAGCTTTGTGGCTGAGTGGGGATTTCGACCTGTGTCTCTTGATCATTGCTGAATACTCTGGCCCAGGGGTGTTGAACCACTTTCAGCTTGAGGGCCAAATTCCATTTCAGAGAAGCACTCGGGGGCTGCGTTCAAGTGGTGGCAGGGCCAAAGGCAAAACGGATGGGGGTGGGGAAGCAGAAGGACTAGGGACAAAATACCAAACATGCAGTTATATTTTAGCTTAGAGCTCTTACCACCAGTAATCAAGCCTTAGGAGAGGCAATTCAACTTTTTAGAATGGGGGAAAAACTGCAGAAAAGCCAGGAAGCCACCAAACGATTGGTGAACAAGGGGGAGGAGGGGATGTGGCATGGGGAAGGGGTGTCCACGGGCCTGAGGTTTTGCACCCCTGCTTTAGCCACCATACCAGTGTGAGAGCCACTGGGGCGTAGTGGTTAGCGTGTTGGACTGGGAGTTCCAGGTTCTAGTCCTCACTTGGCCATGAAGCTCACTGGGTGACTTTGGGCCAGTCACTGACTCTCAGTCTGACCTACCCCACAGGGTTGTTGTGAGGATAAAATGGAGGAGGATTATGTAAACCGCCTTGGGTTCCTTGCAGGAAAAAAGGTGGGATATAAATATAATAATAATAATAATAATAATAATAATAATAATAATAATAATATACCAGCCTTCTCCAACCTTGCACCTTCTAGATGTGCTGGATTACAACTCCCATCCTCCCTACCTCAGCATGGATGGCTGGGAATGATGGGAGTTGTTGTCCAACTCATCTACAGGGTGCCAGGTTGGGGGAACGCTGCACTAAAATAATAATAATAATAATAATAATAATAATAATAATAATAATAATAATAATATTCTCTTTCACATTAAAAAAAAAAAGAAAACAGATGGTAACTTTTAATGTTATGATGGAGCAGAAGGAAATTTCGAAACAGGCCACCTCTCAGTATTACTGTAGCCTTTTGTTTTTCTGGTAGGGCTCCTCTGCCGTTGACAACTGTGCGAGAGAGGCAACCGTTCAACTGGTGTAGCTTCCCCCTCCCCGTGTGGAAGCACGGCGGGATGAGACGCTTCTCCCATAGAAATCCTGCCTGCTTCCACTCAGCTGTTAAAACGCACAGGGGGGAGGCCCTGCCGGAAACAAAGTTGGCACGGCTAGCCTACCGACTAGACGCGTCGGCCCCAAAGCGCTCGCAAGCGTACCGCTGCCCGGCGCTCCTGGCGTTCCCTTGGACCGGGATAAAGGGTGCATCATCCCTGTCATTTTAATGCCACGTTTCCAGGTGTCTATCTGGAGGCCCTCTGGCTCAAAAAAAGAGAGCCAGGCGACTGAGGCGAGGCACACCGAGGAGACCTCGTCGCAATAGTGACTGCACCTCTGGAATGCCTGGCAGGGCGAGTCCGAGGAGCGCGCTTCCCGGGGCCCTCTCCGCGCAGCAGCGAGGAGGAGGCGCCCCGCCGGAGGCCGTCCGCCTCCGCCTCCGCTCCGCCTCCGCCACGCCTCCCCTCGCTCCGAAAAGGGAGTTTCAGGTCGGAAATTGCTGCGGCGTGAGTGTCGGGAGCCCCAGCCGACTCCGAATGACTAAGTTTGGCAGTGCTACCTGCCTGCTTTTTTTCTCCTTTTATGGAGGATTCGAGAGAGCAAGCCGAAAGAGGATCGTAAGGGATCCACCCTGACCCTGTGACTGAAGACGAACTGGCCTGCAGGAGCGGCTGGAGGCAGCCGGGAAGGGTGGGGCCGTTCCTCCCCTCCCCTCCCTCTCGAGCGGCTTCCCAATCAATGTTCCAGCCACGGGTATGTGTCTGTGCTATGGGGCAAGGAAGCGTGAGCGCGCCGCTCGATGCATGCTGCTTCGGCATGTGCGCTGCACACATTTGGGGTCTCATGCACGTCGACCACCCAGGCATGGATCAACGGTGGCACATAGTTATGTCCCTCTTCCCTGGAAGAGCTGGGAGGAGGGGGGGATAGCAAACATGGGATTTCCTCGCTTTATCCTCACAACAGCCCCGTATGCTAGGTTAGTGGATGGCCCAATCTCAGACAGGAAGTCTGGGTTCAAAACCCCACTGAGCCCACCGGCTGGCTTTCTGGCAAGTCACTACCTCACACCTCACACGCTAACCTACCTCACACGGTTGTTGTGAGGATTTTTATTTATTTATTATATTTATACCCTGCCTTTTTTCCTGCAAGGAACCCAAGGCGGCTTACATGGCCCTCCTCCTCTCAGTTTTTATCCTCACAACAACCCTGTGAGGTAGGTTAGGCTGAGAGTCAGTGACTGGCCCAAAGTCACCCAGTGGGTTTCATGGCCGAGCGGGGACTAGAACCCAGATCTCCCGAGTCCCAGTCTAACACTCTCACCACTATGCCACACCCCATCCCGGCCATTAGCTCCGGGATGGGGGGGGGGCAGATATCAGCTGCCCAGCTGATATCAGGCCAGGAAGAGGCACCGACTGATATATACCGGTACCAATATCAAGCACCATCCCTGTAAATGTTAACTTTGCAGTCATTGCTGTGCACACTTTCGCAAAACTAGTGCAAGGGAGGGCTCTCCTAATGCCAGATTACTGATTGGCGATAGAGGCTGAGAGACAGCAACGCTCGCCCAATCCCACCCAAGGGGTCTATTTTCCATCTCCGAGCCTTCCCCAACGTGGTCCCCTCCAGATCTTTTTTGGACTACAATGCCCATCGCCCTGACCATTGACCATGCTGGCTGGGGCTAGTGGGAGTTGTAGTCCAAAACATCTGGAAGGTTGGGGAAGGCTGTTATGGCCTTCCAGCCGTTGCCTGCTGGATGAACCCCGTTACCATGGCACCCAACCAACAGCAAAGGCTACTTGCCCTAAAAGGGGGGTAGTTCTTGAGCGTTTCAGCTTGCCGAGACCCCGATCGATGTCAGCTCGCCTTCTGAGGAAGCACCGCACATAGGAAGCTGCTCTACCAGCTCCCCAACGTTGTCCATTGAGTCCAAGGGAGAGGAACCTACGGCCCTCCTGGGGCCCAGCCAACATGGACCAAAGTCAGGGAGGATGGGAGTTAGGAATACAGGAAGCTGCCTTATACAGAGTCAGACCTTTGGTCCACCTAGCCCAGTCTTGTCGACATGGACTGGCAGCAGCGGCTCTGCAGGGTTTTAGGCAGGAGTTTTTCCAGCCCTACCTGGAGATATTTGGGATCGAACCTGGAATCTCTGGCATGCAAAACAGGGGCTGTATCACTGAGCTATGGAACTTCTCTCTCATCCCTATGACAACCCAAACCTCTTCCTGAAGGATGCACACAGACCTGCATTTCATCCCCCCTTGACTCTGTGCATTGCAGAGAGGATCCTGGGGCACATGCTACATTCACAAAGGTCATTGTCCAAGTCTATTGGGCATCTCTTATTTCCCCTTGAGAACTGAAACCTCGAACATGACAGTATGTTGCAGGGAAGACCAGTAGTGGAGGCCAAGCTGTCTTTCAGCTGATCATCTCATCGGAGAATCCCCGATCATCTTCTGAAGAACCGCAGAACAGTTTGGAAACCACCTCCCTAAAGTTGCACAGGCCCCACAGAGGATACTCCCCGTGTATCGCACAATCACGCATGGCTTGTGTCCATCCATTCTCCTTAAGTGTGTGCATGATGTTTCTGGGTGCAGTTGTTTGCACACACTGCATGCGTATCAGCCCCTGGTCAGGAAGTGATGAGCAAATCTGAGCGCAACTGGGAAACCAACTGCCTGGTCTTGTGTGTATTTATTCAGAGAACTGAGCTCAATGGGACTTATTCCCAAGTAACTGTACATAGGATTTTGCAGGCTAAACCGGAGTGGATGCATAGGGTTTTTCCAACTGATTAATGTGGGGGAATTTCCAGATGAGGGAAAGTGAAAGCTGCCATATGAGGGGAGGGGCACCCTGGCCTCGGCTGCTAGCTCAGGCCGTTGAGTCTTTGCACCACTGCTGTCCAAGCAGCAAGCCTGCGAAGGAAAATCAGTTGGGCTCCAGCTAGATAGATATAGATATAGATATAGATATATATGCCTGTTTAAGCTCACCACTTTGTCCTGGGGTTATTAAAGTGCTCTTCCTCCTCTGTCTTTTTGTTTCACTCCCCTTCCCTTGTAGATCTTCTCTTTTTAGTTTGGGAGACACTATTTATTTGAAAAGCGGGATAAAAAGATAATAAAAACAACCAAACAAATTCGTACAGACATAAATATGGCCATCTCTCCCCATTCTTAATTGGAAGAGGGAGCGGGGCACAGAAGAATTCCTGGTGCTCTTTCTGATGGTTATCTGATGTTATCCGAGATCAGAAAGAGCAGCAGGGATTCCTCCAGTGGTCAGGGCTTAGAGGCTAAGTCCCGCCCCCTCGAGGACCCCAAATAGGCTCTTTGAGCCAGATGCAGAATCTCTACAGGCTGGAGGTTCTGCATCCCTGCTTTACATATTACAGGAGAGAAATGCGTACTTCCAAAGATGCATGAGCACCTGGAAGGGAACTCCAGGCCATCATTAGCTTTCTGGCACATGTGCCCATCTTTTACATCAGCACGTGTGTTTTCAATGCACGCTTGTCTTTCTCAGGCGTGACAGTCATGACATGTGCCCCTCATGGACATACTTAAAATATCGCCCAGGTGCCTACTGCAAAATGCAGTGGTGTGAACATCTCAGCTTTTCTTTATTTTTATTGCTTAAATTACGGTATGTTTCTAGCCCTCATGGCTGCAGTCTGCAAAGGGCATTTTGAAGCTAAAATGCTTTAGCCTTTCTGCTAAAGGCTCAGAAGCCGACGTGATCAAGGATGATGTGGTTTGATGCTCTCACTTATGACTCATACGTGTGTTAAAAATTATCACTAGTTTGCAGAAAACAGAAGAGATATATAGATGTACAGCTCAAATCTAAACTGGTTTAAATATCATGAGGTTGAAGCTGGTTCCTAGTTCCTTATTCTGGGGGTGCTTTCAGAGGAGGCTTTTATTGTGCAATCCCCTTGCCTCATTCATTGAATTTTATGGGGTGGGGGTTGCAATATCACTATCTTCCATTTGTAACCCTCCCATTTTTCTACGCCACTTTTTCTGACACTTCCCCCCCCCCAAAAAAAATCTGTTATAGAAGAAAAGATGGAATAGCTACACAATTTCTTTTGACTGGTAGCGCTAGGAGCTGCCCGTCTCGAAGCACCCTTAGTTCCCTACGGAGATATTGCTGCCCCATATTGTACACCTCTATGAGGTTAGTATAAACAGTGGGGAAATTAAGCTGGTATGCTTAAGCACAGAATACCAAGGTAGCAGTGGTAAGGGAGCATATTAACATAAACCTAAAAGGTGATGGTTGATTTTGTTTGAATTGTGAAATATGTTCTCAAAATACAGTCAAGGGAGGAGAAGGGAGTGCTTAATTCTTTTTACAAAATCACAGAATATTGCACCTCTGCCATTTGTCCTGTGAGGAGGTCCTGCTCTTTCATGCTCTGTCGGTGAGGACAATTGTTCAGTGGAAAGGGAAGGGCATCCTACATATACTAAGGGAAACTTTTCTTTATTACATAATATTACTTCCTTTCTGTTTCTTTTTAAAGGAAGGGCATGTTGTAACATCTGAACAGCCCGATCTCGGCTGATCTCAGAAGCTAAGCAGGGTTGGGCCTGGTTAGTACTTGGATGGGGGACCACCTTGGAATACCAGGTGCAGTAGGGAGGGACTGTAGCTCAGTGTGATAAAGCACCTGCTTCACGTCTCCAGGCAGGGCTTGGAAAGAATCCTGCCTGCAACCCCAGGGAGCCACTGCCAATCATTGCCGACAATACTGAGCTAGATGGACCAATGGTCTGACTCAGTATAAGGTAGGTTCCTATGTTGTAGCCAAAGATTGGAGGATGGGGTCATGGGATGAAGATTAACTGTACTTTTAAGAGTCTCCCCCCCACTCCCCGACCTAGTTACCCCATTGTTGTAAAACCAGGGATGGATTCTTGCCTCCTTTTGTCCTTCTGAATTATAAGATATTATTCAATTAATTACATTTCTATACTGCCCAAAAGCCAAAGCTCTCTGGGCAGTTCAGAAAAATTAAACCCTGAAATACAGCATGAGAAAATATATAAAACCTTTGCAAGTCTAAATGTAAAAGTTTAAATTTAATATATATGGAACCAAATAGCATGTAGGGATTTAAAACTGCAGTGATGGCGGCGGTAGTAATATTTCATCACACACATCCACAAGAAGGTTCTAGAGCAGTGGTTCCCAACCTTGGGTCCCCAGATGTTGCTGGCCTACAGCTCCCAGCATACACAGCCAGCATGGCTAATGGCAAGGGATTCTGGGAGCTGTAGTCCAGCAACATCTGGGGACCCAAGGCTGGAGAGCCCTGCTCTAGAGGCAACTTACAGGGTGTGGTGTAGTGGTTGGACTGGAACTCAGGAGATCCTGGTTCAAGTCCCCACTCCTCCATGGAACTCACTTGGTGTATTTGGGCCAGTCATCGACGCTCAGCCTAACCTACCTCACAGGGTTGTAGGGAGGATAAAATGGAGAGGAGGAAGACCATGTAGGCTGCCTTGAGTTTCCTGCAAGAGGAGAAAAGGCAGGATAGAAATGTAATAATAAACAAATAAATATGGTGTACACTTTAATTAACTAACAGCGCAATCCAAATACACGTTTGCTCGGAAGTGAGACCCCTCGAAAGGCACTTACTTCCAAGTCATTGTGGATAGGATTGCACTGTAGGTCTCATTTTATGAGAAGCATGAAGTGTTCACATGCAAACACTGGTACAAACACACACAGAGACACACACAGGTATGGGTGGGGCGGTCAAACTATAAACAGTGGAGCCAAAGGACAATGAAACACAAGAAAGACAGCCTGGGCCATTTCTTTCCCAAGCTCAAATCTACACCAGATAAGCACAGTAACCGTTAAGAACCACGTCATCAGTAGTAAAAGAACCTTCCCACATTGGCTATGCTAATTTCGCATGAGTGGGAAGAGAGAACTTTGATCTAGATTGAGGCCTAAACCTGTTGTCCTGCCCCCTTGATCTCTCCTTTTCCTCTCCATAAATGGATGCAGTGCTGAGCACCTTCTCCAGGGTGGAAGGTGAGCAGGGCCGGTGCTACCATTAGGCCAATTAGGCAGCTGCCTAGGGCGCAGGGCTAAAGGGGGCGCCAGAAATGCCTTTAAAAAAATACAGTGCTCTCAAGTGGGAAGGGGGGGCACTAAATATCTGATCTTGCCTAGGGCACCAAACTGCCTTGCACCGGCCCTGAAGGTGAGTGAGGAAGGAGTGGTGGAACTATGTAATCCGGGCTGGAATTCCAGACCCAGCTATAGGGAGTCTTCAAGGTGAGAGATAGCCACAGACACCTAGCCAAACCCCCACCCCCCATCCCTTGTTTTAAATCACCAAGGTGATACTCAGTCCAGTAAACATGATGCACCATTGGTGCATGTGGGTGTGTGGAAATAGTGCCATGCCAAAAAAGGAGGGTGAGAAAGTTCTACTACTACCCTTCGCGCTGGCCTAGTTTAGACCTGAGAGAGGGAGGATGTGGGAGAGAAGGAAAACATTCCAGAGATAGGAAGGGGCAGAGAGGGACACACACACACACACAGAGAGAGAGAGAGAATGGAGGAGTTAAGAAAAAAAGAAAGGGACAGCTTGTGCTATTCATATTGGTTGCAGGGTGCATAAGCAGGAGGCGGAAGGTGGTGGTGGAGGGGGGAGAGATATGGATGGTGTTATGAAAGGGAAAACAACCAGCATAGCTCAGATGGAAAGTCCCAGACAGGAAGATGGGGGAGAGAAAGCGAGAGAAAGGCTTTTTGGCACCAGCAAGCTTCAGTTAAACTTTGTCCGGCACTGACTTCCTCCTGCCTCTTGGATTGTGGCCGGGTGGCCGGCGGGGGCAAGTCTTTTGTTACCTCCTGCTCCCCAACCCCGAGCGGACAGGCTGGAAATGCATTGCACATGTTGCCTGTTTGACATTCTTCGCATTCTCCTCTCGTTTTTCTCCACTTGCTTTCCACGCTGGGCAAAAAGTGTTCAGAAATTGTCTCCATTTATGGCGAGGAGAGGAGGTCAAACGGGCAGGGTTACACGAGGAGGGAGATCGGAGGCTTGGGGGCGCTCACGGAAAAAAAAGAGGGAAGGCAGATCTGTTCTGCGGGGGGGGGGGGACGGATCCCATAAAACCAGAGACACGGGGGTGGGAGTGGGGATGCAGGCGGCTAGGGCAGGACTCTCCAACCTTGGGTCCCCAGATGTTGCTGGACTACAGCTCCCAGAATCCCTTGCCATTAGCCATGCTGGCTGTGTATGCTGGGAGCTGTAGGCCAGCAACATCTGGGGACCCAAGGTTGGAGAGCCCTGGGCTAGGAGAATGGACACATAGAAGCAAGGCGAGGTTGATGAGGGGTGAGCTGTAGAACAGGCCTGGAGAAGGCAGCGACGGTGGGAAAGAAAGTCCACTTCTAGGGAGCCTCATTGTTATTCTCAGCACACAAGCATGGAGGGAGATTGATTTGTGCATTCGTTCATTAGACTTATTACAAGTATTTTAGCCTCACCTTTCTGTTCAGAGAAAGGCCCAAGGCAGCGCGTGGCCTAATCGGCATAGCAAAACAATAACAGAATGCGAAAGAGAGAAGAGGCAGCAGATAAAACACATCGCTGACACAGCAGGGATGTTTTTTTTTTAAAAAAAGAAGTAACAGCAGGGCAGGCCAAGTGCCTGCTGGGGAAAGAAGCATCTGCAGAACTGCAGCATGCCATCAGAGAGTGGAGAGTGGAGTTCCAAAGTCTAGAACGGGTGCAGAATCTCAGGCCAGTGAGGGCACATCTGGCCTGCCTAACATCCAGATCCAGCCCACTGGGGTTGCCTAGATGACCCCTCCCCTCCCCCTAGCCCCCCTTCCCCCCCCAGACTGGCAATCATTTGGTGGCTGCCTGACTTTTGCATCTCTTTCCCCCATTCTAAAAGGTTGAAATGCCTTTCCTAAGGCTTCATTACAGGCAGTAAGAGATTTAAGCTGAAATAGGCTGGCATTTTGGCTCTGCCCCCTTTGCCTCCGCCCACCACTGGATGAATGTGGCTCTCTGTGAACTTCTCTGAAACTGAATTCGGCCCTCAGGCTTAAATGAGGTTCATAGAATCATAGAATAGTAGAGCTGGAAGGGGCCTATAAGGCCATCGAGTCCAACCCCCTGCTCAATGCAGGAATCCAAGTCAAAGCATCCCTGACAGATGGCTGTCCAGCTGTTGAACCCAGAGGTTCAACATCTCTGGGCTAGGGGCAGCCACTGAGAAGGCCCTCTGCTACGTCTCAGCCAAAACCAACTCAGATACGGGTGGGATGTGGAGGAGATCCTCCCTAGAATATTTCAAAGGGTGTGCAGGCTCATGTGGGAAAAGGCTGCTCTTTTAGGTTTGCTTCTGTCAGAGGGTGGAGACACATCACGGGACAGGCCTGAGCTCCCAGCTGCCCTGGGGTGCTTCCAGACAGAGGGCTCTTAGTGCTAGCAGTCAAGAGACATCGTGCAAGCATGTCCTTCTTTTTCTCCTTAACAGATGTTTTTATGGTAAGAAAAAAAAAGACAGTAGCAGCACAGTGGGAAAACACCAGGAAGGTTACAAACAGAAGACAATGTCATCTGTCTGCCGCCCTGCAAAAAAAATATCCGTGTTTGAGGCAGGGCGACTGCAGGAGAAAAGCCTCCTTTGGAAGCACCGCTTTTCCCTGTTCCAGCTTGGTTTTCCTAATCATCAACTGACTGGTAAATTTCTTTCCAAACGTGCAGATGCAGAAAGAGAAAAACGGAGGTGTTTGGCAAGATTGGGGGTAGTCTGTGTATCCATGGTGGAGGCGCCCACAACCTTGCAAAAAACCGCAAACGAACAGCAGGTGGTGCTAGCCCACAAACCTCTAAAACCTGCTGCAGGCTGAGGGTTGCACATGTGCGCTGCAAGAGAGAGGTAATTCTCCTCAGCTCTTGCCCACCACTGGTATGCATGCAGCCCCTTACAGATTCCCCTACAGCAGTATTCTCCAACCTTGGGTCCCCAGATGTTTTTGGCCTACAACTCCCAGCATGCCCCAGCCATCTGGGGACCCAAAGTTGGAGAACACTGCCCTAGAGGTAATGCAGTCCTTGGGAGCAGGGAAGTTTCCCCACCCCTGCGATAAGGCAAACACAGCCCTTCTCAGCCTGGCTTGCCTGGTCATATGTGGCGTGTCACTACAGGGTGGCCTTTGGCGTTTTGCTGCCATAGGCCAGTTCCAGTCATTGAGTGTCCTACTTTGTCCATTACCCAACATCTTGGTACAGTTTGTCGCTGCTTTGCCGATAACCCCGCTGCTTGCTAGCCCTGATGCTGCCGTTACCAACGTGTTCTTTGCTGTTACCTGGCTTCAGCAGCAAATAACACTCCATTCGAACGAATACATGGCTGCACTCTTGGCAGCACGCTCTGATATATGTTTGGATGTCTTTCCTTTTTCTGCCCTTCCTTGACAAATCGTTTTATAACTTCGAATTGCATGTGCAGAACAAAGGTTGCGAGACGAGACGAAACAAATAGAGGCATCTCTTGTTCTCTGCATAGTTTATGCAGATTGTGAAATTTGGGTTTCTGGACTGCAGAAACCTTATTTAACTTTATTCTTTGGGCTTTGAATACAGCCTTCAGTTCCAGCTTCTAATGGCAGCTGGGGTTACATTAATGCCATTCCTCCAACACTCCTTCCTCCCCTGAGCCTTCATGGGGGTGATGGTGATATGATAAGATGACTTTTAAAGTGCCTGCCCTGTTGATGATGAAATGTTGTGATTCATCATTGTCATCATAAAAAAAAGGGCCCATCCAGTAACAAGCAGGCATCAGGCCAGTGCTGCAGCTGTTCAAGGGACTGGATGGGGCCCTAGCTTATGAAGCCCTGGAGCATCATTGAAGGGAGCCAACTGGAAATTTTGCACAGCAGCGTATGATAAAAAGCAGGCAGGAATGACTTCAGCTCTCCTGGCTTCGATTGTTACAGCTTTCCATATTGTGTTCAATGAGCTGTCGACTGGTACGCAGTGCAGGGCAAGAACAGGAGAAGAGGAGAGGCTGCCTTGCATCCAGAGAAGGGTGCACAGAATCCCCTCTGCACCTTGCATGGATGCTCAGAGATGTGTGGGCCTAGCCCCACCTGAAGTAGCATAGTGGTAAATTTTGAGGCGTGGCTGCTTCTCATGGCAGTCCCAGTAGCCACGCCCCACGAGGGGAGGTCAAAAATGCAGGCAGCTGTGTTGATTCATATCAACAAACCAGTTCTAGCAGTTTCCATCTCCATCAGGAGCAGCTCTTTTGTAAAGCGAACAGATGTTAGTTGCCTGTTCAAGACCAAACCACCCCAAAATACTTTGCAAAGCAACTGGGAACAATGTTTTATTACTGGGGAAATCCATTTCTCCCCAGCTGCTGTGAGGATTTCAGCTAAGATCAGAGGGGACGGGGAGGTTTGAGTGAGGGTGGCAGATGACATCAGCATCCTTGCTACTAAAAGAGTGCTGGTGCTGCGTCCCTGTGAGCCGTGCCTCCACTATACCACTGCCTGCCCACACGTAACCATCTAACCATCGCATGCTGAGCATCCATTTGACGTTTGCCTGGAAGGAGTTCTCATAGGTACAGAGGGCTCCTACAAGCAAGCTGGGGCCCTGATTGGCCAGGGTCCCTCTGTCCCAACCCTGCCATGAAGGGCAATTCCTGCTTTTTCAGGAGCAGTCCTGTGGATCAAGGAACAGGAAGGTCAGGGCCTACCAGGGGAGCTGTCCAGCAGAGAGAACTGTAAGTATGCAAGGCGTTGCATCAGCAAGGGCTAGGCTCCAACTGAGCAGCTTCATGGGGGATGATGCCCCACCTCTTCTTGGCTTGTCATTAGCGTCCCAATCCAGAACACGCTTCTTCCTCATGAGTAGGACTCAAAGATGGTTGATGTACTGCCAGTTGGGCAGCTCTGGGCTTCTGTCTGGATGTGCAGCTGCCTTTGTTCCTGGGAGTGATATCGGTGGACCTGGAGCAGGGGGATGGAACCAGTCCAGGTGCTTCACTTCTGATGCCATGGTCTCCACAAATGGGGCTCTTGGTAGTGGTCTCAGGAGGGCTATTGGCATCCTCTGAATTCCCCTGATCCTCGCATCCACTAGGATCATCAACAGGATCCTCTTCCTCCTCTGAGGCTTCCTCAAGTTCCAGAGTCATCATTCCAGGAATGTGGCGGGATACATGACACAGACTGGGTTCAGAGAACATGATAACCCACACTGGAGGGTTGAGTAGGGGGTTGTCGTTGAACCATGGGTCATTGTTGAAACATCAGTTATCATGTTTTCTGAACCCAGCTGCACTAGCAAGCCATGGCTTGTTAACCACAAACAACCCATGAAGAGAACCCATGGTTTGTTATTACCTCTGCATATACATGTATAGGATTACATTGTAACAATCTCATGAGGATATTGGAATTGCTGGACTACATCTGGCTAGCAAGAAACCTGAAATTCAGTGCAAATGTAGTTCTAGACCAGGGCTCTCCAACCTTGGGTCCCCAGATGTTGCTGGACCACAGCTCCCAGAATCCTCATTAGCCATGCTGGCTGGGTATGCTGGGAGCTGTAGGCCAGCAACATCTGGGGACCCAAGGTTGGAGAGCCCTGTTCTAGACAATCATAATACTAGAAATATCTGAAAATGCGTTATCTGTATATTTTTCTCTTGAAATGGAGGGCTTAAATTGTATCCCCAAACAAAGGTATTTCCGTATTGGCTAAAAAAGCTTAATCTTTATTTATTTATTATTTATTATTTACATTTATTTATCGCCCATCTGGCCGGCAAACCGGCCACCCTGGGCGATGTACACAAGATAAACACAGGATAAAATACATTTAAAACAGTATAAAATTTTAAAATCTTAGCCCACCCCAAATTCCCGGCTGAACAGCCAAGTTTTTAGTGAGCGGCGGAAGCTCAGCAGAGAGGGGGCATGGTGGAGGTCACTCGGGAAAGAGTTCCACAGTATGGGGGCCACCACAGAAAAGGTTCATAGGTAGCCCAAGGAATCAGAAAACGTTACTTTGCTTTTCCCTCTTCTGAAATTTAGAGTGCCAACTCCTGGGGACAGTGACCTGGCAGGGTTTTGTTGCATCACTCTGTAAAGCTATGCAAATTCATGAAAACAAATCATCCTGCTGTCCAGCAACCACAACAGCAAAACACCCCTTGGAGTCCCACTGGAACGATCTTTTACCAAACAACCACCCTTTACCAATCTCTCCACACTCATCATTTGCTTCTTTCTTTTCTTTCTGGGAAATTGGCCACAGGGGGAAGAGGTAGGCCACAGAAAACTATGTCGAGACAATTGTTTAGTTTGAGATCTTTGGGGATTTAGCAGGGGATGTTAGGCCGGCCTTTCCCCCCCCCCTTCTTTTTTTAAAGCCATGGCAGAGCTGCTGTAAAATATGGTTTAAAGCCGCCAGATGAAATGGGCACTGACCTGGATTTTTTTTAAAAAAAATAAAATTAGTTTTTAAAATGTGAATTACACCAAAAACAAAACAAAAACCATTCATTACAAAATGAAGAAAAAAGAACAACAAAAATTCAATTTTCTTACAGTATTTTAAATGGATCACTTACAGTAAATATGTATGAAATATATATATCCATAAGTATCAAAAAGTATGTAGTATTTGTGTCATCCAAAAGCCAGTCTAAATACAGATTTTGGCAGGTTTTCCTCATACCTGTGCTGCTATGACTGGGTTGGGCTCAGCCCTGGGGCAAACTAGGGACAAATCCTTTTAGCAAAGTCAGTAGGTACGCAAAAGGTCAAAAGCACAATATTACCAGTCCAGAAAAAAGGGCAGTCCAAAAGCAAGGTCTTATTAGGAGACCAAAAGTCAGATCAGTCCAAAAAGAAGCAAGGTCAAGGAAGCAAAGTTTTCCAGGACTGGGAGCTGAAATAAAGGTGTTCCAGCAAGCAACAGGTCTCAACGGAGAGCTTAGGGGCCTGAACTCCCCGAGTCCCACACAAGGCTCAGCTGCAGGTCATCACAGGAACTTTGTCAGAAGTCTGCTCATGAGGAGGACCTTGCTCACAAGGAGGTCTTTACTCTTGAGGAGTCTTCTTCAGCAAGTCAGCACTCCTTCACCTGGCCACCGTCCTTGCCTGGATCTTTAGGTGCTGGCATTCTCAGGGCCTAGAGCATTCCCCTCTGCCTCAGAAGTGGAGTTCTTTCCTCCTAGAGGAGGCAGATCTGAAGGCCCAGGGCCCAGGACCATCTTGGGCACTTCCATGGTCCTTTGAATGGCCTGTTCCCTGAGCCACCATTTCACATTTTGCTTTACACTGTCCCCTTGCCCTGGTCACATCTTTGTGTCCAGCTCTGGTAAGTGGATCTGGAGGTCTGAGTTGAAGAAGATCCACAAGCTGGAAGTGTGCCCACCACTACTATAAAGTATGCTGGGGATTGTAGTTGGGATGGGGCTGTGAAAATTCTCTAGGAGAGATACCTCGCCACCTCAGAGAATTATATTTCTCATGTTTTCACAGGGGAGAAGGAATGACTCGTTAAATCAGGGGTGAGCAACATGTGGCCCTCCAGATGTTTTTGCTTACAACTCCCATGATGCCTCACAATTGGCTATACTGGCTAGGGCTGATAGGAGTTGTAGGCCAAAACATCTGCAGGGCCACAAGTTGCCCACCCTTGCTTTAAACCACTCTAAGTCTATAATGTGGATATGACCTCAGGAGAAAAGGCTTCATACAAGGATGAGGGGGCCTTCTCCTTTCAAAAGGGGTTGATCTGCAGTTACCCCATTTCCAAATAAGTCTCTAAAGTGCAATACACTCTTTGGGAAATGGCTAATTGACAGCTCTTCGCCTAGCCCACTTCCTGCTCCATCCAGGAAATAAGCCTTAAATGGCAAAGAAAGTGGTAAGTGAGATTGGCCAATAGATCTGGTTCTCTTCTGCTGTTCACAGAGCACAAGAGGAAAAGGAAACAGGAAACCATTGAGCAGCTGGGGGTCTGTGGCAAGCAGACTCTTTGCCTTTGCCTGGAACATTCGTTCGAACAATCCACTCCCCTTTGGTTCCCCTTTCAGAAATTGGCAATGGGAGGCTCCCCTTTGTTGCATTAATGGCACAATATGGAAATGAAAATCACACCTGCCATGATGTCTTGCAACATGCTCAGGGTTCCAGACAGTCATCCCCTCCCTTTCCCAGGATACTCCATTCTGTTCCTCCGCCCAATAATCAGTCAGTATTCCAGGGCCACTGAGCTGCTGTTTTGGGGGGTTTCCCGGGCCCTTCGGTGGTCCCCCCCCCACCTAAAGACTTTGTGCAATTTCGCAAAACTTGGAGTTCCCCCTGAGCCTTGCTGATAAGTATGCATGGGTGGCTGGTGCCATTTTGGCTACATAAGGATCAGTGCTGGGAGAATGAGTTCACTATTCACATATAGCAGCCTCCCCCAACCTGATATCCTCCAGATGTTTTGGACAATAACTCCCAGCATTCCTGACCATTGGCCATGCTGGCTGGGACTGATGGGAGCTGAAGTCCAGAACGTCTGGAGGGCACCAGGTTGGGGAAGGCTGGTATATAGGATAATGTCATTTTCCAGATATTTGTTACCTGTGGTCAAAGTTGTTCATTAGGATTTTTCTTGGGATTATTATTAGGATTAAAATTTGGAGACTTCACTCTTACATTTTATATTTTACATATAAAATTTCCCTATCAGCTTCCAGAATGATGGGCAGAGATCTTTCCTGAAACTGCAGGACAGCCCTGTTAAGATCACCTCCCCGTTGGTCAGGGATCAGCTATAGAGGCGATCCATTTCTGGGCAACGAGATGCTTCCGGGCAGGGCCAGCCCAAGACACTTTGCTGCCTGAGGCAGAGGAAAAGATGGCGCCCCCTCCCATTCCAGGGTGATGGTGCAATAAAAGCTTCATCTGGAAGGGTTAGTTGGCCACCGTGGGCAGGGCCGGCCCAATCATGAGGCAGAATAAGGCAGTCACCTCAGGCGGCAGATGCTGGGTGGTGTGGAGGGGGCAGCAGCAGCCCCCTGGCTGCTCCCCTCTGTTCCAGGCAGCTTGCCCGGCACCCCCTATGCCAAGGCTGGCCCAGGACATTTTGCTGCCTGAGGCAAAGGACAAGATGGCACCCCCTCCCGTTCCATGTACAAAAGCCGACTGGACTGGCAGTTGAATCTTTCTTCACACTGGCGATGGAATAGCATCTTTCACTGCATCTGAAGGCATCAGACTAGCTTAGCGGGTGCAGGGCAGGCCTCGTGGCACACAGCTCTCTCCTCCCGCATCTTGCTGCCACCTCTATGCATCTGCCGCCTGAGGTGACTGCCTCACTCTGCCTAGTGGAAGGGCTGACCCTGCTTCTGGGATTCCATCACACGTGTTGGCTATAGTATAGACCTCCCGGGGGGGGGGGGACTCTGGTTGGCCACTGTGGGAATCAGAATGTGGATTTGATTAATCTTTGGTCTAATCCAGCAGGACTCGCCTTATGACCTGATGTCCTGATGAATCCAAGCACATCTTTACTCCCTCCCTTGATGCCACAGGTTCCCCAGCCATGGCCTAAATGAAATAATTATCTCCCACTTGTATGCTGCTGGGCCTACTTCAGCTGAAGTCTCCCGTGAGCCCGCAGAGGAGGGTGTCCACTTCCCAATCAGCTTCCATTGCAGGTGTGTAAATTCTGCTACACCTGTCCATCTGGTGTGATTGGGATGTCATGCTCCATGCAGAGGTGTGGCAAAATTATCTGCCTTCAAAGGAAGTTGCCTGATGCATCTCTGCACATCACTGCTTCTTTTAATCAGCTTCCAATGCGGGTGGGTTAGTTCTGCCATATCTCTGCATTGGTGTGATTGGATCATACAGAGAAACAGCAGAGTTGCCTGCCCTCAGAGGGGCTACACCCAGGACTGTGACTCGCACAGGAACAGGGGAAGGTAGGCTTCTCTAAAAGCAGATAATTTTTACCCTCAAATAGTCTAAAAATAAACTTTGGGCGGTGTAAGAGTGGCTTTGCCTTCAATTAAGAAGGAATTTGAATTTCATTCTTCAGACGGTTGTCATTGAAGACTGCCCGACACTTTGGCTTTTTGCACGGGACCAGACCAACCTCCCTGCTTTTCCTATACTCCCAACAGGTATTTATTATGGTGTTTGGGTTGATTTGTTTTTAGCAGCAGCATCTTTGCCCCTTTTTCTTGTCAGTTTTGATAGAGCCTGCTGCAGCTTCCTTTAATGGATAGGCCCGGGATGCTGACCTCGGCAATCTTGCCATGCAGAAGCAGAACGAGAAGAAAGGGGGTTGCAAGTATCTTTCATAAGATGGCAGGGGTGGAGTCATGTGAAAGATTGAGGGGAAGGAAATACTGTCAAGAAGCAGAAACGCTACCTCTGTTTTGCATCTGCAGGGGAAGTGGCTGGACTGGATGTCCAAAATAAAAAAAACAAATTGCAGCACAGCTGGCTTCCTATATGGGGTTACCATTTCTCAGAGCTGGTCCAAAGTTTCAGGGTTGTAGCCTCCTTGTAGAGTGGCGAAGTGTCCTACTTTTGGGATAGGGTTCAGCACCATGGTTAGTTCCTTTAAAGTTCAGATGAAAACTGAGTGGATAAACGGCCCCGCTGACTTTGGAGCCACCAGACTCCACTGGTTCCAGCAACTCTCTGCCAGGAACTGAAGGCTTTTAAACCTGAGCATTCAGAGTCCTGCACAGGCACAGCTACTGGCCAGCAGAGTCACCTGAGGGGAAGGTCTGCTAGTGAGGAGAATCTTTACTTTATCACTCTTTACTCATGTGGGGTCTTATTCTTGAGGTGGGTACTTAGAATCATAGAATCATAGAAAAGTAGAGTTGGAAGGGGCCTATAAGGCCATTGAGTCCAACCCCTTGTGCAATGCAGGAATCCAGGGATGGGGACTCGAACTCCAGGACTTGACTCGTGAGTCGGACTGAGTCCCCCCTCTGACTCGAGTCCCACTCGAGTCCCAATATTTTTAATGGGACTCAAGACTCGACTCGGGACTCGAGACCAAGGACTCATGTTCCAAAATCGTGTTCCTCAAATGCAACATGGATAGGTTTTAGGAAGTACAGCAAGTTTATTTTTTAAAATCATTTTCCTAAAATGCAACCTTTCAGACATTTTGGGTTTGGTTGCCTCTGCCTGCCTGTTTGGGGATCCCAGCCTCCTCTGCCTGCCTGGTCTCTTCTTAACCAGTTCCACAGTTTGAATTGTCCAAGACAAAGGCCTCTGCCTGCCTGTTTTGGGGTTCCCTGCCTCCTCTGCCTGTCTGGTTATTTTGGGTTTGTCTGCCTGGTCTGTTCTTGCCAAAATCAGTTGCAGAGTTTTGAAATAAAAAGGCACACTTGTGCCTAGAATTTATTTAAGCCACACATCTGAAATAGCCTTATTTTGTTGGGAGGAAAAAACCATTGATTTTAATAGGGACTCGTGGAGTCAGCTTTGGGAGTGACTCGTGACTTGTGAGTCACCATTTTGGACCAAGGACTCGGACTCGAGACTCGGGTCCAAAGACTTGTAACTTGACTTGTGACTCGAAACCAAGGGCTCTTCAACATCACTGCAGGAATCCAAGTCAAAGCATCACTGACAGATGGCTGTTCGGCTGCACCTTTAATGCCTCCAGGGTGGGAGAGCCCACGACCTCCCTAGGTAGTTGGTTCCATTGTCATTGCTCTAACAGTCAGGATTTTTTTTTTGATGTTTGGGTGGAATCTGGCTTCCTGTAACTTGAGTCCATTATTCTGTGTCCTGCAAACTGGGATGATCGAGAAGAGATCCTGGCCCTCCTCTGTGTGACAACCCTTCAAGTACTGGAAGAGTGCTATCATATCTCCCCTCCGTCTCCTCTTCTGAAGGCCCAGTTCTTTCAGTCTCTCCTCATAGGGCCTTGTTCCCAGTCCCTTTACCATCTTTGTTGCTCTCCTTCACCTGGAGGTCAACCCAACCTGCACCTTTAGTCACCTGTGCTCCCTCGTACTAGGCAATAGCTTGGCTTCTACCTCTGAATCAGAAAGGGGCTCTCTGCATCTAGAGGGGGTGGTTGTCTCTATGAAGGGTTCAGGATCCTTGTGATCTGGTTCACACAGTCCCTGGAAGTAGGCTGCTAGTCCAAGATGCTTGGTTCAGGGAGCTCTAGAGAGCCAGTGTGGCGCAGTGGTTAGAGTGATGGACTGGGACCCGGGAGATCCGGTTTCTAGTCCCCGCTTGGCCATGAAGCTCCCTGGGTGACTTTGGACCAGTCACTGACTCTCAGCCTAACCTACCTCACAGGGTTGTTGTGAGGATAAAATGGAGAGGAGGAGGATTATGCAAGCCGCCTTGGGGTCCTTGCCAGAAAATGGCGGGATATAACTATAATAATAAATAGAATAAAAATTGTCCTCCAAAGAGGATTCTTCCAAAGGGAGAATGACACATTGTGGATTCTGGGGAAGTTTTGCCTTAGATAATTAGTGTGTGCGCGCAGTGTGGGGGGAAATACAGAAAATATGATTATAATGGAAAGGACAGGGCTGAGGTTAGGCTAAGTCCACCGAGTGAGTTCATGGCTCAGGTGAGATTTATACTGGGGGATATAAATTCACCAGCACAGTCAAAATGTAAGGTAAGCTACCTTAAGGAAGTGCTCACTAACCCTTAGGTATCCCCTCTCCATATTGACGGTAGCATGACTTTCCAGTCACTTGAAAAAGCCCGTGAGATATCTCCCTCAGAGACATATGTGAGGAATTCTCAATGTTCCACAACAGCTCTACTGACTACTTCTACTGGAGAGGACAGGGCGAATCATTTTTTGGGGAGCTGCCTTGCCTTTATAGCAGGGCCTGCCTTACACGCCATGCTAACATGACTTGCAAGGCCAGCCCAAGGCCTTTTGCTGCCTGAGGCAGAGAACAAGATGGCGTCCCTCCCAATTCCATGTACAAAAGGCCACTGGACTGGCAGCTGGATCTTTCTTTGAGACTGGTGAGGGGACATCATTCTCCACTGCACCAGAAGGCAGCGAGCTAGTTCAGGGGACGTAAGGACAGCCACAGGGCACACAGCTCTCTCCTCCAACAACATGTTGCCGTCTCCCAGCATCTGCTGCCTGAGGCACCCACCTCGCTCTGCCTCTTGGGAGAGCCAGCCTTGCTTGCCCTCATGGCAACGCTGTAGCTCTGCTATAAGGCTGGCAATCTCTAATTGCGAGCTTTGCTCTCAACCAGGGGAGGGGAGCCTTTATTCTGAGGGCCACATCCCTCTGGGGTAATTTGTCAGAGGCTGCATGCCGGCAGTGGGCGGGGCCAGAGGCAGAAGTGGGTGGGGCCACAATTTCTTCTCTATCTGTCTGCCACCCTTTTCTCTGTCTCCTTCCTCCTCCCAGTGGGCTGCCAGGGGAGGGACAGACTGGTCTTGCCAGAGGTCTGAACTTATCGCATGCAGAGGGCTTTTCAAACTAGGCTGAGTACCCATGTGCATACAGGTTGTGTACCCATGTGCGTACCCATTCTTCAAAGCCATCTAAATAAATGGCATCCTCCCAATCCGCAACTTACAGGAATCCCTGCCTTACCTCGTTGCGCTGTGGTGGTTTTGTCACCTGTCACTTGCTACTGCCACGGTGTAGTGACACAGGGAGTGTCCGCCCAGTTGCTTTGGCAACAGAGACATGTTCCCTCCCATGGCATCTATTTCAAGTGAGGGCCAGCCCTGCTCTCTAGGTAAACACTGTCATCCCCTTTTGAAGGACTCCCCCCCCCCCAATTGTCCAAAGGGGGTAAAGGAGACATTCTTTGCTGCTTGCAAAAGCTTTGGCACGAAGTCCACCCTGTTTGGCTCAGCTCTCATTTTCCCCTCTCAGCTGCTGCTTGTGCAAACTAGGCATAAGTACTATAACAGCTTTTACAGATGTAACTATATTGAAAGTCACGATAAAGAATTTTGCCAATCGGTTGTAAAGGACTGGGTATAGCCTTTAAAAAAAGAAGTCTGCTGTCACCACCAAAAGGCTCCGCTTCACCTCATGCTGCCTTCCGGAAAGGGAGTTGGACAATGTGGGTTGCTTTCCCAGAATGCTCAGTGAACATTTCAACAGCAGTGAAAGCTGGGATACGGAATCCTCATGTGCAGCAGGAAACCAGCTGTCAACACCATCTCAACTGCCAACGCATTAGTAGTCATGGACGATTTACAAGAAAGGATAGACCCAATAGCATCGAGTTCATGCCAAAGAGAGAAAGAAAAAGAGAGAATGGACGCTTGTGTATATACAGCGCTGGTAATTCTTATTCTTGGTTTCAGTTTCTCTGGTATCTTTTCCAGTTCCTGTATTATAACCTTTTGGTGACTAGGGGAGCTTCCAGACAAATGGCTCCTAGCACTACTGATCAAAAGATACCAGGCAGCTATTCCGCCTTTGCTTCCTTAGGGCGCAATCCTATGGGGATGCCCATATAACCCTCCAGACTCGGAGGATTATGGGCATCCTATGGAAGGCAGGAGGAGCATGGAGGTGAAGGTCGCCTCCATGCTCCTCCCACACTGCAAAGTACTTATGCAGCTGATTTCAGCCATCTTAAGTGCAGTGCTTTGGAGTGGGAGGGAAGGAGGCTGTGACGCCACCAGGAACCCCCCTCCCCTCCCAGCCCACTGGAATGCCCCCCAAAGCCCTTCTCTGAGGTCACTCGTACAACCTCGGAGAAGCAGCCTATGGGGTTCTTTCTGTGCCGGCTGTGTGGCGGGTGAGGAGGATCCAAGCGCAGATCCGCACTTTGAGGCTGGACTGATTTTCCGACCACGTAGCTGGGAATCGGAAAAATCCTATCGCCGTCTAGCTGCTGTCTAGTGGCCATGGGATTGCACTGCCCATGGATTTTCTGCAGTAAGAAAAAGATTCAAGAAGCAGTAGGAAAATGTGGGAACATTACAAGGTGAAGATCTGCACACACACTGCAAAATTCCATGAATGAAGCAGGGCGACTGAAGGAGGAAAGCCTCATTTGGAAGCATCTCAGGTAACCAGAACAGCAGACAGTGTTCAGCTGTGTGCAGATATATCATATTATAAAACAGATTCTCTCAAATGTTTGTTTATTTGTTTTTATTTATTTGCAAGCATCTATAAGCCACTTACATCTAAGATTGTGGAATGCTCTCTCCACTGAGGTCCACCAGAGTCCTCTGATTGAAGGCATCCTCTGTTTGAGGGGATGTCGGAGGCTAGTCCTCTGTTGGAAGGTATCCTCAAGTTGAAGGGCTGTCCAGTCTAAGTCTGGTTTAACAATCACCATAAGAGGGGAGAGACTAGGGGCCTTGACGTTGCCTATCCACAGTGGACACCTGGACAACAGCAGAGTGAGCAAGGCACACGGGTCACCTGGTTACAGACTTCCCCACTATGGTGAGATGTACTGTATTTCTTTTTAAGTTGTAGGATTTAAAAAACATCTATACATATAAATTAGTGTATACAAATGTTATGCAAATCTTTATGGGGGAGGGATAATAGCCAGTGGTGGAGCAGCTGCTTTGCATGCTGAAGATCCCAGGTTCATCTCCAATTTAAAAGCATCAGGTAACGGGAAAGGCCCTTCCTGTGCCTGGGACCCTGAAGATCCACTGCTAATAAGAGTACACAATACTGCTCTGGATGGACAAATCCAGAGCTGATGGTCCAACAGGGGCGGTACTAGGTCCTGAAAAGATCTGGGGCTCAGACCCACAGGACAACAACAACAACAAAAAGGCACAACTGCGCATATGCTAATATACATATGCTCTAAAGTCTCTGTGTGTGTGTGTCTTTAAAGGACCCTGTCTCCTAAAGACACCCCTCTTTGTAAAAAGGGATGTAGGGACAGGGGAGAGGAGGGCAGTTGATTTCAGAAAAACACCTCAGGCAGAAAGATTCAAGGGGGGGGGGCAGCAGGAGGTGAAACACATGTGGGCAAAAAGCCAGCTAATCCAGGGGGATCCGATGCAACCAAGATCATTAACCCAAAGGCTGAGCGCCAGTAAGTGCCCATGGACAGCAGGATGGTGGGGCAGAGGGCCTCCCAGAGATTTGGGGCTCCAAATGAAAGATTCAGGGCTCCAGCCCTAGTGGGCCGCCCCCTTACACCATCTCTGTGGTCTGACTGGACATAAGGAGGCTTTCTATGGAAGACCATAGGAGAGTCATCAGGAGATTTAAATGAGCGGTACAAATGCACAATTAAAATAAAATAAAATAAAGCCCTAGTTATAAACATCAGAGGATGCATTTTTGTTCAGTGTGTGTCTAAGTGACTGCCCTGGTGTGTCTAACTGTGTTTCTTTTCTTCTTCTTCTTCTTCCTTTTTTTAAAGCAGGCACACAGTTTCTTGTTCACGGACAAAGGAAGATATGAAGTTTAAACTCTGGAATTTCACTACTAAATAGGAGACCTCCACGGTATCAGTCGTAGCAGGGCACAGCCTGTCCTCCTACAGATGGTCAAGACGTGAGCCAGACAGGACTTGAGATTCCACAGCCAGCAGGGTGAGTGGAGGAGGGGAAAACACACAGGCGGTCCCCACCACTAACACCACCAAAAAGTGTTCCAGGTCTGAATATTTTGGTTCCTAAAAGACCTGGACCCAAATCAGCCGGCTTCCCAATGAGCTTCCTGCTGCCCCTGAGCAATAAAATATTGCTGCCTCCACTTACTGACCTCTGAAGTGGCACCCTTGCCATTGGACCACACAGGCTTAGTGGCATTTGGATCTCCATGGTCACCGCAGCTTCCACGACCCTTTCACACAGCATCCTCAGTGGGGCCCCTAATTTGGACAAAGAGGGACATGTGCAAACTGAGAATACTCTTAGGCAAAGTAGAAAAGGCAACACTGTTATGGTGGTGGGCCCTCTGCTGGTCTTGGGGCACCGACAAATGCCCAACCATGCCTCTTTCTAGAGTCAGCCCTGCCCATGATTTTCTCAAAATGGGGTATCGCACAAATACAGAGAGAGGGCCTTCTCCATGGTGGCACCCCAGGAGTCACAGAAGGGCTGAAGGTAGATAGATCCCAGTCTACCAGTGGCCCATTTCACTGGATGGCCTAGTGCCTGTGCCCCTTCAAGGCATGTAGTTGGCCATTGTGGAATTCTGGATGAAATGAAACAGATAGGATGCTCTTTTGTTACTGCTTCTTGGTCTGATGCAGTACAGTAGTTTATTGCTTGATTGATTATATTTATACCCTGCCTTTTTTCCAGCATAGAACCCAAGGTGGCTTACATAATCCTCCTCCTCCTCCTCCTCCTCTCCATTTTGTCCTCACAACAACCCTGTGAGGTAGGTTAGGCTGAGAGTCAATGACTAGCCCAAAGTCACCCATGAGCTTCATGGCCAAGTGGGGACTAGAACCCGGATCTTCTGAGTCCCAGTCCAGCACTCTAACCACTATGCCACACTGGCTCTCAGCAGTTGCTAAGAGTGCATACTGAACCCAGATTAGTTATGCCCAGTGCCGGCTTCATGGTTTTGAGGGCCCTTGAGCAAGATCCCCTAAATTTGCCCCTCCCTCAGTGAGTGTACCTTCTCACCACCATTGTCATCAATGAATCATATGAGTTTTAGGGCATGATCCTATGCAGACATGCTGACTGGGGAATGCTGGGAGTTGTAGAACTTTTTTCTGTCTGAACTTGCATAGGATTGCACCTTTAGGGTGCAATCCTATGGCGATGGCCATGAGCCCCCGAAACCAGAGGCTTATGGTCATCCAATGCAGAGCGGGAGGAGCAGTGGAGGTGATCTTCGCCTCCCCATCCTCCCGCCCTGCATATTCCGCTAGATGGGCTTTTTTGCCCATCTAGCTGGAGTGTTTTAGAGAGGGAGGGAAGGAGCCTGGAGCCTGGAGAGGCACCAGGATAGTTCGTATCCTGGCCTCTCCAGTCTCCTTGCCTCCCACCCTCTGAAATGCCCCCTTTCCCCCCTCTCCGAGGTCGCGTTTGCTGTTTCCAACCTCGGAGAGCAGCTGGCGCAGTTCTTTCCACACCAGCTGCAGGGTGTGTGTGTCAGAGCTTCAGTTCCGAGCTCTGAAGTCAGAGCGCTATCTTGGACCTCGGATCTAGGAATCTGAACTATCCTGTGCCCCCACATATGCTGTCTAGGGACCATAGGATTGCTCTCTCCATCGATTAGCTGTATGGGTTTTAGTCGATCAGTCATATGAGTTTTAGGGCGCCATCCAGTTGGGATGCCTGTAACCCTCTGAACTCAGAGGATTACAGGCATCCTATGCAGGGTGGGTTGAGCGCAGAGGCTAAGGTTGCCTCTGTGCTCCTTCTGCCTTGTAAAACACTAGATAGCAGATTCCAGCTGCCTAAGTGTCATGCCTCAGAATGTGAAGGAAGGAGGCTGAGGCACCGCCCGGATACTTTGTATCAAGACGGCGCCTGTCTCCTCCCCTCTCCACTCCCGGAACACCCGCAAAACCCCTTCTCTGAGGTCGTATTTGCGACCTCGGAGAAACAGCCGGCATGGTTCCTTCTGCTCCAGCTGTGAGGGCGGGGGGAAGGCGCTCCGAGCTCAGAGTCCCAGTTCCGAGCTCGGAGCGGGTTTCCGAGGTCGGAGCTGAGAGTGAGACTCCGAAGTCTTCACCCCCTCCCTTTGACTTGTCCACATTTCGTTGTGTTACTACCTGGAACTGAAATGGACTCAATTGGCATTGTTGTTACCACCTGATGTACACAAGCTACTCAACACTGTGAAGGTGCAAAATATTTTTATTGTGGCACAAAAGTTAAGTAAACAGAAAGAAACTGGAACTTGTTGGATGTGTAAGTATTCACCCCCTTTGCTGTGGCAACCCACTGCCTCCAGAAGTCACATACTGTAAGTACAGTAGTTGAATAGAGTCCACCTGTGTGCAATTCCAGTACCACATGATCTCAGATTAAATGCATCTGATGCATGTTGGACATGTGGAGCTATACATGCAAATATGATTCATATGTGGTGGGATTGCCCGAAGGTCTGGTCATTCTAGGAGCTGGTGATGAAGGACATGCAGCTAATCGTTGGTGATACTATCCCAGACAATCCTTTAATACTGCTATTAGGGTATCTTAAAGAGGCAGTTAAAATTGAAGATCATGAGGTAGTACGGAATCTACTGGTAATGGCTAAGTACTGGAGACAATCAGAGTTACCCACGCACTCTCAGAATGGAAATATAAAATATGGCACATGGCCCCAATGGCTAAGTTAATAGAATTCATAAGGATGTGAGATGGGGAAAGGGTCAAACCAAATTGCAGGAAAAAATTCTGTAAATATTTCTGTAAATTATGGTCTAACATGAATGGAGATGACATGTTATATATCGATGGATGATTTGAGAGATGTGTTGTCTTTTTTGCATATATATGTATGTGAAAGTTTGAAAGATTAAACAAATAAAATAAAATGTATGTGAAAGAAACCCCAGGTCAGCCAATTGCTCTGAGAAACGTTGCAGCTAGACGGAGATGTTCTAAGACAGTGATGGCGAACCTATGGCACGGGTGCCACAGCTGGCACGCAGGGCCCTCTCTCTGGGCACTCGAGCCAGTGGTCACCAGATCGCGAAAAGACTGTCCCCTTCTGCAAAACACTAATGATTTTGTTCTTTCTCACAGTGTGGGACAGAATGATTTTATTCTAGAATTCCTGTTACAGAATTCTTTTCTACATTGTTATCACATTTAAAAGATTTTGAAGAATGATGCACAGAGCATGGCTTGGATGTAAAGCCCTAACAGTTGACATGAGTGCTGCATGTGTTGCTCTCAAGCTAACGGAGTATGAGCCAAGGTTTGACAAATTATCAGCATGCATGCAATAGCAAAAATCACATTAATTGTGCAGAAGCATGTCCAATGCAAACTTTTACCTAATGCAGTGTTTGCAGTCCAAGACATAAAGTGTTAAGCACGTTTAGTTTTCTTGTTTATCTTGCTCATCCTAGTACAGGCTGACTTTTACTTTTACTAATCCGACACCTGTAGAAGCAGGGAAAGGACCCAGGGTAAAGTTTGCCCCATACAATTTCAGTCTGGCATATAATCATATTACAAGTTGAGAATCCCTTATCCAAAAATACATCTGCCTAATTATTTAAAAAGTTTGTATAAATTCCCTTCAGGCTATATGTACAATGTATAATAATTTTTTGAGTTGATTTTTTTTTCAACAAAAAACTGTTTGTAGCATTGAAAGCTCTGTTATTGTGTTTTTCTTTAAAGACAAAAGATGTTAATTAGTTCGGACAACTGTATATGAGTTGTTTTTCTAAAACTAAAACCTCGTTATTCAGGTTTAATTGCAGTGTTGACACTTTGAAATAAATAAGTTGGTTTTGTGTTGCAGTTTGGGCACTCGGGCTCAAAAAGGTTCGCCATCACTGTTCTAAGACCTTCCATCCAAGCGTAGCCCTCCACCGGCTGGCTTGAAGGTGAGTGCTCCTTCTCCTTTCGGTGGCCTTTGGGGTGGACTGGGACGTACTCAACTTTCAGGAGAACTGGACTCCAGGCGGATGATTGTGCTACCGTCATGGCTCGGATCCTGCATGCTCATGGCGCTCAGCCTTTGGGTCAGAATCTGGAGCTTATCCACCAGCGCACCTGGTGGTCGAACAGGTGGTGGAGTAGCCGGCTGGCCCCCCTCTCTCTGTGAGCGTGGGAATGCTGCCTCCTGCAAAGTGATTTTAAAAGCGGTTTTTGGCTTTCATTTCAATTCAAAAGCGAAAGTGTGTAAAGGGTGAGGGCAGTGCTGGCTCCAGGTTTTGGAGGAGGGCCCTTTGGCAAGACACCCTCCACGGCTCCCTTCCCTCAGTGAGCCTACTTTCTCCCCACCAGGGTCGGCAGCTGCTCTTGCTCTTCATCCTCTTCCTCAGCATTGAGACCACTTGTTGCTTGACAGGCAGGGAGCAGGTAGGCAGAGGCATCTCCTGCTCCTCCTTCTCACCACCGTTGTGGTCTGGGCCAGAGCGAGAGGCAGGTGAGCATGCAAGCTGCAATGCATGCCTCCTGGCTCTGGTGCAGGCTTGCTTCAAGAGAGGGGCTGGGGAGATGGGGCAGCCGGCCCCTATGGAGGGCTTGGGCTGTCGGCAACTGCCCGATAGTGCCGACCTGTGCTGCTGGGCCTCTCTGCCTCACAGCCACCCCTACACACAGACACATGTGCATGCGCATGCACAGACACGCACCTCCCTCAAATATCAATGCAAAGCTCTGTTAAGGTTCCAGGTCCCCATGATTCAAAGCCACGATCTGGTGTCATACGGCATCGCTTAACCGCCAAGTCACATGCATCATTCGAGCCATGTCTTTTACGTGCCTCCTTTTAGTGGCGGTTGCTGTGCATGGCGGAGATTTTAAGTTAGTGCAGAAGGTGGGAGGAGGCTGGTCAATTACACGCAGGCGCAGAAAGCCTGTATGCTGCACACGTGTCTGCAACGGAGCGGCTCAGCAGCGGCGTGTCCATGCATGTATGCGTTCCAGCACCCGCAGTGCCATGGCGCTAGCTGTTGTGTGGGCACCTAAAAGACCATCTAAAACAAAGCTGGTGCACGCTTGCTTCAAGATGTATCCTATGACCGTCTCTAGACACTGCCCAGTGGCCATAGGATTCTGCTGTTAGTTGATCGGTCATATCAGCTTTTGTTGATAATCATATGTGTTTTAGTTGACTGATCGATTAAATGATCTATTAAATATTTGCATGCATAAAATCAATAGTTCCAAAACAAACAAAAAAACCGAGAACGGTACATTTGTTTTTAGATGGGGTGTATGAACTGTATTCAGAAGTTTCAAAACGGGTGGGCAGATGGCAGATTCTGATCCCCCCCCCCCCACAATTTTACCGGCCAATTTCCACCTAGCATCTGTTGGCTGCTGTGTTTTTGCAAAGAATGCACTAAATCAGGTGACCTGATAGTGTGTACCTAGGATCAATGAACACAAACTAGTTATGCCTGAACTGTGCTCACAAGCCAAACATGAAGAAGGTAAAGACGAGGAGTTTGTATTGGATCCAGGGCTGGACAGGTAGCCAGTGTATGTATATAGCACACAAGTTGAGGGCCAGGGTGGCGTGGCGGTTTGAGTGTTGAACTGGGACTCAGGGGATCTGGGTTCTACTCCCCACCCAGCCATGAAGCTCCCTGGGTGACTTTGGGCCAGTCACTAACTTTCAGCCTAACCTACCTCACAGGGTTGTTGTGAGGATAAAATGGAACCATGTAAGCCTTGGGCTCCTTGCAAGTGGGATATAAATGTAATAAAAAGGTGGGATATAAATGTAATAAATAATCAACCCTTGTTTAAAATAAGACTTACAGGGTCAAAACAACAACCCAGTGAGAACTAAGCACGCTTAGCGGCCTGGAATGCTGAGGGCCCGTTGCAGCTCATTGGGTGGGATGGAATAGGGTTGGATCCAGAGTTAGTAATGCTTAGAATAGAACAGGGGCAGGGAATTCCTTTCAGCAGGAGGGCAAAATGCCATTTCAGAGAAACTCTTAGGGGCCACTGTTCCAGTGAGTGGTGAGCAGGGCCTAAGGCAAAAGGGGGTGGGGCCAAAGGCAGAAGGGGCGGAGCCAAAAATACCAGTGTATTTTAGCTTAACACTTTTACTGACAGTAACTAAGCCTTAGGAGAGGCATTTAAGCCATTATAGAATGGGGGAAAACTGCACAAATGCTGGGAAACCACCCGATGATTGGAGGTGGGGAGAAAGGGGGTGAAGCCATTTGAGCAACTCTGGAGGGCTCCATTGGCACCCTGGCTGGGCTGGGTTTGGCCCCCTGGCTTGCAGTTCCCCACCCCGGACATCACGTCAGCATTATTATCCTCAAGCTGCCAATGGTGCTGGGGCAGGTGGTGGGTGTATGAGGCTCACAAGCACTGGTTTTCCTAAAGCCATCTAGTGAGTTAAACATCTGAGGTGGTATCTGAAGGAGCAAGGTTTCCTGTTTCACAGCTCAGCCTCTTAAGGCAGCAGTACCGTTACACCACCAGCTCTTTGCTGCATCCGCTTTTGCCTCCGTATGGTAAGAGACGGCGCAGAGTTGCCCCCCTGCTACTTTCTTTCTAAGAGACCCTGGGTCTGATCGAGCAACTTTGAGCTGGAGTAACAGAACCCCAAACGGAAGGAAGGGATGAAAGCTTGGAATCCCACTTATGGCAAAGTCCTTACTAATCCCGTGCAGGAACTTGGCGGCACTCTCTCCGAGAGCAAACATATTCCTGTCCACCTCATTATTTATTTGAAAATAGCACAGCGCATCAGCTAAAGAGCGCCAGCTTTGGAGTGGTAGGAAGTTCCCAATTCAGAATACTGTCATGAATTCACTTGGCGGCTTTATGGTGCAATCCTATGCAAGTTTAGAGAGGAAAAAAAGGCCTACAACTCCCAGCATGCCCCAGCTGGCATAGCGGGCTGGGGCATGCTGGGAGTTGTAGGCCTCCCCCCATCTAAACTTGCACAGGATTGCACCTTTAAACAAGCTTTGTTTTGGCTCTCCGCCTGCATCGTTGCGGTGGATAACAACACAGGCCTACCATAAAGCGTTATTGTAAGGATGATGACCGAAATCGTGTGTATGAGACCTGCCCCTCATCCGAGAGATGTGCTCATAAAATGTTCTGGCTGCAATCTTAGACGCCCTGACTAGGGAGTAAGCCCCATTGAACACAGTGGGACATATTTCCGAGTAAATGTGTCTAGGACTGCACTGTGAGTGCGGTTATTCATTTTAGGCATGCATTTTTTCCTCCCCAACACTTGATCTGATGACTGGTTGAATTTGGCAAAACTAAGCAGGTCTGATCACACACACACATTGGGCCATGGATGTGACAGGACGCCATACCTACTGTGACAAAACCTGTCCTGAAGATAGCAGAGACCCTATCTCATGTGCACCTGGTGGTGGTGGTGGGGTGTCCACGTGTCCCTTTATTTCAAAGGAACATATTTCAGCCTGCTATCCAATGCAGGGCTGGCATCAACGGCAGGCATAGTCGGGCACCTGCCAAGAGCCCACAACCCAGCGGGGGCCCACTGACAAGAGCCCCCTGGACTTGCTCCTCCTCTTCGCTATTGCCTCCTACATTTTCATTTTCGTCCTGGCCCAGGCAACAGAGGTGGTGAGGAGGAGGAGCAGGAGATGCCACTGCCTGCTTTCTCCCTGGCTCTCAGGCAAGCAAGTGGGAGCAAGGATGAGGAAGAGGATGAGGCACAACAGCAGCTGCTGACAATGGCGGTGAGAAAGGAGACTCCCTGGGGGTGGTGTGTTGAGGATGTCTCCTGCACCGGCCCTCAAAAACCTGGAGCTGGCACTGATCCAATGCACAACTTCTTCATTAGGCATTGCATTCTGTCGAATTCGGTGTGACTTGCTTCTGAGTCCGCCTGTATAGGACTGGCCTCTTACAGCAGGATCCTAAGCATACTTACTCAGAAATAAACCTTATTGGCGGCCCAGTCCATTTACCTGAGTTTGCATTGCAGCCATCCTTGGAGCATGCCCTTTTGCGCAAAGCTAGGCCTGAGCAAAAGGCGCACAAGACAGGTCTGCTAACTCCACGCTCACCCATGGGCCCTTCTTTATTTCAGAGCCTTCGCTAACCTCAAACCCTCCAGGTGCGTTGGATCACAATTCCCACCATCCCCAGCCACCACAGCTGGCTGTGAATGATCTGAAGGGCAGCCAACACATCTGGAGGGCACAGGGATGGGGGAACACGGCTTTATTTAGCGCTTTGCAGACCCATCTTAGGGATGTTTACTCAGAAGTTAACCCCCCTCTGTAAATTCACCCCCACCGTGTGCAGCGGGTTTACTCAAAAGGAAGGCCCCACGCGGCTCCTCAGTGGAGGCTGACTCGCAAACACATCCTAGCAGGATTACAGCCCTACAGGCCTTTTCCCCTCTCCTTCTCCCTCACAAGTAACTCCCACCGAGTTCAATGGGACTGTGCTCCCGGTGTACACGCAGCCTTAACCTGCTCTTGATTATTTGAGAATCTGGTAAATTCCACAGTGTGTGTGTATGTGCGCGCGCGCGCGCGAGACCCCATACCAGGCGATCAAACAATGAAATCTTTGGTGACCCAACGTGCGTGGGGAGATCTGTGTTACTCCATAAGCCTCTTCCACCACCTTCCCATACATTGGGGGGGCGGGGAGAGCTAGAGAGAAAGGAACTACTGCAAGATCATCTATTTATGTTACGCATGGACTCCAAAGTCCTCTACTCTTGCAACTGTGGGCAGAAAAGCCAGACACTGCACCCCTGAAAGCAACCCAATGCGAAAAAAAGAAGGAAAAAATAGCTCCCCCCCCTTCTCTCTCTCTCTCTCTCTCTCTTTGTGAGAGGGAGGGGGGAAAATTGCTGCAATATGCAAGAGCGTACTCGTGAGTGAGTGAGAGAGGGGCAGCCAATCAAGGAGGCTCATTTCAGACGTTGCCTTTTATGGCGAGAGCTCCGCCGCGCTGCCCGTATAAAACCCTGCGGCGGATCCGGGCAGAAAGTAGCCGTTCATCACTCTCGGTCGTGTGTTTGTGTGTCTGCGCGCCCCGGGTGGATCACCAAGCCACCTCGCTTCCTCCCCCCGCTCCGAGGGTTCAAACAAAAAGATCTAATTTCCAAAAAAAAGCTCCTTGCAACTTCTAAAAAAAGGTAAGCGATTTTGGGCATGCAATTGCGGGTGTTTTTTTGTCTCTTTCCTTTCCTCTCTAGAGGTATTATTACTACTACTACTATTATTACAATAATTATTTTCATTTTAGCCAGTTGTTTGTTCGTTGGTTGCTTAAAACTTAACTGGCTTGTTTTAAAGAGATGTGTATAGTGTGCTCCCATGTAGCCTTGGCAATAAACCCTTTCTGAGTAAGAAGTTTATAGCTTTGCAGCATTAAAAAGTCTCGTGAATAGTGGCTTTTCTCTTTTTCAAATGTACATTTAAGCCAGTATTGTAAATAATTTAAAGCATGGACTATGCCCTGAACTGGCCTATTTTAAATCAATGCGTGATTTATAAACGTTTGTGCATCAGCCTTCCATTGAAATAAATGAGCCCTGGGCTTACTTGGGAGTAAGCCACATGGAATTGGCTAGGGCTTAACTTGCCTAGCCAAACATGCACAGGATCGGGCCGTGAAGCCTTTGCCTCTTGACTGAATCGTGCCTGTATATATGTTACTGGTGTTGCAAGCTAAATGTCTGCTGATCCTGTGCGATTATTTTTACTTTTTGGGATGGGGGGACTGAAGTTCCGGAGAATTAAAGGTTTACTCCTAAGTAAGCGTGCATAGGATTTGCAGCCTTGGAAGAAAAGAAAAAAGACGGGGGGGATATTTTTATTTGCATGCATTGGCCAGCTTTGTTTCAAAGGCGCCGAGGAGGGGGATAAAACCTGCTGGAGCGAAAAGAAGGTTCTTTTTGTGTGTGTGTGTGTGGGGGGGGTGTGTTAATCGGATCTCGGCTCGTACAGCATGTTATGAATGCCTTGCAGGAGAGGAGGGGGGCGGAAAGAGGAAGGGAATCCTACCACGATGGAATGGCCTAGCTAAAAGGCAACAGTGTATACAGTGGAAAAGGAACAGACGGATGGAGTTAGGGCGTTGCAAAATCCATGGGTGCTCGAGGGCGCAATCCTACACATGCTTACACAGACAAAAAGTCCTACACCAATCCTGCATAGGATTGCGCCCTAAACCGCCGAGGGAGGGCAAGCGGAGAGGCCGCACTTTTGTCAATTTCACTTGCGCGCACAATGCTGCCTTGTCGGCGGCTGGATTTCCGGGCTAGTAATCCGGTTTTACGCGTTTGTGGCCCGGCCCTAAGAGGATTTATTGTCCCAACTGGGGGTGGTTGAAAGGGGTAGTTCCCCTCCCTTCCTTTAATGCATGGCTGCTGTTCATTACAAGGAGCTATGGTGCTTGGGATTGATCTTGCTAGGACGCAACTATCTTTAATGGAGGGGGCGTGTTGGGATACAGTTTTTGCTCTCCCCCTGCCTCCTTTTCTTGTATCAGGGCTGGGGAACATTCAGACCTGCTAGGGTGTGACTAGAGAGAGGAGAAGGGGTGTTTCCGGTGGTAGGAGCCGGCATTTCCATTGTATCTGTAGAGCACATGGGTGGAGGGTGCTGGAGGTGGGTGGGGCTTTTCGGGGAGGGGAAGAAAATCAATCATGAGCCCAGCCTTTGGCTGAGGGGCTCTTTGTTTCCTTGAAGTCACTCTGGATCCTTCTATGGGGTGAGGGAGGAGGGGCAAAAGGAGGAAGGGAAGCTGTGATCTCTCCTGGGGGTGACTGGTTGCCCTGGAGGCTTCTATAGCCCTCTTCCAAGAGGAAGTAACCCCCTAAATTCTATAAAAATGCACACTTCTGATTAACCATCCTGGCTTGAGTCTGGAAAGGTTTTTTTTTCTCTCTCCTCCCCTTCCTTCCCCTAGGTGAAAAGATATTCCTAACACAAAAGTGGCAAGTGACTAGTCCTCATTAATGGGGTGAGGAAGCCAAACCTGGCTGGCCAACAGGTTCTAGGGTGGGGTCCCACTGGAGCCAGGCACTTAGCATTATAAGGGTCTGAAGTGTGGAAATGTCCCTATTTTTTTACCTTCTAGATTGCTTGGACAGCATACCCGTTTGGGAATAAATCTCCCAATGTGGTGAACCTACATTAGCCTTTATTTTTAAAGTCCAAAGCAAAACCATCTCCCACACACACCCTAGAAACTATATTTTCTATCTATAGTAGGTGACAACTGCATGAATAGCATTTTAGTCCTGAATGTGGAGCAGATGTACAGAAAGAGCAACCCCCATCCCTTACTGGGAAGAATGAAGGGCTGTTCTCTCAACTTCAAAAAGATGCAGTGTCCCTCTTTAAATAAATAAACTTTAAAAATCCTTGGGAAGGCAGCAGGCGTCTTGCATTTAAACAGGTTATAAAGGTATCTTCATCTAAACTTGGCTTGCAAGACTTAACGAGATTAACGAGTTGACAAGCTGGTCTAAGCAGGGTGGGGTGCTGGGGCAAGCTACTGTGTGTGTACATTTTTTAAAAAGGGTGTGTGTAACTTGCCCTACTTTCAAGTTTTCTCTGACCAGAAAGGTCCCATCTTGTTTAAAATGGGTGTTCCACATGAAGTTCTCAGTGGTGCTCTCTCTCTCTCTCTCTCTCTCTCTGGGAGTGGCTTCCAGACATATGCTCCCCTCTTGCTTTTGCATAGAAAGGGGGTGGGATGGAGGAAGGGTGTGGCCTCGCTGATCAAGCCCTGTGAAAGCTGGCTGTGCATCTTGCCTTGCTCTAACCATTGCCTTTTATGGTAATAACAGGGCTGGAGGAAAGGACTTCCTTTGTGTCCCAAATCTGTACCGGGCTTGCACCCTCTAGTGACCGAGAGTGGGAAGCGCCGCATGACAAAACAGGAAACTGGTGGGGAGGAAGTGGGTGAGGCGGCCCCTCCTAGAACATCATGCTCTCTAGCGGCAGGTGGCTCTAAAGCCTGAACTGAAACCCTGCAGCAGGAGACAAATCTTTGCATGTGGGCTGTCCCTGGCCAAGCTCTTAAATCGCCTTTCCCACCCCTTTCTCCACTCTGCAGATCGCCATGGATGATGATATTGCTGCGCTTGTGGTTGACAATGGCTCCGGAATGTGCAAAGCTGGTTTTGCTGGGGATGACGCGCCTCGTGCCGTGTTCCCCTCCATTGTTGGTCGCCCAAGACACCAGGTATGTAGCTTGGAGGTCCTGGTTTTGCTTTATCCTGGCCCTCTACATTCAAGAGTTAAATGCAGAGTAATCACAGCTCTCTTTCAGCACTTGGGAACGAGTCCACAAATTGCTAAACCCGTTAGCTCTTCTTGTGAGCCTGGATGGTGGAACATTACTAGACTTCAAGAACTAAATGTCTACTCTTGATTTTTGGAGTGGCTCACTCCATGAACTTGGCGGCCCCTGCAACTGGAGATGCTGACCATTAAACCTGGTGCCTTCTGTGCATAACTGAACTTGGCCCCCTCCCCTTAAAGCACCCCCCCTTCACATAAGCTTTTCTTTGTCTCGAAGTGATTCTTAACCTGCCGCAAACAGTAGCTTCCTTGAAGCTTGGAATAAAATAGCAGTCTAATGGAGTGAATTGAAGTAATCTGAAGCAGTTAGATCAGGGGTGGGCTACTTTGTGGCCCTCCAGATGTTGGACTGCAGCTCCCATCAGCCCCAGCCACTGTAGCCAGTGGTGAGGGATGATGGGAGTTGTAGGCCAAAACATCTGAGAGGGCCACAAGTTGACCAGCCCTGCAGTAGATAGTTGAAAAGCTTTATTTTGGGAAAGCATTTCAGCCGGGAATACTTGCCCAAGTAAAATTCCTATGCCCATTCCTTGCTTGGAAACTTCTGAAAGTCCATATTTATACAGAGAAGCAGGATACAAACATTTACTGTCCCAATGGGGTGCAGAACTCATACTTATCCAAATTGTTACCAGTTTCACCTCCTAGCTTTCCTTCATTCTAGGAGCTTTTTTTTTTTTAAAGGGTTCCTGGTTGCTTTTTGTGGCTGGTTTGCATGATGTGGCTGGACCCTGGTTTGATGACTGCCCTTCTTTCCTCCTAGGGTGTAATGGTTGGCATGGGCCAGAAAGACAGCTACGTTGGTGATGAGGCACAGAGTAAAAGAGGCATCCTGACCCTGAAGTATCCCATTGAACACGGCATTGTCACCAACTGGGACGACATGGAAAAGATCTGGCACCACACTTTCTACAATGAGCTGAGAGTTGCCCCTGAAGAACACCCTGTACTGCTGACAGAGGCTCCCCTGAACCCCAAAGCCAACAGAGAAAAGATGACACAGGTATTTGTGCACACCCTACTGCAAACACTCCTCCTTCCAATCGATAAAAGGATACTAGTCAGCATTTCATTTTCCTTGTTCACCCCTTTTTCTTTCTTTTTCTTGTTTTGCTCATCTCTGCAGGGTTTTCCTTTCTGGTCTGAATCTCTCTTGCTGGATATTGAAAGGTTTTTATCTGCCCTTTTCCCAGATTTGCTTTCTCTCCTCTTTTTTTCTGACTTGCTAGCATTCACTTGAGTTGCTGCTTTCTTTTTCGACTAACTTTTGACTTGTTTTTGAGTGACTTTGGTAACATTTCTTGTGTTGTGAAATGGATTTCAGTGGTGGTGGGTGGTTGACTCAATGCAAACTGGGAAGAGTCGGGGGTGTCCATCTTAACAACTTGGATCTGTTGTGTAGCCCCATATCTGACTTCGCATGAGCTGACCTTCCCAGTGATTTCACTTGCGCCTCTTGAGCATGAGTCAAGCATACCACAGATGTCCAGGTTCCTTAACCACATTTGGCTTTCTTTTTCTGCCTTTCAGATCATGTTTGAGACTTTCAACACCCCAGCCATGTACGTCGCCATCCAGGCAGTGCTGTCCCTGTATGCCTCTGGTCGTACCACTGGTATAGTGATGGACTCTGGTGATGGTGTCACTCACACAGTGCCCATCTATGAGGGTTACGCTCTGCCCCACGCCATCCTCCGTCTGGATCTGGCGGGCCGCGACTTGACCGACTACCTCATGAAGATCCTGACCGAAAGAGGCTACAGCTTCACCACCACAGCCGAGAGGGAAATCGTGCGCGACATCAAAGAGAAACTGTGCTACGTTGCGTTGGACTTCGAGCAGGAGATGGCTACGGCCGCATCCAGTTCTTCCCTGGAAAAGAGCTACGAGCTGCCTGACGGGCAGGTCATCACCATTGGCAATGAGAGGTTCCGGTGCCCAGAAGCCCTCTTCCAGCCATCTTTCTTGGGTAAGTTTTTATTTTTAAAGGCTGTTCCCCCTTCACATGGATCAAGGAATCAAGATGTCTTGGCCTACAACTCCCAGCTTCCTTCATCCTTTGCTATGCTGATGGGAGTTGTAGGCCAAAACATCTGGAGGTAGATGAACCCATGAGATAGATGAAGACTTGAACCTTGATCAACTTGCTTCTTGGAGCAGAGATCTTAGTGTGCACTTTGTCTCGATTGCGGAGGCTTCTTTCCAGTTCTGAAGTCTCCCACTTGTTACCTTTCTGGCAGGTATGGAATCCTGTGGCATCCATGAAACCACCTTCAACTCCATCATGAAGTGCGACGTGGATATCCGTAAAGACCTGTATGCCAACACCGTCCTGTCTGGTGGCACCACCATGTACCCAGGCATCGCTGACAGAATGCAGAAGGAGATCACAGCCCTGGCACCCAGCACAATGAAAATCAAGGTAAGCCTCCATTTTTCAGCCAGTGCTCGCTCTTTGAGGGAGTCACTGTTGCAAGAGAAGCGGAAACATGCCCTGCTGCAGGCATTTCTTTCTGTAGTTGCAGTGCCAGCTCCAGGTTTCTGGGGGCCCTTGGGCAAGACACCCTCAGTGGGGCTACTGCTTCCTCACTGCCATTGCCAGCAGCTGCTATTGCTCTTCATCCTCATCATCATAGCTACCACTTGCTTGTTTGACAAGCGGAAAGCCAATAAGCAGGCAGGTGACCTCTGCTTCTGCTCCTCCTCACCACCACCACCATTGTCTGGGCCACAGCAAGAGGCAGGTGAACCAGCTGGTTGCCATGGTGAAGAGGAGGAGCAAGTCCAGGGGACTCTCCTTAATGGGCCCCTGCTGGGATGTGGGCCCTCGGCAGAAGCCCAACGCCTACCCTTGGTGCTGGCCTTTAGATGTCTGTTGACTTGGGATGAGCGTGGTTTTTACAGTATCTCATTTGCAGCTGTAATGGTGCCCTGAGAGAACATACTGGGTCTTGAGACAGATGCCAGTTAGCTCCTCCTCTTGTTAGGCAAACCATTAATGTGACCTGGCCAGCCAATCCTGGCCGCAACATGCCTCCTAGGAGGTGGTTATCAGTTGGCCGTTTTACACACAAATGCAGCCTAAAGCCCTTTTGATGGCCAACAGATTGATCTTGGCTTTAGTGTCTGGAGTTTTAATGACTTCTTTGAATTTTTCCCCCCCTTGTAGATCATCGCCCCTCCAGAGCGTAAATACTCTGTCTGGATCGGTGGCTCCATCCTTGCCTCTCTGTCCACCTTCCAGCAGATGTGGATCAGCAAGCAGGAGTATGACGAATCCGGACCTTCCATTGTCCACCGCAAATGCTTCTAAAAACAAGGACTAGTTACCACAATAACATTTTTTCTCTTTTTGACAAAAAAAACCCCCATAACTGCGCGTAAAACGAGTTGAGATTGGCATGGCTTTATTTGTTTTTTTGGCGCTTGACTCAGGATATAAAAACTGGAACGGTGAAAAGTTGACGGCGGCAGTCTTTAAAAAAATGATTTTGAAAAACAGTTTAGGGAATGATTTAGAAATTGTGTTGGAGCGATCGTCCCCCAAAGTTCTACAATGCATCGGAGGACTTTGATTGTACATTTGTGTTCTTTTTTAATAGTCATTCCAAATATTGTATAATACATTGAGAGGAAGTTAAACCAGCCTCTGTGAAGGCGGCAGCCCAGCTCAAAGGAGCAGAAGTAACCTTTTGGTGTTCTAGAAAGTATTGCTTGTGTGTAAATCAATGTAATCCAACAAGTGTCTTTTCTGTATCTTGCGCCTTAAAACAAAAAAAACACTTGGTCATCTTTGGGGGGTTGTTTTTTTTGGGGTCAAGCAAAAAAAAAAATGGGGCTGTGTATGTTTCTCTTCTTCCCAATCTAGATGTGAAGGCTTACAGTCTACCCCCCTTCCCCTCCCATAGGGGAATGGATCCTTACCCAAATTTGGTGCCAGTATGTATAACAGGATACAGTGGGGTGGGGGAACAAAGCTGTACACTGACCTGAGTACAGTTCCAATAAAGATACACCACCATAGACTTCAGCTGTCTGCCTCTACATGTTAGTCCCTTGGCTGCTTAAACCTGTGGGAGGAGAAATTGGTGCGAATGTGAGCTTGAAACTCTGCAACTCAAAGGTGTATGTGTGTGTGGGAGCAGATATTCTCAAAGTTGTGAATGGGGCGGGGGGGGGGTCTGGCTGGCTGTCAGGTAGGGCTGCTTTGGCTGCTGCTAAGCGTGGGGAAGTTCTGCCAAATGATGGTCTCCATGAAATACTGGGCTGATACTCCATACAAGCCAGAACCATGTCTTCGTGCTTACTTAACACTTCTCCCCTGGCCCATCAAAAAACTTCACTGTGAAGCTTTCTCAACCTTGGAGCCCCAGCTGGTGTTGAACTCTGTCCCATCATACAGCATGCAGCCTTCTCTCTACCTCCTGAGCTTTTGGACTTCCAACTCCTATCAACCCTAACTAGCATGGCTAAAGGGCAGGAGTACTGAGGAGTTGTGGTCCAAACATCTGGAGGGCACTGGGTTGGGGAAGGCTGATACAGAGGTAACTAAATGGGAAGTCCCACGGAAGCCCAGTGGCCAAGCCATGTTAGAGGATGTCTGGGCTGGCGCCTATGCTCTGTTTGTTTGTGCTACAGCAGCAAAAGCCCATGGGGTAAGTTTGCCAGTAGAGCAGGTGGGCAGAAATTAAGATGGTTTGGACTTCCAACTCCTATCAGCCCTAGCCAACAGTCGGGAATGCTTGCAGTTGCAAGTCCAAAACCCACCTGGAGATCTAGTTTCCGTCCACCCCTGCATTAAAGATGGGTGTAGGGCAGAATTGTCTTGGTCAGCTGAGAAGGGCCTAAGGCCCAGTTTCCCCCTCTGATGGCCTGGTTTTCAATTTGGTCATGGGGAGAGGGGTGGACTTAATGCATATGTAAAGGAGCAGTTAATACCACACCTTCGTGCTCCTGTGTTTGTGGATCAGCGTTCAGGCTCCTGCCTTGCAATTGTGAACTGCTTGTACTGAAAGCTCCCATTCTGGAGGTGACCCTCTAGCACTGTGGCAGGGGGCATATTATCCATGGTGCAAACCCTGTTTGGTAATTAATGGTGCAATCCTATGCATGTTAAGACAAAGTCCTACAACTCCCAGCATAGCTGGCTGGGGTATGCTGGGAGTTGTAGGACTTTTGTCTGTCTAAACATGCATAGGATTGTGGCCTGAAGTAAGTAGCTCACTAGCCCTTGTTCTGATCAGTGCTGAAAATAAGTCACCCCAGTAGTGCTAGGTTCTACCAAATCTTGTTTGAGCTCCAGAAAAGTGGCACAGGGAAGATTGGATTGGGACCAATCCAGATCATGAGAAATGCTGAAAGGAAGTAGTGGGGGTTTGCTCAGTGGAAAGCACACATCTTTTAAAAAATTATAAAAGCATGATAGCATGGCTGGATTAGACCCAAGGTCAACTGGAACCAGGCAATAGGTCTAGGAAGCCTAGAAGCAGAGTATGAAGTTACTGATTTGTTTGTCTATAGTGCCTAGAATTCTGATAAGACTGCTTTAGCTGAAACGTGTGCCTTTTCTTCCCTTAGTGGTAGTTGAACTCTTTCAAGTGTTCAGTCTACTTTTCAGTCATTGGGGTTACTGGGGTCTTCCCTCTTCTCCCCCCCCAATGGGAGAATGATGCTGATTTTTCTGAGTAGGGGGTGACTTATCTAATGTGTTTCCATTCCATGTGGCTTTGGCTGGACTCCTCTCTGCCCTTCCCAGGCACCTGGGTCCATTTTAGGCTACTGAATTTTTACAGGAGAGTTGCAAGCTTTTTTCATGGATGTGGGTGGAAGAAGGCACTGGGCGGGGAGGTGTTCCAGGGGGTATAGAATCATAGAAAAGTAGAGTTGGAAGGGGCCTACAAGGCCATCGAGTCCAACCCCCTGCTCAATGCAGGAATCCAGGTCAAAGCATCTCTGACAGATGTCTGTCCAGCCGCACCTTGAATGCCTCCAGACTGGGAGAGCCCACCACCTCCCTAGGTAGTTGATTCCATTGTCTTATTGCTCTGACAGTCAGGAAATTTTTCCTGATGTTTAGGTGGAATCTAGGTTCCTGTAACTTGAGCCCATTATTCCGTGTTCTGCAAACTGGGATGAACGAGAAGAGATCTTTGCCCTCCTCTGTGTGACATCCCTTCAAATACTGGAAGAGTGCGATCATATCTCCCCTCAGTCTCCTCTTCTGAAGGCTAAACATGCCCAGTTCTTTCAGTCTCCTCATAGGGCCTTGTTTCCAGTCCCTTTATCATCCTTGTTGCCCTCCTCTGAACCCTCTCCAGTTTGTCTATGTCCTTGTTAAAGTGAGGTGCCCAGAACTGGACGCAGTACTCAAGATGAGGCCTAACCAGTGCCGAGTAAAGGGGAATTATCACTTCACGCGATTTGGAAGCTATACTTCTATTAATACAGCCCAAAATTGCATTTGCCTTCTTTGCAGCCATGTCGCATTGCTGGCTCATATTCAGTTTGTGATCTACCACAATTCCAAGATCCTTCTCACTTGTAGTATTGTTGAGCCAAGTGTCCCCCATTCTGTAACTCTGCATTTGGTTTCCTCTCCCTAGGTGCAGCACTTGGCATTTATCCCTGTTAAATTTCATTCTGTTGTTTTCGGCCCAGCGCTCCAGCCTATCGAGGTCACTTTGAATTTTGTTTCTGTCTTCCAGAGTATTAGCTGTTCCACCCAACTTTGTGTCATCTGCAAATTTGATAAGCATTCCCTGTACCTCCTGATCCAAGTCATTAATAAAAATGTTGAAGAGCACCGGGCCCAGGACTGAGCCCTGTGGTACCCCGCTCGTTACCTCTCCCCAGTTTGAGAAGGAACCATTGATAAGCACTCTTTGAGTCCGATTCTGTAGCCAATTGTGGATCCACCTGATAGTTGTTCCATCTAGCCCACTCTTAGCTAGCTTACTAATCAGGATATCATGAGGCACTTGAAGGGTAGGGAATCGGCCGAAGTCTCTTGCAGGCAGGAAAGCGCAGCAGTGATGTTCGCTTCCGCACTCCTGTCCTCTGTTGGATGCCCATAGTCCGCCAAGTTCAGAGGGTTGCAGGCAGCCACATTTTTCCTAGTGACAATCCACTGCTACTTATAATATTAAATCGTGAGGTGAGGGGGGTCATCCAATGAATTGGCAGATTTAGGACAGAAGAAAGCCCTTCACACAACACAATTTGGGTGGAATATGTTGCCACCCTAGATTTTGATGGCCCCTAAGTTAAAGGGATGAGGCAAATTCACAGAGGACCACATCTAGCAATAGCTATTCATGATGGTTATTGGAACTGCCATGTTCCAATGCAGCATAGCACCAAATACCAGTTGCTGGGGGTCAGCTGTTGGGAAAGGATGTTGCCTTCCTGGTGGGCTTCTCAGAAACATCTGGGCTACGGTAAGAAGCAGAATGCCGGACTAGATTGATAACATCAGAAGAGCCGTGCTGGATCAGGCCAAGGGCCCATCTAGTCCAGCATTCTGTTCACAGTGGCCAACCCGCTGCCCGTGGGATCCCACAAGCAGGACAGGAGTGCAACAACACCCTCCCACTCGGCACCCCCCAGCAACTGGAGTACTTAGGCATACTGCCTCTGATACTGGAGGAAGCACATAGCCATCAGGACCAGTAGCCATTGATAGCCTCCTCCATGAATTTGTCCAATCCTCTTTTAAAGCTGTCTAAATTGGTGGCTATCACTACATCTATCTCCCACCAATCAGCTTCATGGGATGACCCCATTGGGTCCTAGTATTATGAGAGAGGGAGAAAAATGTCTCCCTATCCACTTTTCTCCATGCCATACTATTTTGTACACCTCTTAACATGTTTCCCCTTACTTGCCTTTTTTCTAAACCCAGCTGCTGTAACCTTTCCTCATAGGGGAGTTACTCCAACCCCTTGATCATTTTAATTGCCCCTTTCTGTACTATTTCCAACTCTACAATATCTTTATTCAGGTGCGGTGACCAGAACTGTACACAGTATTATTCTAAGTGTGGTCACACTAGATTTGTATAAAGGCAGTATGATCTTGGCAGTTTTATTTTCAATGCCTTTCCTAATTATGCCTAACATGGAGTTTGCCCTTTTCACCACAGCCACACACTGGGTGGACATTTGCATCAAGCTGTCCATGACCCCAAGATCTCTTTCTTGGTCAGTCACCGCCAACTCGGATCCCATCAGATTATACATGAAGTTGAGATTTTTTGCCCCAATGTGCATAACTTTACACTTGCTTGCATTTGCCATTTTGATGCCCATTCTCCCAGTTTGGTGATATCCTTTTGGAGCTTGCCGCAATCCCTTTTTGTTTCAACCACCCTAAATATTTTGATGTCATCAGCAAACTTAGCCACTTCACTGCTCACACCTAATTCCAGATCATTCACGAATAAATGGAAAAGCATTGGTCCCAATACAGATCCCTGTGGGACCCACTGTTTACACCCCTCCATTGGGAGAATTTACCATTTATTCCTACTCTCTGCTTTGTTTCTCTGATCTTTGGTCCAGCAGGCCTCTTGATTACCCATGTATACTACAGTAGATTTCATAGATCATAGAGTTGGAAGGGGCCTACAAGGCCATTGAGTCCAACCCCCTGCTCGGTGCAGGAAACTAGAGGAGGGGTCTCCCATCCAAGTAATAACCAGGCCTGACCCTGCTTAGCTTTCCACGCTCAGACAAGCTGAGCCAGCATGAGCCACAGGTCCATATATAGTACAAGTCTACAGAAGCCCAAATAACTTGCAGAATGCCATATTGGACCCAGAGTTCAGTTTTTGGAGTATCTTTGCTTTTCGTGCATATGTGTGTCTATATTTTTGTTTGTTTGTTATATTTATACCCCGCCTTTTTTCCTGCAAGGAACCCAAGGCGGCTTACATAATCCTCCTCCATGTTTTCCTCACAACAACCCTGTGAGGTAGGTTAGGCTGAGAGTCGGACTGGCCCAAAGTCACCCAGTGAGTTTCATGGCCGAGTGGGGACTAGAACCCGGATCTCCCGAGTCCCAGTCCAACACTCACCACTATGCCACACTGGCTCCTGGCGCACACTATATGTGTGTGTGTGTGTGTGTGTGTGTGTTTATTTTAATTTTATTATATTTCTATACCACCCAATAGCCAAAGCTCTCTGGGAGGTTGACAAAAGATTAAAAACTTAAAAATACAATATAAAACATAATATAAAAGCCATTTACAAAACAATTTAAAACACTCCACAGTAAAAAAAAACACCCTAAAAACTAAAAAAATAATAATCCCAGAACCCGATTAAAAACCTTATCATATGCAGTCAAATGCCTGGGGAGTAGTGGACAATCTTAATCTGGTGCCAAAAAGATGACAATGTTAATGCCAGGTGGACCTCACTAGAGAGATTGTTCCACAATTGGGGGGCCACCAACGAGAGGGCTCTCTCCCTTGTTGCCACCTCCCGAACCTCCCTTGGTGGAGGCACCTCGATGCCGCACATGACTATTATAGCATACAGGTAGGTTCATACCGGAATGGACATACATATCCATACATCATACTCCCCTTATACAAATCTATGGTGAGACCACACTTGGAATACTGTGTACAGTTCTGATCACTGCACCTAAGAACGGATATTGTCGAGTTGCAAAAAGTGCAGAAAAGGGCAACTAAAAGATCAAAGGGCTGGAGCAACTCCCCTATGAGGAAAGGTTACAGCAGCTGGGATTGTTTAGCTAAGAAAAAAGGCGAGTGGGGGAGAGACATGATAGAGGTGTACAGAATTATGCGTGGTGTGCAGAAAGTGGACAGGGAGACATTTTTCTCCCTCTCTCAGAACCCAGTGGGGTCATCCCTTGAAGCTGATTGGTGGGAGATTCAGGACAGATAACAGGAAGTTCTTCACACAGCGCATAGTTAAACTATGGAATTCGCTTCCACACGATGTAGTGATGGTCACCAATTTGGAAGGCTTTAAAGGGGGATTAGACAAATTCCTGGAGGAGAGGGCTATCAATGGCTACTAGCCAATCAGGACTATGTGCTATCTCCAGTATCAGAGGCAGTATGCTTATGTGTACCAGTCGCTGGGGAACATGGGTGGGGCGGTGCTGTTGCACTCATGTCCTGCTTGTAGGTTTGCCATGGGCAGCTATTTGGCCGCTTTGTGAAGACAATGCTGGTCTAGATGGACCCTTGGTCTAATCCAGCATGGTTCCTTATGTTCTTATGTCTGCATCTTATGATTTGAAAGTGTGTCTGCAATGCCTGGCAATGCCTCAGCTGCAGTTCATAAATTCATACAGGGATGACTCTGAAATACATAGTGTGGTGGAGGAACTGTGCGAGCCCTTCTCCTCCACTGTGTAGATAGCCCTAGTATGAACTGGGACTTTTGTGTGAACACCCAATTGTGCAGAACTCTGGTTTGCGTGATTTCTCCCTCTCTAAACAAAACATTAACAAAAAATTCACCCAAAGTGGGCAGCTCATGTAGAGGGCCTAATTCACACTATCAGAGTGGGGAAGGGGAGGCTCATGTTGAAGGAAATAGGTAAGATGTGAAGCCTTGTCACATAGAAGAGGGCAAAGACTTGTTTTCTGCGGTCCCAGATGGCAGTGCTACATCTAGAGGGCTTAAGTTACAGGAGGGTAGATTTTGGATGAAGATTAAGAGAAATGTCTTGATGGGAAGAGCCATTTGACAAAGGAATCAATTAGCAAGAGGGTGAGGGGCTCTCCCTTGCCGGAGGACTTCAAGCAGCCATCATTTAGGGGTTTGCTGGCTCTGGATTTCCTGCATTGAGTGGCTGGGGCTGGGTGGGTTTCCAACCTTCCCCCACCTGGTGCCCTCCAGATGTGTTGGTACTATAACTCCCATCTTTCCCAGCCAGCATGCAGGCTGCCCCTGGTGGCTCCAATGTAAGTGGGGTACTTGTCTGCTCTGGACTCCACAATGGACTTTAAAGGAGCTCTCCACGGTGCTGAACCCTAGCCCCAAAATTGGTCAGGCGACATGGATGGTGCCTTTAAAGGTTCCAGTAAAATCCAGAGCAGACAAGTAGCCCCACTGACATTGGAGTCCCCAGCATAATGCCTTTGAACTTGGAGATTTCATTTGGCCATCTTGGCTAGTAGCCGGGGGGGGGGGGAGGCTAGTGACCCCTGTTTCAGTGGGGCTCCTTTTCCATTGCAGGTTTTATTCGGAGCTCCATAGGAACTTTCCATGGTGGTGAACCTATTTTGTGGGTGGAGGTCAGCACAATGGAGAGCTCCCATGAAGCTCCAAATAAAACCTGCAATGGAAAAGGAGCCCCACCGAAATAGGAGTCACCAGCCTCCCTGACCATGGTTTTGTCTTTTAGAACTATTTCAGCTAGGGCCACAGCATCACGTAGTCCAGCATCCAATTTCCAGCTTGAGCTCGTATATGCCTGCTGTGGCCCTGCCTGACAGTGGCAGGCTGCCTTCAGTGCTGTCTGAAAATGCATAGGATTTACGCCTCCAGTTAGATTCTATATAAAAGAAAGAAGGGTAGGGAGGGAACCTCCCTGCTGCCAGAGCCACTCCCAAGATGGCGGCCAAGAAAGGCTAATTTACACAACTTTACGTGATGACCGACACAGACAGTAATTTGCTTTCCTCATAAGTCAGTTTGGGAAAGGTGTTGACACTTTCAAGATGTTAGGACAGAATAGCGGACCGAGGGAGCAAACAAACAAAGAAATCACATCAGGCCATGCCAGCCACCTTGGCAAGGGGGGGGAACGTGGGCTGCGCTTCCAAGATGGCGCCGTCGCCGTCTGCCTCTCCCAAAATGGTGGCGCCGAGATGGCAAAAAGAGTGTCTCTCCCCCCTCCCGCTAGCCGGGATGGCGGAAGTGAGGTCATGAGTGCGCCAGAAGCGCTGCCGTGCTTGTGAGCCGGCTCGGAGGAAGCCGTATGAGAAGTGAGAGGCTGTGGGAGAGCATCTTTGGCTCGCGGGTGCGGGAGCGTTTTCGGAGGCCGAGGCCGGCAGACCATGGCCTGCCCGGGAGAGGTAAAAACCACCATCACCACCACGACACCCAAAGCCTTGGTTTCCATGGCAACCACGGCCTTCACGCCCTGGGCGGCCCACCCCCTTCATACGTATCCTCGCGTGACCATAGCAACGCCTCCAGCCATCTTCGCGCACACCCTGCAGGCCGTACTTTGCCTCGCGCGCGCGCGCGTTGAACGTCTGAACCCGGCATGTCCCGAGTCGGGGTAAGCCAAGTAGCGTGCATTCTGGTTGGCGGCGATAGTAGTAGTAGTAGCAGCAGCAGCAGCAGCAGCAGCAGCTCTCCAAGACCACAAGCAGAGCGGGGCCTTCCCCCACATCGTTGCTAATGGGGTTCTGGTCCCCGCTCGGCTATGAAGCTCATGGGGTGATTTCGGGCCAGTCACTGACTGTCAACCTAACCTACAGAGTTGTGAGGATAAAAGGGAGAGGGAGGATTATGTAAGCCGCCTTGGGTTCCTTGCAGGGGGGAAAAAGTGGGATATAAAATAAAGAAATAAATAAAGGTTCCTTAAGGCTGGAAGAGATGCCAGGTTAAGGGCCCTTTCCAAAGAGGAGGCTTTCTTATGCGGCTGGTGCATCTAGCACAGGACGTTTCACTCCAGCTGCCAGCAGCTCTCCCAAGTTCATAGGCCTGGTGGGGTGGTGGTGACTTTGGCAACTTTGCTTCCAGAAGCCCTTGTAAGTGGAGATGTGGGGAGGATTCAACCTGGGACCTTCTCCATGGAAAGGAGATGTTTAGCCACCTCAGCTGTGCCCCTTCCTTAAGGGCTGTCCTAGCCTTGCTACTTGAGATGCTGCCTGAACATGTGTCATCTCACCCGCGTCCCAATGCTAGCAAACTTCCCCATTGTTATAGCACAGGAGTGCAGAACTTCAGGCCTGGGGCCCCAGTCTGGCCCTCTGGGGTCCCCCAGATGGCCCTGCCCCCTTCCCCCCCCGGCTGCTGCTCATTGGGTGGTTTCCCCGGCTCTTCTGTGGTCCCACCCACCCCATTCTAAACAGTTGAAGCGCCTCTCCTAAGGCTTTGTTATTGGCAGGAAGAGCTTCAAGCTAAAATATCCTCATGTTTTTGGCCCTGCCTTTTGCCTTTGGTCCCACCCACCACTGGAATGTGCCCCCCCCCCAGCGTCTCTGAAATGGAATCTGACTGTTGAGGTGAAAGAGGTTCAACACCCCTGCTTTAGCAGGACCCATCTACTTCTCACATCTGCCCCCCCGCTTTTCATCTTGTTTGTATTTAATTATGTACCGTATTTTTCGGACCATAAGACGCACTTTTTCCCCCCAAAAAAGGAGGGGGAAATGTCTGTGCGTCCTATGGAGTGAATACAGTAAAAAAAAAAAATTTTTTATTTATTTATTTATTTATTTATTTATTTTTTTACTTTCCTCTGCTGGTCCGGAAGAGCGGAGGACTCCTGGGTGGGGCGGGGGAAGCCCCCGCCTCTCAGCTGATTTTTTTTTTTAAAAAAATTTTGTACCATACAGTAAGTGCGTCTTATGGTCCGGTGCGTCTTATGGAGCGAAAAATACGGTATTCTCTTCATCCACTTTTGTGGTTTTGCCCATACGTTCTTTCCCTATCGGTCCTCTTTACGCCCTCTGCCCCAATTCCTAACCATGTACTATCTCGTTCCCACTTTCCCCGCCTCTAGACCCCTTACATTTTCTCTCAAGGGCTCATGCTCACGCACGCGTGCGCACACACACACACAAACCAGGCCTCTGCTTTTTCAGGTCCACAGCCTGGCTTTCCCCACAAGCCAAGTTGGAAGTGCTTCAGGCTAGGTGCCTTTTCCCAAACTGCCCTTTTCTAGGATGGAACAGCCATGCACACTCTCTCTGGTGCTGGTTTGCACGTGCTTATGTATCGCCTGACACCTCAGTTCCTGATGGCTCACTGCTCACATGTGGTGCTAGCTCCTTTGAGAAGTGTGTTTGAGGAGATACGAGAGCTCTGTTGTAAATGGCTCATTCAAATATGCGAGATATCACTTGGAAGGTCATTGTAGTTTGTATTTTTCTTTCAAGCCTGGGATATCTCATAGTACCATGGAGAAAAATGCAACACATCATTCACACATTGAAGGCAGACTATGCTAACTGTGCAATCCTATCTGTGTCTACTCAGAAGTAAGTCTCATTGAGTTCAATGGTATTTAACTCCCTATTAAATGTGTATAGGATTGTAGCCTACGAAACAGAAAGGAGGAGGGGATTGTTTCCCTTCCAAAGCAGGAACTGAGTCCTATTGAACTCAGTAGAGCTTGCTCATGAGTCGATGTAGTATTGGGCTGCAAATAACCCTGCAAAGGGTTAGAAGCTTTCGTTAAAAATTACTGTATTGATCCTTATAATGCTGAGTTTTGCACTAGCATCTGAGCTGTGTGGCACATACAGACGTACCTGAAACATCAGAGCCTTTTCTTCCATGAGCAGTAAAGTCCTGTAATATGATTAATAAAATCAAACACCATCAAATTAATGTGGTCGTCCTGGGGTCCCAGTCTGACTCTCCAAGGTTCCCGAGATGACCCCTTTGCCTTTCCCCCTACCACTGACCATTGGGTGGTTTCCTGGCTTTTGTGCAGCTTTCCCCTCACTCTGAGAGGTTGAAATGCCTCTCCTGAGGCTTAGTTGCTGGCAGGAAGAGCTTGGTATTGTTGCCCCCCCCTCCTTTTGCCTTTGGCCCTGCCCATCACTGGAATGCAGCCCCCAATAACTTCTCTGAAATTGAATTCAGGCCTTGGGCTGAAAGAGGTTCCAACACCCTTGCCATAGAGCACCGTTTGGCATCACACCTGTAAACTTATAAAATATTGCTGTTTTTAATTGATTGGATCTTTTTAGAAACCTTCAAAAACTTTCCCTTTTCCAGCTTCTGAGCACTGTTGCCTTATCTCCCTCTCTCCCTTCAGGAAGTAACAAGCGAGGAGAGCGGGGAGGAGAGCGACAGCATGAATTTAATGGAGTTCTCAGATGAGATCCTCTTGCACATCCTGAGATACACGCCGATCTCGGATCTGGTCCTGAATGTCCGGAGTGTCTGCCGGAAACTTTCTGTCCTTAGTCTTGACAAAAGCCTCACCCATACCGTGATCCTACATAAGGACTATCAGGTGAGGAGGAGCCCTAAGGGAATTGCATAATTAGGATGGGGCTGGGTGACTTGGTGTCTTCAGGAATACTGGGTTTCATTTAAAGGTTTCCTTGGTGTGCCCAAGGGTGGGGTGGTGAGAGGAAACTAAGATTTTAAGTGAGAGGACACCACTGTGAAGATGCTTCCTGGGTTTATTTTGGAAGAATGCCCTTACTTGGTTCTTTATTCTGGCCTCAAACAGGGTGGGGGATTTTGTAGCACTTGTTTGCTGCTATCGCCACGTCATCCTGGAGAAAAAGAGAGAGAACTTTGTACTCGGGCACTTTTCGGAGTCGTTCTCAACCCACCCTCAGGCACTCTCTCAAACTCTTTCCCTCTGGCTGTTTCCCTAAGCCAGGACCGGCCAGGTTCTTCAGTCTGGGGGCAGGATTCTCCCTGGAAGCAAACCACCCCACCAGAAACAGTGCACACCATGACATCACCCTACATTCTGCAGGGTGATCTGGTCTCCTAGACTGAAGCCACCAGAAGGCACTGCTTTCAGCTTGAAAGAAGAGGATGTTTCAGAGGAAGCGATCTCTGGGGTGCCCTCTCCTTTCACGCCAAGAGGAGCGCTGGCTTCTCGCTTCGTGGGCTAACAGCTGTGTTGGAGGTACTGCTTCTCAACAGCCCCTCAACCCTCTTGGCTCTTGGAGAGACATTCTGGAGGCCACTGTGTCATCACAGAAGTCCTTAGGGCAGGGCTGGGGAACGTGTGGCCCTCCAGATGTTGGACTGCACCCCCCATCAGCCCTACCCAGCATAGCCAGTAGCGAGGGACAATGGAAGTTGCAGTAGTCCAACAACACCTGGAGGGTCACATCTTCCCCATCCTGGCCTTCAGGTGTGTGTGTGTGTGTGTGTGTGTGTTCCTGCATGAAGAAGGCCGAGGTGCTGCCCGCAGGCTCCGAAGTGGCCTGCCGCTTTTGGGTGCACTCCGTCCAGCAGGGGTGGGCAGAAGGCCGATCTCCAGATGCTTGGGACTTCAACTCCCAGAAGCCCCCTCCAACATGGCCAGTGGTCAGGAATGCTGGGAGTTGGAAGTCCAAAACTCAATATGGCATAGTTTAGACACCTTTGGCCTACAACTACCATCAGCCCCAGTCAGCATGATCAATGGCAAGGGATAATAGGAGTTGTAGGCCGAAACATCTGGAGGGCCACACGTTGTTCACCCCTGCCTTATAAGGAATCCTCAAGCTTGTTTTTGGCTGTTTCCATGCAGGTAGACAAAGACAAGGCGAAGCAGGTCATGAGAGAAATAGGCAAAGAGATTCATGAGCTGAACATGACTGGCTGCTATTGGTTGCCTGGCCCCACCATTGACCAAGTGGTCCGCTGCAAGAACCTGGTGAAGCTGAACTTGTCTGGCTGCCACCTTACCTCCCTCCGCCTCTCGAAGATGCTGTCCACCTTGCAGCACCTTCGGTCGCTGGCCATCGACGTGAACCCGGGTTTTGATGCCTCCCACTTGAGTAGTGAGTGTAAAGCCACCCTGAGCCGCATGCTGGAGCTCAAGCAGACCCTTTATACGCCCTCCTACGGGGTGGTCCCCTGTTGCACTAGCCTCGAGAAGCTCCTCTTGTACTTTGAGATCCTCGACCGGTCGCGGGAGGGCGTAATCATTTCCGGCCATCTGATGGTGGGCGAGAGCAACGTGCCCCACTACCAGAACCTCCGGGTCTTCTATGCTCGGCTGGCCCCCGGACCGGTCAACCAGGAGGTGGTGAGGCTGTATTTGGCGGTGCTGAGCGATCGGACGCCGGAGAAGCTGCACGCCTTCCTCATCTCTGCTCCTGGTGGCTTTGCACAGAGTTGTGCTGTGAAAAATCTCTTGGACTCCATGGCCAGGAACGTAACGTTAGACGCCTTGCAGCTCCCCAAGTCATGGATGAACGGCTCCAGCCTCTTGCAGCACTTGAAGTTCAGCAACCCGTTCTACTTCAGCTTCAGCCGCTGCAGCTTATCTGCCAGCCAGCTGGTTCAGCGGGTCCTGAATGGTGGCAAGGACCTCCGCAGCTTGGTCGGCCTGAACCTGAGTGGCTGCGTCCACTGCCTGTCTCCAGACTCGGCACTGCGGAAGGCGGAAGATGATATCGACAGCGTCGTCGTGGAGACCCTCGCATCCTCCTGCTGCAACTTGCGGCACCTGAACCTCTCGGCCGCCCACCACCACAGCTCTGATGGCCTGGGCAAGCACCTGTGCCAGCTCCTCACTCGCCTAAAATGCCTCCTCTCTCTGGCCTTGCCCGTTTGTGCCGTCGTGGATATTTCCGCAATGACTGCCGACAAGCCGTCTGTGCAGCCGGTGACCAACGCGGCCTCCCAAGGCTTTGGGAAAAAAGTCCGGATTGGGGTGCAGACCTATCCCAGGAACTGCCTCGAGCAGGGCCATTCCAAGCCCCAGTCCTCCATGTTCTGGACTCTCCTGGAAAGCCTTCCCTTCCTGGAGCGGCTGGAGCTGATTGGGTCCAGTTTTTCCTCGGCCATGCCCCGGAATGAGCCGGCCATCCGGAACTCGCTGCCCCCCTGTGGCCGGGCACAGCTTGTGGGCGACGCGGAAGTGGCTGCCATTGGCCAGCTGGCTTTCCTGCAGAGCCTCACGCTTGCCCAGTTGCCCAATATCCTCACGGGCTCTGGGCTGGTTAGTGTTGGAGCCCAGTGCCAACGTTTGCGGGCCCTTTCCCTGGCCAATCTGGGCATGATGGGCAAAATGGTGTATATGCCTGCCCTGATGGACATGCTGAAGCACTGCAAATGTTTGCGGGATCTCAGGTAAGGGCACTGAGCGTGGCACTCCTCAAGGGTGGGGAGCCTCTTCCAACCCGAGGGCTGGATTCAGTTTCGGAGATGCTCTCGGGGGGCCACGTTCCAGTGCAGGACTGAAGGCTGAAGGAGCTGGGCCGAAGTACCAGGAAGTTGTAGCTTCGGAGAAGCATTTCAACCGTTTAGAAGGGGGGGGGGGTTTGCACCAAATCCGGGAAACCACCAAATGAGCGGTGGTCAAGAGAAAGGGAGTGGAGCTATCTGGAAAGCCCCAGGAAGGCGGGCCGGGACTCTCCGTCCCCAGTGGGGTGGGACGGGACTCTCCTCTGTTCCAGTAGAGTGGGCCGGGACTCTCCATCCCCAGGAGGGCAGGCCATGGCTCTCTTCTCCGTCCCCAGGAGAGTGGACCAGAACTTCCTTCTCCATCCGCTGGAGGGCAGGTTGGGACTCCTCTCTTTTCCCCAGGAGGGAGGGCCGGGACTCTCGTCCCCAGGCCTGAGGTTTCCCACCCCTGCTTTTCCTGGTTTGGGGGTAAAGATGATTTGACTCTTGAACGGGCCCAATATTGTTGCCTTCTATCCCACTGGCAGGGAGAAATCTCTGGAAGGGAGGGCTTCCTTTTCCTCTGTCAAATGAGATGGTGTTGGATCATCTTGGTTTTCATCTGGTAGGTTTTGACACACAAGTGAATCATACCCCACAGCCCATGGTGGGTTATGCCTTCAGCAGCAGCAGCACCAGCACCAGCACCAGCACAGTTTTGTTCGTGAAAGAGGAGGCCCTATGGCTCGGTGGTAGAGCACCCACTTTGCATGCAAACGGTTCTAAGTTCGGTTCCAGCAACTACGGTTAAAAAGATCTTGGGGAGCGGTGCTTGGAATGACCCCCTTTACCTGACACCCCAGAAAACCACTACCAGTCAGAGCCAGTAGACAATCTGAGCTAGAGCAGCATTAGGTGACCTGGTGCCTTGGAGACAGCAGGACTACAGCTTCCGTCATCCCTGCTCATTGGCCACGCAGGCTGGGGGTTGTGGGAGTTGTAGCCCAGAACATCTGGCGGGCAGCAGGTTGTGGCTCCCTGAGCCAGATAGACCAGGAGTCTGGCTCTGTAAAGCAACTTCATACGGTTACATGTCAAGGAGAAAGATTGGGAAGGAAGCTGATTGTGAGAAGGGTGGTGAGTGTTGGACTGGGACTCGGGAGATCCTGGTTCTAGTCCCCACTCAGCTATGAAGCTCACTGGGTGACTTTGGGCCAATCACTGGCTCTCGGCCTAACCTACCTCTCAGGTTTCTTGCGAGGATAAAATGGAGGAGGAGGAGGATTATATAAGCTGCTGTGGGTTCCTTGCTGGAAAAAAAGGCAGGATGTACCGGTAAATGTAATAAATAAGAAAGAAAGAAAGAAAATCAGAGAAGCATGTCTTTAACTCTCAGCCCCATCAATGAAAAATGGGCCCCCACTGATTAATCTACCAGGGGGCAGGTTGATTAATTTGCAGATTCAAACTTGCAGACTCTGGTGGTTTTGTTTGCTTTGGCTTAGAAGTGTCCCAGTCTGAGGCCTCCTTTTTTGTTGCCTGTGAAGGACTGCAACCCTTTATTTCAAGATGAGAGATCAAAGGTGCAAAACTGCCAGCCTTGGCTCTGCCGTCTTGACACTGATTCTCTCAGGGCTTTGCACCTATACACTGGATTTAGCACTGAACCACAGAGGAACTACACACACCGTGTGGGGTAGAACCAGGAAAGTTTATTTAAGGTAAACCGATTGCACTAAAAGGTGGGAAATGAAGGAAGGGGAAAAAGGTGGGGAGGCACTTTGGTATACACAAGTAGAGCTACAAAACAACAAAACTAGTTCCTTTACTACCGTATTTTTCGCTCCATAAGACGCACTTCCCCCCGCAAAAAAAACTAGGTGGAAATGTCTGTGCGTCCTATGGAGTGAATACAGTAAAAAAAAATTAAAAAAAAATTTTTTTTTAAAACTTTCCTCTGCTGGTCCAGAGCGCAGGACTCCTGGGCAGGGCGGGGGAAAGCCCCCGCCAAACAGCTGATTCCCGCCGAACAGCTGATTCCCGCCGAACAGCTGATTTAAATTTTTTTTTTTTTTTTTTTTTAATTTTTTAACTTTCCTCTGCTGGTCCGGAAGAGCGGAGGACTCCTGGGCAGGGCGGGGGAAGCCCCTGCCTCTCAGCTGATTCCCCGTGGAACAGCTGATTTAAAAAAAATAAAATTATTATTATTATTATTATTTTTATTATTTTTTTTTTACTTTCCTCTGGTGGTCCGGAAGAGCGGAGGACTCCTGGGCATGGCAGGGGAAGCCCCTGCCTCTCAGCTGATTCCCCGTGGAACAGCTGATTTTTTAAAAATAAAATTATTATTATTTTTATTTTATTTTTATTTTTTTACTTTCCTCTTCTGGTCCGGAAGAGCGGAGGACTCCTGGGCAGGGTGGGGGAAGCCCCCGCCTCTCAGCTGATTCCCCACGGAACAGCTGATTTTTTTTTAAAAAAAATTATTATTATTATTATTATTATTATTATTATTAATTTTTATTATTATTTTATTTTTATTTTACTTTCCTCTGCTGGTCCGGAAGAGCAGGAGGCCTCCTGGGCAGGGCGCCTCTCAGCTGATTCCCCACGGAACAGCTGATATATATTTTTTTTAAAAAAAATTTGGTACCATATGTTAAGTGCGTCTTATGGTCCGGAAAATACGGTATATAGACACCCAGGCACTTACTCTTTGCCTGTGGGGTTGGTCTTCTTAGGGCCTGCCTCAGAAAAAGCCCTACTTGCGCTCCTGCACGTCCAGACAACAACCAAACCCAGGAGCCACTGCTGGCAGTATTGATTTCCCCCCACCCTTTCAGTAGTCCTGCTGTCCTTGGCTAATCAGGATGAACTTCATCTGGGCTAGGCAGGGGAGGGGTGGCTCCTAGGTGTCAGAGGGGTGAATTCCTGATCATGACTAGAGTGCTTGGGGAACATTTGCATGCGAATACATGGGAGACTCCAGCCAGAGCCATCAGAGGAACTAAGTACATTTGCATGAGGTTCCCAGCCTCCAGCTGGGATTACACTTGTTTACACGTGTGTGTGTGTGTGTGTGTGTGTGTGGTGAAGTGTCTGCTTTTCTTCACATTGCCCCTAAAATAACTTGGCGCCCTAAGCAGGGAAATATATTTTCCAGTGCAAAAAGAGGATGTGTGGATCCTCAAAGTGGTGGTGACTGGGGATCACGTTTGCACGTTTCATTCACTTGGATAAAGCTTTTCTTACTGTTGGGGGAAATGCTAAGCGGTGAAATTGTCTGGGCAAAGTTCCCATTTTCAAAGGATAGTGAAGCGACAGTGTCACCTGGTGGACGGGGTGGTGTATTGCAGTTGCGTATTAAGCCACTGTCTCTTGTTGGGAGTAACTTGGGGCACAATCCTATGCATGTTTAGACAGGAAAAAAAAAGTCCCACAACTCTGTCTAAATATGCATAGGATTACACCTTTAATTAATGTATTCTTTCTGCCTTTGAAACCCTCACCGGCTACACAATTGCTTTGATTTATGGAGCACAACCCTGGCTACTTGCATCCCCATTTGGTGCTTGACTACAAGTGAAAGATGCTGCGCCTCCCCCCCCCCAGCACTGTTGCCAAATTACTATCCATGACATTATTTCCATGGCACTTGAATAAGGAGTTCTTTCTTTACTTTCCCACCCCTCTCCTTGGATCTCAGCAGAGCAAGTGGGAGCTCAGCGTTTTGTGACGTGTTACCACATTGCAAATAAGCCCGCCCAAGTTACTGACCCTCCTGTGCAAGAATTCTTATCATTTGTGCCATACAGATTTATTTATTTATAGCTTATTTTTTTAATTCCACCCTTCAGCCAAAAAGGCTCACAAGATGGCTTACAAAGATAAGAAATAAGTCCCTTGCCTGTAGGTGTACAATCTAAAAGACACAACACAAAAGGAAAGGGGATTGGGAAGGAGGAGGAAAAAAAGAAGCAAATTCAGGCTCTAGATTCTTAGCTGCAAAGTTCATCAGGTCATGGGTGCTGCGGAAGGGCTGCTGCTTCCTCTCCTGATGGCCTCAGCAGTGACAGTTGGTAGCAGGAAGGAGATGTCCTGAAAGGAAGCAACGCCGGCCCTACCAAGAGGCAGAGTGAGGCAGTTGCCTCAGGCGGCAGATGCTAGGAGACAGCAACATGGTGTTGGAGGAGAGTGCCGTGTGCGTTACCCCCCTAAACTAGCTCGCAGCCTTCCGGTGCAGTGGAGAATGTCCCGTCACCAGTGCTGAAGGAAGATTCAGCTGCCAGTCCAGTTGCCTTTTGTACATGGAATGGGGAGGGGCGCCATCTTGTTCTTCACCTCAGGCATCAAAAGGTCTTGGACTGGTCTTGAAAGGAAGGCAGGAAGAGAGAACACCACCCAAGTGGATCACTTTCACAAGCATTCCTGCTTAGTTGTCTGGAGCCAATTCTTTGTTAATCCAGGCAGCCAGGCATGTAGCTATTTAGAAGCTGTGCCACTTATAGGACCATTGAGTATATTATGCCTGGCTGTCCAGCCTGGTCTTGGGTTGCCCCATCAGCAGCCTAGTCTGGAAGCTCAGGATCTTAGAGCCCTGCCATGGGGTGTGGAACGATGAAGTGGTGTTTGCACCTTCCCATCATTAGTTTTAACTTTCCAGCCGCTGCCTTCACAAAGAAGACTTTGACTATTTCAGTTGAACGCAGACAATGACTTTCTCGGGAGTCCTCTGTCACGTTCTCCTCTGCTAAAAGCAGGATCTCCCCCACCCCCCTCCCCGCTGCCAGCTCTGCAAAGTTTTAATCTCTGTTCTTCCTTGCAGAACCTCCCAAAATGCTGCGTCTTGCTTCATTGAAAGAATCAGGCGTGCTTCCTTTGGCTGACCCTTGTCTTCTCTTGCAGGCTCGAGCAGCCCTACTTCAATGCCAACGCTCAGTTCTTCCAGGCCTTGAGCCACTGTTCTTCCCTGCAGCGCCTTTGCATCATCTCCCGGAGTGGGACCCTGCAGTCAGACGCCGTGATGTTGTTCATGACCGCTTGCCTTGAGGTCATCATGTGCCACATGTTTACAGGGGAATCTCTCGCCGTTTGCAAAACCCTCCAGCAGTCCCTGATACGAAGGTGAGTGCAGGCAGGAGAAGATATCCACAGGTTCTCCGCGCTGCCACCGCCGCCCCTTTCCTCCTATGTTGTTAATACCGCAGTGAGATTTATTTTTAAGGATGAGATTGGAATAGCTGGTGGGTAGTATCCAATTGGACACTAGTGCTAATGCAAATTACGTTGGGCTAGTGGAAGGGACCTCAAGCTCAACACCAATAGTGTGAGCCGGCACGACAGGTTTTCTGGGGAATCCCATCATGCCAGCTAACACCACTGGTGGTGTGCTAGAGGTCCCTTCCATTGGTGCAACATGATTTACATTGACGCTAGTTCCTGATTGGATACTGCCCCGTTTCTCCCTCCTTGGCTGCAACATCATGACTTGGCCCGGAACACAGGTGCCTTGGCTTCCTCTTCGGACCAACTTTGGTGAGGGCGGAGGTCCTTCCCTCTGCTCTCAGGTGTGCTAAGATGGGGTGGTCAAGACAGATCGGAGTCTCTTGGGAGATCTCTGGGTGATTTGCAGTAGACCAGCAAAGATTTCCTAACTCCCAAGTTGTTCTAACAGTAGCAATTTTTAGGTCCAAATTAGAATCCCTGACCTGTAGTAGCTCAGAGGTAGATTTGTATGTGGAAATGTGGGTTAATTCAGTGTGTGACTCATGTTGTTCAGGAGGTCATTGACTCTACCCTGTGAGCTGCCATTTTGTGTCTGATCTGGTTGAGTAGACCTCAAGGGTTCTAGTGAAAAACAAAGTAGAACAAGCCTCAAGTCTGCCCTCCCCTGCGCTAAGAGGGCACGGTGGCATTTCTGCCCTCAAGTCCTCTCCTGTTTTCTGATCCTGGAAGAGCAGCAAAGAACCACTGTCAGGTTTGTGTGGGGTGAACAGAATGGTGTTGTGGGCCTGATTCCACCCTCACGCTGCCGGTTGACTCTCTCTTGGCTAAACGGTCGGGGGAATAAATCAACCATGTGTCTGTTATTTTTCAAGATAGCTATAAATGCGGATCACCGTCACTGGAATTATTTGAAGCTTACTACCACCTTTGTAAGCAACCCAAGTTTCCAGCCTGGGAATGCAGTGTTGGCTTAGGGCTTGGATACCACCACAGGAGGTCACGTAATGTTGGGCTTCCTATGCTATGGAACAAGGGCAGAGATCCTCAAGCTCGGGAGCCAAATTCAGGCCGGCCCCCTGGAATCCCCCAGAAAGCCATTCTCTCTTCTCCTTCCCCCAATCTCCGATCGTTTGGTGGTTTCTTGGCTTCTCTGCATTTTTTTTTTCCATTCCAAAAGGTTGAAATTCCTCTCCTAAGGCTTAGTTGCTGGCAGTAAGAGCTTGAAGCTAAAATACACTGGTATTTTTGGCTCTGCCCCTTTTGCCTTTGGCCTGGCCCACTGCTGGAAGGCAGCCCCTGAGAGCTTCTCTAAAATTGAATTTGGCCCTTGGACTGAAAAAGATTCGACCCCTGCTATGGAGAGTTGGCATCTGCATAATTTCCATATCCCCCTGCTTTTATACCTCTAATGCCTGATGACCCCCACCCCGCTGCGCTTCTTCACCTCTAATCCTTACAATAAACTCTTTCAAATTGAGCCAACAAATCTGAAGTCCTAACAAGCTGCACATTTATTCCATCCGTGTGATTTACTGACTAGAATGTTGACTTTCTATGTAGGGAAGCCCAGGTTCAAGCCTTGCAGACTGGGCTGTCATTCATTCATTCTTTTATTATATTTGTATACTGCCCAATAGCCAAAGCTCTCTTGGTGGTTCACAAAGATTAAAGCCCTAAAAATACAGTATAATAACGTAATATGAAACCATTTGCCTATAAAAATAGGAAACGATTTTGCACAATCAACGATAAGAATCCCAGGGCCTGCTAAAATTTTTATCATATGCTGTCAAATTCCTGGGAGTAGAGGAAAGTCTTAACCTACCTGACAGAGCATCTCTCCCGTATGAACCTACTTTACACTACGATCCAATGTTGGTGCCAGGCAGACCTCACTGGGGAGATCATTCCATAATTGGGGGGCAACCACCAAAAAGGTCCTTTCCCTTGTTGCTACCCTCTGAACCTCCCATGGAGGCAGCGCTTGGAGAAGGTAATCAGATCGGTTCCGAGCCATGTAAGGCTTTATAGGTCAAAACCAGGACCTTGAATTGGGCTCAGGAATGTACAAGCAGCCAGTGCAAGCGGGTCGAAAGGAGGCTATATGTTCGGACCATCTGGTCCCCACTATTAATCTGGTCACCACATTTTGCACAAGCTGCAGTCTTGGGCAAATGTTATGCAATTAGCTTCACAGGGATGTGATGCAATGCTATAACATTGTTCTGAGCTTTTTGGAGGAAGGGTGCGATACAGCCTTGGAGAAAGAGAACTTTTAAAAGGTGAAGAAGCGCAATTAAGCTAAGGATGAGAACTTGCTGCCCTTCACCCAATAACTAGGGAGACGTTGAATGCTGTTTAGTCTCCCAATAGTTGAATTCAGACCCCTCTGAAGGCATCTTATGTGTGTGTTGGTCAAGGCTTTATATGTCCTTCTGCATTTAAAAGGTATCCCCCCCCCCCCCCAATTTATCCTTTCACGGGCAAGATAGTTACAACAGTGCTGCATTAAACATGACAACACTTTGCATGTCATCGCTCCAGGCCCCTCTTCCACCCCACCCCATCTTCTGTTCCTCAGTTAATATGGGGTGGCTTTTTAATCACTTAAACCATGGCTCACCAGTCAGCACCTGCGGGGACTTCCACCAGTGCCTGTGATGCTCTCTACTCCCTCCCCCCTTCAAACATGTATTTTTAATAAAAACCTTGAAAAACATTATGCTGCCAAGTTCTTCTTCCTGTTCCTGAACTTGCCACTGATCAGCTGCTCAGTGGGCAGGGAGAGAAGGAAAGAGTCGCTTCGTGGCCCCGCCCAGTCTTCCTCTGTCCACAATGCCACATAGACCTTTCCACTTTGAGCTCTCTTTCTCCATTCGCAGCCTCTAGCCTCGCTATTTCTTTCCCTCCTCCCCTCTGAACCACTTTGGGAGTGACTGAGCTTGGGGTCGAGGTAGGGAAAACTTTCTTTCCTTTTGAGGCTGGGGGCATTTTTCTTTCCTTCGGGGCTGTGGAAAGGTGTGCATGTGTGTGTGTCTGGACAGGATGAGCAGAGCACTCTTATGGGCTTACTAGGAATTAATTCCCATTGAGTTCCGTGTAAGCATGCATAGGATTGCAACCTTAAATGGGTATTTTGTTGTGCTTCTGTGGGGTCAAATTTGTGAATTGGCTTTGGCGTTCAGACTCTTCTTCTGCTTGTGCTCAGTTTCTTGAGTGAATTACTTTTCTTTTGACTAGCCAAACCCCCACAGCAGCCATTATGTGGCTAGCCACATTCTCTATAGGAGCCATTTTGTGGTGGTGCCCACAGCAGTTTCTCAAATTTCCGAATGTGCTCGCGGGTTCAAAAAGGTTGGGCACCTCTGGCTTAAGCTGCCACCATGGCAGGGTACCTGTGACCCACTGCTCCTATCATCCTTGACCATTGGCCATGCTGGCTGGGGCTGAAATACAGCAACACCTAGAGGGCCTCGCATTCCCCTCCCCTAATGTAACAGATTAATTGCTGCAAAGTTGAGGCCTTAATAAAATAACGGAACCTGAGATTCTGAGGGCTGAAAGAATTATTGCAGCGTAGTTTGTGGCTAAGAGACTGAGCTGAGAACCAGTAAGGAGTGCTCCACGCACACATGTGCAAAATGTCTCAAATGGTAGCTCGTTTTGTGGCAGCATTGTGCCTTTTAGCTTTGGCACTCTGGTTGTGCTGATTTACCTTGCAAGGTTGTTGTCGGGATTACTTCAGTAATGTTCACGCAGTGCTTTGAACGCTTCAGGAAAGGGCTGTATAAATATGAAATATTACAATTGCATCCAGACAAACCTTGGGGCGCCTTAATCGGCTCGAGAGGAAACTCTGCTTGCAGAACTGCATCTTTCAGCATCGTGCTGCGCTTGGCATTGCAGCAGTTGGGAAACTTGCCAAGATGAGGGCTGTTAAACTCCCCATGATGTCAATGGATTCTTTTTAACAGAGCCCTCTACTATGTCTTAATTGAATTCATCTATGGGGATTTTTTTCCATAAGAATCAGGAATTCCTTCTCCAGTTTTCTCATTCTTTGCCTGTCCAATATCTCATAACAGCACTGAGCTAAACTTTAATATCCTTTTTCCTGTGCTGGCTTGCGCTCTCTAGAAGCCAGATTGCAGCTGTTTTCTCCCATCTCATGCAGGCTTGCCTCCTTCCTCAGTTTTCCCATCTCTGCCTTTCTTTTGTTTTAAGTGTTGTTTTTTAAGTGTGTTTTTTCGTTTTTGCACATCAATGCAAGCGAAGTAATACTCTCCCCTCGCCCCCCTTGGCCCTACTCTATTTCCCTTTGCTTCACGCCATTCTAATGGTAGTATTGAAGGGGGGCGGGAGGAAAACATAACAAGAGCCCTGCTAGATCAGACAAATCCATCTAGTCTGGCATTCTGTCCTCCAGCTGCGGCTGGTCAGATCTCTCTGAAAAGCTATCAAGTGGGGCGTGACGGTGATCACCATTCCCCGTGTTTGTTTGGTCATTGGAGGCAGTTTGCCTTAATTTAGCTTTCGTGGATAGTAGCGCTTGGTAGAGCCATCCTCCGTGAAACTTTTTAAAAAGCCATCTATGCTGGCAGCCATCGCCACATCTTGCGGCAGTGAGTTGTGTGAATCAGCCATGTGTCTTAAGCCCTTTCCTGGTAGCCATAGGCGACGGGGAATCTCATGCAGGCGAGCGGGTGGGCAGGATTCTTTCCTAGCCCTACCTGGAGATGCTGGGGATTGAACCTGGCACTTTCTGTATGCAAAGTGGGCACTCGAACACTGAGCTAGGGTTTCTCCCTGTACTAACCTGCTGGAGTCTGGCTGAGGAGGGATGGAGTGCTCTGCTCCTTCCCCACCCAGCATGGGAGTACAGCGGGCTGCTGGTGGAGGCAGAGAGCTCTCCATCTCTCCTCTGCCAGACCTCAGTGAGCTAGTACAAGGAGAGGCCCTAGCTCAGTGTTCGAGCCCCTGCTTTGCGTGCAGAAAGTCGCAGGTTCAATCCCCGGCTTCTCCAGGTAGGGCTAAGAAGGAATCCTGCTTGAAATGCTGTCTACAATACTGGGCTAGATGGACCAATGTTCTGACTCCTTATAAGGCAACTTCCTATGTTACTTTAAAACAGTGTGGCGTAGTGGTTGGAGTGTTGGACTGGGACTTGGGAGATCCGGGTTCTAGTTCCCACTTGGCCATGAAGCTCCCTGGGTGACTTTGGGCCAGTCACTGACTCTCAGCCTAACCTACCTCACAGGGTTGTTGTGAGGATAAAATGGAGAGGAGGAGGAGGATTATGTAAGCTGCCTTGGGTTCCTTGCAGGAAAAAAGGCAGGGTATAAATATAATAAATAAACAAACAAACAAACAAAACCATTTGTAGGCTACTAACTTCTGTGGGTTTATTTCCAAGGCTGCCATAAAATTGGTGACACCTACATAAGAAGAGCCACACTGGATCAGACCAAAGGCCTATCTAGTCCAGCATTCTGTTCACACAGTGACCAGCCAGCTGCCTGTGGGAAGGGCACAAGTAGCATCACGAATTACTTCGTTTTACTTGCCGATCAACTTCGTTGGGTGATCCTGAGCTCTAGTATTGTGAGTGAGGGGGGATAAAGTTTTCTTTGTCCACTCACTGCATGCCATTGTTTACTTTATAAACCTCTATCAGGCTCTCCTCTCTCTCTCTCTCTCCTCCCCCCCCCCCCCCCGGTCCTGCCTCCTTTCTTTCTCCATCTCAACACCCAGTAACTTTCTAGGAAGTAGCTAACAAACACTGGACAAACTGGCTATAGTTTTAGACTTTAATCTGCCCTCCAGGTTTCTCCCTTGTATTTTCGATGGAGAGGCATTCATTTGAGAGCAACTGCTTTTGCTTATTGATTCTCTACCTTGCTACCATCATCCTCCGTGACCTTGTAATTGTTGTCCTTGGGACTGGGTTTGATGCCATGAAAGATTACAACTTCAAAAGGAAAGCTAAGCGACAGGAGCAGAGTTTCTGTCGAGCTGCAGAGATCCTTGTCCTGAGAGGAGGGCAGCCGCTCTGGCAATGTCTTGTTGGCTGCTCTCACTTCTGGGGGTGGCATCTTCTGGACATCCTTCCGCAAAGCCCTTATTATAACATGGTTTATTTATGTCTCCCAAGAGCAGGAGCCTTCGAAAGCTCAGCGTGTAACTGCATGTGTGCATGCATTTATTATTCACGTATGTGCCATGCCCTTCCTCCGAGGAGTCCACACTTGTCGGTTTTAAACTGCATGTGACCTTTCTGCTGAAAATGGCATTCATGGCGGCCTACCAACAGTTTGTTAAAAGCAACATCCTGGATTATCTCCTGAAAAGGATGTGCCATAGCTCAGTGGTAAGAACACCTGCTTTGCATGCAGAAGATCCCAAGTTCGATCCCCGACTCCCCAAGTCGGGTCAAGAAAAACTCCTGCCTGAAAGCCTGGAAAGCCATTGCTGCCAGACACTGTCGACAATACTGGACTAGATGGAGCAAGGGTCCGCCTTGGCATAAGGCAGCTCCCTGTGTAACTTGCAGGGGGAAAGGGCATATTGCTCACACAATTCTTCATATCACCGCAAGCAAAAGAACTAGGAAAAATGCTTGCTTGCTTGCTCGCTCGCTCGCTCGCTCACTCACTCACTTTCATCCTCACTGTTACATTTCTCCTTCTTCTGAAAAGCAGACATTCTCCCCTGTATCTCCAGGCCCGGTCTCTCTCATAGAATTCACTGCCACACAATTTGGCAATGGCCACTAGCTTGGATGGCTTTAAAAGTGGGTTAGACAAATTCATGGAGGATAAGTCTAGCCAGAGACATAAGAAGCTGCCTTCTGCAGAGTCCATCTAACCCAGTATTGTTGACATGGACTGGCAGTGGCTTTCCAGTATCTCAGGTGGGTTTCTTTCCCAGCCCTACCTGGAGATGCCAGATATTAATAGAGACTCTTCTTAAGAACATAGGAAGCTATCTTACCCCAGGTCAGACTATTGCTCCACCTAGCGCCACTCCCATATTGTGTGATCTGGCTGCCAGCAGCTTTCCAGGTCTCAGGCAGAGAGGGTCTTTATTGTTGTCTGGTACTAGAGACTTTTAACTGGAGGTGCCAGGGACTGACTCTTGGACCCTCTGCATGCTAAGTAGGAGCTCTTACCACTGAGCTATGATCTTCCCCTCTGTCCTGTCCCCCTTCTTCAGAGGTGGCATGCCACTGAACCCCAGCACCTGGGTGTAAGGAGAGGGCTTATTGCCTTCATGCCTTGCTTCCTTCCCAGAAGCAGCTGGTTGGCCATTGGTGGGACACAGAATGCCGGACTAGATAGGCCTTTAATCCTGGAGGGCTGTTAAGTTCTTCTTAAGCGAGTGAATACCACACAAGCCCCACCTGCTGCTTCCCCCCTGCAAATCACTTCCCATCCCAGCTGCTGCTTCCTCCCTGCAAATCGCTTCCCTCCCGTCCCACCTGCTGCTTCTCTCCTGCACATGATTTCCCATCCCACCTGCTGCTTCTCTCCTGCAAATTGCTTCCTATCCCACCTGCTGCTTCTCCCCTGCAAATTGTTCCCCGTCGCACCTGCTGCTTCTCCCCTGCAAATTGTTCCCCGTTGCACCTGCTGCATTTCCCACTGAATCTGCAGCTTGGCCCTAAGCGTCTTTTCCCTGGGTGTGTGTACAATTACATTAGCTGGTTTCCCCTTTAATCTCCCCTAGATGGAGCTGTTGGTTTCTTATTAAAAGCTCCATAACATCTCTCTCTCTTCCCCACCCCCGCACCCCAGCGCTGCAGGGTAAGTATTCTCCCCCCCCATGTCGCTATTTTTTTCACCACAGGAGTTGTGGGGAGCAAAGAATTCCGATGACTTGTGTTAGAGCATTTCTGCACAATCTGTCGGCAAGCGCAAATGCTTAGGAAGAGAGCCCCCCACCCTCCCTCCTGCTAAACGTGTCGGGAAGAGGAGGGCGATGTGAAAAGAAATGTTTATGTTAGCAAGTGTCCTTTTGGATCCCCGGGCTGCATCTTTTTCTAACCTAAGCGGTTGTTATCAAGTGGCAGCATTTGTGGTGCTCCACAGACACTTGTCTTTTCAAGGACAGCAGAAGAGAGCGAGAGAGAACGCTTGCAGGAGCAAACCAGCTTCACCTATAGATGATCAGCAGCTGTAGTGTGTGGCGTGTGTGTGTGTGTAAGTGTAAAAAGCAGCTGATGCCGTGGGAGTCAGGTAGGAGTTGACGTGCCGAATGATGTTTGAGAATGTTGGCTTACGGCAACTCAAACGAGCGCATTCTGCAGAGCGAGGAATTCAAAAGCTGAGCGTTGAGGACCACAGGCAGAATAAGCCCTACAAACGGCATGCCTGGTTTGATCGAACAAGCCGGTCTTAATATTTAGACTCAAGCTTCATTCAGCTTCAGCAGAAGTGGTGTGGGGGCAGCTAGTGTGTGATGATGCCTCACCGTCTGTGTTGGATACTCTGTTGTAAACTGCAGGGGGTGTGGGGGGAGAAAGAAGAGGGCTTGGACTTGTGGGGATGTTGGTGAGCATCATCCAACTTTCAGACCGTTGATGAGGAGCAGGAAAGGTGAGGCTGAGAGAAAAGATAGAGAATTGAAACAGGTGTGCAATCGTAGGAACATAAGAAGACCTCTGCCGGATCAGGCCAAAGATTCCAGCTAGTTCGGCATCCTGCTTACACTGGTGGCCAACCAACTGCTTCTGGGATGCCCAGAAGGAGGCCATAAGCCCTCTCTTACGCCACAGCAAATTGTATTTGGTGATATACTACCTCTGAAAGTGGGGCTTCCGATTAGCCATTATTATTAATAGTTGTTGATAGATGTGGGATAAGAACATGGGAAGCTGCCTTTTACTGAGTCAGACTTTGGTCCTTCTAGCCCAGTATTGTCGACACTGTCTGACAGTAGCTCTTCAAGATTTTGGGCAGGATTCTTTCCTAGTCCTACCTGGAGAAGCCGGGGATCGAACCTGGGACCTTCTGCATGCAAAGCAGGCTCTTGACCATTGAGCTCAATGAGCTATATGGCCCTTGTTCCAGGGGAGCTGTAGTCCAACAACATTTGGAGGGCCACAGGCTCCTCATCCCTGAACTAGTCCCATATTCTCTACTTTGACTAGCAGTGGCCCTCCAAGGTCTTCAGCAGACTCTTCCCCATTACCTGCTGCCCAAGATCCTTTTAACTGGAGAAACCCAGGATTGAACCTGGGACCTTCTGCATGCCAAGCATGTGCACTGAGCTGCAGCCCATGCCTCCATGATATTTGTCCTGGAAACTCATAGGAACATAGGAAGCAGCCTTATACTGAGTCAGTCCCTGGGTCCATGTAGCCCAGTATTGCTGACGCTGACAGGCAGCAATGGCTCTCCAGGGTTCCAGGCAGGAGTTTTTCCAGCCCTACCTGGAGATGCCGGGGATCGAACCTGGGGCCTTCTGCATGCAAATCAGGCCCTCTACAACAGACCACTTCCTCCTCCTCCACCTCCATCAATTTTTCTCTAATCCCATTTTAAAGCCATCTGAGCCAGTGGCCAACACTACCTCTTGTGTCAGTGAATTCCGTAGATTAAATTTCACACCATGTAAAGGAGGGCTCTTGTTCTGTCTGTCTCGATTCCACTGCCAATTAGTTTCATTGGGTGATCCTGAGCTCTAGTTATATGAGAGAGGGAGAAAAACCTTCACACCATGCTAAATTTCTTGCATATCTCTACTGCACAGTGCAAAGAGCTTTGTCCAGACTACAGGGTCAGGACCCTCGAGTGAGGTGGGTCACACTAACACACACACATACTCTTTATGTATATTTTAGGACTTTTGTTTCAACGGAAGGCACAAAACTTGAGAGAGGGAGAGTTAAATGTGGGCTCCAGGTCTGAAAGGTCTGGAGATAATGAAGGTCTCTAAAGAAGCAGACACTGCCTTCATGTTACATGCTTTTCCCTGCAACCATGAGGGACAGGAATGTGTTCTTTTTCAAAAGAAGAGGAGACTGAGGGGAGATATGATAGCACTCTTCTAGTACTGGAAGGGTTGTCACACAGAGGAGGGCCAGGATCCCTTCTCGATCATCCCAGTTTGCAGGACACGGAATAATGGGCTCAAGTTACAGGAACCCAGATTCCACCTAAACATCAGGAAAAATTTCTTGACTGTTAGAGCAATAAGACAATGGAACCAACTACCTAGGGAGGTGGTGGGCTCTCCCACTCTGGAGGCATTCAAGGTGCAGCTGGACGGCCATCTGTCAGGGATGCTTTGACCTCGATTCCTGCATTGAGCAGGGGAATCCAGCCCATGATTCAAATAAACAACTGTGGATATCTCACTGGGCCAGATCCAGTGCGCACTCAGAACATATGGTTCAACTTTCATCTGGGTTTTTGTGGCATAAATCTGACTACCCAGTCGCTGTCTGCTACCTTTCCTTGCATCTACTGGCTTCACGGCATGCTCCTCTCCACTCTGCCTGGCAGTGGCACTCCAGGGCCTTGAGCAGAGAGACCTCTTTCCCACCACCTGCTGTCTAACCTGGAGATGCCAGGGATTGAACCCGGGGACCTTCTGCGTGAAAGGCTGGTGCTCTTGCCACAGAGCTACAGTCCTTCCCCTGACCCTTCAAGCCTCTCCTATTTCCCTGCCTCCAGCACTTCAGTTGCTTGTCCTGTGCGCACGCACACCCCGATCCAGTTTGCCTCTTGAGAGTGACGTCAGCCTTCCCCTGTGGATGGTGATTTCGTCTGGCCCTTTGATTTGGCAACTTGGTCAGGGCGCAAAGCCCTTTCCATGTGCAACACCAGCCTTTGAGCTGTGCTGCTTTACTCACTCGAGGAAAAGCAGGGGGAGGAGCTGTGCAGAATTGCCTTCAGGTCTATTTTCTGGCACTCTGTGTCCCTTCGAAGCCTTCCTGGTCCATTGGTCCAAGCCTCTACCTGCTTGGCAAGATCATCCCACAATTTCACTGTGTATGTCCAGAATAAAGAAAGTCCGTGTCAGACCTGGCATCCCAGAGTCCCAGTGGATGCTGGACCTAGCCTGCCTGGGCCGTGAGGTTTGTAGGGTAGGGTAGGGTATGAAGCTGGCTGCTCCTGCCCCCAATTTAGAGCCCAGATGTTCTGTTTTCAGGCCCGTCTCTGCTGCTGGTGAGCTGCATGGCAGTTGAACACCTTCTGCTCCTCGGTCTCTGCCAGAGTTGAGCCAGAGGCAGCCATCAATGGGGAGCCAAGAGCTTGGAGGGTTGAACCAAGAATCGGGAGGTCAAGCCAGAGCCAGGAAAGACTCTCCTTCCCACAGGCAAAGTCCTAAGCTGAGCCTGGGAAGCTGCTTTAGACTGAGTCAGACCATTCGTTCATCTAGTTCAGTGTTCTCTATGCCAGCCTTCCCCAACCAGGTGTTTTTTGGACCACAACTCCCGTCAGCTAACCCAGGCAATGGTCAGGGAATTATGGGAGTTGTCATCCAAAATCTCTGGAAGGCACTAGGTTTTGGAAGGCGGGTTCATGCCGACTCTCCAGGTTTTCAGACAAGGGTCTTTCCCAGCCCTACTTGGAGATACCTGGGATTGAACCTGGGACCTCATGTGCACCACCACTGAGCTATAGCCCCGGCCCAAAGGAAGGGAAGTTTTCTGAGCCCTTCCTGTTGGAGAGAACCAATGGCCAGCCGGGGTGTGTGGAGCCAGTCCAGTGCCTGGGAACCTTTCTTTGCCTAGGGAGAAGCTCCATCATATAGCCCCAGTGGGCCACTGTGCACAAGGACTGTGGGTTGCCGGATCCAGCCGTGGCAACTCCTGACGATCTCTCTTGAGAGCCAAGTAAGCCAGGCATCTACTTTGTGCTGGGTCTCACTCTCAAAGCAATATGAAGCAAGAGTAGATGATGGTGCCTCTGAGACAGGTACAGAGTGCATTTCCCTCCTCATTGGGTCAATCAAGAGAATCCCCCAAGCAGCAGGGGAATTCCGATGACTAGTCTCCAGGTCCAGAGGGTGGTGTTTCCATTGCCTTTCCTAGAAATGCAAGCAGCGCTGCCTGTAAACTAAAAGGCAAGCTTTTTCTTCTGCCTTCTTAGCTTAGAGTCCTTTTATTCTAGCTCTATCTCCTTCACTTGTCCTAACCTAAACAATTCCTCCCAGCTCCCCACTCCCCCCATGCTGCGGCTATCACACCCTTAAAATATTTATCTTCCTTCCCTCCCCCGCCGCCCACTCCCTTTAATTGTCGTTTAGTCAAGCTGTAAATATTTAATTCTTCTGTGTGTGTGTCCCCCCCTCCTAGAGTTAGTCCCTCTAGCTCATTAATCATCCCTGGCTCCTCTTCTCTGAAATGGCCTCTCTTGTTCGGCAACCACTTTCTACCCAGATGCTCCTGAACTCAGGCTTTTATTCCTCCGGGTTTAGCCTTGGACTCTGGATTGCGGCTGTGAATATGGTCTCTCCCTGGGCAGGCAGCACTTTTAAAACCTTGCAGGCGGAGGGGTTCACTACCTGCTCTCTGCTGAACATGGGGAGAACTGGAAAATGAGACTCTCTTCCCCACACCCCATGTGACTGGGTTCAGTTCACACATTGGCTGGGTTCAGGCAACTTGATAACCCACACTCAAGGGTTGAGTATGGGTTGTCATTGATCCACGTGCTGTTGAAACCTGGGTTATCATGTTGTCTGAACCCAGCCGCGCTAACAAATCATGTTTTGTTAACCATGAACAACCCATGAAGAGAACCCATGGTTTGTTGTTGGGTTGTGAACTCTGGGTTGTTCACCATGGTTTGTTATCTCACCTGGCCTGCTGGTCTGCGACCGTAATAAACTGACTGGCTATCTCACCTGGGTTCAGACAACATGATCATCTATGTTTCAACAACAACCCATGGTTCAGTGACAACCCACACTCAAGGGTTATCGTGTTGTCTGAACCCAGTCATTCTTTGCTGCTTGCTTCTAACAAACATACCTAGGAGGCAGTGCTGCTTCCTTGCTAATCATATGCTGTATTAATAGTGTCGGGCCCAAATTTGGACCTGAAGCACACGTTTGGGTCCCTAAAGTCAGTTGCTGAAGCTGTGGGGCATCCTTTATTAGTATTTAATCAATTTATATATAACTTACCATATCTATCTATTTATTTATTTATTGTATTTATACCCCGCCTTTTTTCCTGCAAGGAACCCAAGGTGGCTTACATAATCCTCCTCTCCATCTTATCCTCACAACAATCTTGTGAGGTAGGTTAGGCTGAGAGTCGGTGACTGGCCCAAAGTCACCCAGTGAGCTTCATGGCTGAGCGGGAACTAGAACCTGGATCTCCGGAGTCCCAGTCCAACACTCTCACCACTATGCCATCCAGTTTACAAGTTCAGAAATTAAAATACATCATAATAAAAACTAAAGGTCATCAGTCACAATGTTTAAAATATTAAAAACCAAAATTAACAATGTGATAAGTAATAGATAATTAATAGCTGGGCAGCACAATCACTCAGGGAAGGCTTGAGTAAAGAGAGAGAGGTCTTTGAACAGGCACCTAAAACACACCACACTTGGCGCCTTCCGAATACCAAGGGGGAGGAGGACATCCTATAAGGTGGGTGCCACCACCGAGAAGGCCCACTTCCAATTTGCCTCCAGATGGCCGATCTGCAAGTCATGGTGCAACCAGCAAGGCTGCCTCCAATGATCTGTATCGTGGGATCCATGCTAACCTCCTGGGAGTCTGTTACTCCTGTCCTCTTTCTGACTTGGCTCTGTCCCATGGCAGGCATACTGCCATTTTTGAAACATGTGTTCCTTGCCATGGTACTACAAAAGCTGAAAATATATTCTGTGTGTGTGTATACAGAAGCTGGGGAAAGAAATAAAAAGGAGCACCTATTTGGTGCTCATGTCCCAAGTGCTGGCCACTTGGTAGCCTCCCTCAATAATCGGTTGCCCGGATGGAGGGACTGTGGCAGATCCAGGAGCTGTTAGAGCAGGTAGTGGCTCTCTGGGGTCATCTGATTCTCAGCACCAAGAGGATTCTGGGTGGTGGTGCAACTATCCCGACTCAGCGCAGTCTGCAGTTCTGTTTTTTCCACCCAGGAAGTAGGAGGTGATACCTTGGGCTCCCGGTTGAAGCTACACAGCACCCGAAAACAGCAAGTGCCTCCATGCTATAAAGCAGGGGTGCAGAGCCCCTGCCCTGGGAGCCGAATCTGACACTGTGGTTCCCCGGGAGCCCCAGCCCCCAGTTCCTTGGAGGTTTCAGCTTTTATGCAGTTTCTCTCATTCTAAAAGGTAGACCTGCCCCTACCAAGACTTAGTTATTTGGCAGTAAGAGCTTTAAGCTAAAACATGCTGTTGGTTGGGGTCTTTTGGCCCCGCCCCTTTTGCCTTCGGACCCGCCCACCACTGGAATGTGGCCCTCAAGAGTTTCTCCGAGATGGAATGTGGCCCTCGGACTGAAAGAAGTTCTGCACCCCTGCCATAAAGACTGGGGGTTGGCTCTTGGGACTGCATTCATTTTAGAAGCAGGGAACTTATTTTTCTGTATTTTTCTCTTTCCCTCGCTCAGCCCTCCTCCTCCTTTACTCCTTCCTGACCTTGAAAGAGCTGCTGCCGTTGTTCTCCAGTGCAGCTTGCGACGAGCCCACCGTTGGCATGTTAGCTGCCAATCCCTCTTTGCTAGCCTAAGCATGTCTGCTGGCCGGGTCTCCACCTCCGATTGCGGAAGGCTTAATGTATCGCTCGGCTGGCGTAGTGAATCATTTAAGATCTCGTTCCAGCTTTCATTGTCTGTTTGGCTTCCTGCTCTCTTGGAACCCTCGAATCAGCCTGTCAGTTTGAATTAATAATAAAATGCTGGGGCCGCCTCCTTGGCTTGCCTTACTTGAGGATTGGAGCACTTGTTGAAATCTGACTCTGTTGTGTCTGCGGGGCTGACGACCTTCCGCTTGCAGTGGGACAGGGAAGGAGTGAGGGCAGCTGGAAAAAATTGAGAGATGAGCCCTGCAGATCATTTGTGTGTCTTATTTAATGAGTTGCTTGCTTATCTATTTGGGGAGTGTGTAAAGCACATAGATAGATCCACCTTTTCGTCCTATGGGTATGAATGAGAACCACCTTCTCATCCCAAGGTGTCTGCAACTGGTAGGTGAAGGGGATGAATGGTTAAACTCCCCCCCCCCTCCAATATCCCACACCTGGCACAGTCCCTAATCTACCGTATCTTCCAGCACTTGGGACAGAGGTTTAAGGACCATGGAAGTGAGCAAGGTCCATCCCTCAGTCACGCTGAGGGATGGACAGCTCTGTTGGCTGAGGGAAGGCACCAAAGCATATAGCAGCCCCTGCTTAATAAGCACGCCAGTGTGGTGTTGGTGGTTTGAATTGTTCGACTTTGGGATGACCTGGGTTCAAATCCCTGATCAGCCTTGAAGCTCAGTGGGTGACTTTGGTCCAGTCATGCACAGTCTCGGCCTGGCCTACCTTACAGTGTTGTTGTGAGGTTACAGTGGAAGGTGTGTGTGTGTTGGGAAGATGTTGTGTCCTCTTCTTTGAGCTCCTTGGAAGGAAGGGCAGGAAGGGAATAAAAATAAATTTCACACTCAGTCAGGTTGAGAGAAACCCCTCCAAATTCTGCAGGCAGCAAAAGCCAGGTCCTGTAATTGGAGTAAAAGATGCAAAGCTCTTCCACATATTCTAGTTGCGTTTCTAATTTTTGCAGTACTTTTGGCTAGGACTGCCGAGGACATCAGGGAAGCATTTAGAAGGTGGTAAATAGAAGGAGCAACAAGGAGGACAGAGAGTGCAGAATCCAGCGTCTCTTGACCTCTGGAAGCCCCATCCAGGAGTTGCTAAAGTACACTGCTAATAGCACATAGTTCCAATGGACCGCTGGCAGCTGTGCATGCATCCAGCTGGGTCTCTTGAGAAGTACGCCTTGTTTTGCACCAGGGACGAGACATGTGCATAGTGCTCCTGCAAAGCAAATGGTCATTGCCTGCCTGAGGCAAGCTTCTTCTGCAGCCCGTTCCTGGTTTGAGATAAACCAAGGAGCCAGTGGTGCCTACCACTTGCTTCTGGGTTAAGGATTCGTCTCCTGCCTGACAACCTGAGCCTCTTCTGGGTTTCTTGAGCCCTTTGCAGATGCTCCTCGCCTGTTAGCAAAGTGGACAGGGAGACCTTTTTCTCTCTCATAAGACTAGAACCCAATGGGGTCATCTCTTGAACCTGATTGCTGGGAGATTCAGGACAGATCAAAGGAAGTGCTTCTTCACACAGCGCATAATTAAACTGTGGAATTCACTTCCACAAGATGTTGTGATGGCCACCAATTTGGACAGCTTTAAAAGGGGATTGGACAAATTCCTGGAGAAGAAGGCTATCAATGGCTACTAGTCCTGATTGGCTATATGCTTCCTCCGGAGTATCGGAGGCAGTATGCCTATGTACTCCAGTTGCTGGGGAACACGAGTGGGAAGGTGCTGTTGCACTCATGTCCTGCTTGTGGGATCCTGTGGGCAGCTGACTGGCCACTGTGTGAACAGAATGCTGGACTAGATGGACCCTTGGTCTGATCCAGCATGGCTCTTCTGATGTTCTTAGCAAGCTTTTCTCCAGAACCATTGTGAAGCACTTTGCGAAGGTGCTGTAGGTACAATTAACCCCCGTCATGAGAGCTAGAAACTTGCTTAGGTTCTCAGACCTCTGAATATGCTCTCAAATGTGTATGTTCCAAGAAGCAGAACACCATTTGGTCAAGTATGCTATTCAATCCCCTGTCCTATGTCTGCTAGCTTCTCTGCAGTCAGGCCCTGAGCCAGGAAGGGGAGGTGGCCATAGCTTAGTGGTAGGGCCCCTGCTTTGCATGCTGAAGGTCCCAGGTTCGATCCCCAGCATCTCCAGATAGGGCTTGGAAAGAGTCCTGCCTGAAACCCTGGAGAGACATGGCTACCAATCAGTGTCGACAATGCTGGGCTAGATGGACCCAGGGTCTGACTGGAATACTAGAGCAGCTTCCTATATTCCATTATACTTCCACCTTTTCACATGTGCTCTATGGAAGGAACTCTGGGAAGGGATTGTGGTTGGCACAGGTCACAGGGCAGTGGAATGATGCAGTGGGGGGCCTTCCATGGCTCCTCTCTCTTTCTCTCCCCCCTCTTCCTCCACATCAGAAGCTTTGCCGTTGCGCCTTGTTTTTGTAAACGTGTGCCACTATATACGCAGGAGGGGAGGGCAGAACAAGAGGCATCAACCGTCACAGTAATGTGTTTCCCAAGTAGAAATTAAGTGTAATTGGCCAATTATTGAAATAACTTCTTAATTTGCGGAAGATGTTGGGAAACAACTTCCCTGTGTGTTTGAGCTTGTTGTGGCAGAACCCAGCCTTGAGACATGGTTGGGCTGTTTTGGTTGCTTTCCTTTGATCCTTGCCCTCTCCAGGCGCCCGCTCCCGGTTGGCTTCTCGGGATGTGGTTATTGGGTATCCTACTTGGCGCTTGTCCAGTGCCATTTATCCAGGAAACCTGAAGAGTTTTCCCCCCTGTAAGAATTCACCACAATGGCATCACTGGCAGCCAGTGGATAATTGAGCTAGCAGAGAGAGACAGAAATACGCCCCTCTGTATCCATGGAGGCATTCTTTGAGCCTGGGTCAAAGTTTCCCATGCGTGAGGCTTGGCACCTGTGTACCAAACCAGTGCTTGTAATGAGTTATTTCTACACCCAGGGCCTACTCCTAATTTTCTCCCCCCTACCCCCCCCACCTGGAAGTAGCACTAGGATGACTTGAATAGGGTTGTGGTCCTTGAAGGATACTGCTACTGAAGGACTGTGCTAGAATGTTTTAGGGTGCAATCCTATGCACGTTTAGACAGAAGAAAAGGCCTACAACTCCCAGCATGCCCCAGCCAGTTAAATGTGCATAGGATTGTACCTTTAGTTGTTAATGCAAGGGATGGGGAGATCACAGTCAAGGTTATGAAACCTGATTGTGGTGTCTTGGATTCAACATGGCATCGTTTTGTCTTGGATTCAACATGGCATCGTTTTCCCCCACTAAGAGACCAGGATAGCTGATGGCAATAAGTTGACTGCAAATTGAGGCCTTGTGCATATTGGGTTTTCTATCTAGTTGATGGTTTTATTTATTTGGAATTCTGCCCCCTCCACCAAAATCAGGCTCGTGTGTGTGTGTGTGTGTTTTATTTATTTATTATATTTATACCCCGCCTTTTTTCCTGCAAGGAACCCAAGGCGGCTTACATAATCCTCCTCCTCCTCCTCCTCTCCATTTTATTCTCACAACAACCCTGTGAGGTAGGTTAGGCTGAGAGTCAGTGACCGGCCCAAAGTCACCCAGTGAGTTTTATGGCTGAGCAGGGAATAGAACCCGGATCTCCCGACTCCCAGTCCAGCACTCTCACCACTACGCCACACTTGCTTACATACATACATACATACATGTATGTATGTATGTAGGCAGGCAGGTGGGCCCACCAGCAACAAAATGATGAAACGTATTCTCACCTCCTAATAGGAGTACTCCTGATTAGGGTGCCAGCCGTCCATGCCCTCCTCAAGCAAGCCATTCCATTTTTTTTCCTTCCTTCCTTCTTCCATTTTTTCCCAACTGATGGTCAATGTGCCATAACTACCAAGCATGCTCAGTCCTCTGTGGGGTGCTTTTGTCTCCCTAGGCCTTTTTGTGGAAATATTTTTTGTACTTCCACAAACCTCCGGGTTCTCCTGAGAATGCTGATAGCTCCCTCTTGTTTCTCAGTGGCCCCATTTTGTCTACAATCCTGTCCACACTCACCACTGGAGTGTGCTATTGAAAGGAGTGACATCTGATGAGGAGCCTGCCATGTAGCCAGGGCTCTGTGTGTATTCTCCCGCCATTCCCATCACACATGTGGAATTTGGTGACCCCGGAATTTCAGCTTTGATTATCTCCTACCCTCCTAAAATTTTCTTTCTTTTTTTGTTTTTTTTAATGGGTGCAAAAATCTGCCAGGTGAAGTGTTGGGCTATAGCACAGATAAGCAGGATTTCAAGTATCTGTTCACTGTATGGCACCTTCTGCCCTCACCCCAGGGACTAGCAGAGGTGAAGGCAGTGATGCAAAATCACATGTATGGATCAGCTTAACTTCCATATTTGCACAGCTCTCAAAATTTAGGCATTTTGTCCAGCCCAGAGTAGACCCAGTGCTGAATGTAACTACAGTAATACCTTGGATTGCAAGTAACTTGGTCTGAGAGCGTTTTGCAAGACAAGCAAAAACATTTTTAAAATTTTGACTTGATAAACGAGCAAGGTCTTGCAAGACTCGTAGGGATGTAACCGCTCGCCTTGAGCAGGCGTAGCAGGCTGAAATCGGCCCTGCTTACGCCCGCCAGAGACTCGCTTTGATATAAGAGTGTTTTGGATTACAAGCACGTTTCTGGAACGAATTATGCTCTCAATCCAAGGTATTACTGTATAAGTAATTTGTAGTGTGCTTAGACTGCTGGAGGAGCTCTTAACTTGCTTTTTAAACAGAAATCCACCATATTGAATGTTTGCGGGCATTGGGCTGATCATGGGCTCCCTACTTAAATACGATTTGGGGGCAGGCTCAGACCTATCGAAATCTATATTTGGGGTATGAATCGGATATTATGCTTGCAGATCTAGGCTTTGGCAGTATCCCACTCTCTCATAGCTTCCTCAGAAGCCTCCCCCCCCCCCCCCCGGAATCCTTACTGGATACTCCCCCCACCCCCCTGAGATGTGCCAATCTGTAATTGGGAGGAGATTGAATGCGATTAGGGGGCTCCCAGCAGTCTTAGTCCTTGTGTTCCCTGAAGGAAGTGGCATGACTGAATGTTCCTCCATACCAAATAAATAAATAGTCTCTGTACATAGAAGTCTTGCATGTTAGGCTGGGTAGAAATCTTCTCCCTGACGTCCTGGTTTTCTGTATGCAAGGGACTCTTCAATATGAAGGCACATTCCAGAAATGCTAGTTTTTGAAATTCACTTTGACCGCACTGTTTACAATCCACTCCCCCCCCCAGCATGTTGACAACGTGGGCAGTGTCCACGAAAGCTTATGCCAGAATAAATGTGCTCGTCTATAAGGCGCCACAATACTCTTTGTTGCTTTTTTGCTGCAACAGACTAACACGACAAAGCCTGGAGTTTATGAAATGTGTTTTGATACATCTATAACCATTTCTATATATATTGACTTGTTTTTACTCTCCCTGCAAGCTGCTTTGAACATCGTTATGGAAAAAACAACATATAAATACACTAATAATTATTATTCAAAACCCCATCCTATGAGTGCCCCCCCACCCCCAGTCTGACTTTAATTTATTTAGTTTAAGGCATTTCTTAGCTGCTTTTCAAGTCCACAATTTTGTGATGAGAATTGCGGCAACCCAGACATAGGCTTACCATTTTTATGGAGAACTTGGGTTTTCTCGGCTCCCATCAGTTCTTTATTTTAGAGTGGGTTTATAGCCTCTTTTGAACATTATTATTCTGTATGCATTAATCCTGAATAACAGCACAGCTGGGTTCTGTCCTTGCAGTCACCAAGCGAGATGAAGAGAGTCCTCATTCCACACCCTGCCAGGCGCTGCTGTGATAGAGTGGAAATAATCCACCCCTTTGCCACATTTCACTCGTCTCAAATGCACGAGCCACAAACATGTTAAGGGTGGATATGAAACGTAAGTAACTGTGAGAGTGTGTCTGAGGCTGCAGGCCGGTGAGTAGATCTGATGACAATGTAATCGTTTTTTATGAGTGTGCAAGGGAAGTTGCGCACATTACAGGGCAAGCACCAGTATGAATAGCAACATTCTCAGGTGAGATAAAGATTTGTGGACCTGTATCCGTGTAGACACCTCTGGGACCTCACAAGCCAACACCATAGAAGATGTGACCAAGATTCAAAAGGATCTAGACAGGCTGGAATGCTAGCCGAATCTAACAAGATAAGATCCAACAGAGATAAATGTAAAGTCTTGCATTTAGGTACAAAAAATGGAATACACAAGTATAGGATTGGGGTGACCTGGCTTGGCAGCAGTACATGTGAAAAGGACCTAGGTGTCTTAGTGGATCACAAACTGAATATGAGCCAGCAGTGCGATGTGGCAACTAAGAACGCTCATGTAATTTTGGGCTGCATTAACAGAAGCATAGTGTCCAGGTCACGGGGAGGAATAGTTCCACTCTGTTCTGTGTTAGTCAGGCTTCATTTGGAGTAGTGTGTCCAGTTCTGGGCGCCCCATTTTAAGAAGGACATTGACAAGTTGGAACGTGTCCAGAGAAGAGCAACCAGGATGGTGAGGGTGGCTGGAATCTAAGTCCTATGAGGAACAGTTGAAAGAGCTGCGTATGTTGAGCCTGGAGAAGAGAGGATTAAGGGGAGACATGATTAGCGGTCTTCCAGTATCTGAAAGGCTGTCAGGCAGAAGATGGAGCAGACTCATTCTCTGTGGCTCCAGAGGGCAGGACTAGAACCAGGGTGGGGATTGCAGAGAGGCAGTCTTTGGCTAAACATTAGGAGAAACATCCCAACAGTGAGCAGTGGAAGAGACTGCCTTGGGAGGTGGTGGGTGGTGGAGGTATTTATGCAGAAGCTAGTTGGCCATCTGTCAGGGATGCTATAGCTGAGCCCTGCAGTGCAGAGCCTGGACTGAGCAGCGGGTAGGACTAGATGATTTCCAAGGTGCCCTCCAACTCTATGATTCTATGTTTGACGTGAGGAATGTCAGTGTACATGCAGCTGTTGTGCTTGCAGCATAAAAGTGTGCGGTGCTGCCCAGGGTTTGTGGGCACCAGCTCAAGACTGAGCTCTCTTAATCAGCTGTAGGTAACTAGGATGCTTTGTGTGTAATACTCATTGCTTAGCATGGTTATGTTGACTGGAAAGTGTGACGCTCACTTCTACTCTTTACATTGCAACCCATCCTTGAAAGTAAGCCCACAAGTTAGGACACATAGGATCATAGAGTTGGAAGGGCCCTATAAGGCCATCGAGTCCAACCCCCTGCTCAATGCCGGAAACTAGAGGAGGGGTCTCCCATCCAAGTAATAACCAGGCCTGACCCTGCTTAGCTTTCCACGCTCAGATAAGCTGAGCCAGCGTGAAGTTGCTAGTCCACAATCCCACCTGCCACCTGTGCATACCTATCTTTGGACAAGAATCTTGTAACAACTTTCAGAGGGGTAGCTGTCTTAGTCTGTTGCTGCAAAAACAGCAAAAGAGTCTTGTGGCGCCTTAAAGACGAACACATTTATTCTGGCCTACATTTTCATGGATTATAGCCCACTCCATCAGATGTATGAAGCCACCCTCAAATTTGCAGGTAGATATACACTTTCTGGCAGTGGGGGGCGGCTGTGTTGTCAGAGGGAATCAACATGCAAAAAGGGCAGACTGTTGATTGCCTTAACAGTCGCCATTCACAACATTTTGTTGGGTGATAGCACAGACATCATTGCAAGGTGAACCAATTAACATTCGTATGTGGCATGATTTAAAAAAAACCCAAAAAACCTCCTTCAAACTACAAGAGTAAAGTTGCATCTCTTTATGAATTGTACTTCAGCAATTTCTTGTTGATATCCGTCTTTGGAATTTATTTATTTATTTATTATATTTATATCCCACCTTCCCCCCCACTAGGAACCCAAGGCAGCTTATATAATCCTCTTTTTCTCTGTCTTATCCTCACAACAACCCTGTGAGGTAGGTCAGGCTGAGAGTCAGTGACTGGCCCAAAGTCACCCAGTGAGCTTCATGACCAAGTGGGGACTAGAACCTGGATCTCCCGAGTCCCAGTCCAACACTCTAACCACTACACCACACTGGCTCTCCTTTGTTCAAGAATGGCCACCCTAAGATCATTGACAGAGTGTTGACTGGGGGTTGAAATGTTTCTGAACGTTGCCATTCCTGATGTCAGATTTGGGTCTATTTATTATTTTACGTAGAGAAGCCTGTCTGTCCTATGTAGAATGCTGGCAAATGATGACATATCGGCGGCAGCCACAGCGGTGGTGATAGTTTAAATAAAGCCTCCCTCTCCAGTCACCTGAACTCTTATTTGTGTCAGGCGGGCAACTCTTTCGAAGCCTGATGTAATCCGAGTGCCAGAGACCAATTATGAATGTTATACTGTTAAAGATCAATTCCAAAATCTATATTAATGTAATATCTTTATTGCGCCAATCAGAAGATCAGAAACAATGTGCAAGCTAAATATCCGTTTAACATTTTGCAGGCAAAGCGCTCAAGAATCTTGAGTGTGTTCCAGAAGGCCAAGAACTTAATGCATTTATTTAAAGAGAGAGGGTATTCTCCCTTTTGTACCTAAATTAAATGCATTAGCTGGACCATACACACATAGCCCTCCAGTTGGATCATCCATTCATTCAATGGAGTGGGATTCTTTCCAGGTTTTAGCTTAACGCATTTTATTTTTTTTTGCTGAAGTTAGCATATTGTCTACCGGATCTCTATCTAATGGATTCCTAGCAAAATTATACTTGGGTCACCTGGCAGCTCCTTTCATATTCTCTTTTTGAGAATCAACTGGTCTGTCTTTCTTCTCTTCTCTTCTCCCCCCAAATCTAAGAATCTTAAGGCCAGAATGAATCTAACAAATAATTTGGCATTCCATACGCCATCCTCGTCTCCTGCAGTTTGATGCGCGGCATGCTGTTTAACCCCATTTACGAGGGTATTCTTGGCCAATGTTCAATGCAGGGATAGGCAACCTGGGGCCCTCCAGAGGTTTTAGACTAAAACTTCCATCAGCCCCAGCTAGCAGGACCAGTGGCTAGGGATCATGTGAGTCCAGAACAGATTGGGGAAGGCTGCTCTGTGGGCTGGGGTTCACCTTATTCGCGGGACTGCTCCTGAAAACAGCAGCCCCGTTCCCTCTCCCTCTGTAACGTCTAGCACAGCACGCCCCATTTATTTTATTTATTTGCATTTATTTATCGCCCATCTGGCTGGCAAACCGGCCACCCTGGGCGATGTACATAAGATAAAAACAGGATAAAATACATTAAAACAGTATAAAATTTTAAAATCTTAGCCCACCCCATATTCCCGCCTGAATCGTGATGTCACGATGTCGCCATGTTATGTCTCTCTCTGCCCCGCTCCATCAGGAATGCGTGGTGCAATGATTTGGGGACATCCGCTAAGCATGTGCTACAGAGGGGGAGAATTTGGCATGGGGCCGCCAGTTTTGGAGGGGTGGCCCCATCTTTCTTCGACCATGTAGTCCCGCTCTGTTGTGTGGGGGGTTTCTTTACTCAAGAAAGGAAACAGAGTTGCGAATTTCAGTAAGGGAAGTAGTGAGGACCTGCAACCTCTGGCTGGCTTCCCTCAGGGCAGAAGTGTAGCCAGAGCTGTGGCATTCACCTGCCCGCATCCACATGCCTGCAGGCTTTCCTGGCGTGCTGCCCACTTGAGGGAGGCGGATCATGTTTGAAACCCATCCAGGTGTGGAGGAAAGGGCCAGCTTCCAGGGAAAGATTAGAGCAGATAAGTCCTCACAATGGTAGGCAGTTGTTTTCTCTGTGGTCCTCCCAAAGAAGTCAGCCTCCCCCCCCCCCCCCCCCGTGACAGAACCCACACACATTTCCAATATTTATTTGGGGGAGAAGGAGAAGTGTGCTTTTAGCAGTTTGGGAAAGAATTAACGTTGGCCGAGGGAGACTGTGCCGTTGTCGGACAAGTGACAAGAGCCCCGTGGTATTTTCTTCAAAGCTCCAGTTGCCGCAGCTTCCCCTTCCCCTGCTGAAACAGACGTGACCCACACTTGTCCCCTCTGGCGATCAATACCAAATATTTTAACTTGCTTTGTATGTGTGCGCTTTCTCTTTCCCAGCATGCCTTATCTTCAGCCTCCTGCTGTGTGTCCTATTGCCTCCCTATGTGGCTATCATTATATTGGGCTTGCTGTCTAAGCCAGCTTTAAATTATTATTTTTTCCCTTTCCTTTTGGTAAATATTGTGTATGGATTTAACTGCAGCAGTCCTTTTCTTTGACTCTGCAATTACAACCCTGCTGGTGCAGTGCCTTGTCTTCTTGCATTAATTCCACATCCACAGTTGGCAGGGGCTGGGTGGGTCAGGGGCGGAGGGGGAGATTTATGGTGGTCCACTTTTTTGTTTTAATAAGGTAAAATTAGTGGCATGGCAGAAAATCAGGGACAAAAGGTATTAGAGTTGTGGAAGGGAGCCAGAACTGAGGGGGGCAATGAATTAAAATATCAAGTAGTTGTGGGGGAGGGGGAGTAGGGAGAGAAGCCACAAACCTGGGCCAGGATTCAAGAATGGACCCATAGCTGAGTGGGAAGAACTGCTCTGCATGCAGAAGGGCCCAGGTTAAATGTCTAGCTCCCCAAGCCTCCAGGCCATGAGGAGGGGCTTGGGGAAGGGAGTGAGCGGGGCCTGCGGATGGTGCCCGACCCTCCGTGGGCCAGTTTGGGAACCTCTGCATGCTGAAGGTTGCCCACCCATGCCATACACTAATATTGAACTAATTCTCCAAGTGTGGATCCTTACATAGCTAAAAAGATGAGAGGAAAGTATCAACAGGTTCAGGAGAACCCCTCAAGGTTTACAGAATTACTAACACACACACACACACACACACACACACACACACCAGTGAGGACTGAGCATGCTCCATGGCTGTAGAATGCTATGTCTCTTGGGATGGCGTAGGAATGGAATGGAGTATCCTGGAAGAAGGTATGGCTGGCTGGCACCATGGACAGGATCACTCCACGCTGCAACATTTTGTTGCAGGTCCTACACGTCTCCTGTTTGAAAAGGACCAGGTAGCAGGTGACGAAGGGCATCTCTGCCAGGAGTTCCCTGGAGAGCCACTGCCAGTCCCAGTGGACCACATTGGGCGAGGTGAACGAAGAGCCTGACCTGGTTATAAGGCAGCTCCTGGCGTTGCTAAGGAAAGGGTGCGGCCAGGCTGGTTCTCACACTGCTCATCTGATGGCCACCAAATCACTGATGGCATGCTCATGCGAATGGGCCCTTGGCCCAGAGTAACACTTTCTCTCGCTTTCATTGGTGCTCTCCAAGTGAAATGTCTACAGGGCTTAAGTTCTAGACTAGGGTCTCCCAGCAGGCGTGCTACCAGAAAGAAAGGCTGCTGTAAGTCCAAAGCAGCCCTTCACAGAGGAGCCCCCACCCTGGTGTGTCTGTAAGAACCTAGGATCAGACCAACGGGGCATCTAGTTTAGCGTCTGGTTTATTTCTTATATTTATTAATCGCCTATCTGGGCGATGTACAATTAAAATACAATAAAACAATACAATAAAATATAATTAAAACAGTATAAAAATCTTTTAAAATCCTAACCCACCCCATATTCCCGCCTGAACAACCATGTTTTTAATGCACGGCGGAAGCTCATCACAGAGGGGGCATGGCGAAGGTCACTAGGGAGGGAGTTCCATAATGTGGGGGCCACCACAGAGAAGGCCCTCTTCCTAGTCCCCACCAGCCTGGCTGCTCTGGCTGATGGGATAAGGAGAAGGCCGTCCGTGGCAGATCTTGTTGAGCGGCCTACTTGATGTTGCTGGAGGCGCTCCTTGAGATAAACTGGGCCGGAGCCGTGTAGGGTTTTAAAGGTCAAAACCAACACCTTGAATTCGGCTCGGCAAGCAACTGGTAGCCAGTGCAACTCCTTAAGCATTGGTGTGATGTGATCACGCCGGCGGCTGCCCTTAATCAGGCGAGCCACCGCGTTCTGTACCAGCTGAAGCTTCCGAACCGCCTTCCAGGATAACCCCTTGTAGAGCGCATTACAGTAGTCTGTAACCCAGCACTGGTTAGCCAAGTGCCTCTGGGAAGCCCACAGGAGGACAGTAGCTGTTTCCTGTTGCTCCCCAGTAAGTTACTCAGTGGCATATTTATTTATTATATTGCCTCTGAACTTGGAGCTGGCATATAGCCATCATGGCTACTAGCTGTTGATAGCCTTCCCCTCCATGAACCTGTCTAATCCCCTTTGAAAGCCACCCAAGCCAGTGGTCAGCAGCCTGGGTGTTTCACTGCCTAGCCTCCTCCTACCCTGCCTCTGTTGTGGGGGGGGGGGGAGGTTGCTGCTGCTGCGTCTCTGCATTAGACACGTGTGTGGGGCACTCCATTATTCTTGTGCATGCAGGCACAGCAGTGCTTCTCACCCTCAAGAGGCTTCCCTTTATGTCTCTGTTTGAGTCACTAGTTCTAGACCCCCCTTGTTCCATTCACACTTAGAAAAGGGACCTGTTTCACACAACCCAGAGTATGAGTTGAGTATGGTTGTTGAATCCTGGGTTGTTTTTACTTTTTAACCCTGAACTATGGGTTGTTAATCATGAACAACCCAGGAAGAGAACCTGTGGTTTGTTGATGGATTGTGAACTCTGGGTTGTTTTAGCTATGATTTGTCTTTAGGTGCAGTCCCAGAACCATGGGTTGTTTTGCCAGGCTACAGAGGCGGCAGACAACAGTGGTACCCCCCCCCCAAAAAAAAAACTCTGGCCGCTCTACATGCCAATACTAGGGTGCCGCAAAGGCATTTGGCATTACAGGGTGGGAGCAGGCAAAGGAGGAGAGAATCAAACAACCCACGAATTGAAAAAAAAACAACTTGTGTTTTGCACGATTGTCTGACAGACAAATCATGGGTAAACTGTGGGTAAGGCAATAACCCATACTCTGGTTTTGTCATTACGTGCACACCTGGTCACAGACTCTTTCAGGAAAGGCAGGTGGTGGGCTTCTCCGAGAGGGTAAATTCTTACTCTTTTTCCCCACACAGTCTAAAAATTGGGGGGCTCCCAAAATTCCAGTTCCCGAGGCAAACACTTCCTTAGACTGTCATTGCCCACCACTGCCCCCTCTCTGCTTTTCTCCTTCCCTTCCCCGGCCCTAATATCTTCTGTGTCTGGTTTAGCTTTCAGGCCGACCGGCCCGCATTGAACGTCGTTGTGTTCCCTCTCCTGCACGAGGACTTGACAGAGGTCATCCGAGATGTCCCCATGATGCACTTGGACGAGATCACCTTGTTCAAAAGCCGGGTGGCTGAGGACCCGCCAAACTTGTGGTGGTGATGATGGCGGCATAGCTGGAGCAGGGCGTTTGGTGTGGGCATGAGCAAGCTTGCTTCTCCATGGCCGGGAGTCCCCGATTCGTGAGCCTCGTGGCCACCTTGTTTGAATGCTGTGCAATTTTGGTGCTGCTGCAGGGCCAACTTGCCAGGACACTGAGTAGGCCTACAGATCCCTTTTTGGGCAAAATTTGCCCTTGGAAAAGATCTGATATTTATTCATTTTAATTTCTAGCCCATCCCTGTCCCTGAGGAACTCAGGGTGAGTTGCAATTGGAAAACATCGGAGCCTTCTGTTCTTGGTTATTTCCTTGCTATTTAATATATAATTTCTTGTTTAACTTTAAATGTAGCTAAAGGTAAGAGGAATTTAACTTGCAAGAATGTACTCCCCTTTCCCCCTTTCCCGTGGTCACTTGTTCTTGGACCCAGTTGCTTTTTTTCTCTTGGTTCTTCAAGGATTATTCTTTGCTTGAGTGTCTTAAGGGACTTTATAAGTAAACGCAAAGAGAGGATATGTCTAAACTTTATTTATTGGGTGGGATTCAGACATGCTTGAGTTGCACAGCCAGTCTCCTACCAGTCCACGTGTCTTGACAGGTGCACAGCTAGGTCATGCTGCACTGGGTTTAAATCCAGTTTTCAGCTTTTTAGCCCTGTGGATATCCAGAGGCAGCTGCCTTTTCCTGGGACATTTCTATGTTCATGTGCTGGAGAAGCCAACCTGGAGAGCAGTCAGTTGCCATGCCGGAGTGTCCTAGGAAGTTGCTGACTTCGTGTAAATGTCCTCCTAGTTAAAATGGGCCTTAAGATGAATGCTCGGAAGGGGGTGGGGATGCAAACATTGGCCACACAAAACCGACAACTAAAAGATTTCTCTGTCTTTCCAGAGTTTGCTTTTCCCTTTCCAGCTCAGCTTTTTGTTTCAGATGTGGGCGCAATGTGCCAATAAATCCTCCTGCCCAAGCCCCGCCGAAAGGAATGGGTGCTGCGTAACGGAGTGTTCCTGCGCATCCCCAATTTCTGCGGGGCTTCCTCAAGAGAACTTCTCCAAACGTTACCCAGCACATCTTGTATGGACCTCCTGTTGTTTGGCGACAACTTTGAGCTTTAAAAGATGACTGTGTCATGTGGGGGCTGGCATTATTAAGGTCTGGTTCCAAATTGCTAGTGTGAGCTGACCCCCTCCTTTTTACAACCCCAATGCATAAATCCTTTCTAACTGGGCTTTTTGAAAGCAGGCACCATTCTCTTTTCAGCGATCTGCAGTGATTGAGATTGTGTCTTGGACTGACACCATTTTATTTGCGTCTTGCCAAAATGCCGCCTTTGCCGAGCGCCCCTTCACATGGGCGTTTAACTGTTTGCCATATGGATAACCCGGGGCTGATCTTTCCCCTCCAGGCGACGTCCTGTTGTGTTATACAGCACTTGCCATGCCGACCTTTGTGATCCTTTAAAATATCCTTTTGCTTTCCATGTCCCTTGGGACGAACTGAGCCTCTCCCAGTGGGTCGTCGACAACAGCAGCAGCAGCATCGCAGTGCTTGCCACTTCTCCTGGATGTGGAGTTAGGCATTCTGGAACGGATGGCCAAAGAGGGCGTTGTTTGCGAAGGGGGCCATAGTGGCGGCGTGGGCAGGGAGAAGCAGCCATCTCCCTTATTCTGTTTTTTGCAGTGACTTGCTTCTGCTACTCTGTGCTTGAAGTCATGGGCCAGCTTGAGTATCTTGTAACAATGTGTGTGTTCGAATGTGACGCCGGTATCTATGTTAATTGGATTAACAGTGGATTTACCTGTCAAGATGGTATATAAACACTTCTGTCCACACCTTGGCTATCTTAGTAAACTTTTTTACTGGGGTATGGGAGGAGAGAAACAACAGGAATTTGCCTTCTATCAGATCATATCCATTAGTCCAGCTAGCCCGGTATCGTCTACTACGATTGGCAGAAGTCGTTTCCATCATTGGCTTCCTGACCCTTTCCACTGGAGATGCCAGGAATTGAACTGTGGGGCCTTCTGCATGCAAAGCACGTGTTCCGCTGAGCTAGGGTCCGTGTGGGGTGAAGTTGGGCACCAGGTGATTGCTTGCCTAACCTTTCTGTTGGAAATTTCTCACTTTTACAGCTTTCACTGATGAGTGGGGCCAATCTTTGGTTTCCCTCTGTTGCAGGCCAGCTACAAGAGATGCTGAATCTTGCTGCCATCATGAATATGCACTGGGGTGGGTCTTGAGCAAGTGTGTGTGTGTGTGTTCTTTAAATCTGTAAGAGCACAGAAGAGGCACAGGCTGCAAGATTCAACTTCCTGAGAATCTTGGGGATCAACTAGTCATGATGTGGGAGATCTATGAACAGGATCTCTCATGTTTTTTTTTTAAGGGTTAGCAGCAGCTTCTGGAAGCGGGGTGTGATTTATCTTGGGACCACAACGTTGTGGAAGGGTGGTGTTAAGCCTTCCCTCTCACATGAATGTAAGTTTCTAGTCCTTCTGGTGTTGAAGTTTGTTTGAAAGGGCCTGGGCCATGCCTGGTACAATCTCAGCAGCCCGAACAGTTGAATAAGACCTCCAGTGGTCAGAGGATTTGGTTTGAGCATCTTGCACATCTCTCATAAGAAGTGCTGTGTGGGATCAAAACAAAGGCCTACCTAATCCCACAGTGTTCCCACAGTGGGGACCAGATGCTCCAGTGGGTAGCCCACAGTGACCACCAGATGCCCCAATGGGTAGCCCACAAGCAGGACATGAGGGCAAGAGACTTCTGCTGCTGCTGTTCCCCGGCGACTGTTATTCAGATGCATGGTGCCTCTGAGCCTGAAGGTAGCATAGAGCCATCGTTGGTAGCTTTATACTCCATGCATTTTTCTAATCCCTATTTAAAGCCATCAAGTTGGTGATCACCACATCTTGTGGTAGAGTATTCCATAGTTTAACTATGCGCTGTGTGAATGAATACTTCCTTTTGGTCTGTCCTGAATCTCCCACCAATCAGCTTCATTGGAAGACCCAGAGAAAAACTCTCTTTCTCTTTCTCTCTCTCTCTCTGCTCCTTCCACACCACACACCCTATGGCACATGAATGAGTACCTAACAGTGAACTCATTCATGTGCCAGAGGTTATGTCGCCAAAACCATCATCCATGCACAAGAGGGAAGGTACCGTCAGGCTTGTAGGAGCCTCCAAGTTTCCAGAAGTACAAATAACTGTCGAAAAATCCTTACAGGGGGGACGGACCCCAAAATAAGACTGAGCATGCTCAATAGACACAGAATGCCAACTGATTGTCAAGGGGGAAATGGAAAACCGGGGGGGGGGGGAGGGAGAGAGGGCCAATGAAATGGAGTAGCCTTCAAGTGGGCATGGCTGGCTGGTGGCTGGAACCCTAAATAGTACTTCGTACTGCCGCATTTTGCTGCAGGTCCCGCATGCATATCAATCAGTATTATGGATGTGTCACCTTTCCTTTTTTTCTAAACTAAAAAGCCCCAAATGTTGTCATCTTCTTTCATTTGGGACTTGCTCCTCCTCCTCCCTGAATAGCAGAAGCAGAGAACATTCATGCAATGTAGTGGAAAAAAATAACTAAAACGAACTCCGCCAACTAGAAATCTCCTAAGTTTGCCATAATTATCACCCTCTTTAAGAAGGGTGACAGAACAGACTGTGGAAACTATCGGGGCATTTCTCTCTTAGCAACCGCAGGTAAAATATTTGCTAGGATTCTCGCAAACCGTCTTCTATCTATTTCAGAAGAGATCCTCCCTGAAACTCAATATGGTTTCCGCCCCTCTAGAGGGACAGTAGACATGATTTTTACTGCACGTCAGCTCCAAGAAAAATGCCGGGAGCAAAATCAACCCCTTTATATGGCATTTATCGATTTGGCTAAGGCCTTTGATACTGTAGACCGTACAGCTCTCTGGACTATCCTTATGAAAATTGGATGCCCCAATAAATTTGTGAATATCTTGCGACTTCTCCATGACAACATGACGGCAACGGTTTTGGACAACAACGGCTCTCATGGTGCTCCATTTAAAGTGGGATCAGGTGTTAAACAGGGATGTGTTATCGCCCCAACATTATTTGCCATTTTCATCACCATGGTTTTACATCTTGTCGAGGGGAAACTTCCCACCGGTGTGGGAATTATATATCGAACAGATGGAAAGCTTTTTAATCTCAGCAGGCTGAAAGCAAAAAGTAAGGTAATTACAACCTCCGTTGTGGAACTTCAGTATGCTGATGATAATGTGGTCTCCGCACATTCAGAGGATGATCTCCAAACTATCCTAAATGCTTTTGCAGAAGCATACGAAAAACTTGGTCTCTCACTTAACATCAAAAAAACCAAAGTGCTTCATCAGCAAGTGCAAGCCAATCCTTTGGTGATGCCATCTATCCAGCTTGGCGGGACAATACTGGAAAATGTCGATCATTTTCTCTATCTTGGCAGCTATCTTTCTGTTACAGCTAACATCGACAGTGAAATCCAGCATCGTCTGAGCTCTGCAAGTGCCGCATTTTCTCGAATGAAACATAGAGTGTTCGAGGATCGGGATATTTGTAAGAAGACCAAAACACTGGTTTATGAAGCCATTGTATTACCAACTTTATTGTATGCCTGCGAAACATGGACTATCTATAAACGTCACTTCCACCTCCTTGAAAGGTTTCATCAACGTTGCCTCCGGAAAATCCTGCAAATTACTTGGGAAGATAGGCGAACAAATGTCAGTGTACTGGAAGAAGCAAAGACTACTAGCATTGAAAAAATGATCCTTCAACGCCAACTTCAGTGGACCGGTCATGTTGTTCGAATGCCTGACTGCCGTCTCCCAAAGCAGTTACTTTACTCCCAACTCAAGGATGGAAAGCGGAATATCGGTGGTCAATATAAGAGGTTTAAAGATGTTCATAAGGCTAATCTAAAAAAATGCAATATAAACATCGAAAACTGGGAAGCTCTGGCCCATGAACGATCTAAATGGAGGTTGGCCTTTCACAAAGGTTCCATGGACTTTGAAGAAGCCCGAGTGCAAGGTGAAAGGGAGAAACGTGCTAAGCGAAAAGCACGTCAAATGAATCCTTTACAGGACCATCTTCTATCTGGTAACCTGTGTCCTCACTGTGGGAAGCTGTGTGGATCTAGAATTGGCCTCCACAGTCACTTACGGACCCATCGCTAGAGTCTACACAATCTTCTTTAGAATCTCCTCCTTTTATCCCGGAAGACAATCTTACTCGGTCACGAGTGATCGCCTGATGATGATGAGTCTGCTGGAATGCAGCTCTTGCAGAGTTTAAGCAAGCTTCGTGTAGAACAGCCTCCCTATCATGAGCCAAAACATTTGCAGGGAACCCACAACTCCCATCATCCCTGAACATACTGGGCTGGGTTCAAGGTGTGTTGTACAGACCAAAACATTTGGAGGCACCTGGTTCAGGGAAGGCTGGTGTAAAACAGACTTCTCAGCACGGCCTTGCTGAATCAGACCCGAGGTCCATGTGAGTGTGTTTCCAATAATGGCTTGCCAGATGCCGCAGGGTACAAAGGTGATATCCTTCCCCTGTTTGTCTTCCTGCATGTAGTATTCAAAGGTAGACTGCCTTAGTAAGTGGAGGTTCCCTTTTAGAACTTTCATGGCTCATAACCATGACCAGACCTTTTTCTTGTGGCGTTGCCTAAAAAAACATATCTAAGTTAGAGGCCATCACCGTTTCTAGTAGGGGTGAGTTCCATAAGTTAATTGCATGTTGCGTAAAGCTTTTTGTCAGCCCTGGCAAGACAAGGTGGTTTAGTTTACAAGTGTCCTAGCTTTAAAGATTGTCTTGTTAGCTGGAAATTGTACTGTTTCTAACTAGGGTACAATAACTATAGGCATGCTCTTCTTTTAAAAAGTGAAAAAATACACTATTTCACTACACATTGGAGCATTCCGGTGCCTCAACACAGCAGTGTGTGTGTGTGTGTGTGTGTGTGTGTGTGTGTGTACGCAACACCAAGGTAGGTAACTGATGAGAGAAATCTCTCCCCGCCCGCCATTACTCTGCGCGCAGTCCCTGCCACAAATCCTCTTAATGCAAAGGAGTGTTTTGGCTGCCGTCGCTGCTCTCCAGGCAGGATTCAGCAGATGTTAATAATGTGCTTATTTTCGCTAAGTGCCATTTTGGCATCGGTGTTAATTACAATTTATATTCGGCAACATTTACACTGGGAAAAGAACCCACCCTAATGGCCCCCAGTTGACGGGGCGAGGGCTGTTAAGCACAACGCCATATGTTCAGAGTGCCGAGAACGGGATGGGAAGCCCAACCGGAGTCAGCAGTGAGGTGCCGGCATTCTTTTTTGGGAGTGTGCATGTGTATGTTTCTTCCCTTTCCTTTTTTGTTCCTAGTTTTACTTCTGTTCAAAGCCACTTTTCCCCTTTTATCCTCTAAGCCTGGAGTGTTGAACCTCTTTGAGCCAGAGGGCCAAAGTCAATTTTGGAGAAGCTGGGGGGGGGGGGGGCTGCATTCCAGTGGTGGGCAGGGCCACAGACAAAAGGGTTGAGGCCAAAATACCAGCATATTTTAGCTTAAACCAACAGTGATTAAGCCATAGAGGCAGTTCAGCCTTTTACACTGGGGTGGGGGGAACTGCACAAGATCCATAACACCACCAAGCGATCTGTGGTCAGGGAAAGGGGGCGGGGCCAGGGGAAAGTGTGTGACCTTTCTGGGGGACCCCAGCTGGCCAGTTTGGGACCCTGGGACCGAGGTTCTGCACCCCTGCACCCCATGACACTGACCCAAGTAGAAACTTGAATGAGTTCATATTTTAAACATGACCCTATTTTTACTGTCACCTCCAGAAGAGGTTACCAGGTCAGGGTATGGGGCTGCTTTAGATTCTGATTCTGGTGCAATTGGGATTGATGGATGGATTTTGTGGCCGTCTTGCTTAATGCCCACCCATCGCCCAATTGTCGTTCGTACGACCGCAAGTTGGGCCTGTCTACGTGCCACTGAGAATGTCACTAGTTGCTTGGGGGAACTAGGCTTCCGCCAGGCCAGCCATGGCTGGGGCTGGAGCCAAGTGAGTGTGGCCAGATTATAGGGTAGCCCGGTGTCCTCTTTCACAGAGGACAATCCTCTCTTTGAAAGCATCCTCTATTGGGAGAGCTGTGCTGTCCAATTCCGGTTTAACGATAAAGAACCAGTGTGGCATAGTGGTTAGAGTGTTGGACTGGGACTCAGGAGATCCGGGTTCTAGTCCCCACTCGGCCATGAAACTCACTGGGTGACTTTGGGCCAGTCATAGACTCTCAGCCTAACCTACCTCACAGGGTTGTTGTGAGGATAAAACGGAGAGGAGGAGGACTATGTAAGCCGCCTTGGGTTCCTTGCAGGAAAAAAGGCGGGGTATAAATATAATAAATAAATAAATAAATAAATAAATAAAAGAACCCAAAGTGCTGCCCATCCACATTGAGCACCTGGACAATTGATGAACAGGCTGGCAACATGGGTCACCCAGTCACAGTCTTTCTCGCTATGGTGAGATTTACTGTATTTCTATTTCAATTATAGTAATCATTTCTAAATTTGCATCTATGCATATAAATTAGCATAGGCAAATTTTATGCCAATTACCATCCTCTTTGGTGATTCTTAAGTGCCTCCCCCCAGGCCAGAAGTATATTAAAAAATTGGGTGTGGCCAGACTTAGAACAAAAGGATTAAAGCCCCCTGTCATCTTCATGCCAGCGACCAGATCCAGATTGGGGGCCCAGCACCTGCACTTGGCTGCGTTTCCAGTTTGGCTGGGGAGGAAGAGAAGCCCCTTCCTCCTCAGCCAGCACAGATTCTGAGGAGGAGAGCCCCTGGGGTCCAGATGGGAATCCTCCGAGGGCCTCATCTGGAGCCTCCTCATCGCTGCTTTAAAAGGTACTTAGTCTTTGCTCATCCTCTGTCTGGCCCATTTCCAGGTCACAAGTTTCTGCTGCAAAAGTTGTGGGCTTGTTTGAGCCAAACTCTTGAGACATGCAAAGGACACAGGGTCATCTTATCAACTCTCACCGATCCATATTTATTGCGCACTGTTCACAGCTGGGCCTGTCCGTGTGCGCCTCCACCTTTTAACCCCTCCTCGCAGCCTGTCAAAGGAGCAATATTCTTCATGGCTCTCGGATATTGCCAGGGGAAGCCGCCCTTCCTTGCAAGGTCCACGAGATGTTCGATTGGATGCAATAGACAGACCCGGCAACTCTCTGGCAAAACCTTCATTTCCATAGAAACAGGATGGGATGCGGCACAAGGAGTCATGATTAATAGCCGAGGGATGCTGCCTTGGGCCTTCTTTAATTTTTTAGGGGGCAGAGAGGGCCAAAGCAGAATGCAGGCTACAGCGGGGGGGGGGGGGAGGCAGGAGGTATGCACCACTAAGACTAATGAAAACCATTTTACGCATTAATTCCTGACAGCATTTTTCTGATCATCATCTGCTTTTTCTCTTCCCTTCCCTTCCCTTCCCCCATCCCTTCCCACCCCACTTGGCCCTCGTGGTTGAAATTAATAATAAAAAGGACAAGCGAAGCGTTTGCCGTTTTACATTATTGCTGGTGGTTAGCAGCAGGGAGTTCAGCCATAAAGCAACAAGGGGAGAGTCTGACTTTCGTCTGTTTGAAATGAAATATTGGTGCCGATGTTTTCAATAGCGTTGACCTCTGACACCCCCGTCACCTCCACCACCACCCTTTGACACTTGGCGCAAAGGTTCAGTTCATACTGGCACATGTCCCACGATGTTTCGCGGACGAAAAGAGAGACTTATTTCGAGTTGTAACGCCCTCATTCTCGCGGCAAGGATTACTGTCTGAGCACACCCACATTGCTGAAGGCTCCACTCCGTATGCTGTATTCTTGCACTCCGTATGCTGTATTCAAGTTGGACATGAGTGCGACCAGCACCGTCCTGCCCATGTTCCCCAGCAACTGGTGTACATAGGCACACTGACTCTGATCCTGGGGGTAGCATAGAGCCATCAGGACTAGTAGCCATTGATAGCCTTATTCTCCATGAATTTGTCCAACCCCCTTTTAAAAGCCATCCAAAGTGGTGGCCATCACTACCTCATATGGAAGTGAATTCCATAGTTTAACCCTGCACTGTGTGAAGAAGTCTTTCCTTTGATCTCTCCTGAATCCCCCAGCAATCAGCTTCATGGGATGACCCGGTTGGGTTCTAGTATTACTAGAGAGGGAGAAAATATAGACATCAGAAGAGCCCTGCTGCATCAGACCAAGGGTCCATCTAGTCCAGCATTCTGTTCACACAGTGGCCAGTCAGATGCCCACGGGATCTCACAAGCAGGACATGAGTGCAGCAGCACCCTCCCACCCATGGTCCTCAGCAATTATTGTGTATGCAGTGCTCTGCCATTCAGCTGTGGCCCTTTCCCTGTTTTGCACCATTTCTGCACTGCCCAGAACAAAGACGACTAAGCGCTGGCTGGAGGAGAGCTTCTTTAGCTGCTGCCTGGATGAGGGATTCACTCTGCCCTCTCCTTCTCCAACCAGGAAAGGGGAGAGCAGAGGGAAGCAGAGTGGGCCACCATTGTGAGGAGCAGTCCTCAAGCAGGTGACTCAGCCGTCTCTCCCATTCTCTCTCCTCAGAGTGAGGGAATGGAGGCTTTGGGGAGGGGCCAGAACCTCATAAAAGGCTGAATAGGCAGGCCGTATCTGGCCCACGGGCAAGTGGTTCCCCATCTCTGTGTTAGTGGGTTAAGATACTAACCAAACCATTTTTCTTTTCTTTTGTAAAATGTGTGCATGTGTATGTTAATGATCTGGAAAAATAATCTATACTTTCGGACTTTTGGGGTGCAATCCTATGCATATTTAGACAGAAAAAAGTCCCAACAATTCCCAGCATTCCCCAGCCAGCAGGGTTGTCAGAACAGTGGCGTAGTGGAACCAGGGCTTGCAAGGACACCGCACCACCACTTTTTTTTTTTTATTAGCAGGGATGCTGACTTCACCTGCAGGGCTGTAGAACCTCCAATTTATTTTTCCTACAAATGATTTTGTTTATCGATGAAAGCAACGTAAGGCGCGGCATATGTCCTTTCTCTACTTTGACAAGAAAGTCTGCTCCAGGAAAATAAAAGGCATTTCTCATTGCAGTGAAGGGAAAGCAGGGGGAGGGGGTTATTGTCCGTCTGCTTGGGTGAGGACAACAGGAATAAGCTCCATACTGCACTGCTGCAGAAAGGACGAGGAGAGGTCTTGGGGAGGGAAGGGTAGTGAATGAAACTACTTGGACGTGTGCCCCCTGGATGCGAGGGCAGCAGGAAGGGTAGTACTGGGAGGGAGGGATGGATGGGGGTCCAGAAGCGGAGGAAGTGCCATGCGAGGCCAGGCAAGGGGGGGGGAGCAACCTTCACCTGTCTCCTGTCAAAGATGGGAGGTAGGGAAGGAGGGGAGCGAGACGGGCTTCTGGGCCGGGCACCACAAGGAACGTTGGGGTGTGTGTGAATGATTGGAGCCTGCCGCTTGTGCGTGCGTTGCCAGGGTTTCGGGAGGGAGGGACCATCACCTGCATCTTGGGCCAGGTGTGAGAAAGGGAGGGGGGATGAGGAGGATGAGGGGAATTGGGTTTCTCACTGGATGGGAGAGAGCGCACGGTGGCTGCAGGTGCAGAGGCTCCAGCTGTGTGTTTCGTTAAGGGCACTGTGGGGGTGGATGGGGTGGGATAACGCTTGGCCGCACAGGGAGGGAGGGAGGGAGGGATTGGCGAATGGCCGGTGCACGGTGCCAGAGGGATGGTGGGGTGGAGCGGATGGCGAGGAAAAAGTCAAGCCACAGCTTGTGGTAGAGGCGCTGGTCGGGTGTGTGTGTGTGAAGGGGGAATGGGGGGGAAGATGCTTTGCCACGGCGCTGACCCAAAAAAAGGAGTCAGCTGCTCATGCCACAGCCAGGTGGGGCTGTGGTGGGGCTGGGTGGCAGGCCGAGATTGCTTTTTCTGCTGGGTTTACAAAGTAGACGTGCTAGGAGGCAGGACTGAGAGGGGCTGGGTGACTGGTGCAGATCGCTTTTTTTCTGCAGAGTTTACACAGTAGATCAGCCAGGAAGTGGGAAAGAGAGGGTTACAGTTTGCTTCAGGAGGAGGGCGAGGGAAAGCCCACCCCGTGCACTTAGCAGACTAATTGGGAAGAAGCAGCCGACGTATCGAGGAAGCTAGGGATCTTCGGATATGAGCTGGCTTGCAAAGGCAACTGGGATAGTGGGATTACGTCACAAGTGCGGGAGGGAGGACGGACTCCGAGTGGAACCACGCTAGCGATGAGAAGGGGTGATCGTCTGTTGTGCCCATCGTGGTACTGCATGGTAAATCGTGGTGACGTACCACAATGGCTTGTCGTGTCATGCGAACCCGCCCGAAGACTTAAGCTATGATCCTATACCCACTTACCTGGAAGTAAACCCCATTGAATTCAGTGGAACTTCTGAGTAGACATTATTTATTTATTTATTATATTTATGAATCGCCCATTTGGCCAGACATCCGGCCACTCTGAGCGATGTACAGTCCAATAAAACACAAGAGGGGGGGAACACACACACACACAGTATAAAACACAATTAAAAACAGTACAAAACTTAAAAATCCTAACCCACTCCATATTCCCGCCTGAAAAGCCACGTTTTTAATGCACGGCGGAAGCTAATCAAGGAAGGGGCATGGCGGAGGTCACTGGGGAGAGAGTTCCATAAATTGGGGGCTGCCACAGAAAAGGCCCTCCTCCTAGTCCCCACCAGCCTGGTTTCTCTGGCTGATGGGACAGGGAGAAGGCCGTCCGTGGCAAATCTTGTTGAGCGGCCTACTTGATGTTGCTGGAGGCACTCAAGGCAACATGTATACATTTGTACTGTTACAGGCCAAACACCAGAGTGGGAGAGATGGCGATCTTTCCCCCACTATGGTGAGATGTGTTGTATTTCTATTTGATTTAAATTATATTAATTATTTCTAAATGTGCACCTATAGATATATACACATCAGCAAATGCAAATTGTATGCAAATTTGTATCCACTTTTTGGGGGGCGTGTGATGTTTCCTCTTTTTTAGCTATTCATAATTACCACCCTGCTCATAATCATCAGCATCCCAGAATATTGCTGATATCCCCCCCCCACACACACACACTCCAAATAACATAGGGTTGTTTTTTTAAGAAATAATAATGGTAATCCTAAAAAAAGCTCTCTTTTTACCATCTGCAGAACGAATGCTTTGAAAAACCGAAAGGAGGACATGAAGGGCGTTCATGAAAGGGCTGGGTGCTTGTTATTGCAGCAGGGGGGGAAATAACATTATTTCGCAGCACAGATAAAAAGAAGTGGTAAAAGCAACATATATTTACAGCCAGGGAGACTGGATTCCTTGTTAAGCCACTATTACCAAATTAATGTCAAAATGCATCAAACAGGCCAGAGTGTTCCGGGTCCCTTATGCGAAAGTGACTTGCAAATTGGTTACAAATATATTTTGTTCACAGGGTACCAAGCAGGAAACTGGCTAATTAGCCATTGTAATGAAGGGGGGGGGGGAATTGGCAATTATACAAACAAGCTGTTTTGAAGTATAAATACAAGCTATTTTGTGAAGCTGTTTTAAATGTACATATGCGTATACACACACACACACACACACACACACACACTAATTGGAGCAGCTTCTTGGATACTAACTTCCCAGGGAATGTTTAGTATTAGCAGAAAGAGTGAATGCTTTGAATCTGAAAAGCAGGCTTTTATTTTGAAGGGCTGTTTAATTTTTTATTTTTTTTTAAAGCAGCTGAGAATCTGAAGATGAGTTTTTAATGAGGATTGAAGCCCTCTTTCAACACTACAAGCAGCTTGCAGGAACTTGCATTTGTGTGTAAATGCAGGTATGTGGCTGATTTTATTTATTTATTACATTTCTAATCTGTCCCATAGCTAGTGTTCTCTGGGTGGATTACAAACAGTGCCCCAGAATAGTTAAACACATAAAATTTCAATATGAATATTTAAAATAATAAGATGCAATGTGATGCAAAACAACAAGCAGCACAGGAATCCGATAAAACCGCCATGGAAATCTAGCACTCGGTCTGATGTGCATTATTTCTCTTTGTGCATGCAGTAAAGATGTGAGGAGTGGGTGGTCGCCCTTTCCCCCAAATCCTAGATGCTTTCGAAAGAGGTGGGAAGGTGAGCTCTTTTCTGTGCCTGTATTCTCTAGGGTTGACACTTCCAAATTGCCCAAAAATGGGGGTGGTGATTTGCATAAAATGTGCATTTGCTAATGTATTTGTATAGATGCCAATTTAGAAATAATTATTATAAATGAAAATACAGTCCATCTCATCATAGTGTAGATGGCTGCAACCAGGTGACTTGTGTGCCTGCCTGTTCAGTCTGTTGTTCAGGTACAGTGGAAGACTGACAACCTGGTCTTCTGCGCGGGTTCAATGCTAAGGGGGTAGCGAGTCCTAGGGCGGGCCTTCTCCGAGGTCCCCAGCGACTATCACCCTTAGCCCAGAACAAAGGGATAACTTATAGCCACAAAAGTATCTTTTATAAAACAAGTTTATTTACAAAATTACCTTCACAAACCCAGACACACGCCAGCAATACAGCTTATCAGTACGGTACAAAGTAGCAAGCAAGAAGTCTCAAGGACACCGTGATTTCAGGGCTCTCAGCTAGTTAGTTCAGCTCGGGCTCCAGCAGAGGCCCGGTCAACCGCATGCTGCTAGCTGGGTTCCTGGTGGAGGTCCGGTCTACCCAAGCGGCTAGCTGGGTTCCCGGCGGAGGTCCGGTCTACCCAAGCGGCTTGTGAGTGATTTCAGCTTGGTTTCCCGGGGGTCCGGTCAACCCAAGCGGCCAGTGATTTCAGCTTGGTTTCCCGGGGGTCCGGTCAACCCAAGCGGCCAGTGATTTCAGCTAGCTGGAGCACGCCGAGTGCTGCTACCCGGGGTTGCCGATCCCTTCGTTCCCTTACCCCAAGCATGGGGCAAGATTGCTGATCAGGTCCAACAACTCAGTTCCCTTGCGCAGGGTGTTTTATACCTTGGTGTTTCAGGTAGCCCCTCCCTCCGTAATCAGGTGGGTTGCCAATCAGGTGGGTTGCCACCCTCCCTGAGGGGCGGCCTTTTGGGTCAGTTGGGGTGACGCCTTCCCCCTGTGGGGTGGGGTCCCTTTGAAGCCACTTGCTTAATGGTCCCATCCTGTGGTGTTGAATGGTCCTTTCTTATGGGTGCCGAAGTGTCTGCTCTGGCGAGGTATTCAAGTCTTATGTAGATGGGGCTGATATACGAGAGCATTGACGAACCTGGCGATGCTTCCTGTCTTCCCCCCTGGGGTGATTCTATGCAGATGTTGTTTGTCCCCTTTGGTCTCTGTGGAGACTGGCTGTCTCCCCCCCCCCTGGGTCTCCTTCCCCCCACCTTGGTGAATGTGTGTGTGTCAGAAAGGGGGCTTAGGTTGGCTTTCTCCATAGGTACTATAACTGGTAAGGGGCAACAGTTCTTATGGTTGCTTATCTTCAAATGGACAGGACAGCTCTTCAAATAGAGGACAGTCCTCTGGCAACCCTTCAAACAGAGGACTGTCTTTTGTAAAAGGACATATGGCCATCCTAGCTCTCTCTCATTCTACCCCAGCCTTCCCCAACCTGGAAGGGTGCCCAGGTCCGGGAGAGCTGTTGTACCCGATGGCTGAATAGGAAACACAGGTAAGTTGTCCCAGCACCATGCGGTCAAAGCCACTTTGGACTTCTCCTTCTCCTTCTCCCCCTCCCCCTCCCCCTCCCCCTCCCCCTCCCACTCCCCCTCCTCCTCCTCCTCCTCCCTCCCTTCCTTCCTTCCTTCTTCTAATGACCTGAAAAAAGCACTCTTGGAACAAGTACATTCTGGGAGTCTTGCTTGGTATTCCCACCTTAACTGAGTACTAAAGAAAGCCATCTGCCTGCGCAAATCTAAATATTTGCTCTTTTCTTAACGTTATTTTTGTCTGCTTCTTGTCCGTCATCTTGCCCTGTGAAAACAGAAGCTGCTTATGTCTGAATGGCTAGCGGCATTGCACCTATGTTCTTACAAAAGATCCAGCCAAGAGGAGGTTGCTCATTCACCCACCCACTTTCTGGAAAAAGGGTTTCATGTCCAGATTAATTAATTACATTGATGGCTGACTGCAGCTAGTATGTTACCAGCAGCTCAAAAATATAACCCAGCAGCTGCAGGGTGTGAAATTGCAGGCCGTGCAGTGCGTGGTGGTGCTTTAGTGTTCATGTGCACATATTTACCCTACATGTGCATTAGAGTCAAGATACTTTCGCATACATACCCGCTCAGAGCGTTAATTTCAAATTTGCACTAGTAACGTTTTAAAGGAGGCATCCCCAAAAGACAAAAGTGAAAAATCAGGACATTTCCTGGTAAACAGTTGGGGTCTATGAAAATGAAGCTGAGTGGGTTTGGAGAAAAGAGAAAGGAAAAAGAGGCAGTGGAGAAACAGAAGAAGCAATTGCAGCCCGCTTCTTTTACAAATGAAAGCTTCTGGGATTTCATTGTCAGAAGGAATTTTAATAGCCCCGTGGTAGGTAGGAACTTTCCATTTGCAAAAATGTCTGGTTAAATTGTCCTTTGGGCTGCAATAACCTTCCTGACAGCCCAAAAGCTGGTTGACCCCAGGCCAAGGGGAGTCTTCATCACCTTGAAAGGCTGGGAACATTTAAGTTTAATCGTTAACAAAAAAACAAAAACAAAAAACAAAAGATGGGTTTGGGGAGAGAGAAAAATCCTGCTGTGGTTCATGTAGCCTAGAGGAGCAGTGACTGAGAAGTCATTCTCTCTTCCATATTATGCTCATTTCTTCTGGGCTGGGGGCAGGGGGGGGGGAGAGATATGTTTTAGAGACTGCACAGCATGGATAAATCAGGTCAGATAGGGGCCAAAGGTTTTTGATCGCCCCAGGCAGGCTGGGGGTGGAGGTCAGCCATGGGCAAGCTCACCCCCGCCAGAACCCTCTGTGACGTTGCATCCAGCCATGTGTGGGAGAGATTCAACTCAGCAAGGCATGCATGCTGAGCGCCCCTTGAACTGGGCTGCCCTAGGAGGTCTCCTGCTCTGCCCGGAGGGTCAAACATGCTCTCATCTCACTGGGGCTATCTGAAAGCATGGCATGACCTGGCCACAGGCCAAGGCTTAATCGGAGCTCGTATTCAGTCCCGCAACTCATTTCCAGTTCCAGGGCTTAGCCACAGCTGAACTACTAGCTAAATCTGGCCCCCAACCTAATTCTCTCAGCTGCTGAGGTTGCTGGTGTCATCCATCAGTAATGTGGAGAAAGCCTGAGCACACAGGTAGTGACCTGAACCCTGACACAGTTCCCCCTTGGTAACCACACATAGTTCCCCCTTGGCAACCCCTGTCTGCATAATCCCCACCCGGGGGACAGGAGATACAAGTCTGGCCAGACAGGTAATAGGTGACTCCATCTACATACCCTCAATGGGGCACATCTACCGAATCCACAAGAAGAAGCATGGACCATCAGGAAGTGAAGGGCAGTCTCAAAGAGCTGCAAAGTATTCCCTAAATCCAAAGGTGCCACCTTTTCCCGGGCAGGAATAAGCCCACCTGATCGCAAGGAGGCAGGAATAAGCCCACCTGATCGCAAGGAGGCAGGAATAAGCCCACCTGATCAGCAAGGGGTGGGGAGGGGGAAGATGGAGGTAGAAAACCCCTCGGCCAACCCAAATCTGGTTGTTGGGAACACGGGCGAGCTGACACCTTCCAAGTCCAGCCCCGGCTGGGTCAAGCAGTTCTCTTCCCCGAGCGCGGACGGTCTCGGAGTCAGGCTAGGCAGAACAGAAGCCTGGAAGTGTAAAGTCTTTGGTTCAAGGTAACTCTATCGCTGCAATACGCTAGCCTGGGAAATAAGGATTTCCGATTCATGAGGTCACAACCTAGTTTTGTTTATGCTGTAGTATTCCTAGAAGTCTATTAGTTCCGCTCCATTAATCTACCGTAAATAAAGTGTCTATTCATTGATGTGAATGGTTCTGTGTGCTTTTTAGGTAGCAGTTGCATTTAAATCGCTTAATATTCCCTTGACGGGCTATATCTCAGTGCCGGTTAACCTGTTAAGTGCCGAACTCACGCAGAAGACCCAGTTGCTGGTCTTCCACAAGTAACTTCCTGTGTTTGGACCACTGCAATGCTTTGTATGTGGGGCTGCCCTTGAAGACAGTTCAACGGGTACAGAATTCTGCAGCCAGTGGGGATAGGCCACAGAGAGCATATGATGCCTATTCTTGCTTGATGGGAGTGGCCCAATTAAAGCCCTAAAACAGCCCAAGTCCAGGATACCACAAGGGGTGCCTTCTTCTTCCATATATTCCTGCCCTTCCACTGGGGTCAGTGGAAGAAACTTTGCTTTGGATCAGAAGAAATTCTGTACAGGTCCAGGATCAGGGGGCAACATCCTTGGGCAGCTGCCGGAGCCCTGTTGCTGACTGTTTGGACCCCCACTTTTTTTTTTTCAACATCCTGTCTGCTCTGGGCAAGCCCCATCTTTGTTTTTGACAGCACTCCAGAGGTCACAACTTTCATGGCATTGTGAGTTACAATCGCTGTTGCCACAGGTTTTTGTAGTCAAGTTGGCGTCAAGGGTAGGCATGGTTGGGCACCTGTCAAGGGACCACATCCCAGCAGGGCCCCACTAACAAGAGCCCCCTGGACTTGCTCCTTCTCTTCTCATCGTCACAACTTGCTTGTTCACCTGCTTCTTGCTCTGACCCAGACAATGGAGGTGGTGAGAAGGAGCAGCAGTAGATGCGACTGCCTACTTGCTCTCTGGGTTTGCACAATGCTAGGTTGTTATTGAAATGTGGGTTATCGTGTTGTGTGAACCAAGCTGCGCTAACAAGCCATGGCCTGTTAACCACGAACAACCCATGAAGAGGACCCATGGTTTGTTGTTGGGTTGTGAACTGGGGGTTGTTCAACATGGTTTGTTATCTCGGCTGGGTTCAGATAACACAATAACCTACATTTCAACAACAACCCCCAGTTCAGCGGCAACCCACACTCAACCCATACTCGATCCTTGAGTGTGGGTTATTGTATTGTCTGAACCCAGACATTTGTGAATATTCAAGTTGTGGTGGGCAGTCACTGTGGCTTATCGTGATGTGCGAACCCGGCAAGGATGAGCTGCTGCTGTGGATGACAAACCACCCACAACCCATGGGCTGTTTTTTGGGTTGTGAGTGGTTTGTTAAGTGAACCTCTCTTTTCGTAGCTGGAGCCCTTGTAAATACAGGGTAGCTTTTAAAATCCTCCTCCTTTTTGTGTGTGTAATCCTATCCACAATGGATGATGTTTGACTTGCTTAAAGGAAGTTGTACCCTCTTTTAGTCGAGGGCCAGAGCCATCTGTGCTGGATTCCAGCTTGCCTCACAACAACCATCATCATCACAATTCACTGGAACATTCAGCTTCGGCAAGGCAATTTCCAGCTGAGCGGGACTCAGCGTGGCTCCTGCAGGCACAGCCAGAGAACAGCTCCACTTTAGTTCTACCTGATTTAACTGTAAGAAATCTGGTGCAAATCATAAATGAGGTTTGTATCCCTCAGGTGTGTAGGGAAAGCAAATATCTGGGTATTAAAGTGCTCAAGAGCCTCTAAGCATGTGCAGAGAGCATTTCTCTCATTGCTGAGAGAAGGGAGAGGGAGGATTGTTGTTTTGTGTGAACTGGGGGAAACTCATAAACTATGGTTTGTTTCAACAAACCATAGTTTAACTAACCAGACTCCCCTTCGCCCCCCCCCCCCCGGTTTGGATGAAACAAGGTACTCTGGTTAGTTTGAAAAGAAAAGTAGATGCTTCCAATCTCTTCCTCCTAGCTGTGCCGGAGAACAGGGGAGTGTAGAGCTCATGAGACTGACACTTGCTGCTGCTCGTGCATATGATACGAAACTACGGTTTAACGGTATGTGCGAAACGTATTTGGCTTTTCATCCACCGGTCTTGAAAATGTGCTGAATTATTCCATACTGAATGCCAGCTCCAGGTCTCTGAGGTCCCTTGGGCAACACACCCTCAGGGGGCCCCCTCCCCCAGTGAGTCTCCCTTTTCACTGTCATTGTCCCCAGCTGCTCTTGCTCCTCCTCCTCTTCCTCATCATTGCTCCCACTTGTTTACCTGATAGGCAGAGATCCAGGGAGCAAGTAGGCAGTGGCATCTCCTGCTCCTCCTCCTCACCACCACCGTTGTCTGGACCAGAGCAAGAGGCAGGTGAACAACCAGGCTGCAGTGGTGAAGAGCAGGCGCAAGTCTAGGGGGCTCTTGTCAGTGGGTCCCTGCTCTGATGTGGGCCCTTGGCAAGTGCCCAACCATGTCTACCCTTGACGCCAGCCCTGCCTGTTGTTAGTGCTGAATTGACTCCTGTACTATTAATTATTTCACTTGCATCTGGTTAGACTATTTGTCCATCTATCTCAACTATTCCTACCCTCGATACTGACCTTGAAACACACACACACACACACACACACACACACACACACACACTTTAATAACTGTTCATAAATGAAGTGCTCTTTGATACCTGTTTTGTGCCCCCTAAGCAGGTTGTGTTCTTAGTTGCACTGCTAAGAGAGCCAGTGTGGTGTATTGGTTAGAGCAGCCTTCCTCAACCTGGTGTCCTCCAAGTGTTTTGGTCCTCAACTCCCATCAGCCCCGGACAGTGTGTTCAACAGGCAAGAATGCTGGGAGATGCAGTCCAAAACATCTGGAAGGCACCAGACTGGGGGAGGCTGAGTTGGACTAAGGACTGGGGAGACCCAGGTTCAAATCCCACAGTCAGCCATGATGCTCACTGGGTAACCTTGGGCCTCTCTCTCGACCTAGCCTACCTCACAGGGTTGCTGTGAGAGTCAAAAGGGGGGGGGAGAGTCATATAAGCTGCCTTGAGCCCCTGGGAAGAAGGGCAGGATATAAATAAAATAATACCGCAGGTGGGGCCTGTGCTGTTGTTTTTTAATAATTGTACAGCACCTGGGATAGTTGCTTAATAAATAAACAAACAAAGTGTTTGAGTTTCATCGAATGTTCTTCGAACCTCCTACTCAGCAACATAATGGAAGCTGAGAGGGAGAGGCGGATTCCCAGTTACAGGCTCTATTAAAACATCAGTTACCAAAAGTGTTATTATCCAAATGTCATAAACTGGTGTGAAGTGGAGCAGATGCTGGATAGCCAGCGGTGCCAATCTGATAAGGTAGTTAATATGAAGGCAGTCTCCCCTTCCACCTGCAGGAGCGCTGAAAAGGCTGTTGAGACAGACTTGAGTACCTTCAGTGCTGCGTCTGTAAACAGAGACAGGAAGCAACGGCAGTGTTGTAATGGTAAATTTTGAAGTGCAGGTGCTCATCATGACTGCCCCCCATAGCCACGCCCCCAAGGAAAGTCAATCAATCTTTATTATGTGGTCACAGACCCAACAAAACTCATGTAAGCATATACGTAAAACAATTTAACCAATTTGTAAGGTTACATACCGGTATCCTGAAAGCAATTTTAAATTTTTAAATCAGACGTGAGAATCGACCTACACATTTTCTGTGCAGAAAAAAGGAACTTGGCCACTAGCTCTGTGATGGACTTGTTTGTGTCAGTTAAAAAATATTTTAAATACCATCCCAAGGACCTTCCCAAGGAAAGTCCAAAATGCAGGCAGGCGTGCTGATCTACACACGCCTGCAAAAAGCAGCAGTACATAGCAAAGTACGGTACCTAATGTATTAGGAGGAACTGACAGCAATAGAATATTGACTTGGCAAAGTTCAGTGTAACGTTTAGCATCCTGGACTTTGGTTGGAGATACCTGAGATTGCATAAGGAAGGGAAAGAAAGGGACACAACAACTGGGTTCAGACAACATGATAACCGTGGGTTGTTGTTGAAATGTGGGCTATTGTGTTGTCTGAACCCAGCTGAGATAACAAACCATGTTGAACAACCCACAATTCACAACCCAACAACAAACCATGGGTTCTCTTCATGGGTTGTTCATGGTTAACAAGCCATGGCTTGTTAGCGCAGCTGAGTTCAGACAACACGATAACCCACGTTTCAACAACAACCCATACTCAATCCTTGAGTGTGGATTATCGTGTTGTCGGAACCTAGCCAACATCCCAGTTTGCACATAACGGCTAACTATGGCTTGTTTAACCCGTAGTTAGTTGTGCCCATGTGGCAGCAAGCAAGCGGACTGCCTCCCATGCACTCATCACTTCCACTTTCCGAAACAACTCAGGAACAACCCATTCCTGGGTGGTTGTTGTGACATGTGAATCCGGCAGTCTGGGTTGTTTAGGGTTAAACAACTCAGAGTTTTAACCCAATAACAAACCATGGGTGTTCGTGGGTTGTTTCAGAAAGCGGAAGTGGGCAGGAGCTGACACGCTCTCTCTTGCACTCCTTGCCCCCACTTAAAACTACATAAAAATAAGTGTAAAAATCTCCAAACATCTTGAAAAAGCCTTTGCCTGCGTACAAAAGAGACCAGGGAAGAGAACCCACGTGGACTTCTCAGCGACGGCTAGGGGAACACATTCTTATAATTCGGGGGGCAACCACAGAAGCAGGCACAGGTCTCGACTGATCTTACCTCCTTAGTGGAAAGAGCCTGGAGTGGCACATCTTATTGCCAGATCTTAAAACTCTAGTAAAGTCATATGGGAGAAGGAAGGTGTTCCTTACGATACTTTGGGTCCAGATTACCTAGGGCTGTAAAATTTATTTATTTATTTATTATATTTATACCCCGCCTTTTTTCCTGAAAGGAACCCAAGGCGGCTTACATAATCCTCCTCTCCATTTTATCCTCACAACAACCCTGTGAGGTAGGTTAGGCTGAGAGTTAGTGACTGGCCCAAAGTCACCCAGTGAGTTTCATGGCCGAGCAGGGACTAGAACCCGGATCTCCCGAGTCCCAGTCCAACACTCTTACCACTATGCTACACTGGTCAACACTAAACTGGTCAAACTGGTCAAACTGGTCAAAGTCAAACCCAGCACTTTAACCTGTAACCAGTGCAGGTATGTTCAGAACAGGTGTTGTGCGTGTTTACTATTCCACACCTGCCAATAGGCATTCTGGGTATCAACTGCAGTTTCCAAACAGCCTTCAGATGGGAGCAAATTGTTACCGAGGCGTTTCCTTTGCAGAAAGCTTGAGTTAAATTGTGGACTGGAATTTGGTTTTAGCAGGGCAAAGGTGGATACATCCCTGGACTACTGTCTTGCCTGTGATTGTGGTTTGGCGATTTGGAGTTGCTGGTGTTGAGAGTTGCTGCGGGTGCAATGCCTGGCTGGAAAACAATTGATTTGGGGAGGGGCCGTAACAACATGCATCTCGCTTCTCAGGATTTATGGCTCCAGAGACACCAAGAGTGGCGCCCCAATTTTCTCCCCCAGCAATTTATGGCAGCTCAGTTCAGGAGCAGCATCTGTTTTCTTTTCTATAAAGCCCTCTGCTTTTACATAATTTTTACAGACGTTTGACTGAGTGACAGGGAGGAAGTTGAAATTCTTGCACCAGGGCTCTCGCAAAACAGCGATTAGTCTTAGAACCTGGAAGGAAAAAAAAAACAAACCAAGCTTTTCAGGGCCGGCCAAGACATCTTATTACCTGAAGTTTTAAAAAAAACACTGAAATGGCACCCCCTCCCACGAATTGAGATGGGGTGCCATACTCTTGCACAGCATCCATTTGTTCCAGTAGGGCTTGTGCAGGAGAACTTCCCGGTGGTAGATCTGTCCCTGTTTTGCCAAACAGCAAAGGTTCTTTCCATTAAGGGTTAAGAAGGCAATAGACACACAAATGGTGAAGGAAAACAAGCTAATTTTATTGACTCTTCTCTAATAAGTCCCAGAGAAGAAATTAACAAGTTGCATATAGAGAATGCATACTTACACCCCTTCAGCCCTCTGGAACTAGTGGTGGGCGATCCTCCCACCAGCTGACTCGCTGGACACTCGGTGAGCACCTGCTGAGCCGGGCCAAAAGTGAGCGCCAGCCAAGCTGCTCACCAGACTTCTGGGTTCCCGGCGGAGCACTTTTTGCGTAGAAAATGGCATAAGATAGGTTCAAAGCAGCCGTGATTTGCATAACTTGTGCAAATTGTGGCCATTTTTAATGTATCTTATGCCATTTTCTACGTAAAAAGCGGTCCGTCGGGAACCCCGGAAGTCGCTTCCCTGGCTCGGCTTGGGAGAATGCGAGCTGGGGAAACAGGTAGGCAGGACAGAGTTCAGGGGGTCAAGCCCAGCGAGTTCACCAGACTTCCCCCCCCCCGAACGAAATTCTTACACATCCCTATCTGGAACCCCAGGAAGATGAGGGACAGACCCCTTGGCTGACTTGCACAGTGCCGCTCCGCGGTTCAGCCTGGGCTGAGGTTCACTGCTGGAGCAGTTTCCTGGGCCTTATATACTATTCAGGCTATACAGTTTCACCTGTGTCCATGTGCATCCGTGACTGACCCTGGAGGGGGGTCGTGTCGTGTATTCCAAGGCTAACTAATATGGGCAAGTGTCCAGTATAGACAGTGATATTACCCTCCCTATATTCCTATACCAGGTGCGCAAGTTTAAACATTCCCTTCCTGAAGGCAGTATGAAGGACATTGTGACTAGATACACAGAGCGAAAGAAACATCTTTGAGAGAAAGCCCTCCAAATCAGTGAGAGAGATTGACATCTGCAGTGGAGGAGAGGTGATACACCACACCTAACTCCTCAAGTTGACAATGGTCTTCCATGGTAGCACTGTGGTCCCATAAGTCAGATCTGTCTGTTTATTACCCTGCTGCCCTGAAAAAAATGGCAGCTAGGGTGGCCTCTTTTACAGAGGACCGTCCTCTATTTGAAGGGCTGTCCTGTCCAATTCCAGTGTAAAGATTAAAAAAAACTCAGAACTGTTCCCCATCCACAGTGAGTACCTGGACAGCAGTCGGAGCAGACAAGCACACAAGTCACCTGGTCACTGTCTTCTGCACTATGGTGAGATTGACTGTATTTCTATTTAAATTATAATAATTATTTCTAAATTTGCTTCTGTATGTATAAATTAGCATATCCAAATGTTATGCAATCCACTATCCTCTTTTGTCCTCTTTTTGGCGATTCATAAGTGGCCATGCTAAATAGCATCCCAAACTCATAAGAACAAAAGAGACCTGCTGGATCAGACCAAAGGCCTATTTAGTCCAGCATTGACTGGGTTCAGACAACACGATAACCCACACCCAAGGGTTGAGTGTGGCTTGTCATTGAACCGTGGCGGGTTGTTGGTGAAACGGGGGTAATCGTGTTGTCTGAACCCAGCCGAGATAACAAGGCATGGTGAACAACCCACAGTTCATAACCCAACAACAAACCATGGGTTCTCTTCATGGGTTGCTTGTGGTTAAGAAGCCATGGCTTGTTAGCACAGCTGGGTTCAGACAACACGATAACCCATGTTTCAACAACAACCCATGCTTCAATGACAACCCACACTCAACCCATACTCAGCCCTTGGGTGTGGGTTATCGTGTTGTCTGAACCCAGTCACTACATTCTCACAATGTAGAGGCCAACCATATGCCTCAGGAAAGCCCACAGGCATGACATGGGTGCAACCACATCCTCCTGGTTGTGGTTTCCAGCAACTGATGTTTATAGAAATCCTTTCTCTTATTGGAGCTAATATATAGCCATCATGACTGGTAGCCATCCATGAATTTATCTAATCCCCTTTTAAAGCTGTCCACATTAGTGGCCATCACTACATCTTGAGGTAGCAAATTCCATAGTTTAACTATGCATGGAGTGTAGAGGTCCTTCCTTTTATCTGTCCTGAATCTCCCACCACTCAGTTTCATTGGATGTTTCTAATCTTGGAACAGAGGGAGAAAAACCTCTCCTTATCTACATTCTTCACACCATGCATATTTTTTTTATACACCGCTATTATGTGTCTCCCTACCCCTCCCACCCCTTGCTAAAATAGTACACATCTTCAAATAGAGGACTGTTGTATGTAATGTAGGACACATCACCACTGTAGTTCCACAGTAAAATGGAGGCAAAGTTCAGGCACCAAAAGAATAAAAGCCAAAAAAACCCCACTTCTAAGCCAGCTGCTTTTGCAAACCTAATGATGTTAATAAAGCCAAAAAGCCCTCAGTCCTGAGAAAGCGTCATAAGCCATTGGACACATGGCAGTGAAATGCCCTGGAGAAGTGCCACTAAGCTCGCCGCCTCCTCCTCCTCCTCCTCCTCCTCCTCCTCCTCTCTCTCTCTCTCTCTCTCTCTTTCTCTCTCTCCCCCCTTTAGCAAGTTTGGTTTTATTTTCAGTCCAAGTACTCCCATGCTTTGAATCCACTGAAGAAATAAATTATAATTTCCAGGTCCAGCACTGTTCAACTTGCATGCTGAAATATAGGCCTCAGACAGTAACTACATTTATATATATATATAGTCTCCTCAGATTCTGGATTGGGAGTCTTATGTAAGACAGGAATCTCCACTCGCCTCTCTGAAATGAGAGGAAAAGGAGAACTGTGGGAAACCAAGCCGCGGTCGGATTCCAACCCTTAAATGTTGTTTGGGTGGATTTTCCAGCCATTCTTGTGTGTGTGTGTGTTTGAAAAGCAGTGCGGGGCCCCTCCAAAATGGTTCCAGAAAATCCTTCACACATAGTGTTTTGTGTGCATGTGCGTGTGTGTGTGTGTGTTTTGTTTTATTGGCATGTGGAAATAGTTTTGTCTGGTTTGGGCCTGGTTGATTGGTAACCTCCCTTGACTCCTTCCCCGTCCCAGAAATGATTTGACAACTGTTAACAGACACGCAAGCCTGGGCTTAACTGCGCTCGCCTTTCTCCCTTGTTATTTGCATTGTTCAGAGAAGCTCCAGCTGTTTCTTATATATGTAATATTTTTTGGGGTGTGGAGGGAAAAAAGGACTCAAGATATAGCACAGTACATTTTTCATTCCCCCCACCCTCTTTCCTGAACCCTTCGGTCTACCCACCTGGTACTAGGTTGTCAAGTAAAAGTACGGTACCTTTCATGAGAGGTGGTGATGATACTCAGTGACTGGGTTCAGACAACATGATAACCCCACTCAAGGATTGAGTATGGGTTGAGTGTGGGTTGTTGTTGAACCGTAGGTTGTTGTTGAACCATGGGTTATCATGTTGTCTGAGCCCAGCTGTGCTAACAAGCCATGGCTTGTTAACCATGAACAACCCATGAAGAGAATCCATGGTTTGTTGTTTACTTATGAACTGTGGGCTGTTCATCATGCTTCAGACAATACGATAACTCACGTTTCACCAACAACCCATGGTTCAACGACAAACCACACTCAACCCTTACTCAACCCTTGAGTGTGGGTTATCGTGCTGTCTGAACCCAGTCAATAGATTCAGTCAGTAGTGAGTGAAATATATGATATGATATTATAGATAGATAGATAGATATACAGTAATACCTTGGATTGCAAGTAACTTGGTTTGAGAGCGTTTTGCAAGACAAGCAAATTTTTAAATATTTATTTAATTTTTTTTTACTTGATATACAAGCGACGTCTTGCAATACTAGTACTGTAGTACGGCTTAAATTAAAAATCTCTGTACAAATTTTTTTGGGGGGATTTCGAGTGTTTTGGATTACAAGCACGTTTCTGGCACGAATTATGCTCTCAATCGAAGGCAGGGCTGTATTTGCTTGTGCTCTGTTCCTGACAGAGCTGTACCTATTCTTAGTCTGAGGCAGCCGCCTCAGGTGAAGCTTTTGGGGCCTGTTTGAAGGTGAGGTGAGGCATTTCCCTCAGGCATGAGATCTGGGGCCCTATTAAAGGGTGGGAAATTGGTAGTTACTGGATTTATTATTTGCTTTTGTTTTACTGTGGTGGGAGGCCAGTTTCATTAGGCTTGAGCCCCCAAAGGCCATTCCAGATGGGTAGGTCTTAGAACTATTCTGAAAGGTGCCCAATCTTGTATGTTGGTGAGGGCTGGAATTCTGGAATGAACTTTATTTCTTAATTTGTTTGCTTGTTTTCAGAATGTTTGTATCCTGCCCTTCTGGTGCAAACGCACCACTCAGGAGAACTTACAACATTTAAATATTTGAGTTTCATAAAAACAACAATATAAAACAATCAGCCAGGGTGGACATTGAAAACCAAAACATGCACACATGGGAAAAAAAAAAAGCCTGCCAGATTCAAACTGCCTTCAACAGCCACTGAAGAACAGTGAGGGAATGGAATTAAACATATGAAGGTTACTTATACTGACCTGGCTTGCACATAAAGCTAACCTATGGTTTATTTAGCCCATGGGTTGTTGAATTCCTGGTTGTTGTGATATGTAAACTGAGCTGTGCTAACAAACCATGGTTTGTTAACACAGACAACCCAGAAGGAGAACCCATGATTTGTTGGGTTGTGAACTCTGGTTGTTTAAATCATGGGTTGTTGTCATATGTGAACTCAGAACCGTGGACTGTTCATGGGTTGTTTCAACAAGTTGCACAGGTGGCAGACAAGAGCGGTCAAAAAAATCCCAGTTGCTCTACAGGACAGTCCTACAGCACTACAAAGGCATTTGGAATACAGGGAGGGAGCGAGTGAAGGAGGAGGGAAACAAACCACCCACGGATTGAGTAAACAAACCATGGTTTGCTTGATCATCTGCCAGACAAACCCTGAGTAGAGCAACAAACCATGGGTTAACCATGGGTTAAATAAATAATCAGCTGCCTGAGGTGGCCACTGCACTCTACCTAACAGCATGGCCACTAGGGTGGCTACTTATGAATCATCAAAAAAAGAGGAAAGCCATGACCAATAAAGAGGACCAAAGGGGACAAAAAATTGCATTCTTTTTGCATGGGCTAATTTATATATAGAGATGCAAATTTTGAAATAATTACTGTAATTTAAATAGAAATATAGTAATACCTTGGATTGCAAGTAACTTGGTCTGAGAGCGTTTTGCAAGACAAGCAAAAAATTTAATTTTTTTTTTTACTTGATAAACAAGCAAGGTCTTGCAAGACAAGTAGTCATAGGGATGTAACCGCTCGCCTCGAGTGGGCGTAGTGGGCCGAAATCGGCCCCACTCACGCCCGCCAGAGACTCGCTTTGATATAAGAGTGTTTTGGATTACAAGCATGGTTCCGGAACGAATTATGATCTCAATCCAAGGTATTACTGTACAGTCCATTTCTCAATATTATGGAAGACTGAGACCAGGTGACCTGTTCAGATGTTAATTGTGGATGGGCAACAGTTCTTATGGTTCTTTATCTTTAAACTAGAATTGGACAGGACACTCCTTTAAACAGAGGACTGGGTCCTGACAGCATGCTAAGCCACAGTGGCTTAACGTGTTGTCCGAACCCGGGATGGTTTTGTGTCAGGGTGGCTTAACGCACCCTGACAAACCGTGGCTTGTGGTAGGGTTTACTTAAGCCACGGAGGCTTGTCGCGTCGTCTGAACCCAGATGACATGACCCACTGTGGCTTAAGTCAAACTGCTACAGAGCCACTTGGCAAGAACAGGGGGGTGGGGCTTTGCTGCTCTTGCCAAGTGGCAATAGCCACTCTTGCCATAGCCAGCCAGCTACCCCAAAAGTGCCCAAGCAGCACTTGGAGGTGGCTGGCAGAGGCTTACCCCGCTCCGTGCCACGACTGCAGTGCTTGGTGCTCCCATGGTGTCCCCTGGGATACCCATGGGAGTACTGAGGGGGTAAGAAGGGCCCCCGCTACCCACGATGTGCCTGGTCATCTGTCAGGCGCATCGGGGTAGAGCGGCTTATAAGGCACACTGTGTAGCTTATTTCTCAGTGCGGCTTATCGTGTTGTGCGGACCCGCCCGATGCCTTCAAACAGAGGGCCGTCCTCTGGCAGCCTTTCAAATACAGGACTGTCCTCTGTGCAAGAGGACACCTGACCACCCTAGTGGCTACTTAAGAAAAAGAAGAAGAAACGGAATTGAGCTGTGGTGGATTCCACATGAGTCGAAGCTAGTCCACGACAGTTTTCAAGGACAGATTCTCAATAACAGAGGAGGGTTTTTTGGTGGTGGAGGGGTGTTGTAGGCATAGCGCTCAGGTCTTTGTGTAGCATGGAGATCTAAGGTTTCTGATCACTCTTCATCCCTGCATGGGAATACCGTTGCCCGATTTGTAGAACGCATAGATTTATTTATTTATCTTTTGGTGTGTCGACGCTACGCCTTGCAAAATGCAAATGTGTAGAGCTAATGACTCTCGGAGGCAAAGTAAAGCGCCCCCCCCCATCTCTTCTTATAGGCAGCAAAGTTTGCTTGGCGTGGCAGATCTTGGCTGACTTACCGATCTACAGTTGTGTTAAAAAGGGACTCTGGAGAGAGATCAAAAATTGCGGTGGGGGGGGAGGCATCATTTGCATGCACGATGCGCTTTATGTATGCGGCTTTTTTGGTGTGTTTGAAATGCACAAGGAAAGAGAGCAAAGGTAGCAGGATAATCACAAGCGGCATGCTGAGGCTAATGGGGCTGATGAATATGGATGCCACCCTAACGGGAGATGAGAAATCTGAAGGCAGAATTAAGATTCTAAACGGTACATGGCTTTGCTCAACCATTGCAATTAAGGGCGTAGCTAGCCCTATGCTTAAAAAGCTGCTCACCGGAGCCTGTTTCATTGATGCTGAAACGGGAAAGGTGCTCGCGAAGAGTCCCCGTCACCCGTATTTATGGCGGTGTGACGTGTACACTTTTCTACAATGTCTTTAAAGATGCTTCTTTAACGGGCATTGAGGGGTTATTTATTTATTTATTTATTTATTTATTTTATTAGATTTCTATCCCGCCTTTTTTCCTGCAAGGAACCCAAGGCGGCTTACAGTATCCTACTCCACTTCTCCATTTTTATCCTCGCAACAACCCTGTGGGGTAGGCGAGGCGGGGAGTCAGTGATTGGCCCAAAGTCATGCAAATGAGCTTCATGGCCAAGTGGGGACTAGAACCCGGATCTCCCGAGTCCCAGTCCAACACTCTCACCACTACGACACTCTGGCTCCCAAGGTTAGGAGTTGATGCTTGCTCATTATAAGAGGCCTCGATGGCCTTTTCCGAACTGGTGGCTACTAGTGATTGAACACTTCGCACCTGCTCAGGGAGGGGACTGTGAGAAACAGTTTTTGGTAGGGTGTGGGGAATGTAGCCTGCAGAGAGAGGTCTGAGTTTTGCCGCTAGCTGGGATGGATGTGTGAGGTAGCTTTGGCAGGGCCAGGAACCTCTAAGGCGGTTTTACAGAACTGATGTTGCTTTAAAGCAGTGTTCTCCAACCTTGGGTCCCCAGATGTTCTTGGCCTACAACTCCCAGCATGCCCCAGCCAGCTGGATGGGGCATGCTGGGAGTTGTAGGCCAAGAACATCTGGGGACCCAAGGTTGGAGAACACTGCTTTAAAGACTAGCCCAGTCTGGGTTTTTGACTGCTCCCTCCATCTCTGCTCAGCTTGAATATTTGTCTCTCGCAAGTATCTCATATCGAAAAGTATCTTGGAATGAGCAAGCCTAGATGGCTACCCGCCCCCACCCCTGCTGGAGCAAATCCCGCTCCCTCTAACAGCATCCCACTTGCACCTTCAGTCTACAAGCCCTGCCCCTCCCCCAAAATCCTGATTAAATAGACATGGTCAGGTATGTGTGTGTTTATTTTCACAAATGGCATTGTATGGAGTAGCGTGAGTTGCAGGCGGAGGGAGTGAGCCAATAGCCACGTAAATCATCTCCATATTCTTCTCATGTATCCGGAGGAAAGCACCAAAAAACACATCACATGGCCAGACTGGCGAAGGCGGTGGGGGTGGGAGGCCTCTAATTGCTTCTGTCTGCATAATGACGCTGAGCCCAGTGAACCTGCTGATATCTGAATGAGGAAAAATCAGAAACGACTCCGGATAAACAGCTCGCCTCCCCCCTCCCTGACATCCCCCCCTCATTTCCTCGCACTTCTAATTCGGCTGCACTTGCCTCAAATACCATGGCCTAGTTTTTCTCCCTTTATGAGAACGTTGCAAGAGAGATCCATGTCTTGAGTGACTGGATAAGATTTGCAGGAGTTGGAGGCTGACACTTCGCTCCCTGACATGCCACCTTGCTCTTCCCCCGTGACTAGCAGAAGCCGTATAAATGACGCAAGAAAAGGGAGGGGACCTTCTCACCTGCCTGATCTATCAAGATCAGCCTTCCCCTCCCGACGTGTTCATCTGGCGCCGTCCAGATCTGGTGCTCTCCAGATGTGTTGGCCACTAGGGATGCTGGAGTTGGAGTCCAGCACATCTGGAGCGCACCAAGTTGGAGAAGGCTGACCTAAATTATACGGCGGTGACCAACTTCAGCTTTGTAGGTGGTGGTGAGGAGGAGGAGCAGGAGATGCCACGGCCTGGTTGCTCCCTGGCTCTCTGTGAAGGCGCGTGACTGATAGCAGAGCTCCGCGTGTGCTGGATGGGAGAATTAAAATCCTGTCTGTGCATAGAGGCCCATTATTCTACACACAGATCTCCAGATCTCACCCCCCTCTGCGCAGCGTTCCAGTGTGTTGGTTTGCAGCTGCCAGCCAGCTTGCCTGTAATCCGACTCCAGCTTGTAGCTTCCCCGATTTGCAGATTAATCCAAGTAGCAAGTAGCAAGGAAACACTCTGTAAGACCACAGGTCTATTTCTACCTGTTTATTCACTTAGCAAGTAAAGTTCTACAGAGTATACATTTCCTAGTTACAGTCCATGTGCAGATTACAATGCATAGCAAGCATTAATTCCAGTGGAGTAGATTGAGCTTCACTCCACTTCAGCAAAGAGGTTACATTGTTGCTAAGTCCAGCAAGCAATAGCCAGGAGAAGAGAAAGAATAGAGAAAGCAGTCCTGCTCTTCTCTAAAATGGCTTCAGACAGAAAAACAAGTTAGCACGTCATCAGAACATACAAACCATGTGACTAGCTCATAATGATCCCAGGATCTAGCTTTCCCATGAGAAAGAACACGGGAAAGAACACGGGAAAGACACAACATACTTGTTTACCACCATTCTGTTCCTCTCCAAGTGTAAACACTGTGCTACAGCTGGTCAATGTGATTCATATCACAACACTCTGCCTCTCAAGTGGGGAGCAATGATGAGAAAGAGGACGAGGAGCAAGCGCAGCTGGTGACCATGGCGGTGAGAAGGTGGGCTCACTGAGGGAGGGCCCCTGTTAAGGGTGCCTTGCCCAAACGCCCTCAAAAACCTGGAGCCAGCACTGTCCGTATTAGGGGAGCTTCCAGACAAGGCTTTTATCATGTCCATCACCCTGCCCTGTGTATGGAATGTTATACGGTGGGGGTGCGGTGGTCCAGACATCACTGTTTTCCACTTGAAACCCTCCTGTGTTTTCCCACCACTTCTTCTGTCTTTTTTCTTACTGCAGGAGATCCATCAAGGAGAAAAAGATGGAATAGTTGCACACTGCTTTCTCATTGGTACCATTAGGTGCTCTCCATCCGGAAGCAGCCTAGATTACTGTAACGTGATCTTTGTGGGGCTGCTTTCGAAAAGGGTCTGGAAGCTATAACTGGTGTAGAGTGTGGCTGCTAATACCAGTTGGCTTCCAGTTCATTTGCAGCCCCAGTTCAGTTTGTTTCCAAGCCCACTCACTGCTTTTTAGGCTCTAAAGCAGGGGTGTTCGACCGCTTTCAGCCCGAGGGCTGAATTTTGGAGAAGCTCTCGGGGAGGGGGCACATTCCAGTGGTGAGTGGGTGAGGCCAAACGCAAAAGGGGCAGGGCCAAAAGCACCAGCACAAGCCTTAAGAGATCCATTTCAACCTTTTGGAATGTGTGCGTGTTTGCGGGGAGGGGTGCAAAGCTGGGAAGCCACCAAAATCATGGGAAAGATTGGTGGTCATTTGAAAGAGGATGGGGCGAGGGGAAGGGATACGGACAGTTGAACGGTCAGATAAAAGGAAGTCCTTCACACAGCACGTAGTTAAATTATGGCATTCACTACCAAAAGATGTAGTGATGGCCACCAATTTGGAGAGCTTTAAAAGGGGATTGGACAGATTCATGGAGGAGGAGGCTATCAATGGCTACTAGTCCTGATGGCTAAATTCTACCTCCAGGATCAGAGGCAGTCTGTCTATGTACACCCGTTGCTGGGGAACATGGGCGGGAGGGTGCTGTTGCACTCCTGTGGGTTTCCCGTGGGCAGCTGGCTGGCCACTGTGTGAACAGAATGCTGGACTAGATGGCTCCTTGGTCTGATCCAGCAGGGCTCTTCTCATGTTCTAAGCTTTTGTGGATATTGTCCTGTTCATCAGCTGCATGATGTGCATCACCATGCATCTCATGAAGTGGACAGTGTCCATGAAAGCTTAAGCCAGAATAAACTGGTTAACCTTTAAGGTGCCACACGACTCTTTGTTATCATGTAAGTGGAACTGCAAGGGTGTCATCCTCAGGTCATAACTGAGCTGCACACCAGTTGCTGGGGAATACGAACGGGAGGGTGCTGTTGCACTCATGTCCTACTTGTGGGTTTCCCACAGGCAGCTGGTTGGCCACAGTGTGAACAGGATGCTGGGCTAGATGGACCCTTGGTCTGATCCAGCAGGGCTCTTCTTAAATTCTTATGTGACCATCAGGAGAACCCCAGATGACTGGATGAGGACCCTGCGTCCTGAGGTACAACACCCCTGCTGTAGGATACTTGAATAACATCTTTGTCAGCTCAGTGGTAGAGCACCTGCTTTGCATGAGAAATTTCATAGGATCAGTCCGCAAAATTGATCAGACAGTAGGGAATGGGAAATACCCTTTTCTACCTGTAAAGCTGCTGCCAGCTACTGTGCACTGTTGGCTTTTGATTACTGGTAGCTGCTAGCTAATGAACACATCCTACCTGCTTGATTGGTTTTTGCTGCTCAGTGGGTTTATTTGTTGATCTTAAGAGTTATGGGCCCTTGACTGCTGTTATTTTGTTTTGTTATTGTCCTTTCTTTTTTTACTGCTGTGTTTAAAAAAAAAGTTGTCATCTTAGGTATTCTGTGAATCAAAAGGCAAGGTTTTAACAAGGGAGCCTTTTGGGGGGGGGGGGACTGAGGACCAGGATAAAAATACTTTAAATAAATAAACAAATAAATGTAATACATACATACATTTATATAGATCAAATAATTCAGTTCTCACCCCCCCTTTTTTTAAATTAAGAATTTCAGTCACTGTGGTGCAGAATTTTGATTCATTGAGTTTTAGCACTTGATACACTCAGCCATAGCCTGAGATGCATTGGGGTATGTTCTCTTCCTTGCTTCTGTTGCATTGTTTATGCATCTGCGTTGCAGAGAACTGGAGGAGCGAGGAGGAAGAATCAATTATTGGGAATCCCTTTCCAGGGCTGCCTAGACTTCTTCCTGTCCTTCCGCCACAAGAATTACAGACTAAACACCTAACAGAGCGAAAGTCCAGCAGATGTCACTAGAGGCTATAGGATAGAGAGTGAACCCACTGACTGACTCCAAGCAGGAGGTCTTGACGTTTATTTAAAGTTCCAAATCATCTCAAAAGTTGGGAACTGGCCACAATAATAAGTTATGAAAACGTAACAGTTTAAACCTTAAAATCATTTTGCTTGGGCGTTTAAATGCATCCGTACTGAAAATGCTCTATCCTGTAGTAACTGACCCGTTGACAGCTGCAAAAAATGAAAATAAAAAATTGCTGTAGCTAAAATCTGGAAAAATCCAACGAGACCTCCACTCCAAGTCTAGAATGGGATTGCTAGTGTATAGCAAGTACTGTGATGTATGTAAATTGAGCAAAATCATTTAATTAAGAAACTGAAGACAAAGCAGACAAATGTTTGTTAATTTTGGTGTCCTTTTCCTTATTTTTGAAAGTGAACGTACAATATGGGTGTCGGCACATAGAACTGTTTTTGCAATATTTTAAACCGGCATGTGAAATGAAAGGGTTTGTTTAACTTTCATTTATTAGTTTTCCATGCCACCCAATAGCTGAAACTCTCTGGGCAGTTTGCAAAGATTATTACACTTAAAGGTGTATACCTTCTGTTGTATTGATAAAGATTTTCGACTAAAAGTAAATTTTAAAAAGTAAAATGTTTGCAACATGGGGGTGGGAGCAGGCTAGTTTTGTAAAGATTACTCCAGCAATTCTTTAAACACTCAGGAAAAGTGCTATATTAAGGCTGATTCTTTCCTCATGTCCGGATTAAGGCTGATTCTTTTCAGGCTATTAGTTATGTTATTGGCCTAATACATTAAGAGTGCAACCCTATGCATGTTTAGACAGAACAAACATGCTGGGAGTTGTAGGACTCTGTTCTGTCTAAACGTGCATAGGATCGCACCCTAAAGCTTGCATTCTGCAATGCATAGAGCCATCTTCCCTTCTGCTATTGGAATCACAGAGCTGGAGGAGGTCTTGTAGGCTATTTAGCCTACTAACCCTCTAATCAGGGCAGGAAATCCAAATCCAGAGCATCCCTGAAAGATGATTACTCCTGTTAAGATGTTTCTCCTAGGGTTTCACTGAAATCTAACTTCCTGTAACTGAAGCCCATTAGATCTAGTCCTGCTCTCTGAGGCAGCAGAGAAGAGGTCTTTGCCCTCTTCTATATGACAACCCTTCAGGTCAGTGCAGGCTCCAGGTTTTGGAGGGCCCTTGGGCAAGACACCCTCAATGGGCCCCCTCCCTAAGCGAGTCTCCCTTCTCACCATCATTGTCACCAGCTGCTCTTGCTCCTCATCCTCTTTCTCAACATGGGTACTTCTTGCTTGCTTGACAGCAAGTGGGAGGGTGCTGTTGCCCTCCTGTCCTGCTTGTGGGTTTCCTGTGGGCAGCTGGCTGGCCACTGTGTGGACAGAATGCTGGACTAGATGGACTTTTGGATCCAGCACAGCTCCTCTTATGTTCTTAGGACAGGCAGAGAGCCAGTGAGCAAGAGGGCAGGGGCATCTACTGCTCCTCCCCCTTCTCAGCACCTCTGTGGTCTGGGTCATTGCAAGAGGCAGGTGAACAAGCAGGCTGCAATGATGAAGTGGAGGAGCAAGCCCAGGGGGCTCTTGTCGATGGGCCCCTGCTGGGTGTGTGGGCCCTTGGCAGGCGCCCAAGCATGCCTACCTACCCTTGATGCTGGCCCTGCTTCAGGTCTTTGAAGAGTGCCCTCATGTCCCCCTCAGCCTTCTCTTCTCCAGGCTAAACGTATCCATTCCCTTCAACCTTTGCTAAGAAGATTCATTTTCCAGACCACTGACCATCTTCATTGCCCTCCTCTGAACCCATTCCAATTTGTCTGCGCTAGAGGTGGGCACCCTGTGGCCCTCGACCTAATTTCATGCAGGTGTGGGGAGCCCAGAGTGAAAGAAGGAGGGCAGGAGGGAGATAAAACAGTGAAAGAAGCCAAAATGGATCCAGTGGTGGAAGGAAGGAGGGGAAAGCCCTCTTGCAAGCGATCAGTTCAGACCTCATGCAAGGAAGGGGGAAAATGGAGAGGGGGAAGGCAGAAATGGATGGAGCAGTGGAAGAGAGGGAGGAAGCCCCCTGCAAGTGATCAGTTCGGACCTCCGGCAAGAGCAATTTGTCTCTTCCTTAGCAACCTGCTAGGAGGGGATGAAGATGGAGAGAGAGAAAAGGGGGTAGCAGCAAAAAAGAGAGAGAGAGAGAAGGGGCTGGAAGAGAGAAGGGCTGGCACCAAGGGTAGGTATGGTTGGGCACCTGCCAAGGGCCCACACCCCAGCAGGGGCCCATTGACAAGTCTTGCTCCTCCGCTATTGTAACCTGCTTGTTCACCTGCTTCTCCCTCTGGCCCAGACAATGGTGGTGGTGAGAAGGAGGAGCAAGAGATGCCACTGCCTGCATACTCACTGGCTCTCTCTGCCTCTCAAGCAAGCAAGTGGGAGCAATGATGAGAAAGAGGATGAGGAGCCAGAACAGCTGGTGACCATGGTGGTGAGAAGGTAGACTCACTGAGGGAGGAGGCCCATTGAGGGTGTCTTGGCCAAGGGACCTCAAAAACCTGGAAGTGGCAGAGAGAGAGAGAGAGAGAGAGAGAGATATGTCCCCACCCTCTTTTGCTTTTGGTTCTGTCCATGTTTGGCTCCGAACCACCACCACCCCGGCATGCATCCCTCAACAGAAAAAAGGTCCCCCCATCCCTGGTCTATGTCATTTTTAAAGTGTGGACACAGTGTTAGAAATTCCCTTCTGGACACAGTGTTAGAAATTCCCTTCTGGACACAGTGTTAGAAATCCCCTTCTCTCTGTTTCAAGGACATGAATGGGCAATGGAATTCCCACAGCCCAGTGGTCTGTCATGTGGGTTGATTTGCTTGGAGGCCTGCCCTCCATTGTTAGATAAACCTCATGTTCTAAATTTGATTGCTAGATGTATATCCCCACCCCCGCCCCACCTAGTTTTCAGATATTAAAAACCAAATTTCAACTAGTGTGGTGGTGGGCAGCTTATCCATTGGGTGGTTGGGGGTTGAACTTTCATATTCTTCATCGGAGGGAGAGATGTACAGACTTCTCTACTTATTAGGATGTCAGGGGCTAAGTGTGCACCACAGTTCAGCTTTTGTGGCACGGAAGTACCTTAAACATTTTTAGGTGCACTTCATGTTTCCCTATAAGGATGGAGATGTATAAATGTTGCTGCCTTTCAGGTTTTTTTTTTTAGTCATCAAGGTGTTTCGGACTATATTTGTGCCAAATTTTAGCTTTCAGCAGGAACAGCGCACCTGAAATTCCCCACCAGCACACCACAAAATACCCCCATTGAACCTAAAGCGCTCTGACCCACACTGAGACAAGTGCAACGGTAATTGTTTTACTGTTAAAACACTATTAATTATTTTAATATTTCAAATTCAGATAATAATAATGTTTTCCATTCACATTCCTTAATATATGCTAAGAGCAACAACAACAAAAGTTATGCTCTACCTATTGCAATAATTTGAGGCTAAGCAGCATATTGGGGTATTCACCTGCTCTGTTTGTTGTTGTTTTTGTTGTAATTAACAAATGTTACAGTAAGACTCCCTCTTAACAGGAGGGCTCCTGTTCAGGTTTCCAGCCAGCCATAACTTCCAAGCAGGGCATTCCACTCCCGCCACCCCACCATTTCCCATTTTTCTTTTCTAGCTGGCACTCAATGGTTGCTGAGCATGATCAGTCTTCATTGGCCTATTTCAGGGGGGGGGGGCTCTGACCCCTTCATTTCTTTCTTTCTTTTTTTTTTTTGTACGTCTGCAAACTTTAGGGTTGCCCCAAATTTTGCCTCCATTTCTGTTGGTACTCACCACCTGAATTCACTATTACAGGGAGTGATTATTTAAATGTATATCCTACATTTATTTATTTATTTATTATATTTATATCCCACCTTATTTCCTGCAAGGAACCCAGGGCAGCTTACATAATCCCTCCTCCTCTCCATTTTATTCTCACAACAACCCTGTGAGGTAGGTTAGGCTGAGAGTCAGTGACTGTCTGGGAGTCACCCAGTGAGCTTCATGGCCAAGTGGAGATTAGAACCCGAGTCGCCTGAGTTCCAGTCCAGCTCTCTCTCTCCCTCTCTCTCTCTCTCTCTCTCTCTCTATATATATATATATATATATATGTATGTATGTGTGTGTGTGTGTGTGTACACAGCTGTATAAAATATAAAGCATTATATAAAATAAGCAGATGAAAAATGGACCTGTAAAATAGCCAGTTAGAAAAAAACAGCAGCAGAAAAACAGAACAGCTGTATATAAGTTGTGATGTTCATCCTAACTTGCAGGTGGGCTCATGCAAGGAGAGCTCTGGTTTGATCTTGACAGTTGAGCTCTTGCAAAGTGCTCATGCTTTATTTTCCATGCCAGCAATATTACTGATTGCAAAACCTCTGTGGCAGCTGTGTACATTTCAAAGGAAGCAATGCAGAATGAAAACAAATTGCCAGGCAGGAGATAAGGTTCCACTGTGGTAAGGGGGTTAGATAAGCCCCAAGAGGCAACAGTTTGAAGGTCTGCCAAAGGGAGTTGGAGTTAGATATGGCTCCTCGGTTTTCAGGAAACAACAACAACAACAACAACAACAACAACAACAACAATAATAATAATAATAATAATAATAAGTTTTATTGATAAATGAAGCACCTTTGATCTGGAAATTGCACAACAAAGTCCAGGAGCCAAGGAATGACTCTTACACAATTGGTGTGTTTTTCTTTTTCTTTCCAGATCTAAGTGGGGTTTAATTTGAGACAGGAGCTTTCCCCAGAACCTCTTCGGAATGCCAACACGCAGAATTAGATCTGAAATGGCAAGTTGCTGTGCAAACATAGGGTTTGCCCACCCATACCCAAAATTCCAATCCAACTTTTTAATTATCCCAACATCTTAAAATGTTCCTTTTGAAATGTGATGGTTAAAACATTTTGTTGGGGTGGGGGAGGAATACGCAGTCTCTGTCTATGGGGGGGAAAGGGCCTATGTCCCCAAAGGTATAATAAATGTGCCAGCCCATTCAACATCCACCCACGCCTGGAATGCCTGTCTGAGCAGAAATATGTTTGCTGCCTTTCTAAATGCCTGCAGGGACAGGCTCAGATGGATCTCAGTAGATAAAGCATTCTAAGGGTTTGGACTGGATTGGCCGCAGTGGAGGCGCTGTAAACAAACTCTCTACACTTCTTAATTCATACAAAGAAGATATTTCAACTAGGGACTCCCTAGCCAGAAAGCAAGGAGTGCATATCACCTGCTCTGCTGGAGACATACGGTGGGATAAGGGGAGTGTGGCTTCCTCATATATATATGAGCTTCCCATCTAAGAAGCTGTTCTGGCCTCCTTGAAGTTGTGATCTGTTGTTGTGTGTGTGTGTGTGTGTATATATATATACACACACACACACACACACACACAACAACAGATCACAACTTCAAGGAGGCCAGAACAGCTTCTTAGATGGGAGTTCTCCCATTTTATCCTAATGACAAAAAGAATGTGAAATAGGTTAGGCTGAGAGAGAGAGAGAGAGAGAGAGAGAGAGAGAGAGAGAGAGAGAGAGAGATTTTGACTGGGTTCAGACAACACGATAACCCACACTCAAGGGTTGAGTATGGGTTGAGTGTGGGTTGCCTTTGAACCGTGGGTGGTTATTGAAACATGGGTGATCATGCTGTCTGAACCCAGCTGAGAGAGCAAACCATGGTGAACAACCCCCAGTTCACAACCTAACAACAAACCATGGGTTCTTCTGATGGGTTGTTTGTGGTTAACAAGCTGTGGCTTGTTATCTCAGCTGGGTTCAGACAACACGATAACACACGGTCCAACAATAACCCACAGTCCAACAATATCCTATGGTTACACTATCCTCAAGTGTGGGTTCCCGAATTGTCTGAACCTAGCCACTGAAAAGTACTTTAGCTGGACAGGGATTCAGTATGTAGGTCTGCACTAAGCCAACACTTGATCTCAACCTTCCCCAGCCTAGTGGCCCCCAAGATGTCTTGGAGTGCAGTTCACATCATTCCCAACCAGCCAGGCTGTTCTGTCCGCTGCACGAAGCTGGCTCTCAAAGCCGATTGCTACTATGTGTTTCCTACTTAATCCATTGACTGTGTTCCCATCTTCCTACTACAACCAGGATAGACTTTGGTAGCCCTCAGATGGGACCAGGTCCAACCAAGATATTTTGCTGCCTGAGCTGGAGCATTCAAGTTGCATAATATCGGAGCCAAGTCATTTTGGTACCCGAGGCAAACAATTCCACACAGGCACCGTCCCCCTGGCAGTACAAATACAATAATAACAAAACAAAACAAAAATGATCAACAGTAGCACATCCAGTTTATAAATGTATCGTGTGTGTGTGTGTGTGTGTGTGTGTGTTTGTAAACGGATTTCAAAATGCTTTGGTCAGAAAAACAGAGTATGATGCAATACCACTGATAAACTGGGCTAGAACCAATCAGGAACAGGCCAAACCTCAGTGAGAGAAACAAAGATGAGCAATCCAGCACCTGCATTCAACAGTCAATCCAAGTGCATTAATAAACATCATGGCTTGTTTCATCTCATCCTTTACATTGATATCAGGTTTCAGCTGATCAGTTGCCTCCTTCATCATTCGCTGGTCATTTTTGTTTTGTTTTGGAGTGCTGTGTCACGCACATTGCATCACCCTACAGATTGGCTTGTTCAAATAATAACACAGTAAATAACTCACAGTTTGCTGCCTTTTCATGGCACCTGAGGTGGTGGCCTCATTCTGCCTAACGGTAGGGCCGGCTCTGGGGGAAATCCCACAAGCAGGACATGAGTGCAACAGCACCCTCCCACTCATGTTCCCCAGCAACTGGTGTACATGGGCATACTGCCTCTGATACTGGAGGTAGCATATAGCCATCAGGACTAGTAGCCATCGATAGCCTTCTCCTCCAGAAGTTTGTCCAGTCGCTTTTTAAAGCAATTCAAAGTGCTGGCCTTCACTGCGTCTTGTGGAAACGAGTTCCATAGTTACGCCATGTGAAGAAGTCCTTCGATCTGTCCTGACCCTCCCACCATTTAGCTTCATGGGATGACCCCACTGGGTTCTAGTATTGTGTGTGCGTGTGCGTGTGCGTGTGCGTGTGTGTGTGTGTGTGTGAGAGAGAGAGATGTCTCCCTGTCCACTTTCTCCACACCATGCACAATTCTGCACACCTCTATCACGTCTCCCCTCACTCGCCTTTTTTCTAAGCTACACAATCCCAGCTGCTGTAACCTTTCATCACAGGGGAGTTGCTCCAGCCCCTTGATCATTTTCGTTGCCCTTATCTGCACTTTTTCCAATGCTACAATGTCCATTTTTAGGTGCGGTGACCAGAACTGTACACAGTATTCCAAGTGCAGTCACACCATAGATTTGAACCATGGAGAGCCACAGCCATTCATTGTTGGCAATGCTGTGCCAGATGGACCAGTGGTCCAGCTCAGGAAAAGGTAACTTCCAATGTTCCCAGTGTAACTTTCCAGAAGTTACGTGCGCCGTCGTGCCAGCTGTTTCCGCATCCGCAGCTTACGCGTTCCCTGCACGCAACTCCTTTTTTCTTCGCATTGTGCTGGAAGCACGGCTCACTGGCGCTTCCTGTCCCGCTGCTTCATCTTCAGCATGTCCAAAGCCGCTCTATGATTAACTGCAGCTGCTCTATGATTAGCTGTGGCAAGGAGTCGAGTTCGCTGGCCATAGATCTCCCTGCGGTTTCCCTTACCGACGGAAAGGGGCTTGGAATATTTGGAAAATGAAACGGTGCCCAGTCCCGGCGGGGGCTCAGCTGGCATAGCAGAAGTGCTTTGGTAGCTTTTGGCATTGGATTGCAAGTAATGGATACATTGCACGAACATGTTATTTGAATTCCCCTAAAGGGACTCTGCCACAGATGATACAAATTCCACCTCTGCCGCCTCCCCCCTTCGTGTGACCACAGTCAGTTATTCTCTCTGTGCACTTTACCGCCTTTCTAGGAAGAAATGCTGACTGCAGGGCTTTCTGCAAATGACAGATCCTTCTGCAATCATCCGCTTAGCCTGGCAAAGAAAGGAAATGAAACCAACCAGCAACAAGCTGCACACAAAATCCCACCACCACCACCACAAAACTTGCAATATATGAGCAGCTTCAACTGTGGCGTGGGCCCCGGGAACTGTTTCTCGGTGTCCCTCTTTTGGCTCCTTTTCTGTCGGCACGCATAATCTGAATTCACTCTTGGAAGGAGTGATGTACCTCAGCAGCTGCATTGCAGATTATGGACGCCTGTGCGCTACGTGATGCCTTAATGTTTATGTGCGTTCAGCTGTGTGATGCATGTGTTCTAGAGACAAGATGTATTCCTGTCACCCACCCCATTCAGAAATTTTAACTCCCAGAGACCTGGGAGGGACTGGAACCAGAAGGATTACCACTCTAGCAACTCCCACTAACCAAGTTTTAATAAGACACCTGCAAAAGGCAATCATGGGGCCAAGAACATAGTCAGTAATTTACTAGGGACAGAGAGCAAGAAATAAGGATTGTCCCTACTAGTACATAGTGTGAGTTGAACTGCATCATATCATGTACAGAGGAAAGAGGCACCGTCTTTCTCAGCTGCTGTCAGCGCTGAGCTGGAGGCAGTCACAGCATAAGAGCCAGGAAGCAGAAAGAGCCAAGAATCACGAGCCAGGAATCACAAGCCAGGAGCCAGGTACACTGAATGCCATTGTTGCTTACTCCAAGTCCCAGCCTGACTTGGAAGCCCCAAAAGCCTTTCCAGGTCAGGGGGTTGCCAATGGCCAGCCTGGGTGGCTGAAGTCACTTCAGAATCTCTGGATGCTTCATTGCTCAGGGAGCAACCTGACTTTTCACCCTGGTGGCTCACCACATGAAGCAGTAGCTTCACCAAGATTCATGGGTTCCTGGTTCTAGCCCCGGCACCTCCTGACTCCCTCTAACTAAGCCAGTGATTCACAGATTGTATGCCAGGGCAGAAGAGTGTGCTGAGAGAGAACACCTACTGTGTTGCAAGAAGTGTTCAGACAGAATTGGTGTCTGAACGGAGCGTTGGCCCCAGCAGGAACAGGGGCAGCAATTGAGCTCTGCTTCAGAAAGCAACATGTCTTGGGCTGGCGCCGGCCCCTAGAGTTGAGGAAGCCAGATGCCAGCACCCCAGTTTGAAGAGTTTGTACATGCAAGGCCAGATTTTGAGGTAGGTGATCCAAACCACTGCTTAGGCTTGGCATGTTCCAGGCTCAGGAGATGCTTATCACAGATTATCTGTGCAACTATCTTCTCAGTTCATTGTCACCTGCAAATCTGGCAGCACTGACCCATAATGTGTTGCTCTCTCCTCCTCCTCCTCCTCCTCCTCCTGCTGGAAATTTGCAGCATCAGTGTCCAAGCAGCGGTTGTGGGTGTGGGTCATATAGGCCCAATAAATCATGCATGCCAGTTGTGCATCAAAACTGCAAAATGGGCTACAAAGGCCGTAAGGTCCAGCATCCCCAGTGGCCAACCAAGATGCGACTGGGAAGACCACGAGCAGGGCTTGAGGGAAATAAGTCTTCAGCTCTTGTTGCCCAGAGACTGATATTCAGAGGCATTGTGTCTGAGCCTGAAGGTAGCATATAGTCATCAGGACTAGTAGACATTGATAAACTTATCCTCCAGGAATTTGTCTAATCCCTCTTTAAAGCTATTTAAGTTGGTGGTCATCACCACCTCTTGGGAAGCAAATCCCATTTGGTCTCAGGGCTGGCCCTGGGCACAAGTCCTTTTAATCTAATTCAGTGACATTCACAGTGTCTCCCTGCATATCCAGGCACGCGGAAAGGGTGGGGTGAAAGTTCGGAGGATTGTTGGGGAGGGGATGCCATCTCCTCCTGAACTTTATTTATTTATTTATTTATTTATTTTATTTTAATTTAATTTCTATTCTGCCCAATAGCCGATGCTCTCTGGGCGGTTCACAACAATTAAAACCACAAAATACAACATAAAATACAGTATAAAAATTTAAACATTTAAAACTATGGTATAAAATAGGAGTAAAAGTCAAAATAAAACCTAGCAGCAGTACAGAGATTTAAAATACAGTAAAGGATTTAAACAGAGACTAAAATTCCTGGGGAAAATAAGGAGGTCTTCACCGGGCACTGGAAGGAACACAATGTAGGCACCAGGCAAGCCTCTCTGGGAAGTTCATTCCACAACTGGGGTGCCACTGCAGAAAAGGCCCTCTTCCTAGTAGCCAACCACCTCACTTCCCTTGGCAGCGGCTTCCGGAGGTGGACCGCTGAGGATGATCTTAGGGTCCTGGCAGGTATATATGGGAGGGAAAGAATGCTTCAGGTAACCTGTCCCCAAGCCTTTTAGGGCTTTGTATGTTAATACCAGCATTTTGAATCAGGCCCGGACACGGGCTGGCAGTCAGTGCAGGTGGTAAAGCACTGGCCTAATAGGATCATGTTGGCCAGTCCCCGTTCGCAATCTTGCTGCCCTGCTTTGGACCAGCTGGAGTTAGCGGACCGTTTTCAAAAGCAGCCCCACATATAACTTTCTCTTTGCATATCGAAACCTACATTACCTGTGAAGCTTTATGCTCAGCTCCCTTAGTCCTCCTTACCTACTGCAGCTAAGCTTGTACCACAGTCTAAGGAGACAGAACTGAAACAACCACATACTGAGAACCAGTGTGGTGTGGTGGTTCAAGTGTTGACCTGGGACTGGGGAGACCCAGGTTCAAATCCCACTCCCACTGGGTGACCTTAGGCCAGAGAAGAACAGCTTTTGCTCATATGCGCCGCTCACAAGGAGCTGCTCACTCCAAAACCAGGTCCTGCCAGTGCCAAGTCAAATGTTTACTGACTGTAGTCAAATTATGTGCATTTCAATCTAAGTGTTGCTAAGGATCAAGGTTAGAGATCCAAAACTGTGCTGCATCTCTGCCACCCCTTAGCTCAGCCTTCTCCAACCGGGTGCCCTCCAGATGTTTTGGACTACAACTCCCAGCATTGCTGAACATTGGCCATGCTGGCTGGGGCTGATGGGAATTGAAGTCCAAAACACCTGGCGGACACCCAGTTGGAGAAGGTTGCTGTAGTTCCTTAAGAACTAAATTTCCTTCAGTTATTTTTTTTTTAAAGAGCCAGGTAAATAAGTCCCTAATAGCTGTGTTACTGGGAATAATCACATTCTCTCTCTAAGGACTGATTATGTTAATGACAGGTGGTTTTTTTTCATTTGGGGAGTCACAAGGGTTGACACCTAATTGCTCTGCCCAGAGGGAAAGGGTTATTTTGCTTCCCATCCCAAGCTGCATATTATCTGTCCCCAAGAGCATCCTTGTTTTCTGCAGAGTTTTGACAATACGGCAAATGGTTCAGCCCAATGTTTACTTGGAGGTGAGTCCCTCTGTGATCAATGAGGTATATTCCCAAGTTAAGGAATGTAGCCATAATGTGTTAGTCGACTGTGTGTGTGTGTACTTATTATGCACTCTGTCACTGAGTTATGGTCCCTTCCCGTAAAAACTTCAAGAACTGGGGCCTGAGTTTGCTTTTTTCCTCTTCCCTCCTCACCCATTTTTTCCTTTTGTGTTGTGCGCCTTTCAGATTGTAAGCTTGTAGGCAGGGACTGTCTTGTTTGTATTGGTTGTATGTAAGGCACTCTGCGAGCCTTTTTTTGGCCAAGGAGCAGGATAAAAATGCTTTAAATAACTAAATGATTTTTTAAAAAAAGAGAGCAAGGGAAACAAATACAGTTATCCTGCATAACAGGCAGAGATGCTAGTCATTACACCAATACAGCCTTCTTTTACTGAGCAAGATTTGAGAGTTGGGAGCTCTAGCAGCAAATGGAGCTTTGCAAGGGATGCTGGGGGGCATACTTTGGCTCATATGCTGCCTAACTGGGGCCCCTACTAAAGAAAAATTGGCACCTCAAGGAACTACTTGAGTTGCATGTGCAGTTGGGCCATGCAGTTGGATGCAATGTTTGTATAGTGGGGTCTGCATGGAAGCATCCTTACTGCATACAATGCAAATGCACCATTTCATCTCCAGGATCAAGTTCTGGGGGACAAAAAATGCTCCCTCCATCATTGTGCAAGTTTGCAGTGAAAGTTGGCTGTGGAGGATGCCGATCCCCTAGCAGTTTTGCAACTGGGTTTAAAACGTTTCCTTTCTTTAAAAACAAACAAACACCCCCCCCCCCCAAATTAAGTGAATGTATAACTGTACATGCGGAGCTTTTATTTATTTATCGGCCAGCCCACCCGAAGCATCACGGGAGGGGCACGACTGATGGCTGACCCAGTGTTTGAGTTGACAAAATGTAAATCTGCCATGCAAATTGCACAGCCAGGAACATGCTGGGCTTCCACTGCAGTGAAAAACCAGCTGTGACGTTTCTTTAAATATGATGTTTGTCTTCACGCATAAACAGTGAAGATCATTCACAGGCAACATGCCTAGCCAGATGGATATAGACCTTAAGAGTTGCTTGAGAAGAAGCTGGAAAGCCATGGACTGCATTTCCATCCTCTTACCCATCTGGGACCGCAACCCTTGGCATTCTACACTCTAACCCAGTTCCCTTCCTCGATCCTCCTTCTCACCCCACCTGTCCTTCTTTGAGGACAAACTGTTCTGCTAAGGTTAAGCTCCCAAAAATATAAGCCCTTGACCGCATACAGAAAGCAGCATCCAACTCTGGAGTCCTCATTCAAGAATGTGTTGGGACTGGCAAAACCTCCCTCTCCCCGAAGAAACTGGGCCGTGTGCGCTGCTTCAGAGATATTTTCCTCTGCTACTGATATGTCCCTTTTCCACTTGGATTGTGAAATCCTGTAAGCTCCAGTAACACCAGGCTCAATCTGTTTTTAACGTTGGGTTTCTTAAATAGCAGAGATCTGTCCCTCAGGAGAAGTATTTAAAAACTCTGCTTCTCTTCCTAGGCCATGTCCTCGTGTCCAATACATGCTTTAATCCCATGCTGGTCCTGTCTATCTGCTGTGGGTTCCAGGCAACACTTCGGCACTTTATAATCCTCCGTAATTACAGAAGTCAGTGAGGAGAAAACTGCTTTCACTCAGGTCAGCTGCTGGAACAGCCTTTGCCTTCTCCCTGATCCAAATTGTCAATTCAGCTCCTATTTTCTTGAGCTTAGCATCCTCTTGCATGCAAGGACCAGCTGAGCTCTGTCTGGCATTGCAAATTAAGCTATGGAGTTTATTAAGTTTATGGTGTTATAGCTTTCAACGTTCCCCCCCCGGCCCCCCTTTCCTCTCATCTGACTGCGGTATTCCTCTCCTGGCTAAACTGGCTAAACTTCTCAAGAAAAAGTTGCTCAGTGTTCTGCAATCACTTTCTGACTCAGGGGGCGTAGGCGTCATCCCCTGGAGGAGCGGGCCGTGAAGCAGTGCCGGATGCAGAATTTAGGGGGCTTTCTCCAACAAGGGTAGGGTGGCCACTTCCATATTGCCAAAAAGGAGGGCACCAATTTGCATAACATTTGCACTTGTTGCAAATGTGTGAAGAAACTGTTTTTGATGTGTTTATCTGTAATGTGCATACAACCAGCTATCTTAAGCAGGAGGGGATATTAAATAAAGGGGTGTAGATCTATGATGGCAGCGAACAGTGAGATAACCTACATGGGGTGTCTTCCACATTTTGGCCTTAGTAGCAGTGGGATGCCCAGTGAAGGGTGATCTTCTACAATATGTAGAAAAATGTATAAATAATGACTATAAATAATCAGTATAATTTAAATAAATTGAGAGCCAGTGTGGTATAATGGTTAGAGTGTTGGACTGGGATGTGGGAGACCTGGGTTCTAGTCCCCACTCGGCCACAAAGCTCACTGGGTGACTTTGGGCCAGTCCGTTGACTCTCCGCCTAACCTACCTCACAGGGTTGTTGTGAGGATAAAATAGGAGGAGGATGTAAGCTGCCTTGGGCTCCTTGCAGGAGGAAAAAAGGCAGGATATAAATGTAACAACAACAACAACAACAACAACAACAACAAATCGCCATGCAACAATACATCTCAGTATAATAGGGAAGGGTAACCAGGTGAGCTGTGTGCTTGCCCAGTCTGCTCTCCAGGTGCTGACTGTGAATGGGCCCCTTCAAGGCCCTGCTGCTTTCCCTTCTTAGGGTTTTTTTTTACTTTAAACCAGACTTGGGCTGGGCAGCCCAGAAGACAACTTCAAATAAAGGGCCGTTCTCAGACAGCCTTTCAAACAGAGGACTGTCTTTAAAGTAGGACTTTTGGCCAGCTTAGCCAAGTGATATAGATCATTTTCTGCCTAAGAAAGAGTTCTCGGCAACCCGAAAGCTGGCAAGATGACAGACCAGCGGTTGTTCGGACTTATTTATAGAAGCATTTATCTGCCACCTTCCTGTCTTTAAAAAAAAGAAGAAGACGTCTAGCAAAATGTAATAAAGCATTAAAACACTAAACACATACACCAAATAAAGGGATGTAGATTTATGACATCAGCGAAAGTGGGTGATGAGATAATCTACGTGGGGTGTCTTCCACATTTTGGCGTGAGTAGCTGTGGGATGCCTCAGAGAAAGGTGATCTTCGATGACATGAATGAATGTGCTGCGAAACATCCATGCCTTGACAGCACAGGGAAAGGCCAGCAAAGATGGGGCCAAACTGGTTTCTTCTGTGGCAGGGGGTGGGTGGGAGGGAATTCCTCAGCTGTGATGCTGCAGCCAAAAAGGCCTCATCCTGCAGACCCACCTGCCATACCTTAGCTGGCGGTGGAATGCAGAGAAGGGCATCTGATGTTTTCATTTATCTCTGCCTCATACCTTTGCAGAAAGATACAGGAGACAGAGGACAGGCTGCATTTCACCAGTTCATTCTTTCCAGCCCCGTGGGCTTATGAAGAAACTAGTGGAACGTGTTTGGACCTGTCCACATTCCGAGCCAGGCATGCTTGTCAAAAAATGTGTTTTGAGGAACTGGCCTCACTTGTGTAAAAATGTGTTAGCTTGGGTTGCGTTCCTGCTGCTCTCCTTCTCCTTCAGAAATGGGGGCAGGGGGAGGTGTCAGAGCTCCTTAAAGGCCATGACTTATACAAAGACATTCCATTGTAGCCAGTGGCTAGCCCAAGATATTTAGGACCTTTTGCTGTCTGAGGCAGAGCAGCAAATGGCACCTCTGCCAGGCCACCTTCCAAGTCAAGGTGCCTAAGGGCTTCTCTATTAGAAGGGTTTAAACTGCAGCCTTACTGGGACTGCTGCTTCTGTTTTCTTTGTGGGAGGAAGAGCGCATCCTTTACATGTCTCCCCCCTCCCACCCACTCCCGGGTTTGTCTTTCTCAGCCTTTTCTATATATTTTATTATCCAATCACAAGGTGGTGCTGTGGTACAGCTGCTGTATAGTGGAATTGTGACTTTACGGGAGGCTTCTGTTCCGGTTTGAAATTCAATACCTGACTTATCCCGCTCTTAAAAAGCCCATGGAAAATGGCTGGAAAACATGGGAGAGGCCCTGGAGAATGAGGGGGGGAAGGGGGGGGGAACCCATGAAAAATCTGTGAAAATGGCTGGAAAACACAGGAGAGGCCCTGGAGGATGATGATGTCATGAAAAGGCCCTGCAAACTTCCGTGAGTGAGTGAGGGATCATGAGTGCACAATAAATGCCTCGTGTAGAGAAGCCCTAAGAACCAAGGCTGAGCCCCCAAAACCCCACAGATGCCTCTTCCCCTCCCTGGCAGTAAAATAATAAACAAAATACAGCAATAATAACCTTACAATAACTATGCCTTTGCTGCCCTTTCATGAAACCCCAGATCAGCTGCCTGAGGCTAATGAAAGGGCCAGCCCTGAAGGAGAAGAAGGTGGAGAACTAGGAACTGCTTTCTCCTTTCCTATGAACCTTCAAAGTGCTTGGGTGGAATTTGGCACACTTTTGCATAGTGTTTTCATATGCTAATGCATATGTATAGATGCAGATTTATAAATAATTACTATAATTTAAATAGAAACACAGGAAGTTCCACTGTTGCACCAAGGGTGTGACTCAGTATAAGGTATCTTATGTTCCTACTTCGCTCCCTTCTCTGTCATTGTTCTCTATTGGCTGTTCTGCTTTAAGTCAGCTTTCCCCAACATGACCCCTCCAGAGGTTATGGACTATAACTCCCAGCATTGCTGACCATGGAGACTGGGGCAGATGGGAGTTGAAGTTCAAAACCTCTGGAGGGGAGCCAGGTTGGGGAAGGCTCCTTTAAGAACACAAGAAGAGCCATGCTGGATCAGACCAAGGGTCCATCTAGTCCTGCATTCTGTTCACACAGCGGCCAACCAGCTGCCCATCGGATCCCACAAGCAGGGCATGAGTGCAACAGTACCCTCCCACCAGGACCGGTGCAAGGCAGTTTGGTGCCCTAGGCAAGATCAGATATTTAGTGCCCCCCCTTCCCACTTGAGAGCGCTGTATTTTTTCCCCAAGGCGTTTCTGGTGCCCCCTTTAGCCCTGCGCCCTAGGCAGCTGCCTAGTCGGCCTAATGGTAGCACCAGCCCTGCCTCCCACCCATGTTCCCCAGCAACTGGAGTACATAGGCACACTGCCTCTGATACTGGAGGAAGCATATCCAATCAGGACTAGTAGGCACTGATAGCCTTCTCCTCCATGAATGTATCCAATTCCCTTTTAAAGCTATCCAAACTGGTGGCCACCACTACAAGTTGATTTTAATTTGCATTGCAAGCTGTAATTGGTAGATGAATCAACTGAAGCTTTAGTTGATTCATTGGGTGGGGTGGGGGCGATATTAACTGTGCAAAATTGATAATCGTTGTGTCTGTGTGTGAAGGGCACATGTTTATTTTTGAGCCTCTCTGGGCCTCCACGTGTTACTGCCGTAGTAAGTAATGAAAAAATAAAAACAGCCTTTGCTTTCAACAATGAGTGATCGCTTTGTTTATTAAATTGTAAGTAATCTCAGACTTCTTTCCATATCTGGAAGAGGCTCCAATATGGAAAGCTTCGGGAATATGCAAATGCATTTCAGTTTAATTGATTAGTAGAAAGACAGGTGATGAATGCTTTAATTGATCGAGTGCCCTAATTTAAATTTGTTTTATGCTGCATGAAACATGAGTGTAAGCTGTTTCGAGGGCTTCTGTTTGGGCCAAAAGGTTGGGGTATACATTGAAAAATACAAATACAAAAATTGGGACTCGAGAGATCCAGGTTCTAGTCCCCGCTCGGCCATGAAACTCACTGGGTGACTTTGGGCCAGTCACTAACCTACCTCACAGGGTTGTTGTGAGGATAAAATGGAGAGGAGGATGAGGATTATGTAAGCCACCTTGAGTTCCTTGCAGGAAAAAAGGTGGGGTATAAATATAATAAATAAAATAAATAAAGAACGACGGGCCTCGTGTCTGTTGACTGTGGGTACAGTCATTTATTAATCCAGGGCACAATCTTATGCCTGTTTAGACAGAAAAAAAGTCCTATAACTCCCAGCATTCCCCAGTCAGCTGTGCTGGCTGGGGAATGCTGGGAGTTGTATGACTTTTTTTCCTGTCTAGATAGGCATAGGATTGCCCCCAGAGTCATTTATTAAGTGGGACCTAACCGGAGCTTGCATATAACCACTTGGTCATGTGTGCTGCCCTGCAGGAATATGACAACATTCCTAACTTCCCAGGATATTAAAACCAGGGGAGGCTGGTGACTCCTATTTTGGTAGGACTCCTTTACCACTGCAGGTTTTGCAGGTTTTATTTGGAGCTTCATCGGAGCTGTCCATGGTGCTCCATGGTGGCGAACCTATTTTAGGGATGGCGTTCAGTAACATGGATAGCTCCCGTGAAGCTCCAAATAAAACCTGCAATGGAAAAGGAGCCCCACTGAAATGGGAAGTCATCACCAGCCTACTAACCAGCAGCGCTGTAGTGGGACCAGGTCCAGCATTAATGCAATTTTGGGGCGGCTTGGCCTGGAATGGGCAGTTAAGATCCATTAGTTTTAGGAAAGACCTGCTCCTGGCAGAGATGAAAACTGCTAGAGCTGGATTGCTGACCTGGAACAAGACAGCTTGCCTGCGTTTTTGGACTCTCCTTGAGGGAGTGGTTATGGGGACCGTCATGATGAGGACCCATGCTCTGTATGTCCCCCCCCCCCATGTATTGTACACCGCCCAGAGAACGTTGGTTATTGGGTGGTTCAAAAGTACAGTACATGAAACAAAGGCACTCCAATTAAAGAAATAAACAATGTTATTACGTTTTAGATTGTAAGCCCCTCGGGGCAGATACAAATGTGTGCGCTCTCTCTCCCCCTCTGCCCTATTGCATGTTTTCAATGAGATTCAGTCCCAACTATCTGGAGATCCAGATGTGCTCGTCTCGCAGCCAAAAAAACTTTGCAGCCTCCAGTAAATAAGGAGTGTGTGTTTGTGTGTGTGTGTGTGTGTGTGTGTGTGTGTTGGCTCCCCGTTGGAGGGGGAAAGGGGGCTTGTGATCTCTTTAAGAGCGAGCCAAGTAACCTGTGGGTCTCTGCTTGATTATTATTATTTTTAAAAAACCTAAAATTGTAGAGGGAGGAGGGAACTGTTTACTAAACAGCTTTGCAAAAAAACAAAAAAGGCTTTGCTAGCAGGATCGGATCTGACGGGGGGGGGGAGGGGAGAGGAGAAGGAGGCGACTAGCTTGCAACAAGCCCAGCCAGCCATTCTCTTTTCACTCAGCTTCAGACTCTTGCAGAGAGCTGGAGAGGAGGCGAGAAGCTGCAGTCACTGACTGACCAACTCCGCCTTTGAAACCCAACGGAGCGAGCCGTTGTTGTTGGTTAACTGGGAACTGGGGGTGGCGGGTGGGACGAGGAGGACACCCTGGGCATCTAAAACAAGGACCCCCCCCCCACCTTTCCAGCGCTGTGCTGGTCCCACTGATCCGGCGCTTGTCTCTGATGAGAAACTTGAGCGACCACCCCTCGATTTACCAAGGGGTCCTCTTGGGGCAGAGTCAATTTCCTAATGGGCTGGCGGCGCCCACTCCCCCCCCTTGCGCCTTTTCCTCCCTCTCCCCGGGGGTGGGGCAAAGTCTAATCGGTGGGTAAGAGCTCTTCGCCTGTCCTCTCCTCCCACTACCCAAGGTCACCGAAGGACGATGGCCGCAAGGCAGAACATCTCTTGACTACTAAGGGAAAGAAAACAATAATAAAATTTATTTATTTATTTATTTATTTATTTATTAATAACCGTTTTGTGAGAGTGGCTGTAAGATCCATCCTTGGGAATGGATGAAATAATGTTAAATGGGCAACCAAGCGTTCTTTTCTTCTCTCTCTCTCTCTCTCTCTCTCTCTTTCTTTCCTAGAGTACAACCAACAGTGTAATAATGTCTACACAGAAGTAAGCCCCTCTGACAGTTCAATAACACTTACTCCCAGGTAAGTGTGTATTTTTTATAGGGTTGCACTGTTAGAGAGCTAATTTCCGGAAAATATGGAGCATTTGGGAGGTGTATATACTCCTACGGAGCAGGTGTGTTGTGCTCTAAAAGACATTCTTAAACACAAGATTTCGCTGTGCCAATGCAGTAGATCTTGTGTATTTAAAAAAGGAGACCCTTCAGGGTCCTCCTCAGAAATATGAGAGTTCCTATAACACCCCCCCCCCCCACCGCTTCTCTTTAATCTCCCCCCCCTTGCCAACATTTTTAGGATGCATGTATTGAAAAGAAACCTCTGTTACTTCTGTTTAATTGCAGGTTTCCCATTTGTATGGAGGTTAAGCTCTTTGCATGCCTTTGCATTATTAATTTTCTAGGGGGGTAGGGGTCTCTTCCTCTCTCTCTTTTTCTTAATGCAATTTTTAAAAAAGAAAAGAACCAATTTAACTTCTTTTCTCCACCTCCCCTTCCTTATTTCCCCCACACGAGGCCATTTTTTTGGTCCCCCTGCAGAACTGCAGCTTGGTATATAAAATATTACAGACCCTTTAATTGAAATGCGCAACACGAGACTGGCGACTCCATTAGTGAAATTAATTTGAATAGATGGCACTAAACACGTGGGGTGGAGGAGAGAGAGAGAGAGAGAGATCCAGTAGGTAACATTTCACATGTGTGTGTGTCTGCATAGGAATGGACCCTCCAAATATTTGGGGATTGAAAGAAGCCTTTGACATGTGTAAAAATATATTTTACATTTGTAAAAATACAAATTGTACATTGCAGTTCAAGTGTACAGTTTAAATGGAAACGAGGTGTTACTTGAAGAGCTTTTAAAGACAACTGTTACAGAAGAAAGGAAGGATGGGAAAGGGAAAGAGAAAGAAAAAGGAAGGGGAAGAGAAGAGAAGAGAAGAGAAAGGAAAGAGAAAGAAAGGGCGACCGGTGGTGACATTCAGGGTATTTTAATACGCCCTTGGATCAGCTGGAATGACATCCTAATCCCAGCTGGACTCCGGTAAAGCTGCAATCTTGGTGGGTTTTTGAAAGGATATTTCTGTCCATATGGTGTGTATTGCAGCCTCCTGGATTAATATAACACTCTGACCCACTCCTGTTTCAGTGATAAATTAGCCCCTTTAAATGAATGAGAACTTTAACGTTCTTGCCAAAGCTGCATTTATGCATTTTAAAGTTGCTTGGTTTCTTTTTCTGAATCTTTCTGGTTTGAATGCACTTTCCAGTCTGTTTTTAAAGGGCTGCTTCCCTTGGCTTGTTGTTTCCAATAGAGTTGGATTCACAAAGGCCAGGATCCTGGGTGCCAATTTCACATTCCCAGACTGGCTTTTAGATGGCACCACTGCATCCTGCATGTTTGAAACAGTTTCGAAAAGGAGGGGAGTTTCAGGAGCAGTTTGTGTTACAGGGCATAATAAGCCTTGCTATACTCAGAAAGAAACATCCAAAAATGCAACTTCACGCACAAATCTGAGGGTGGTGCATCTATAGTTGCTCTTGGGATTTGGTGCAGAAGTTTTCCACCACCAACCTGTTCAATCCACAAAAGAATCACAGCCATAGATTATAATTGGTTAATATAATAACCAAATATAGATAAATAAAGGCATCTGGAGGAGGCAGATATCTGCCCAAGGAACAATGAAAAATGAGCCAAAATTCTCACGCTGTCACATTCCCTTCTTGTGTAGTAGTTAGTGTAAAAATTAAACAAAAAAAGGGAGCAAACTAGCAGCCTTCCCCAACCTGGTACCTTCCAGATGTTTTGTATTACAATTCCCATCATCCCCAGACAACTACTTTGGCAATCTCTAGAGCAGCCTTCCCCAAGTGATTCCCCACAGTGATCTCTAGACCAGCTGTGCTGATTGGCTGGGGACAATGGGTCTTGTAGTCCAACACATCTGGAGGGTGTCCATTTGGGGAAGCTGCTCTAAGCAAGTGTCACTTTTCTGCTGTACCAATTGTCTGTATCTGGGAAACGCCCAAGTCAAGATAGCATAAAATCGCAATTTGGACTGTGCCATTAACTATCAGGTTTTGAAACAGCGACTTGACTTTGCGTGTGTGTAAGTTGGAGGCAAGTCAGTTCTTTCAGACAGCTCAGGTGTCACAGATGGCTCATGTAGATAAGTCTGGACAGGTGAGCTACTAAAATTGTGGGGCAGAGCTATCAGTCTTTGTAGAATTATTTGGAAAGCTATTATATTTCAAATACTGATTAAAATATTTGCATTTTCAATGAATGATGCAGGTAGATTTGATGTTCAGCAAGTTCAAATTTGTATAGGCTTTGGCCGCAACAATGTGGAAGGCACGCGTACACCACAGAACTAAACTGGTTTAATCACCTTTCTCTCTGCCTAGGACACTTTGGAACCTGCCTGTTCTGTAAAAGGGGGTGGAGGTCTTTTGGGGAGAATTTCTCAGCACCCTCATCAAACTACAGTAATACCTTGGATTGAGAGCATAATTCATTCTGGAACCGTGCTTGTAATCCAAAACACTCTTATATCAAAGCGAGTCTCTGGCAGGCATGAGTGGGGCCGATTTCGGCCTGTTACGCCCGCTAGAGGCGAGCGGTTACATCCCTACACTACTTGTCTTGCAAGACGTCGCTTGTTTATCAAGTTAAAAAAAATTAAATAAATATTTTTGCTTGTCTTGCAAAATGCTCCCAGACCAAGTTACTTGCAATCCAAGGTATTACTGTACAAAGCCCAGGATTCTTTGTGGGAAGCCATAACATTAAAACTGGTACAAAACTGAACGAAGCTTATAGTGTAGATAGTCTTAAGTGTGCATAATTCTGTGCTAGATTATGGCCTCTGCGTATCAAATGTTCTTGAAGAGAATGTCTAATATGTCAAGATTCAGAGGAATTTTGCACATACTTCACTGCTTTGGTGAGTATTTAATCTTAGAAACTCGCAAGCCAGGTGTCAGCCTATTTTAGCCAGGTAAAGTACAGTGAAATGCACAAATCCCTTTCACTGTAGACCTTGTTGATAGAATCAATAACTTTCTGAGATGTAAACATCCCCATTACGCTTAAGTTTTGATGAAGTTTTGGCCCAAAAAATCCAAAACACAAAACCCCCAAATCCTTTGATACTCTCATATTCTCATCTCATCAGTGACGTTTGTATTTTAAAGAGCAAACAGAAGACTTTAAAACATTGTGCCAAATGTAATGTGTGGAGGAAGGGGGGGCTGGCTGGCCCGCCACACCCCCACCCTTTCCTACTCCAAAGGAACCAAGACCCCCAGAGATCTCAAGGTAGCAGATTGCCAGCCTCAGCTGTCTGCAATCCTGCTTGGATCTCTGTTGAGGGACTCGCCTTCAATTCTGTAACCTGGATTTAGATACTGAAGCCACAGAGTACTGCAAAACCCATGTGGGGTAAAACCACGACAAGGTTTATTCTGGTAGCATTTTACAACAAGATTAGGGAAATGAGAGCACACAAAATAAAGAGAGAGACAGTTTAGTACACAGTAAAGCTGCAAAACAATAAAACCCGATTCCTTAATATCTCTCAGGCACACACCTGTTACCTGAGGGTGTTCTCTTCAAGGATTAAATCCAGCATAGCCTCGCTGCCCGAGGGAGATTACCACACCTACCCGAAGGTCCGAGATGGGTAAAACTCCCACAAGGCTTGCCTTCACTAGAGCCCTCATCCAACTCATTTCACCAGGAGCTAACTGGGGTCGGATCCTGATGCCCCCCCCCAAAGGCTTGGGACCTCTCTTTGGCTTGCCGCCATCCCCAATAGTCAGGGTAGCCGGTAGCCACGCGATCCAGGACAAAGACCAAAAAAACACGCTTTGGGAAATATACCTTTCCCCCCGCCCCTCCTCCCTGTAGCTCTGCTGCCTCTCAGCCAGTCATAATGCATTTCACCTGGCCAGGCAGGGGGAAGGGAACTCATGACTTATTGGGTTTGAATTACATCTGCATATGAACGCTTTCAGCCTGGCTCCTCCAGACCTCCGGGCACCAGGCCCCATCCTATGTTTTATGTACCTTTCGCTTCCTCCCAGCCCCCTCAACTGTCCCTACTTGGTTTACACATGAGGAGGCGTGTGTGTGTGTGTGTGTGTGTGTGTGTGTGTACCCCCAAAGGCTCGTTTCTCCACATAATGAAATGGTTGTTTCATAGTTGTACCTTTGTTGTCATTTAAAAAAAAATGAATTGATGATCTGTTTCCTTTACTTACAATCTGCAAAACCTACAGAATCACAAAACCCTTTACAGTTAGCAGTTTTTCCTACTGGGCACACTTAGAATTTCTTTCTCCCCCTTTCTTATCCTATCCTATGTACATAAGAAGAGCCATGTTGGATCAGACCAAGGGTCCATCTAGTCCAGCACTCTGTTCACACAGTGGCCAACCGGCTGCCTGTGGGAAGCCCACAAGTAGAACATGAGTGTAATAGCAACCTCCCCATTATTCTATTCTACCCTATCAGGGATTTCTCAATGGGTTCCTTGCAAACCTATAGGGTTTTATCCACTGAGAAGACTGGTAATAGTGGCTCAGCAAACAGCTCGCCTGTCACTACTACTCTTTCAGGGCATGTTTTACTAGGTCACGTGTTCGGGCCCATGTGGGACTGTGGCAACACCCAGCAAGCCTGGCCTTCCCGAGTGTGCACCTGATGACATGTCCCAGAATCCTCTTCTCTTCTCTGGGGTTCCATGGAAGACATGCAGGCTGACTAGCCAATGTGAAAACGCAGAAAGTTGGACATTACGTGTTCTGAATCAATGCCTGTGTTTTGGGAACACTGACCCTGTAGGAAGGTTCTGAAACAGACAGGCAACTCTGAACAAAAAATCTCAGTTAAAAAACAAACAAAAACAAAAACAACTAGCAGGGGTGTTGAAAGCAAACTCCTTGAAACAGTTTTCCTTCCAGCCAATGCCTGCAGCCAGGCTGCTTTTCCCTCTGCTGGGAGGGGGGTGGTGAATTCAACCTCCCAGTAGCCCTAGTCATAGAATCATAGAAGCATAGAAAAGTAGAGTTGGAAGGGGCCTACAAGGCCATCGAGTCCAACCCCTTGCTCAATGCAGGAATCCAGGATAAAGCATCTCTGACAGATGGCCGTCCAGCTGCACCTTGAATGCCTCCAGAGTGGGAGAGCCCACCACCTCCCTAGGGCCTCTAACTGGTGTAACAGTCTGCTAGTGCTAACCAAGGAGGGAACAGAAGAATCAGAGGCATGAATTCCCTGAGATCCAAGGATTGTATCCAGGAGTCCCCCACTTCACCCCAATTCTATTGCAAGAACATAATTCCAACATCAACATGTAGTTAACTCCTGTTGCCTTTGTGTAATGATTTGACCATTGGCACACCAGTAGTAACAACGATACTCCAATGATACTTTGCCACAACCGTCATCATCCTGGTGCTCTCCAGATGTTTTGGACTTCAACTCCCATCAGCCCCAGCCAGCATGGCCAATGGTCAGGCTGCTCTACCCACTAGCAATGCTAGGCAATATATGAAGCTTCCTTATGCTGGTCCATCCTGAGCTTATTATTGTCTATTCAGATTGGCAGTATCTCTCCAGAGTCTCAGGTAGTGATCTTTTCCAGCTCTGGTAACCCAAATCCTTGAACTGCGGATTAAACCTGGGCCCAGTGCCGGCTCCAGGTTTTTCAGGGTCCTTGGACAAGACAACCTCAGTGGCCCCCGTCCCTCAGTGAGTCTCCCTTCTCTCTGCCATGGTCACCAGCTGCTCTTGCTCCTCCTCCTCTTCTTCACCATTGCTCCCACTTGCTTGCTTGACAGGCAGAGAGCCAGGGAGCAAGCAGGCCATGGCATCTCCTGCTCCTCCTCACCGCCACCGTTGTCTGGACCAGAGCAAGAGGCAGGTGAACAAGCAGGTTGCCATGGTGAAGAGCAGGAGCAAGTCTAGGGGGCTCTTGTCAGTGGGGCCCTACACAAGCATGCCTAACCTTGAAGCCAGCCCTGCTGGGGCCTTGTCAGAAGCTGCGTTGAGCCACCCCATGTGTTGAACCACAGAACTGCAGGTGGCAGCCTCCTCGGTGAAGTGCCTTCAGGCTGTGGACTGACTCCGCCCACCCAGGCTGGCCGTTGGATCCTCCTGGACAGGAAGGGGTATAAGAGGGCTTCTTTTTCCGCTTGAGCCTTGCCTGAGCAACAAGGTTTTGCTGAGCTCTGGTGTGTTTCTGTATCCTTAGCTGTGCTTTGCTCCTGACCTTTGGCTTTCTTCTCGACATGGACTCCTGGTTTGTCCTTTGGTTCTGGGCCAGCCCAAGGCATTTTGCCGCTTGTGTCAAAGAACCAGACAGTGCCCACTCCCATGCTATGTACAAAAGCCAACTGGGCTGCCTATTGAATCTTTCTTCAACACTTGGGATGGGAGAGAGAGGCCTTCGCTGCACTTGAAGGTGGCAAGCTGGCTTAGCATAGGGGCCCATGGCACTTAGGGGGCACAGAATAGGCCATGTGGCACCCAGCTCTCTCCTCCAACATCTTGCTGCCACCTCCCAGCATCTGCCCCCTGAGGCAGCCTCCTCACTCTGCCTGATGGTAGGGCCGGCCCTAGGCTCCTGGCTTGTCCCACAGCCCTGGGCTCACCTCAGACTGTTGTCCTGCAACCCAGTTCTATTGTATGCAAAGGATGTGTTCTGCTACTGAGCTGTGGAGGCCAAGACTTTAGTTGGAAAGTAGAGGGAACAAAAGTCTACATTTTTGTTTGGGACTCTCCTCTCCCTGCCCCCATTTTGGCATAAATTTAAGCCTCGCTTGTTTACCCCTCCAGATACGTTAATTAAAGTGTGTGATCTTGTGCCATATCAGAAGATACCGAGAAGGAGAAGCAAAACGAGTGTTTTGGCCTCATTGCGGCATTAATTTAAAAAGTGAGATAGAAATCGTCGTTTCCAAAGTGTGCACTTTCCACCACCCCACCACCTTGATTCTCAAAATCAAAGAGGGTCACAGTTCTTTTGTTGCTGTTGTCCCTGTCTAATAGCGTCTTCATCTTAGCCAGCTGCAGCTTGCCAAGAAAGACACGTGTGAAGAAGAAACCCCTCCTGAGAGGTGGGTGGTTTTTTTTTTTGTTGGTCCCAAATGACTTCTTAGAAAGAAAAGAACCTTGGAGCCTGGGAACTCTCTTCCTTCGCTGGAGAGGGACCAAGTTGATTGCAAGCAGAGATAATTGCAGGAAGCCGAGGGCAAGGATGAGGCTTAAGCGGGGGTGGGGGGGAGTGTTGCGAGCTTGTAGAGCAAAAAGCAAAAGATGAGGTGGGGGAGGATGGAGATGCAGGGGGGTACGTGGTTGGGAAAGTCACAAAGCTACGGGACATCCTTTTCTCAGGGATCGTGCCAAAGTCTCCTTGGACAATGCAGCAGCCGTTGGTTTCTTCTAAAGGAGAACGGCTGGGCTTGCCTGACTTCTTTTCTAGGGTCGTGTACCCCTGGGTGCAACAGCCAGATGGCCAGCTTCCCCTGCGTAGCATGTCTTAACTAGCAATGAGTGAAGCCTCCTTGTGTACATCCGTTGCTAACCTTGCTTAGTAACAGGGATAAGATGCAGGGCTGCACGTACCACTGCAGAGAAGAGCTGCTTCAGTACAGCTAGCTGGGCAGCTTTCTGTGGCCTACTCCCCCCCCCCCGAAACGCGCGCGCACACACACACACACGTCTCCCTGTGTCCTCCATCATATGTGGATGGTGATAGTGCAAGTACTTTCCATATTTATTTATTTATTTGTTTTGCCTGATACACACACGTACCGGAGACAGAAGGGACCAATTCACCTGTGTCTGCAGAATGCCTTGATTTTGCATCACATTCTAGGAAACTGCCTTATACTGGATTAGATTATTCCCCCCCCCCCTCTTTCCCAGCACAGGCTATCTGATCTTGTTACCTGGAGATGCTGGGGATTTATTTATTTATTTCATTTTATTTGCAATATTTCTATACCGCTAAGTATTAAAAAATATATATCCGTAAGTGCTTGTGCTTTACATATAAATATTAAAAACAGATTTAAAATAGTAATATTAAAAGCAAATTTAAAATACAATTTTAAACACAATTTCAATTACACTAATGATCATATCATACAGAGCAGCACAGGAGCAGTGCAGTGTGGCACGACATGGTTAATCTGATGACAAGCCAGGGAAAGCCTGCCTGAATGAGCGCGTTTCCAGGGGGAGCTTGAAAGATGCCACATTTTCTGCCTCCTGAACTGCATGAAGGAATTTTCTCCACAGGATGGGTGCCGCTACCGAGAAGGCCCCCTTGTCGAGGTATTACACGGCGGCATTCTGATAATTTTGGAATGACCAGCAACAAGGCCTCCTTCAATCAAGCAAGGATTGAACCTGGGATCTTCTGCATGCAAAGCAGGGGCTCTACCACTGAGCTACGGCCCTCTCCCCTAACACAATAGGAAGCTGCCTCATAGCAGGTCAGACAATTTGTCCGTCTACCTCGGTACTGTCTACTCTGGCCAGCGGCAGGTTTCTATGATCTGAGGCGAAATTCTGGGGAGGCTGGTGACTCCTGTGTCAGTGGGGCTCCTTATCCATTGCAGCTTTTATTTTGAGCTTTAAAGGAGCTATCCATGTTGCTCCATGGCGGTGAACCTCTGGAGGACAGCACCATGGATAGTTCCTATACAGCTCAGAACAAAAGCTGCAATGGATAAGGAGCCCCACTGGTACAGGCCTCCTCAGCTTCCGCATTCATCCCATTACCCGGTACACGGTTCTTTCAACTGGAGATGCCATGGATTTAACCCTGCGCCTACCACATGCAAAGTCTGTGGTCTGCTGCTGAGCTGTAGTCCCTCAGTACCCTGGGCTGGTGGCGCACAAGTCCTTGTTCATTATGCGAGGACTGCGACACGAAGTGACCGTTTGCACGTGCCGTAAGTAGCTGTTGCCCCACGGGAAGAGAGTTTCCGCACCATCCTCCGTTGGTGCAAACACAGCCTTTAAAAGATAGAGTTGGATTCTCGATGAGGCCCGCCGGGCGCCAACTTTGTTATCCTTTCGGCACCAAATTAATAAACAGGCCTGTGGCTCACGCTGGCTCAGCTTGTCTGAGCGTGGAAAGCTAAGCAGGGTCAGGCCTGGTTATTACTTGGATGGGAGACCCCCTCCTCTAGTTTCCTGCATTGACCAGGGGGTTGGACTCGATAGCCTTGTAGGCTCCTTCCAACTCTATGATCTATGAAAAGACTTCCCTCTTCTCCCAGACATTCAATGGCATTTAATGGCATATGGGGGTCATTTATGTCAGTCTAGCATTGAAATGGTTGCTCAAATTGTTTTAAATTCTGTTTTAAATTTTGTATATTGGCATTTCATGCTGTTCTTATTGTATTTGTGGTTTGTGTCTTTTATGAATTGTTGTGAACTACCCAGAGAGCTTTGGCTATTGGGTGGTATAGAAATAGAAATGAAATCATCATCATCATCATCATCATCATCATCATCATCATCATCATCATCATCTGTCCTGGCAAGGTGCAATCACAGAATATTCTTTTTTGCTTTCTTTTTTTCAATCCTGCCCTCCCCAGCTCAGGGTGGCATACATATTTTTGCCCTGCTCATTTTACCCTCACAACAACAACCCTGTGAGATAGGTGACTGGCCCAAGGCCACCCACTGAAGCTCTTCATGGCTCTGTGGATGATTTAAACCTCGGTCACACTGCCCTAGTCGAGACCATATAACCATTTACCCCACTCCGAGAATACTCAGTGCCAGGGAGACAGCGGGGTGGGTGGGAATTCACATGTTGATCAGCAATGCAAAAGGAGTGTCCTTGTACATACTTATTTGTTGCAATTATTCTGCTTCCAAGATCTGTGTGTTTGAAGCATTTGGAATGTCAGCTCAAAAGACGGGCAAGGACGGGGCGGGGCGGGGCGGGGCGGGGCGGGGGGACGTCTCCGGAGATAGTGGGCTGCAGAGGCAGAAGTCAAAGTTCAGGCTTCACCGCTGGAACTAGCCAATGTACACCACTGCTTTCTACTGAATTAGATCAATGCCCAGCCTTGCTCGGTCTTTTTGCTTTCCGAGATCTCAGGCAGGCTGGCCTTTCCTAGCACTTGCTTCTCGAGAGCTGCTATCCTGTTGAATCCGAGATCCTGTTTTAACCAGAGATGCCGGAGATGGAAGCTGGTACCTTCTGCATGCTAGGCATGTGCTTGAAGCTTCATCATACCTTCTGTGCGCCTCTCGCCCTAAAACCGACTGCAATGCATGCTGACCAGACTATCAATTTTTTCTGCTGCAGTTGTCAATATATGCACTGTGATATGATTGAAGGAGCAAGACGCTGCTTGCCAGGGTGTGAAGAATGCAGCCGCGCTGAAAGGGCCCTCGTGAGGCTTTGGGGGGCCTGCTCTTTCGATTCTTTAGCATAACAGTTAATCCAGCCCTAACTGTCGGGCGTAGAATTGGCCGACTCCTTTGGGCAGCTTAATTCCCCCCACTGTGGTAAAAAGGATTGCTTTTTACCCCCCCCCCCCATCCTCCTGGACACCGCAGCTGTGCAAAGCTCGTGTTTAAACCTGACCTTGTGCATAATTTTGTTTTTTATTGTTTCCTAACCGCTGACGTGGCCGTGACAGATCACGGGCAATGCTGATCTCCCTGCAAATTAAAAAGAAATCCCTGAAGCAAATGTTTTCTGGGCATTTCATTTCTCGAACTTTGCAAGTCTTCCCTGGTATGAAGTTAGCCAGGTGCGTTGCATAAAAACGATGTCTTAATAGGAGATAGACAGTAGCTGTTGGCAGAGGTGAAAGTAAGCAGGAATCGGTGTCGGCTCCAGGTTTTTGCGGGCCCTTGGGCAAGACACCCTCCATGGGCTCCCTCCCTCAGTGAGCCTACCTTCTCACCACCAGTGTCACCAGCTGCTATTGATCCTCATCCTCTTTTTTGTCATTGCTGCCACTTGCTTGCTTGGCAGGCAGAGAGCCAGCGAGCAAGTAGGAAGTGGCATCTCCTGCTCCTCCTTCTCACGGCCACTGTTGTCTGGGCCAGAGCAAGAGGCAGGTGAACAAGCAGCCTGCGATGGTGAAGAGGAGCAACTCCAGAGGGCTCTGGCCAGTGGGCCCCTGCTGAAGAGCGGACCCTCAACAGGTGCCTGGCTGTGCCAACCTTTGGTACTGGCTTTGACAACTGTGGGATTATGGGAATCCCAGCACATCTGGGCTGACCTAGTCCAGTGCCCTGATCAATGCAGGAAATCCAGAGCTAGAGCATCCTCACCACAGATGTCTCTCCAGACATTGCCTGAAGACCTCCAGCGAGGGAGAGCATAGCCACCAGCCCTCTAGGTAAGTGGCTTCATTGCTGAACTCTTCTTACCATCGAGACATTTCCCCTAATGTTCCACTGAAATCTATCTTCCTGCAACTTAAGCCCATTAAGTTAAGCTTCTGGGGCAGCAGAGAACAAGTCTTTGCCCTAAGAACATAAGAAGAGCCATGCTGGACCAGACCAAAAGCCCATCTAGTGCAACATTCTGTTCACTCAGTGGCCAACCAGCTGCCTGGGAGAAGCCCACAAGGCAGACATGAGTGCAACATGGACAAGGTGCTTTCACCTGTGAAGCCGACCACCTGCTTGCTTGATCCTTGCCCATCCTGGCTTGTTATGAGCTGCAGGGAGAGACTGGGTGAAGGGATCAGGATGGTGGTGAATGCCTCCCTTGATGAGGGAGTGATACCATCAACCCTCAAGGAGGCCGCAGTAAGACCACTTTTAAAGTGCCCTCCTTGGATCCCCAAGGCTTGAACAACTTTTGCCCAGTCTGCAATTTGCCATTTCTGGGCAAGGTGATTGAGTGAGTGGTGGGGGCTCAGTTGAAGGCACACTTGGATGAAGCCGATTATTTATATCCTTGCCAGTTGGGCTTCAGGCCTGGACATGGGACGGAAACGGCCTTGGTCGCCTTGGTGGATGATATGAGGAGGGCTTTGGATAGGGTCGAATGCTCCTTCCTAGTCCTCCTCAATCTCTCAGTGGCTCAGGTTCTCCATCAGGTTCTCCATCAACTGGTACACAGAGGCCCACTGCCTTTGACACTTGAGGTAACATATAGCCAACGTAGCTAGTAGCCACTGATAGCCTTCTCTATGTCCTCTTCTACGTGTCAGCTCTCCAGATATTTGAAGAGTGCTATCATATCTGCCCTCAGTAATATATTTCCTCTTTGCAGGTTTCTGTTTAAGCTGCCCTGCTGGCTCTTTTCTACCTCGATGCGATGGCTCAGCTGGTTGTCTACATGCTTTGCATGCAGAAGGTCTCAGATTCAATACTCGGCATCTCCAGGTAGGGCTGGAAAAACTCCTGCCTGAAACCCTGGAGAGCCGCTGCCAGTCAGTGTCTGACAACACAGCCAGCATCAAAGGTAGGCATGGTCGGGCACTTGCCAAGAGCCCACACCCCAGCAGGGGCTCATCAACAAGAGGGCCCTGGAGCTGCTCCTCCTTCCCATCACCATTGCGGCCTGTTTGCTCAACTGCCGCTTTCTCTGGCCCAGACAACAGTGGCAGTGAGACAGAGGAACAGTAGATGCCACAGTCTTCTTGCTCACTGGCTTTCCACTGGTGCTATGCATGTAGAAGGTCCCTGGTGTGATCCTCAGTGTCTCCAGGAAGGGCTGGAAAAGCTCCTGCCTGAAACCCTGGTGGAGAGCCACTGGCTGTCGGTGTTGACAGTTCTAGGCTAGATGGACCCAGGGTCTGGCTCAGTATAAAGCAGCTTCCAATCTTCCTAGGTTTAATCCCTGACATCTTCCACTAAAAGGATCCAACAGGACGTGATTGGAAAAAGACTCTGCCCAAGATCCACTCCTGGTCAGAATAGACAATCCTGGGCTAATGGACAAATATAAGGCCGCTTTCTCTGCCCCCATCCTCTGGCACTCCCTATATTCACAAATGCAACACTGTCTAAGGGCCATAGGATTTCTCCCTTAGTTGTTGCGTTGCCCGATGGTCGTCACGCTGTGATGGGACCTACCTGGGCTTGGCTTGGCAGCATGTTTTCTTCTCCCATGACATCTCCCCCCCCCCATAATTTTGTGTCTGATCACCTTGGAGCTCTGCTGCGCTGAGCCTTTTCCCTTCACCTGTTTCTTTTCCTTAAAAACAATCACCACCGATTCGATGTATCCTGACAGATACCACCGTTTGGGAAATGGAGGGGTAGGTGTGGGCACACGCGTGTGCCTGCATGCGCAAAGAGGAGGTTATTGGAGAGGAACAACATTAAAATAAATTGACACTTTAATCTAGAGGTCATCATGAATCCCTTGTGCCGCTCCCTGGATGAAAAATCGCACCAGAGTAGTTAGACCAGCAAACCGCAGAGCCCAGTGTCAAAGGTTGGCTAGATTGATGGTTTTTAATATTTGCACTATTGATTGTGAGGTTGTCTCAGGGGCTGTTGCAACAAGCACAATTACTGCTCTTTGGACAGAGGTGGTGATTTTGAAGATTTTTGTGTGTGAAAAATGGACATTAACTGGGAGTAAGAGGTTTAAAAGCATTCATAAACCTTGCTCCGCTGGGTGTGCAGTTTCCACCACATCTTCTGTTCTGTAATCTTTTCCTCATCTCCCCCAACCCTCCCTCCCTCCCTCCCTCCCTCCCTCCCTCTCTCTCTCTCTCTCTCTCTCTCTGGTTCATGAAGTTTTAACCTTTGATCATAGCCAGGAACACCCATTTCAGTACATTCCTCCCTGTTTCCTGCTCACCGGCTGATGCATCCCCGACCTGTCCTGATAATTTTGTGTTTCTCTTGAATGGAATGCGTCGGAGTACTGGGATGGGAGCGGAGTGTAAAAGTGATCATGGGCTGGAGAATGTTAAGTCATGGGGTAAATGTATCGATAGTCGGGTGGCCATGTGTCCTACGTCACAAAGCACAGTGCTCTATTTGAAGGGCTCTCCAGTCCAAGTCTGGTTTAAAGATAAAGAACCCAAGAAAAGAAAGCAGCCTTGAAGTTGCCCATCAACAGTTCACACCCAGACAGCGGAATGAGCAGACCCATAAGTCAGTTGGTCCCAGCTAGGTTCAGACAACACGATAACCCACACTCAAGGGTTGAGTATGGGTTGAGTGTGGGTTGTCATTGAACCGTGGGTTGTTGTTGAATCGTGGGTTATTGTCTGAACCCAGCTGCACTAACAAGCCATGGCTTGTTGACCATGAACAACCCATGAAGAGAACCCATGGTTTGTTGTTGGGTTACGAACTGTGGGTTGTTCACCATGGTTTGTTATCTCAGCTGGGTTCAGACAAAATGATAACCCACATTTCAACAACAACCCGTGGTTCAACGACAACCCACACTCAGCCCTTGAGTGTGGGTTATCATGTTGCCTGAACCCAGTCATTCTCTCCCACTATGGGGATCAGTATGTCTATTTACCTTCTAGCCATTATGTCTAAATCTGCATTTTTATACCTATAATTAGCACGTGGAATTTAATGCCAATCTATGCCCGCTCTCATTTTGAGTGTGTGATGTATTTTCTAATTTTTTGATGATACATAAGTGGTCACCCAAGTTGATGGTGGGGTGGTCAATGTTATCATTTGCTTGTTTGTTTTTTATTATAAAAAATGTATATCCTCCCCTCCCCCATGAAATTCTAAGTGGCTCACAACAAGGAATTAAAGCAATAATAAAAACCACTAAAATGAAGCAAATTACAACAAAAGCAAATGATATAAAAGCAATGATTACAAAACTGCAGGAGCAGTAAAAGAAATTTCTAAGCAGCAGTCAGTTCCCTGATAGACCTCTCTTCCTCCATGAATTTATCTAATCTAATTCTAGACTCAATCTTACTGGACTTACAATTACATGTTCTTGTGCTCAACTGCCTATGGACCAGTTCACTGCTGACAGCTTCCTGGGTGAAATCTGAAAACAAATGTGGGGCCAAATAAAAAAAAATCAATCAAGTTTTCTCAGCTAAGCAATCCCAGCTGCAGTAACCTTTCCTCATAGGGGAGTTGCTGCAGCCCCTTGATCATTTTAGTTGCCCTTTTCTGCACTTTTTCCAACTCATCCAGCCCAGTATTGTCTATTATTTATTTATTTATTTATTTTATTTTATTTATACCCCGCCTTTTCTCCTGCAAGGAACCCAAGGCGGCTCACATAATCCTCCTCCTCTCCATTTTATCCTCACAACATGAAGTTGTAAAAAATAAAAATTATATCATCCTAATTCTAATTCCCCCACCCCTCCCCGCAAAAAAAACTTTCTAGGTAATCATAGTGGCTGTTAGATATTTTGTGATCCCGATCCTTTATTCTTCCAAGAGTGAGCCAGATGGAGCTGCCTTCTGTTCCCTCACCTGAAGGGAGCCCATGGGCCATGGGACACTAAAGGAAGGCCTGGAGGGGACTGTACTCAAACAGGGGCTGCCTAGGAGTGGGAAGCAAGTAGCAGGCTCTGGGTATCAAGTTCCAGGGTCAGGACTTCAGGACCAAGGAGAGCTCTAGTGGCAAGGCATATGAGTGAAAATCCAAAGCTCAGCTGATCTCTCCCAGCAGGGCTTGATGACTTCCTGAGCTTCACCTCTCAAGTAAAGTTTGGATGGGCCTTAGCTCAGTAGTAGAGCATGCAGGGAGGGGGCATTTGATCCCTGGCATCTCCAGTTCAAATGGTTTTTTGGTGGACACTTCCTGAAGATAGCAGAACCTCCACCCCCTTCTGGTGCTTAAGCCAGTATGGTGTCGGGAGCTTTTCCTGACTGGTGTCCTCCAGATGTTTTGGACTTCGACTCCCATCAGCCTCAGTCAGCATGGCCAATGGGCAGGAATGCTGGGGGTTGAAGTCCAAAACATCTGGAGGCCTCCAGGTTGTGGAAGGCTGGTGTAGTGGTTAGAGTAGGACTAGGAAGACCCAAGTTCAAATCCTCACTCACTCATTAAGCTCAGTGGATGACCTTGGGCCAGCTTCCATCTCTCAGCCTGGTCATTGCTCCCCTCGTTCTGGCAAAGAAAGCATGTGGCTAGCTTGCAAGCTGAAATGAGTGGGGTCTGTGGACACCTCTCTTGGCAACCATCAAGTTACCTGCCCCTCCTGATTTTTGTTTTATTTTAAAAGATTTTTATTATTATTATTATTTTAACTGGGAGGCTGGCATGCTGCAAAGCAAAGCGCTGGTCTCCAGCGCCATCGTTATTTCCAAGAATGCCTCTGGGCCCCGCGTGGCAATCTAGGTCAAGTTATTTGCTTGTGAGCCTCGTCAGCTTGCACAGAAAACTGTCGGTTTGAAGGAATGGTTGTGTGTTTTGGATTTCGTACTCAACCTCTGCCTTGTCCTTGTCCTTCGGTAAGTTACTTTTAGCTTCACCAGTTTGCCTTCTAGGAAATGGGTGTTTTGTGACTGGCCTTGCTCACATGGCAGGCATTTTGTGAATGGCCAACCCCCACAAGGCATCCATTTTGTGAGAGCACCCATGACGTGCTCTCAAAATTCCAAATGCTGCCGGGAACATTAAGCCACAAACCTCTGGCTAGGCAAGGCATTCGAGGCCCACAAAAAAATGCCACTGGTGGTGTCCACTCCTTTGCAAAAACACGATATAGTCAGATGCCCACCCAATAACAATCCCCTGCTTTGCCTCCCTCAAAGAATGGAAGTGTGTTTTCTTTATCTGCTCTTAAAGCAAGATTTATTATCCACAGCCCATCCTGTGCTTTCTTTTGGCCTGCTTTATTTCTTCTCAAGAACAATAAATCACAACAGTTCCGTTGGGATTGGTGTGTGTGTGTGTGTGTTTTATGGCTGCTGACTCTCTCTTGGCGGTGATTAGGTTCATGGGGCGGGCCCAGTGTGAGTTGAGCTTGCAGCTTATGAAGCTGGGGTGGTGGTGGTGAGAGAGTTTAATTTCATAGCTAACCAGGAGGCTTCTTCTCGGCCACTTTGTGGATTCTCTACTATGTACGCAGTCCATTCCCTCGTCAAAATCTCTTCCACCGGGGCATGGCCAGGCAAAAGCCGAGAGGTCCAAGATGGGGACCATCTCATTCTACAGGGTCACGGAGACAGCATTCTGTTGAATTGGCTTGCCTTTTTAATTCTTTCTTTCCCAGAATTGCTTGCAAACAGGGCCGGCCCTACCATTAGGCAGGGTGAGGCAGTTGCCTCAGGCAGCAGATGCTTGGAGGCAGCAACAAGGTCTTCGAGGAGAGAGGTGTGTGCCTTGAGGCCTGCTATGTGCCCCTTAAGTTAGCCTGCTGTCTTCATGTTCAGTGGAGGACATTGTCCATTATTAGTGTTGAAGACAGCTTCATCTGCCTGACCAGACGGCTTTCATACATGGAATGGGAGAGGGCACCGTCTTGTCCTTCACCTCAGGCAGCAAAGTGTCTTGGGCCAGCCTTGCTCGCAAACAAGCAGTAAGCATCTGGTTCTCCGGCTGTCTCCCTGGCTTTTTCCACTGTGTTCTGCCTTGACCTCTCTTTTGCCTGTTCGCGTCACACGTGGAGCCCTTGTGGAAAGGAGGCTTTTGTGGTTTCGTTTGGATGGGGAAATGGAAAAAAAACCACGTCTTTTTTTTATAACCCCAAATTAGAAGCAGAAAAAAATATTTGTGTGTGTACTGAATTTTTAAAAAGAGATGGTGTGTGTGTGTGTGTGCGCGCGCGAGAGAGAGAGAGAGAGAGAGAGAGAGAGAGAACACTGATCTTGTCTGGGTGCTCCTGAAACCTACAGGAACTGAGAAAATTGGTGTAACAAAAGTTTGTTGGGGACATTTCCTGCACCCAGTTTGGGAACTGGGAGAGGGAACAGCTTTGCTAAGCCTTTCTGTTCCACACTGCATATGAATTCCATCATTTTGCATTGTGAGAAAAAACAGCAAGATATCATTCCCCACCCTAGTGGTAACATTAATTTATCCTTAATGTTGTGAGATCGGGGATTGGACAAGAGAGGACACATTCCTTTGTCAGGTAAACTACAAGTGATACTTTGCCATGGGATCTAAGATGACCCAAGAAGTCTAGGTCAGGGATGGACAGATGGTAGATCTGCTGGTAGATCTCTCTGAGTGATTTGCAGTAGATCAGCAAGGATTTCTGACTTCCAGTTGTCGAAAACAAAATGGACTCTCTCTCTCTCTCTCTCTCTCTCTCTCTCTCCCACACACACACACATGACTCTCTCACTCCCCATAAAAAGTCAAAAGCTGAAATGAAGAAAACTCAGGGTAAGCATGTTGGAAAGGCAGCATGAAGGCTAGTGTACAATTCTTCTCACTAACATGCTCCAGTACTGCCAGGGACATGCGAGCTTTTCCCCCCCTTTCCATCAGTATGTGTGAATGCTCTCCCATAGAATCAACCCACTTTTCTGAAGAGGACTGGTCCTTTGCAGACCTGCAACCTTGAAGAAACTTATTTGGCAAAGCTGGGTGAAAGAGTCTTTTCAGTCAAGGCTCTGAAAATTAAAGGCACGCTTCTCTTTCTGCTACTTTGGTTCTGGTGTGTTACTGTCATAAGAAATGAAAGAGAACATTTATTTATTTAATTTCCACACACACACACACACACACACATTTTAGTGCAAGCCTTAATAAGCCCTAACATTTTACAATAAAAATGTTAAAACAATAAAATAAAAAAAACCAATTGAATAAATCACATGCAATAAAAATAGCATGACATAAAATTATATACATGGGCCTGGTAATAAAATCAGTACAAGTTTTGGTAGAATAAAAAACAGGGTTGTTGTGAGGGTAAAATGGAGAGGAGGAGGAGGATTATGTAAGCCGCCTTGGGTTCCTTGCAGGAAAAAAGGCGGGGTATAAATATAATAAATAAATAAATAAATAAAGGCCACAAAAGAAGGATCCAAGCAGAGTTCTCAGGGGAAAGGATTCCGTAAATGTGAGGCCACCACTGAAAAGGCTCGGTCCCTCGTATCCACTGACCAGATCAAGCTTAGCAGTGTGTGATCTAAGGGCCCGGGCAGATTCATATGGTAGTAGGCCGTCCTTCAAATAACCTGGTCCCAAATCATTCAGGGCTTTTAAAGGTTAATACCAGCAATTTAAATTGAGCCCAAAAACAAATGGGTAACCAATGCAAAACTGGTGTGATATGACCAGACTGCCCGAAGCCTGTGAACATTCAATCAGCTGAAATTTGCACCAGCCAAAGTTACCAGACTGTCTTCCAATGCAGCCCTGTGTAGTCCAGCCTGGACTTTTATGCTGGTCTTGGACCGTAATAAAGATTTGATTTGATTTGATTTGATCCAGCCTGGACTTCTACTGTAGTCTAGCTGGGATGTAACCAGTGTGTGTGTAACTGAGGCCAGGTCTGCTTTGTCGAGACACAGTTGCAAATTAAAATTTAGCTTTTCCTTCTACGGACGTTTCACTAAATTATTAAATTGTGTAAGTTACAGTACCCTTGCTTTCAATCCATCAAAGGGACTTGCCCGGACTGAGGTTTTGGCAACATGTAAATACCTGCAATCCATCGATTCATTAAATCGGTTCAAAGGCAGACAGTTAATCAACGAACAATTCTTTCGTTGTTTGACAGCTGCCGTCCTTTTTTAAATTATTATTAACCTTTTTCCTACCTTCGTTTCTGCCACCTGCAGGGCTCAGATAACGCACCTCTTGCATGGGAGAAGTGATGGGGTTGTGCAGGGTTTTGAAGGACAAAAGGCGACGATGATGAAGATGATGTGTGATTGGGGCCCCCAAGCCTTAATGCTGGTGCTTTGACATCGATCTGATAGCAGAAGATTAACTCTGCTGCTAGACAAGATGAAAGATGCTGAGGCTGGGAGGGAAAGATCAGTTATTGATCCAGCGCTCAGAACTCTTATGATGCCAAGAGATGGAAAACGCCAAACTGCTCCTCTCTCTCTCTCTCTCTCTCTCTCTCTCTCTCTCTCTCTCAGCATGCCTTATCTATTTGCATTGAGGTAGACTATGTAGTGGGTAAACAAGGAAACCAGAGAATGAGAACATGGCCATGATCACATATCAGTGCAAATTTGAAAGGACAAGCCCACGGCTGGGATTTTTGGGAGGCCCCAGTCACTGAATCCATGCACGCTTTCCCCAAACTGGTGTCCTCCAGATGCATTGAACTACAAACCCCATAATCCCCAGCCAGAATGGCCAGCAGTGGCATTCCAGGGCACCATGGGAAATTTAAAATGGCAGCTTGTAGCCACCCACAAGGCAAGCCCGCATCCGGAGGGGTAGCGCCGACATAAGAGAAAAACACGCTTTTCTGTGGACTCCTCAAATCTGGAGCCGGCCCTGGTCCATAATCACTCTCTGAGAAATGCCCAGACTAACCCTGCCATGCTCTGTAGCCAGTCCTGACTAGAAGCTGATGTTCTGGCCCACCCTAATCTGCTGTTTCATCTTGTTTTTTTTTTTACTTTCAGGGAGGGTTCCCCCCATCTTAGGGTTGCATTAATTAGGGTGGCCATGCATCCTCTTTTACACAGGACAGTCCTGTATTTGAAGGGCTGCTGGAGAACTGTTTTCTGTTTGAAGATGTCCTGCCCAAGTCCAGTTTAAAAATGAAGGATCCTAAGAAAGGTTGCCCATCACCAGTGAGCAGCTGGACAGCTGACTGAACAGGCAGGCAGACAACTCACCTCGTCACAATGTGCAGCACTATGGTGAGATGGGCTGTATTTCTATTTATATAATAATTATTCTTTCTAAATTTGCATCTATACATATAACTCAGCATATGCAATTTTAATGCAAATGATAGTCCTCTTTTGTCCTCTCTTTTTGCGATGCATTTTCTCTTTTATGGTGATTCACAATTGGCCACCCTAATTAAAATGGTACTTCCTACCTGCAGCCCGAAGTGGTATCACCTGCTCTACCAACATATTTTATTTATTTATTTTATTTATTATATTTATATCCCTCCTTTTTTCCTGCAAGGAACCCAAGGGGGCTTACATGGTCCTCCTCCTCTCTGTTTTATCCTCACAACAACCCTGTGCTGTGAGATAGGTTAGGCTGAGAGTCAGTGACTGGCCCAAAGTCACCCAGTGAGCTTCATGGCCAAGTGGGGACTAGAACCCAGATCTCCAGAGTCCCAGTCCAACACTCTAACCATTGCACCACACTGGATCTAGGAAACTGCCTCATATTGAGTCTGACACTGAGCATAAGAACATGAGAAGAGCCCTGCTGGATCAGACCATCTCGTCCAGCATTGTGTTCACACAGTGGCCAACCAGCTGCCCATGGGAAGCCCACAAGCAGGACACAAGCACAACAGCACCCTCCCGCCCATGTTCTCCAGCAACTGGTATACATAGGCATACTGCCTCATACTGGCGGTGGCATATAGCCATCAGGACTAGTAGCCATTAATAGCCCTCTTCTCTATTCATGTATCGAATCCCCTTCTAAAGCCCTCCAAATTGGTGTCCATCACTACATCTTGTGGAAGGGAATTCCATAGTTAACTGTGCATTGTGTGAAGAAGTCCTTCTATTTATCTGTCCTGAACCTCCCACCAATCAGCTTCATGGAGTTCTAGTATTGTGAGAGAGGGAGAAAAATGCCTCCCTGTCCACTTTCTCCACACCATGCATAAATTGTACACCTCTATCATGTCTCCCCTTCACTTGCCCTTTTTCTCAGCTAAGCAATCCCAGCTGCAGTAACCTTTCCTCATAGGGGAGTTGCTGCAGCCCCTTGATCATTTTAGTTGCCCTTTTCTGCACTTTTTCCAACTCATCCAGCCCAGTATTGTCTATTATTTATTTATTTATTTATTTATTTATTTTATTATATTTATACCCCGCCTTTTCTCCTGCAAGGAACCCAAGGCGGCTCACATAATCCTCCTCCTCTCCATTTTATCCTCACAACAACCCTGTGAGGTAGGTTAGGCTGAGAGTCAGTGACTGGTCCAAAGTCACCCAGTGAGCTTCATGGCCGAGTGGGGACTTGAACCTGGATCTCCTGAGTCCCAGTCCAACACACTCACCACTACGCCACACTGGCTCTCTACACATTTTTTCTGTCTAAACCTGCATAGGATTGCTCCCTAAATGGGTTCACAATTAAAGCAACAACAAAATACTTACAAAACTCAGAAAACCTGCAAAAAATGTACATTAGAAGCTGTTGTTGTTGTTGTTGTTGCTGTTGTTGTTGTTGTTGTTGTTGTTGTTGTCTTCATCAAGAATCTGTGATTTCCCTCTTCATTTCCCCCACAAACACACACACACACACACACACACACACACATCCTGGTCCCAGTTTTCCTTTCAATGCAATTGTCCTTTTTAATTAGCAAAACATTAAGAAGTGTCCAGGAAATAATTTTCCTTTTCTTAAAGGGGGATTTAGCCAGTTTTTATACTGGGGCACCCTGACGTCCTTAGTTAAAGGTTTTATTATAAGATAAGGACATTCAAGACAGAGGGGGCATAAGATAGGGTTTGTTCTTGATTATTAAGTAGCTTTATGGGTGGGAAACAAATAATGCAGCGGATAAAAGGAATTAGTACCTATTTGGCGCGTGCTAATTTGTGAGACATTCGGTCCGCGTGGGAGGATTCTTACAGACCTGCTGCAGCATTGAACTGCATCCTCATTAAACTGAGTGGGCACAATTTATTCAAAATTAGGGTACGGTACTTCCAGGCAAGGCTTTTATTGTGCAATTGTCCTGCCTCGTTCACTTGTTTTCCCATCGCCAGTGGTGTACTGGTAAATTCTGAAATGCAGTTGCTCATCATGGCAGTCCCCAGGCCCAGAGCTACCTAGAAAGAAAATCCAAAAATGCAGACAGGGGCGGGCGTTGATCCATGTCAACAAACCAGTTCTAGCAGTTCTCATCTCCACCTCTTTAGCTCTTTAGTAAAGCTCATGGGTCTTAATGGCCTACTCAGGACCAAGCCACGGCAAAATTACATTACAAGAGGGAACAATAGATGGTTGCTGGGAAAATGCATTGCCCCACAGTACTGAAAGGATTGCAGCTAAGCTCAGAGGCAAGAGGGACTTCTGCGTGGGGGTGTCAGGTGATGTCAGCATCCCTGCTGAGTCTCTGGGAGCTCCACCACTCCATTGGCCACCGCTTCTTTGATCTTTTTTCTTCCCGGAAGAAAAATCGTTCAGGAAGAAAGGATAGAACAGCTGCAAAATGCCTTCTGATTGGTGGCACTAACAGACCTCTGCCTGGAAGCCCCCTTAAGACTCAGTGGTCTTACAGCCCCCACTCACCCCACCTTTAGATGGCCATGTGTATGACTTCACTCACTTGAAAATGTATGGTAAGGCATCCCTTCTCCACTTGGGGCCCCTCCTGCTTATTCTGCTGCGTGGGGCCCTGGACGTCTGCCCTGAAGTCTTGCCCTGATGGCACCATTGCTGCCTCTTGCTTGCTAAGAAGTCTTTCTGATGGTTCCGCTGAGCCATGAGCAAACTGGATGGCCGTAAGGTAATCCCCCATCTCCAATCAGTAAAATGGGTGATGATGATGATGATGATGATGATGATGATGATGATGATGATGATGATGATATAATCAGGGGCAGCTTGTTGCTTTGTGTGGGTGGGCAGCGCCAATCTGGATTGGGCCCCATGTGTTTACAGTAAGAGAGAGAGAGAGTAAAAGGGAGTGTAAAGGTGTGTGTGTGTAAAAGAGAGATCACCCCATGGTTTCCACCAATGATCTTGAAGTTACTTGCCTTAGATTCTCTTCTCTGTGCAATAGGGGTTGTTGCTGGAACAGAAAAATGTGGGCCAAAAGGAGTGTTTCTGTGTTGCTGTGTGGATCTCCCCGCTCCAATCCTCTGCTTTACAGGCATGATCTCAAAGTTAATTTGCCTCAGTTTCCCTTTCCTGTGCAATGGGTTGCTGCTGTGGGTCTGCCCACCATGAGTTGCCTTGGCCTCTGCCCTGCCAGTCTCCATGGGCACCAGCTGCCGATGATGATGATGATGATGATGATGATGATGATGATGATGATGATGATGTATCCTGCACAAGGCAAAGGGAAACTGTTGGGATTAGGACAAAATTTTATGAACTGCTGTGCTTATGCAGCAATTCATTGGATCAGACCGTTCTTCGGCCATGATATTGACATGAATTTCCATCAGCAAAGGTGGTGTTCTAGTATAATTCAGTGGAAAACCAGCCAACCAACAATCTTCTTAGAGCTCTGACAACTTGGCATTTGTAAGAAGAGCCCTGTTAATTTATCCCCTGGTTCATTCCCACCACCCAAACAGCACTGAGTAAGCACTGCAGATCTGCTGTGTTTAGGCTTGGTAACGTGGTGACGTGCCCAGGCCTGTTGGGTTAAACACAGAAGAAAACTCTGTTAGCTGAGTGGATTAATCCATCCCATTCCACACTCTGCCCTCCCTCCGTTTCTCTCCCTAGAATTGGTGAATTCATAAATTGTTTGCCTTGGGGCACCAGCTGCCTCCAGCACACACACACACACACACACACACACACACACACAGCTTAACTCTTCGCTCTTTTGGAATTCCATCCATGCAGCTAAACCCCCAATGCTGCATCACATCATTTTTACATTTCCACTCTGCAGAGGAGGGGAGACAGTATGGAGAAACTGGCTACCTGACTGGGAGGAGCAAGAATGAACCCCCGCTGAAGTTGAGAAAAGGGGGAAAGTTAGGGCCTAGGGGGGAACCTATGTTGTCACTTGACCTCTGGGAAGGAGGCAGGGCTGTGGCATGATATATAAAGGCTATGAGAAGAGAAAGTTCTGGTTGCTACGAGAGAGAGAGTGAAATAACCTCTTCTTAGTGGAGGCCTGTGGTGTGTGGTGTGTGATGTGTGGTTGTTTCCCTTTGCCTTGTGCAGGAGCCTAAGCCAGGTTTGACCATTGATTAGGGGAAATGTCCTGGACTGCTCTTGTGCCTTTTAAGAGCAACTTGGGGGTATAAAAAGGAGCAGTGAAAAGCAGTTCACAGCGTGGAGATAAATATGATCATTTGTTGACTGAGTTTGATTGGCCTCAAAAGCAGGGGTGGGCAACTTGTCCCCCCCCCCCCCGATGTTTGGCCCAACAACTCCCATCCTTCCACACCATTGGCTATACTGGCTAAGGCTGATGGGAGTTGTAGGCCAAAACATCTGGAGGGCCACACATTGCCCACCCCTGCTCTAAAGGCATGCAGCTACAGTGGCTGGATGAAAACATGGCAAACCTTGATTTAGGGAGGCAGTAGTAGAGTAATTCCCTGGAATTTGTGACGATTGTAGCTTAGCTTTAAAGTATGTTGCATCATCAATCCATTCCATTCAAACGGAAAATGCTCTCCTGTTTTCTCATCTCCACAAGGCTCCCCTTGCATGGTCTTTGCCCCTTCTGTAGTGGGGATTAGTTCTTCAGAGATGAAGGATGTCCCCTGGTACCAGTTGTAGTTTTCTTTTGGGGGTGGGAGGAAAAGGAGAGAGGAATCTAATAGTCTATGGGAAAAGTAAGAGATGTTGGTCCAGAACCTGGAGCTATATATCAGATGGCTGTAGGGTGGTGAGGAATTGCTTTCACAGGATTCAGACCCTGCACTTGCAGGTATTAAAGGTCTCTGGGTGACCCTTAAACAGCCACTCTCCCACAGACTAATCTACCTCACAGGGTTATTGTGAATAAAAAGTGTTTATTCATTTGTAGGATAAATAATTCTATCTTTATCTCTATCTATATGAGCAGTCAACAAGAACATCCTTGGAGCTACCTTTGAGCATGCTGGATGAATATATAGCAATTATACATGCATGTTTTGGTTAGGGTAGAGCTTCAAGTTAGGGTTAGGGTTAGGAAAACCTGGGTCCGTGTGCATGTCCCAGGGCCTAGAACAGGTGTAGATTGCACACAAAAAAGCAAGTGGTAAACAAGAACACCCTGAGAGCTACCTTTGGGCATGCTGCTGAAATGTACAGGGATTCTACCAGCATGTTAGGGTTAGGGTTAAGGTTAGGATTTGGAAAAAAGGGTCCGTGTACATCTCCAGCGGCATGGAACTGGCCTTGATTGGGCAGACAAAGTGAGCGGTCAACAAGAACACCTTCAGTGCTGCTTCTGGGCATACTGTCTGAATGTATAGGAATTATACCTGCATGTTAGGGTTAGGGTAAAGCATTAGGGTAAGGTTAGGGTTACGATTAGGAAAATGTATTTCTGTGTGCATGTCCCAGGACCTGGAACTAGTCTGGATTGGGCAGAAAGACTGAGCAGTCAACAAGAACACCCTCAGTGCTTCCTTTGGGCATGCTGTCTGAATATATACGGGTTACGGTATATCTACGTGTTATGGGATAGGGTTAAGCTTCAGTTTAGGGTTAGGGTTAAGAAAACCAGGGTTCATTCATGTACATGGCCCAGTGCATGGAACTAGCCTAGATTGGGCAGAAATATTGAGCAATAAACAAGAACATCCTCACCGTGCTGTTGGGTATGCTGTCTGAATATGTATGGGTTATATCTTCACGGTAGGGTTATGGGTAAGCTTCAGGTTAGGGTTAGGAAAACCAGGGTCCATGTACATGTCCCAGGGACTGAAACTAGACTTGATTGGGCAGATAAAGTGAGTGGTCAACAAGAACACCCTGAGTGCTGCTGTTGGGCACACTGCCCGAATGTATAGGGGCTCTACTTACGTGTTAGGGTTAGGGTTAGGAAAATCTGGGTCCCTGTGCATGTCCAGTGGTGTGGACCTGGCCTGGTTTGGGCAGACAAAGCGAGCTAGAGGAATACCTTACTATAAGTGCTGCCTTTGGGCACACTATCCAAATGTATATGGGTTCTACCTGCATGTTACAGCAAGGGTTAAGCTTCAGGTTAGGGTTAGGGTTAGGAAAACCTGGGTCTGTGTGTATGTCCTGGGGCCTGAAACTAGTCCAGATTGGGTAGAAAGACTGAGTGGTCTTTTGTCTGAAGGTATGGGGATTATCCCTGCATGTTAGGATTAGGGTTAGGAAAACCTGGGTCCATGTACATGTCCAGAGACCTGGAACTAGCTTGGATTGGCCATACTAAGTGAGTATGGTCAACAAAAACACCCTCAATGATGGCTTTAGGCATGCTGTCTCAATATATGGGGATAATATATTATTACTGCCTCCTTAAGGGCTGATGGCATCACTCCCTCCTCAAGGGAGGCATTCACTATCACCCTGATCAATATGCGGATGACACACAGCTCTACCTCTCCTTCAAGTCCTCACCAAGGTTGGCTGTTGAAACCCTGTCCAAGTGCCTGGAGGCAGTGGGTGGCTGGATGGGAAGGAACATGCTGAAACTGAACCCCGACAAGACCGAGGTACTTCTGGTGGGAGACAAGGGAAGGTTAGGGGATGTTGACCTGGTGCTGAATGGGGTACATCTACCCCTGAAGGATCAGGTCCGCAGCTTGGGAGTCATTCTAGACTCCCAGCTGTCCATGGAGGTTCAGGTGTCAGCTGTGAGCCGGGCGGCGCTGTATCAGCTCCATCTGATGCGGCAGCTGCGCCCCTACCTTCCTAATCATCTGCTCCTATCAGTGGTTCATGCCTTGGTCTCCTCTCGCCTAGACTACTGTAATGCGCTCTACGTGGGGTTACCCTGGAAGATGGTTCGGAAGTTGCAGCTGGTACAGAATGCAACAGCTCGCCTGGTTAAAGGCTGCCGCCAGCGTGATCACATCACTCCAGTGCTCAAAGAGTTGCACTGGCTACCAGTTGTTTGCTGAGCCGAATTCAAGGTGTTGGCGTTGACCTTTAAAACCCTGTATGGCTCCGGTCCAGTATATCTCAAGGAGCGCTTCCAGCAACATCAAGTAGGCCGCTCAACAAGATCTGCCACGGATGGCCTTCTCCCTGTCCCATCAGCCAGAGAAACCAGGCTGGTGGGGACTAGGAGGGCCTTTTCTGTGGCAGCCCCCAATTTATGGAACTCCCTTCCCAGTGACCTTCGCCATGCCCCTTCCTTGATTAGCTTCCACCATGCATTAAAAACGTGGCTTTTCAGGCGGGAATATGGGGTGGGTTAGGATTTTTAAGTTTTGTACTGTTTTTAATTGTGTTTTATACTGTGTGTGTGTTTCCCCCCCCCTTGTGTTTTATTGGACTGTACATTGCTCAGAGTGGCCGGATGTCTGGCCAGATGGGCGATTCATAAATATAATAATAATAAATAATAAATAAATAATACCTGTGTGTTAGCCTTAGGGTTAAGCTTCGGGATAGGGTTAGGAAAACCTGGGTGCATGTGCATGTCCAATGGCCTGCAACTATCCTGGACTGGCCAGACTAAGTGAGTGGTCCAGAAGAACACCCTCAGAACACCCTTTAGGCATGCTGTCTGAAGGTATGGGGATTATACCTGCGTGCTAGGTAGATTTTTAGGAATAGATTTTTATTATAAATAAATCATACTGCTTGTGGAGAGAAAGCCTGAGCACACTGCTGAACCCTGACATATTGAACCCTGACATGTTTTCCCCTTTTCCGCTGTCACCCCTCTGTCTGCATAATCCCCACCCAGGGCACAGGAGACACAATTCTGGGCAGACCGGTTATACACAAGCCACATCTGCCACATCTGCATACCTTCAATGGGGCACATTTACACTTCCCTCAAGGAAGTGGAGGAAGGTGGGGGGCGCAGTCTCAAAGAGCTGCAAATTACCCCAAAGTACCCAGGAGGTGCCAGCACCCAAAAGGCGCCACCACCCCGAGGGGCGGGACCAGCCCACCTGATCATCAAGGGCGGGGAGGGGACGAGGGAAGGTAGAAAAGATACGTGCCAAAGAACAAAGGGTTGTCAGGAACACGATGCAGGCTTGCACAGGTCAGGTCGCTAGCTCCGGCTAGGGCCAAGCAACTTTCCCACCGCGGGCAGGGCGCCCGGCAATCGGCAAAGCAAACTGCTACGTTAGAATCTAGTCAGAGTCTCTGGTGTCAGGTAATATTCTGCATTCCAGCAAAGCCTACCTAGAAAGCAAATTGAATACTTCCGTTATCCTATCTGTACTGACTGTTCTGTTTATATTGTGAAATTCCTGTAGTCTATTAGTTCCGCTCCATTAAACTCTTTTGTAACTGACTAGCTTGTGGCTTCCCTGTGTTTCCAAGGGGATTCCTTGTCAATTTCACTCACGGCTGAAAGTAAAGGTTTTGACAGCCGTGTACAGGGCATGACTTCGATGCCGGTTAACTCTTTAAGGTGCCGAACCCACGCTACGGACCAAGTTTGGTCCGCCACACTGTTAAGAACAGAACTGCAGTCAGGCCCCTGGGCAGAAGAGGCAATTTCTGCAACAACACTACTAAAAACGATATTATTTACAACCCGCCGCGAAAACGCGTTACAAATTCGCCACCAAAATGTCAAGATTTTCTAACTAATACAGTTATAGATCTACACTAACTTAAACTAATACATCCACTTAATTCCTAATCTATGTTTGAGGTCTTTCAGTGTCCATCAGTCTGTCACGTAATTGGTGGGGTTAGGGTTAGGAAAGCCTGAATCCATGTGCATGTCCCGGGGCCTGGAACTAGTGTAGATTGGGCAGACAAAGTGAGTTGTCCACAAGAACACCCTCAGTGATGCCTTTGGGCGTGCTGTCTGAGTATATAGGGATTGTACCTGCGTGTTAGTCTTTGGGTTAAGCTTCAGGTTAGGGTTAGGGTTATGATAACCTTGGTCCATGTGCATGTCCGGGGGCCGGTAAGAAGCTGGAATTGGCCAGACTAAGCAAGTGGTCAACAAAAACAGCCTCAGTGATGCCTTTGTGCATGTTGTTTGAAGGCATGTGAGTTAGGCATCAGGTTAAGCATCAGGTTAGGGTTAGGAAAACCTGGGTCCATGCACATGTCCAGAGGCCCTTGTACGTGTAAGGCAGCAGACGCTGGGGGACGGCACCAAGGTGTTGGAGGACAGGGCAGTGTGTGCCATCGCCACACGGCCCTCTGAAGTATCCTGCTGCCCTCAGGTGCAGTAAAGGCTGCGGTCCTGTTGACAACTGGAAATAAGATTCAGTTGCCAGTCCAGTTGGATCCTGTACGGATGGTGGGTGGGTGGCATCTTGTCCTTTGCCTCAGGCAGCAGGTCGGCCCTGGGCGGGATAAAAATGTTACCAAGATGAGTGTGCCTCCAACCTGCCTCCTTGGGTTTCTTCCTATTATCTATGTAATAGGAAATAAATATTGTAACAGTAGTGCATAGGACTTATGCAACACTGGGCAGGGATGTGATTGCTCTGGGGACTAATTGCACATGGACCATTGCAAGAAGGCTACTAGGGGCTGAACCCCTGTTGCCCACCTCACCTTATCCTCCCTAAGCGGTGCCTCTGCTTGAAACTAGACTCGGCTTGGCAGGTTTTAATTCTGAGCCACTGGCAGGTACGATTTATATTAATGGATGGGAGCACAGAACATGATCCAGACCCAAATGTCAAAAGTGTAAATACGGACGCAGGCTGAGCCACTGCCAGGAGCGACCGGTAGCTGGCTCGAAGTTCTGATCTGCCCCCCTCCCGTCAAACAGCTGTGCGGTTTCCAAGGTGAAGTCTGGGCTTAGAGGATGGCTCCTGTTTCGGCTGCGACTGTCCTGCCACCTATGGCTTCTCCTGGGTCACGAACAACATTGTGACAAGCCCGGACAGGAGGGATCATCGCTGTGTGTTGTGATGAAAGGTATCAGATTCGAATCTCGCCACTGCCACCAGAGGTGGTGTTAGGGGGCAGTCCATTAGGGCTGGAGCCCCAAATCATTTATTTGGAGCCCTAAATCTCTGGGAGCCCGTCTGCCCCACCACCCTGCTGTCCATGGGCACTTGCTGAAATGAAGGTCCAGGGGTCTTTTATCTCTGTTGCATCTGCTCCCCCTGGATAAGCTGGCTTTTGCCCACATGTGCTTCACCTCCCCCGCCCCCGCAATCTTTCTGCCTGAGGTTTTTTTCTGAAATCAAATGCCCTCCTCTCCCCTGTCCATACATCCTTTTTTACAAATAAGGAGATAGGACCCTTTCAAGACACACACAGAGAGAGAGAGAGAGAGAGAGAGAGAGAGAGAGAGACTTTAGAGCATATGTAAATTAGCATATGCAATTTTATGCATTTTTAAAAAAATCTGTGGGCCTGAGCCCCAGATCTTTTTGGCAGCTAGCACCATCCCAGACTGCCACAAAGCTGCTGGGGTGGGATAGGCAGGTCTCTCAGAGCCACTGCATCTGCAATGTGTGGATGGCGACTGACCTATGGGATGTTGCTTGGTGGCAGAGTACCTGGTTTGCTTGAGGAAGGTCCCGGGTTCGATCCCCTGCATCTCCAGGTAGGGCTAGGAAATAATCCTGCCTAAAACCCTGGAGGGACAATCCTGCCAGCCAGTGTCGACAACATTGGGCTAAGAGGGTCTGACTCGGTATAAGACAGCTTCCTATGTTCCTATTTGATCAGCCTTTATTCAGAATCATGAGGACTGGAATCTTACTTCTTCTTTTCTTTTTTTTAAGCAAAAAAGCTGTAACTCAATGGCGGACTCCCTGCTTTGCATGCAGAAGGTTCCAATCTCCAGGTAGGGCTGGTAAAGTCACCCTCCCTCCCTGGTCTGAATCCTTGGAGACCGGCTGCCAGTTAGATATTATGGTGATTTACATTTTCTGAGCCCTTTTAAATCTTCATTGTATTACTTGCCATTGTTGCTTTGAACCTGTTTTATTGTGTGAACTGCCCTGAGAATGTTTTGCTACAGAGCAGCATATAAATAAATAAATATTATAAGTCATTCCTGAGCTAGGCGGACCAAAAGCCTGACTTGGAATAAGGCAGCTTTATATCTTCCTATTTGGGAAGGGCTGCAGTTCAGTGGGAGAGCCCCTGCTTTGCATACCGAAGGTCCCAGGTTCAATCCCCACAATCTCCATCTAGGGTTGGGAAAGACTCCTGTCTGAAACTCTTGATACTGAATCACAATATCATAACATTAAAAAGACAATAAAATACAATAAAAAAAAATACAATTAAAAAAATGAAAGCAGAGACTACAGGCAAAACTGATGGGGTAAGAAAGAGAGAGAGAGAAAAAGCACTACCATCTTTAGAAACTGGTTCTGCCTGTTTCTAGAATATGGGTTTGTAAGATTGCCCCAGACAAAGGAGCTCTTCAAAATATGTTAGGTTGATTAATTCCCCTGCCCCCCCGACACCCCCCCCCCGACATCCCCCCCCCCCCGCACACTGGCACCTTGTAAAATAAGCTCGCTTTTCGCATTCTGTACTGTGAGAGTGAAACTTGTGTGCATATATGGTCAACTAAGGGTGCAATCCTATGCATGTTTAGACGGGGGTGGGGGTGGGGGAATCCTACAACTCCCAGCATTCCCCAGCCAGTCTGGCTGAGGAATGCTGGGAGTTGTAGAACTTTCCCCCCTGTCTAAACATGCATAGGATTGCACCCTAAATAACTTTCATTCAAGGGCAGGGAAGTAAGGCAAACTAAGACAGCGAGAGGGGCGGTGCGGTGCTCGGTATTGAAAAGATCTGGGACTCAGGCCCACAGATTAAAAGAAAGAAAGAAAGAAAGCACAAACTTGCATATGCTAATTTACATATGCTCTAAAGTCTTTGTGTGTGTGTCTTTAAAGGAGCTTGTCTCCTAAGGACACCCCTATTTGTAAAAAGGGATGCATGGACGGGGGAGAGGAGGGCATTTGATTTCAGAAAAAACCTCAGGCAGAAAGATTCAAGGGGGGGGGCAGCAGGAGGGGAAGCACATGTGGGCAAAAGGCCAGCTCATCCAGGGGGATCCAATGCAACAGAGATCCTCAGGGCCCCTAGACCTTTCATAGAATCATAGAAAAGTAGAGTTGGAAGGGGCCTACAAGGCCATCGAGTCCAACCCCCTGCTCAATGCAGGAATCCAGGTCAAAGCATCTCTGACAGATGTCTGTCCAGCTGCACCTTGAATGCCTCCAGACTGGGAGAGCCCACCACCTCCCTAGGTAGTTGATTCCATTGTCTTATTGCTCTGACAGTCAGGAAATTTTTCCTGATGTTTAGGTGGAATCTAGGTTCCTGTAACTTGAGCCCATTATTCCGTGTCCTGCAAACTGGGATGAACGAGAAGAGATCTTTGCCCTCCTCTGTGTGACATCCCTTCAAATACTGGAAGAGTGCGATCATATCTCCCCTCAGTCTCCTCTTCTGAAGGCTAAACATGCCCAGTTCTTTCAGTCTCTCCTCATAGGGCCTTGTTTCCAGTCCCTTTATCATCCTTGTTGCCCTCCTCTGAACCCTCTCCAGTTTGTCTATGTCCTTCTTAAAGTGAGGTGCCCAGAACTGGACGCAGTACTCAAGATGAGGCCTAACCAGTGCCGAGTAAAGGGGAATTATCACTTCCCGCGATTTGGAAGCTATACTTCTATTAATACAGCCCAAAATTGCATTTGCCTTCTTTGCAGCCACATCGCATTGCTGGCTCATATTCAGTTTGTGATCTACCACAATTCCAAGATCCTTCTCACTTGTAGTATTGTTGAGCCAAGTGTCCCCCATTCTGTAACTCTGCATTTGGTTTCCTCTCCCTAGGTGCAGCACTTGGCATTTATCCCTATTAAATTTCATTCTGTTGTTTTCGGCCCAGCGCTCCAGCCTATCGAGGTCACTTTGAATTTTGTTTCTGTCTTCCAGAGTATTAGCTGTTCCACCCAACTTTGTGTCATCTGCAAATTTGATAAGCATTCCCTGTACCTCCTGATCCAAGTCATTAATAAAAATGTTGAAGAGCACCGGGCCCAGGACCGAGCCCTGTGGTACCCCGCTCGTTACCTCTCCCCAGTTTGAGAAGGAACCATTGATAAGCACTCTTTGAGTCCGATTCTTTAGCCAATTGTGGATCCACCTGATAGTTGTTCCATCTAGCCCACTCTTAGCTAGCTTACTAATCAGGATATCATGAGGCACTTTGTCGAAAGCTTTGCTGAAGTCCAGATATATAATGTCCACAGCATTCCCACAGTCCACAAGGGAGGTTACCCGATCAAAAAATGAGATCAGATTAGTCTGACAGGATTTGTTCTTGACAAATCCATGCTGGCTTCTAGTAATCACTGCATTGTTTTCAAGGTGCTTGCAGACTGACTTCTTTATAATCTGCTCAAAAATCTTCCCAGGGATTGATGTCAGACTGACTGGCCTATAGTTCCCAGGTTCCTCCTTCTTGCCCTTTTTGAAGATGGGAACAACATTTGCCCTCCTCCAGTCGTCTGGCACTTCACCTGTCCTCCATGATTTCTCAAAGATAATAGACAGTGGTTCTGAGAGTTCTTCTGCCAGTTCCTTTATTACTCTAGGATGCAGCTCATCAGGCCCTGGAGATTTAAACTCTTTCAGAGTAATCAGGTGCTCCTTGACCATTTGCCTATCAATCTCAAGCTGCAATCCTGCCCCTTCAGTCTGCACTTCAGGTTTGCCAGGGGGGTCATAGACCCTCTTTTGGGAGAAGACCGAGCCGAAGTAGGAATTGAACACTTCTGCCTTTTCTTTGTCTTCTGTTATCAATTTGCCATCCTCATCGCGTAGTTGAACCACCAGTTCTTTCTTCTGTCTTTTACTGTGCATGTATCTGAAGAAAGCTTTTTTGTTGCTTTTAGCATTCCTCGCTAACCTTAGCTCATTCTCAGCTTTAGCCTTCCTGACACTATTCCTGCAGTTCTGTGCTACCTGCCTGTACTCTTCCCCTGTAGCCTGTCCTTCCTTCCACTTCCTATACGTGTCCTTTTTTGTTTTCAGGTCATCTTTGAGTTTATTGTGAAGCCACATTGGCTTTTTCTGTTGCCCTCTGCCTTTTTTCCTTGTGGGAATTGTTTGCAATTGTGCCTTTAAAATTTCCTTCTTTAAAAACTCCCACCCCTCCTGGGCTCCCTTTCTCGTGAGAGTCACTTGCCATGGGATCTTACTAATCATTGTTCTGAGTTTGTTAAAATTGGCTTTCCTAAAATCCAGGGTACGTGTTTGGCTACACTCAGCTTTTGCTTCTGTTAGAATCAAGAACTCTAGTATAACATGGTCACTTTCCCCCAGAGTTCCCGAAACTGCCACTTTATCCACTAACTCGTCTCTGAACTTTCTTTCAGCAAGTGCCCCTGGACAGCAGGGTGGTGGGGTAGACGGCCTCCCAGAGTTTCGGGGCTCCAAATGAAAGGTTCGGGGCTCCAGCCCTAGTGGGCCACCCCCTCTGGGCAAGGGGAGGCATTGTGGCACCCGTGGGCACTGATATCACCCTGGACATGTTCTTTGTGTCTGCCAAGGCACCATAGCCCTTCCAAGTTTAAAAATAAATTAACACATTTTCTTACTGGCAGCTGGGATTGGTGTGAAATAGGTTTTTGTTGGTGCTGAAACATGTGGGTTCAAAGGAGTCGTTTAGTGTGTTGGGGCTCAGACCCCTCCTCTGCCTTATACTCAGTCTTTTGGGCAGGTCACTTGTCCTTTGTCACGCCTCCCATGGCAGCCATTTTGTGGTGGTGCCCGGGACAGTTTCCCAAATTGCCAGCTGTGCTCACAGCCTCAAAAGGCTGCCTACTCCTGACTGCAGGAATACGCGATGCCACTTTCCCATACCCCCTTGAACAACACAAATGCTGCTTGTCTTGAGCGTTTTTGCAGAAATGCAAAAATTAGGGGACACGTAGCCATTATAATGGGATCCAGCACCCCTTCCTCACAGTGCTATAATTTGAGCATTGTCTATATTGCTTTGAGATAATTACAACTGTCAACTAAGGTTTTTTTTTTATTATTATTGATAAACTGTCTCACTTTTAAACTAAGTCTTTTAATTAACAGCTTCAGAATAAATGCCTCGGCAATCTCACTTCTGGTAATATTTTTTCAGCAAACATTAACATGTTTGCATCACATTATGACACATAGAAGGATCGTTCCTTCCTCGGATCAGTCTCTTTAAATACACACTGCCTAAATCAGGGGCAGACGTTATTTTGGGGGCGTGGGCATTTTTGGCAATTCGAGAAACTGTCCTGGGCACCACCACAAAATGGCAGCCATGGGAAGCGTGGCAAAGGACAAGTAATCTGTCCAAAAGACTGAGTGCAAAACAGAGGTCGAGTCTGAGCCTCAACAGGCTGAGCAACTCTTATGAACCCAGTTTTCAGCACCAACAGAAACCTATTTCAAACCAATTCCAGCTGCCAGTAAGAAAATATGTTAATTTTTATTTTATTTTTACAAAAGTGGGAGGGGTACGACACCTTTGTGTGTGCCAAGGAAGGTGTATTGGTGCCCAGGGGCACCACTTGCCTACTCAAGGCCTAAATCAAGAGAGAAACATAAATATCCTGACCTAGTAAGAGAGATTTGTAGGTTCCTGTAGGCTGATTCCCTAGCTGGATCTGGAACAGAGGCGGTATTAGGAGGAAGCCCACTAGGGCTGGAGCCCCGTATCTTTCATTTGGAGCCCCAAATCTCTGGGAGGCCCTCTGCCCCACCACCCTGCTGTCCAGGAGCACTTGCTGAAAGAAAGGTCCAGGGGCTCTGAGGATCTTTGTTGCATCTGATCCCCCTGGATGAGCTGGATTTTGGCCCACATGTGCTTCACCTCCTGCTGCCCCCCCCCCCGAATCTTTCTGACTGAGGTTTTTTTCCCCCATAAAATGCCCTCCTCTCCCCTGTCCATACATCCTTTCTTACAAATAGGGGTGTCCTTAGGAGACAGGGTCCTTTAAAGACACACACACACACACACACACACACACACACTTTAGAGCACATGTAAATTAGCATATGCCAATATTTGCATTTTTTTGTCCTGTGCGCCTGACAGGACTGATCTTTTCAGTACCTGGCACCGCCCCTGATCAGGAACAACTTGTACACTACAGATTGTACACGCACTCACAGGACTGCGTGGAACCCTACATTGTTATTTTTTAAAGTTGGCACCAAGGTCACCCAAACTCTGTGACAAGAAAAGCTGAACTCTGCAACTTGCATGAATTATGAAAATTAAATGAATGTGCATAATTTCTTTCCTTTTGCATAATGAAACCTTTGTTGTGTGTGCTAAACACAGGGAGGGGCAAGGCACTGAACTGTCACTACCCCATGACGTCTGGGCAACTCCTCTGGCATCTGAAATTTCTCCAGGTCTTGTTCACACACTTTAAAGCCCATCATCACATTCATAAGGGCTAGCAACTTGGAGTTTATATATATGTCTAGAGAGAGGGGGGGGGGAGGGAGGAGATTCTCAGGAAGTGCGATTCTGCTCCCAGTACCTCATTCTGTGGCTTTTTGGTACTCTTGCAGGATCACAACATGCACACAAAGCCCTGCACATCTTGACTGTGATGTGATGTACTGGCAGATGAGAGGAGATACATCTGGGGGCACACATCCCGCATCAGTCTTGTAAAATGCACCACCCATCTCTGATTATCGCTCCTGCACAATGCAACATTTGAGGATCGGGCCAAACATCTTGGATCCGGCCAGACTATTTACAACGGGGCTTTCGGTGCCTGACACTCTTTTAAAGGGAATCGCGACATCCAAGAACCCCTGCACTCGGAAATCCACGTTTCTTAGCTGCACCGAAGCAACGCAAGCCTTCAGATACCCCTCAAGATATGCCTCCCCACCCCCCGCCCCACCCCCCACCCCGTTCACCCTGTCCTCCTTGCTAATCCTGCTCACTGTGTGGTCCCTCTACCCAAGATTATGGGAAAGCAATAATGTAAGTTATGTTAATGCTCTGCTTACACATAACTCATCCATCACTGTCTTTCAACAGGCTTTCTGTTACATAACATAACTGCGCATTTCCATTAACATCAATCTGCCAAACAATATAATGTGCAGATGTTTGGAGATTACCTTAAAGGGACATCACTGTGTCCTTGAGGTCCTTCACATCCCACTTCCTGTTTAAAGGTAGGCAGTAGATCATACTAAGGGGGTGGGGATGCTTTTGTTCTTCAGCTGGGGGGAGGGAGGGAATAGGATAGATGGATGGAAGCAGGGAATAAGCCAAAGGGCAAGAGGGCAACTAATTACACACACACACACACACACACACACACACACTAATGAGTCAGCACACTTAAGCCCACAACCCTGGCACCAAAGCAGGCAGGAGCTATGTACAATGCATCTCCGTACTCCATGTGCTCGCATGCACGGTGACAGGTAGCTGGGGCATTCCTACGGCCACAGGCTCTTGTAGATTCCGCTTCCCCAACAGGAGGAAGATTCCAGGACACCATTTGACAGGTTCCGAATGGAGTCCTATAAGAAACGGTTGAAAGCGCTGGGTAGGTTTCGCCCGGGGAAGGAAAGATTAAGGAGAGGCAGGATAGCAGTCTTCCACTATCTGAAAGGCTGTCACACAGAAGGTGGAGCAGTCTTGGTCTCTCTTGCTCCAGAGGGAAGGACTAGAACCAACTTGCAGGGAGAGCAGATTTCAGCTAAACGTTAGGAGAAACGTCCTAACAGTGAGGGCTGTTCAGCCGTGGAAAGAGATTGGCTGGGTTCAGACAACACGATAACCCACACTCAAGGGTTGAGTGTGAGTTGTAATTTAACCATGGGCTGTTGAAACATGGGTTACCGTGTTGTCTGAAACCAGCCGAGATATCAAACCATGGTGAACAACCCACAGTTCACAACCCAACAACAAACCATGGGTTCTCTTCATGGGTTGTTAGCGCCGCTGGGTTCAGACAACACGATAACCCACGTTTCAACAACAACCCACAGTTCAACGACAACCCACACTCAACCCCTTGAGTGTGGGTTATCGTGTTGTCTGAACCCAGTCAGTGTACTGTCGTTGAACCATGGGTTATTGTGTTGCCTAAAGGCCTCTTTATCTTTAAACCAAACTTCAAATAGAAAACCCCTTCAAATTGAGGACTGTCCTCTGTAAAAGAGGACACCTGGCCACCCTAGGAGTGCCCTAGGGCGTGCTGAGAGAGAAGTGCAAGAAGGGATGAAGATATATTGCAGAGCCACCCAGGAGAAGAGCTCCCTGTGATTCAGCCTTTTTAATCCCTTTAGACTGAAGCAAGGCAACAGAGGCATCGAATGAATAGGGTGACCGGCCAGATGGGCGATTGATAAATGTAATAAATAAATAAATAAATAAATAGAGGGTTGTGTTTTCCCAAAGGCCTCATCCACAGGCTAGGTTCGAAGACTGAAATCAAGGCTTCGTCAGGGGGGAAACTAACAAGGACAGAAATGCACTCCACTGGCCTGAAGGCTAGGCCTTGAAAAGTGATCACAGGAGACAGGCACCGCAATCCTACGTACCCAGTGTGAGGGTTGTGGGCAGCGATTTGCAGCAGGGCGTCCGCTGCGACGGCAGCTGTGTTGGCTCGCTGCGGCCAGGGTGGGAGGTGGGGGGGAGCTTTTTCTTTTTCTCAAGGGCGTTCGGTCAGTCGTCTCCCCTTCCCTTCCCATTGGCCGCAGTAGGAAAAAATGACCATGCCGGCTCTGTGCCAGGGCTGGCGTGCTTTGGGCCACGACCAGTGGGCATGGCAGGGATCTGCAGGATCAACCCCCCCATCATTTCCCCCAGATGCCCCCATTTGGGACCCAGCGGCCAGCGGGAACACCACAGGCAGTCCCCCATTGGTTGCAGCAGGCTGCAGTGCATAGACGATAGGATCATAGAGTTGGAAGGGGCCTACAAGGCCATCGAGTCCAACCCCCTGCTCAATGCAGGAAACTAGAGGAGGGGTCTCCCATCCAAGTAATAACCAGGCCTGACCCTGCTCAGCTTTCCACGCTCAGACAAGCTGAGCCAGCGTGAGCCACATCAATGCCCACGGAGCTTTCCGTGGATATGGGGAGTCTCTATGGCACAGGTGCTTGCCCACTGGAAAACGCCCCCTTCCACCCACGGAGCAGCACTTCTGTCCTTATCCGTTGGACCCTTAGCTAGCTGTGGCAGGAGAACTTAGAATTGCTCCCTAAGGAGCCTGGAAATAAGCCCAGTTGAACTCAGTGGGGTTTATGTCTGAGTAGACCTTAGTAGGATAGGCCTCAGTGGTTTGGGTCAGCCCCCTCAGAATTCCCTCTGAGCTTAGCTGCAACCCTCACAGGGGCTGGATGAGGAAATGAATTTCCCCGGCAACAATATTGTTCCCTGTTGTAATGCAGAGTACGCACATTTGTGTTTTTAAAAAAGTGCACCAACACAGCCCAGGTTTTCCCAAGCTGGTGCCCTGCAGATGTGTTGGCCTGCAGCTCCCATCATTCCCTGCTGGCATGCCGGCTGGGAATGATGGGAATTACAATCCAATGCTTCTGGAGGGCACCGGCTTGGGAAAGGCTGAGATACTTTGTTGGTGAAGTGGAGTGTAGGGTTGCCGACTCTTGGAATGGGCCCCGGCCTGCTCCCCTCCCTTTAGCAGCAGTTGGATCCAGTGACTGTAGTGGAGCCAGGGGGCGCGGGGATGCTGCGCCTGCACTTTTTTATTAGCAGGGATGCTGATGTCATCTGCCACCCCCCCCCCCCTCAGAATCCCCTCTTCCCTCTGAGCTTAGCTGCAGCCCTCACAGGGGCTGGATGGGGAAATGAATTTTCCCAGCAACCATATATTGTTCCCTGTTGTAATGCGGAGTATTTTGGAGTGGCCTGGTCTGGAATGAGCAATTAAGACCCATTAGCTTGACAAAAGACCTGCTCCCTGGAGATGAAAGGTGCCAGGACTGGTTTGTTGATATGGATCAATGTAGCTGCCTGCATTTTTGGACTCTCTTTGGGGGCGTAGCTCTGGGACGGTCATGATGAGTGCCTGCACTTCGACATTTACTGCACCGCACCACTGATAGCCAGGGGAGGCTGGTGACTCCTATTTCGGTGGGGCTCCTGGTCCATCGCAGCTTTAATTTGGAGCTTTACAGGCGCTATCCATGGTGCTCCATGGTGGTGAACCTATTTTGGGGGTGGAGTTCAGCACCATGGGTAGCTCCTATAAAGCGCCAAATATAACCTGCAATGGATTAGGAGTCCCACCGAAATAGGAGTCACCAGCCTTCCCTGCTGATAGCCCGAAGTTCAAAGGCCAGCCTTGCATATATTCAACATTAACAATTTCACCCCAAAAAACAAACACCCACCCCACTGCATTTGTAAAAACACACACAAAGACCCGCTTTGCATGATCACCAGGGATTAAACAAACTACGGTGGCTTGTTTAAGGCAGGGTGCATGCAGGCGTGTGCCAGGCACCTGGCACCTAATTACCCACCCGGGTGCAGCTTGTGGGGTCATCGAAACCCAGGCAGCATGCCTTGCTTGAGGGGGAAACAACCCTCAAGTAACCCATGGTTGGCCTGTTTTTGTTTTTTTGTTTTTTTTTTATTTTAAATTTTTTCAAACAATACATAAAATAACTAAACAACCATACAACTTATATAGTGCTCGCGTCACCACGGGACCATATAATACATTCTATCTCTATAATCTATAATTATTCATTATTCCAAAAATACAACATATCTTGACACGGCATACACCCTTTCCCCTTCTTTAACACAAAATCCAAAAATAAACCCCAAATATCCTTAAAATTATTTTTCTTTAATTGTCCCCTTTTGCATTTGATATTACAAGTTAACATATCATTTAAAGCCACATCCCACACTTCTTTATACCAGTCGGTGATAGAGAAAACTTGCTGAACTTTCCATTTTCCTGCTATCATTAATCTACCTGCCGATAACAAATTTACAATTAATTCTTTAACATTTTGAGGACCAGTCACCTTTTCAGTTATTGATAACAATGCTAATTTAGGACAAACTTCTAAATCAACCCAAAAATCCATTACATTTTTACAACTCCACTACATATGAGCATATGTACCCAGCTCCTGACAGCCTCTCCAACACATTGGAGAACATTTATTATCTATTTTGTTTATTCTCACCGGAGTCAGGCACCATCTCCAAATTAACTTATAGAAATTCTCTTTTATCCTTATTGACATATTTTTCAATATTCGCCTATCCCAAATCTTATTCCACTCTTCCTTTGCTATTTCCTCTTCAAACTCTGTATCCCAAACTATCTTAAGATTTTCCGCTTGCTCTTCTGATTTCTGCATCATTTTATATATCATCTTTGTGATACCTCTAGCTGATACATTTCCTTCTATAAGTTCTCTAGACATAACCAACTGCTCAAATGCGGTGAATTCTCTTTCATGCTCCCATGGCCTGTTGTAGGGTGACTTGTTTGATCATGCGAACCGACCCCCCATTTTTAAAGACATATAAAACTGACTGAGCAGCAGTTACCTGGATCCATCTCTAGCCTGACCCCGTATGTGTTGTTTAAGGTTAGAAACAGATCTGGGTACTTGATTTTACTTTCCAAAATGAGGGTGGTGGTGTTTCCAACCGTTGTGTGTTTCTCTTTATCCCAACAGTGCCAGTTGCAAAACATGAAACCTTCCTACCTCCTAGGTGTGCTTAATCTAATTGTGCTAGATTCTCCTACACTCTGTCTTAAGAATGTGACCCAATCCAGACTTTGTGGCTTCAACATCATACCTGCTTTTCTCTCCCCACCGCCACCCCAAATCCCTTTGGTTAATATCCGACCCTATGAAAGAGTTCTAGAGAATTCAAAAGCTCGCTTACTGTTTGGTGACATTTTGGTTGGTCCCAGCAACGATAACCCACGGTTCAACGACAACCCACACTCAACCCTTGAATGTGGGTTATCCTGTTGTCTGAACCCAGTCAGTAATACAGGCCTGTGGCTCACGCTGGCTCAGCTTGTCTGAGTGTGGAAAGCTAAGCAGGGTCAGGCCTGGTTATTACTTGGATGGGACACCCCTCCTCTAGTTTCCTGCATTGTGCAGGGGATTGGACTCGGTGGCCTTGTTGTAGGCCCCTTCCAACTCTATGATCCTATGATATCCTATGATCTAAACCTATAAATCTGCATATGCAGATTGTATGCAATTCTTCTGCACCCTTTTTTGGGGCAGTGTATAAGTGATCATCCTACTCTCAGGGTTGGTCATTTTTCCGCTATTTTTTTATTTTTAAAAATATAATTTTAAAAATTAAAATATAAATTATGTGTACAATAAGAGCAATACAATATTATGTGCAACCATCAGTAAGGCATCCCATCTCAGGGTTTGTAGAATACAGCATATACATTTTCACATATATATGCATACACATATATACACACACATATATACTCACTTATACATACATTATATGTCTCATATGCAAAATGCAAAATCACCGTTACCTATATATCCATACATTTTATAACTAAATCCAGTAATTGAAAAACTAAATTGAATGTTTGGATATATTGCTTTACTGCTGCAAAAATTAATAAAAGCCTGTTCAGTTTTCTGCAGTTTTCTTCAAGTCCCCACTTTGCCTTTCCCCCCTGCTGTTCTAATATAATGTGTTAATTTTGGCATAATAGCAAAATCCCGTATTTTCATCCAACCATTCATCCCTCAGAGGTATTGTTTGCTCTCTCCGCTCTTTTGCACACAGTATTCTATCATTCTTGCTCTTTCATGCTCTCTAAAGTAAACCTTTTCAGGTATAAGAATGAAAAGTGCCTTTGATTATTATTTTTTTAATTCAGAAGCCAGCATGCCCCTCAGAACCTTGGGAAGCTCTATCCTAATTGCTAAGCTTTGCTTTCTGATGTCAATTTTTTCCTGAACTTTGGGGTTCAATCACTCCACTGAAGCAAAAGTATCACCCATTTTTTATTTTTTTTTAAAGTAACGATCAGGAGATGTGGTTGTGATATTTTTGCTTGTACCATATGGTTAGGAAATACAGCACTAAGGCTGCAATCCTATACCCACTGACCTGAGAGTATGCCCCATTGAACCAGATAGGATTTACTTCTGCGTAGACGGGTATCTATCTGTTTGTGCTATAAAGGGAAATGAACCTTTTCTCCTGTGCCTTTTGGCTGGGACAAGGATTTGCAAGCTACACAATCAGAATCTCCTCCTTTTCTGGTTTTTATTTTTTTATTTTTATCCCATACTTCCCAGCTAATTTAATTAAAAATCACCCAAATTATTTTATGAAAGAATTTCATTTGTCAACACCAGGGCCCTGCTTAACAACCTGCAAGCTGTGATGCTTTCAGTAGGCATAGGAATCTGCTTAGTTCTAAGTCAAGTAATTTATTCCCATTCTTGTGTTCAAATGACAGGATGTTACCCCCTGCGGGGAATAATCCCTTTGTCTAAAATGTCACCCAAAAAAGAATTTGCATGGACCACAGCGGGTACCTAAATGAACCCAGTATGTGCAGAAAAGAAGGATCCAAATCCACAGGATTTAATGGTACTTTGTGGACTGACCTGTTAATAAAACATCATGGAAGAAGAAGAAGAAATTTGTTACATCATCATCATCATCATCATCATCATCATCATCATCATCATTTTCTTCTAAAAACAACAACAAAACAAATCACCGACCAAGTCTTGCAGCAAAAATCACACACACAAGACACTGAAAACCTTCCAGCATGTCAAATTCCATCCTGTACCAGCCATCTAGGTGGGTAGGATGAAAGGCTACATACAAAGGACCGCGCTGGACCAATTCCATCAGGTCTGCTGCTACTAAGCGTAATAGGTCCTGACCAAGGAACTCTGGGAATTGTAGTTCTGCTAAGGGTCACTAGGGCTGAAGACAGACAATGGGAGGGCTCAGATTTAATGCTAACCATAGTTTAGCATTATGGGTATGAGCTTCAGACATTTGTGCTCCCCGTTCTCCCCCTTCACCATGGCTATGAGGAGGAGACTGGAAGCATTTGCTTCCCTTTTAAACTAACTGCAGTTTGTCAGTTCATCCAAAATAGGGCAAACTGTAGATAGTTTTAAAACTGTGGTTTGTCTGAACAAACCAAGATCAAACCGCGGTTTCAGATAATTGGCTTGTTTGGATATAGTGAAATCCAACCACAGTTCCTGGATCAGATGAAACAACAAACTACGGTTATTTTACAGTGGAAGAGGGTGCCCTGGGCTCCCCACACCGGGAGGGGGTACAAACTGCCATTTCGGTTTCCCACAATGCACCAGAGCGACATTCTATTGGGTGCTCCAGGGCGTTGTGGGCTGCCACCATTTAGGACCATAACTGGGTGGGGGTAATCAATTCTCTTCAGTCTGCTGTCCAGGTGCTGCTAACGCTTGATGGGCAACAGATCTTAGTGTTTCTTTATCTTTAAACTAGAATTGGACTGGACAGTCCTTCAAACAGAGGACAGTCCTCTGTTAAAGGGCACACACGGCCAGCCATCCTAGGACACTGAGGACATCTTGCCCCAGCCCCCCCCCAAAAAAAACCTGATACTGGCACTGACTGTTACCCAGGGAGAAGGGATCCTGTTCATTTTCTCTCCTCCATCACTGTTCTGCTTTATCATTATCTTCTTCCCAGAAATTGAAATAACAGCTTGTCCTAGAAGCACCCAAACGTAAGTAAATGGTTCCCCCCCACACCCCCATCTCCACGGCTTTTCTTTGTTGTGTGTGGTCCTATCAGCTATGCACTTGTAACCTGATTATAACAGCAAGCAATGTGGGTGATGTTCACCCTCACACATGCAGAAATCCACAGTGCAGCTCTATAATTAAATCTCTCCGTTTACCCTCCTGGAGAGCTCTCTCCTTTTTGACACACATGGTAGAACAACAGTTGTTATAACATCAAATTCGAGGTTGCTATAAGAAGGACTTTTAGCGTTGTCCGTAGCTGCCTCTCCGTGTTGTCAAGGTAATAATAATGGAAAGGCAGAAGATGACATCTCGAGAGCTTTGCTGGTGCCTGATTAAAAATTGTGTGAGTTGCCCGGGGGGGGGGGGGGGGGAGACAGGACGAAGGTTGCCAACTGACCAGGGAAAATAAACAAACCAAACTACACCTACATATGCATACATGCATACATACATATACGATAGTCTGCTCTTTTATATGTATGTATGAATGTATGTATACGTAGGTGTAAAGCAGCACAACAGCAAAGCAACAAGGAGATTATGGATGAGGTGGGAGGAAGCCAAAATGCTTATATATTGTGAAACAACTAAATTTATTATTTATTTATTTATTATATTTATATCCCTCCTTTTTTCCTGCAAGGAACCCAAGGCAGCTTACATAATCCTCCCACTCCTCTCCATTTTATCCTCACAACAACCCTGTGAGGTAGGTTAGGCTGAGAGTCCGTGACTGGCCCAAAGTCACCCAGTTAGCTTCATGGCCGAGTGGGGACTAGAACCTGGATCTCCCGAGCCCCAGTCCAACACTCTCACCACTACGCCACACTGGCTCTCTATGTAGTAATTATGTACTATGTATGTAGTAATTATATATTTTGAAATTACTCTGTTGTTAGTCTATCTATCTTTCTTATATATGTATGCATATGTATATCGTGGAAGAAGAAGAAATCTGTTACATTTATTATTATGTCTAAAAGAACAACAACAACAACAAGGCAAATCACTGACCAAGCCTATGGACTAGTTGCCTGAATTTGTCTTTGACAAAGCCTGGTGTTGGCCTGCTTGCAGGGAAGGCTGGTGACTCCTATTTCATTGGGGCCCGTTATCCATTGCAGGTTTTGTGGCTTTTATTTGGAGCTTTATTGGAGCTATCCATGGTGTTGAACTCCACCCCCAAAATAGGTTCACCAACAGGGAACACCATGGATAGCTCCGATGAAGCTCCAAATAAAAGCTGCGAAACCTGCAATGGAAAAGGAGTCCCACTGAAATAGGAGTCACCAGCCTCCCCTGAGGCTGCTTGTCAGAATATTCCTATAAGGAGCATCATTTTCCCTTAGCCCACATGCTTAAAAGTTGAAGGCAAGCAGATGAGCTCTAGGGGCAAGTGTTGACAGAAAGAAAATCAGGATTAGGGTGGCCACATGAATCGTTAAAAAAAGAGGGAAAGCATCAACCAAAAAGAAGACCAAAGAGAACAGTGATTCGCATACATTTAGATGTATAGCTGCAAATTTAGAAATAATTATGAGAATTTAAATAGAAGTGTGGTGCATCTCAGTACAGTGCAGAAGACAGTGACCAGGCGTGCTGTGTTCCGGCCTGTTCAGCCTGCTGTCCAGGTGCTAACTGGTGATGGACTACAGTTCTGATGGTTCTTTCTCGTTAAACTGGAATTGGACAGGGTTGCCATTCAGATAGAAGACACTTCCAAAATAGAGGACTGTCTTTTGTAAAAGAGAACATGGACACCCTAGCTGTAGGGCAAGGGCTGACAAAAGGTATATCAGGATCTACTGGTAGATCGCTGCCAGTTACTGTCCGATAATAATACTGGGCTAGATAGATCAAATTTCTGACTCAGTACAAGGCAGCTTCCTACCTTCCTATGTACAAATATATATATATATATATATATATATATATATATATGGATTCTAACTGCCTGATTTAGGGCAGAAGTGAACCGCTTTGTTGTCGCAATTGTTAGACGGGAATCAAAAACCTCTGCTGAACTGTGGCTTGTTGTTGAAATGTGGGTTATGTTGTCTAAACTCAGCTGCGCTAGCAAGCCATGGCTTATTAACCATGAACAACCCATGAAGAGAACCCAGGGTTTGTTGCTGGGTTGCAAAATGTGGGTTGTTCACCATGGTTTGTTATCTCGGCTGGGTTCAGACAACACAATAACCCACACTCAAGGGTTGAGTACAGGTTGAGTGTGGGTTGTTGATGAACCATGGGTTGTTAAACCGTGGGTTATCATGTTATCTGAACCCAGCTGTACTAACAAGCCGTGGCTTGTTAACTACGAACAACCCATGAAGAGAACCCATGCTTTGTTATCTCGGCTGGGTTCAGGTAACAAGATAACCCTTGTTTTGACAACAACTTATGGCTCAACGACAACCCACACTCAACCCTTGAGCGTGGGTTATCGTGTTGTCTGAATCCGGTCAGTGTGGCTGCTGCATAGATTGCCCTTTGACCTCTGCCAGACTTTATTGCTAGTTCCACCCAGGAACGTGAATTTTTGAAATCAAAAGTTTGCAGCTCTAAATGAGACTAGATGTTTACCCGTGAGCTGCAAGCATGTTGAACCTCTTTCAGCCCAAGGATCGAATTCCATTTTGGAGAAACTCTTGATGGGGGGCGGGGGGCGGGCTGCATACCAGTGGTGGGTGGGGCTGAGAGCAAAAAGGGTGTGGTCATAGGCAAAAGAGGCAGGGCCAATTTATTTTCTATTATTATTTTTTTAAATGTGAATTACACCAAACAAAACAAAAATCATATTGAAAAACAGGGGGGGGGGAATACAAATTTCTTACAGAAATTAAAATGAATCATGTACAGTAAATATGTATGAAATGTATATCTATCAGTATCAATAAGTATGTAGTAATACAACTATCAGTAAAGATGGTTATGCACAAGCTTCAGAAAAAGCGGACCAAATATCCATATATTTATCCATCCGCAGGTGGTGTCTGAATACCACCCGCTCAAATGTTGAAAAGCGTTATTAGGTGCTCAGACGATTGTATGATAGAAGGTGAGCGTTTATCTTTCCAGTGTTGTAATATCAGTCTTTTAGCTGTCAAGAGGGTGAGGAACATCCACATGCATTGTCCCTGTGATAAATTCTATACAACCGGTAAATAATTTAAAAGAACGTGTGCATGGGATTAAAGAGCACTCGAATACTAGGTTTACCCATACTATGACCTCTACCCAAAAAGAAGCAACCACTGGGCATTGCCAAAACAGATGGGTAAACAAACATCTTTCAGCCCGAGGGTTGAATTCGATTTTGGAGAAACTCTCAGGGGCAGCAGGGGTGTGTGCATACCAGCGGTGGTGGGTGGGGCTGAAAACAAAAGGGGCGTGGTCATAGGCAAAAGAGGCATGGCCAAAATGACCAAAAGTATCCGCCTCTTGTAGCTTAAAGCTCTTACTGTCAGTAAGTAAGCATTAGGATTCATAGATTCATAGATCTGTCATAGAGTTGGAAGGAGCCTACAAGGCTATCGAGTCCAACCCCCTGCTCAATGCACGAAACTAGAGGAGGGGGTCTCCCATCCAAGTAATAACCAGGCCTGACCCTGCTTAGCTTTCCACACTCAGACAAGCTGAGCCAGCGTAAGCCACAGGCAGACAGGAGAGGCATTTCAACCTTTTCAAATGGGGGTTAGAACTGTGCAAAAGGCACATGAAGCTAACTGGGTGACTTTGGGCCAGTCACGGACTCTCAGCCTAACCTACCTCATAGGGTTGTTGTGAGGATAAAATGGAGAGGAGTAGGAGGATTATGTAAGCGCCAAACAGTTGGCGCTTGGGAGGGAGGTGGGGCCAGGGGAAGGGGGCGTGGCCATCTGAATTTGTGTCCCCCCCCCAGGCCTGAGGTTTTCAACCCCTGGTATACTGAGAGCTTGCCAGCCCTTGTTTCTGGGAGGCTGACATCATTAAAAGGCTGGAAAACATAGCCAAAATAGCTCAGCAGGGGATTCTCTAACTCTTTTCTAGAATGTTCCAGTGGCCAAGAGGAGGACGTTGATGCTCATCTGCTTATTCCAATAGGAGCAAGTGGACGAGAAATTCCCACCTCTGCATGCAAATGTTGATGTCCCATTTTTGCAGGGGCGCACCACTGAACTGTGCTACCCCCGTTTGCTCATGACAAGGTAAAATAACATTGATGTTTCCAAAGACTAATGAGTCGGCCCTATCCAAAACGGGCAATATACTTTCATGTCACCAAGTTGGTTTTATTTCAAGTAATTGGCTTGCACCTACATTTCCTTGCAAATCTGGTTATTTACTTTAAAGAGAATGTAACACTCTCAATTTCTTTTCTTCCCCTGCTGTAGTAGGAAGAGGATTCTGTATTTATTTATTTATTTATTTTCCCCACAGCAACCACACATCTGGCTTAAGGGCAGCGGTGGAGGTGAAAAGGCACCAAGCAAGGCAGCAAAAGGGGCGAGACATCAGAATGCAGAAATACGAGTTGACATGCAGAAATAAGCTGAGACTGGTGTGAGATTTATCGATTATACCTTGTTGTGACAAGCTCTCTGCAGCTAGTAAATTTATATTGTGTGTGTGTGTGTGCTGTTTTAGATTCGTAGTGTGCTGAATGGAAATTCAGGTGCCTCTGAAATAAAACCAAAAGATCTTATGTCTGAGTGGGCATGAGTAGCTGTTAAAAGCACAAGCATGTTCATCATCTATATCAGGGCTTTTCGCCCCAGGGCCGAATTCAATTTTGGAGAAGCTGTGTGTGTGTGTGTGTGTGTGTGTGTGTGTGTGTGTGTGTGTGTGGTGGGTGGGGCTGAAGGCCAAAGGGGAGGGGCCTAAAATACCAGCCTATTTTAGCCTGAAGCTCTTACTGCCTTAGGAGAGGCATTTCAACCTCTGAGGATGGGGTGGGGGTGGGGGTGGGGGAATGCACAAAAGCTGGGAAACCAGGAAATGGTCAGTGGTGAGAGGGGAAAGGGGGGAGGGTCAGGGAAAGGGGGCATGGCGGCCATCTCGAAACCCTGAAGGGCTGTGACTGGGTTCACAGGACACGCTCAGCATCTGTAGGTTAAGTGGCAGAGTGGCTTAGCATGTTGTCTGAACCCCATGGGGTGGTTCATAATAAGCCATCCTGGTGTGGCTTATAAACCACCCTGTTAAGCCATGGCTTCTTGTAGGGTTAAGAAAACCCTAGTAGGTTTAGCATGTTGTCCGAATCCGGACGACACGCTAGCCCTACCGCAAGCCAAAAGGGCATAGAGACACTTGGCCTGAGCGGCAAACATGGGCTGCCGCTCTGCCTAGGGGGCTCTGGCCGATGACAGTCGGCCAAGTGCCCAAGCTGCACTCAGCATGGCTGTCATCGGCTTGCCCACACGCTCCCACCTACGTCCTGTATCGGCCAGCGTGCACGGGGAAGCCGCCGGGGTCCGCCACATGCCGCCCGCTCAGTCCCATTTTGGGGCTTAGGGGACTGGCATGCGGCGAGGGAACCAGCTGCCCGGCTTCGCTTCCTGCTCTGGAAGCAAACCCGAGCACCTGGATCCTGCTCACTGCCATGCGCCTCCTCCCCCGAGCCCCGCTTGGGGAAGAGAAAATGTGTGGTAGCAGGGGCAGCGGTGTCTGCCTTGTGCCCCCTTTCCAAGCGGTCCTCTGCCCCACCACCCTGCTGTCCGGGGGCACTTGCTGAAAGAAAGGTCCAGGCCCCCTGAGGATCTCTGCTGCATCTGATCCCCCTGGATGAGCTGGCTTTTTGCCCACATGTGCTTCACCTCCTGCTGCCCCACCCAAATCTTTCTGCCTGAGGTTTGTTTTTGTTTTTTCTGACATCAAATGCCCTCCATCCATCCCTTTTTATAAATACGGGTGTCCTCCTCAGGAAGCAGGATCCTCTCGAGGAAATGCAGCGCCATGGGGCTTGTTGCCCTTGCTCAGCGGGGCCATAACTCAGCTGAGTAGCAGCCCCGGCGCCAAGCCAGGGCAATGAGCCTCTGACAGCTACCGAAAACTGCCACATGGGCACTGTTTGAGCCACTGTCATCCCCACTCCTCTCCCCTCAGTGCTCCCATGGTGCCCCCTGGGATACCAGCGGGAGGACTGAGGGAGGAAGAGGGGAGAGGCAGTGCCTCCAGACCCCCACTGTGCCCAGTCATTAGTCGTCCCTGTGGGTTTGCTTTAAAGCATTGTGTGAACCTGGCCAATGTCGCATCTGTCTGGTGTGTGTGTGTGTGTGTGTTGACGCTTATTCCTCAGGGCTGTTGCATAGCCAGGCACAATGAAGTCACTCCTCACACAATTCATTTATGGAACGAGATGTGGCAATGGCCAATGACATAGAAGGCTTTAATAGGGAATAAGACAAATTAATGGAAGAAAACAGGTCCATGAGTAGTTAGCCAGTGATAGCTAAATGCAACACCGATATTAACGATATTAACCACTGTGTGTGTGTGTGTGTGTGTGGTTACTCTGAAAAGAGGGATACACATAGCAACATCTTCAGAGGCAGTATATAAGAACATAAGAAGAGCCCTGCTGGATCAGACCAAGGATCCATCTAGTCCAGCATTCTGTTCACACAGTGGCTGACCAGCTGCCTGTGGGAAGCCCACGAGGGGGACATGAGTGCAGAGCTGGTGTCATCCCATCTGGTGTCAAGGGTAGGCATGAATGGGCACCTGCCAAGGGCCCACTCCCCAGCAGGGGCCCACTGCCAAGAGCCCCCTGGACTTGCTCCAACTCTTCATCTTTGCTTGTTCTGGCCCAGATCATGGAGGTGGTGAGAAGGAGGAGCAGTAGACGGTCACTAGCTCTCTGCCTGTCGAGCAAACAAATGGTAGCACTGCTGAGAAAGAGGATGAGGAGCAACAGCAGCTGGTGACAATGGTGGTGAGAAGGTTGACTCACTGAGGGGCCTTGCCCAAGGGCCCTCAAAAAACCTGGAGTCAGCACTGCGTGAGTGCAATAGCACCTTCTCACTCATGTCCCCCAGCAACTGGTGTATATAGGCATACTGCCTCCAGTACTGGAGGTAATATATAGCCATCAGGACTATTTATTTATTTATTTAATTATATTTATTCCCCGCCTTTTTTCCTGCAAGGAACCCAAGGCGGCTTACATAATCCTCCTCTCCATTTTATCCTCACAACAACCCCGTGAGGTAGGTTAGGCTGAGAGTCAGGGACTGGCCCAAAGTCACCCAGTGAGTTTCATGGCCAAGCGGGGACTAGAACCCGGATCTCCCGAGTCCCAGTCCAACACTCTTATCACTACGCCACACTGGCTCTCACTGACTAGTAGCCATTGTTAGTCTTCTTCTCCTCCATGAATTTGTCCAATCCCCTTTTAAAGCCATCCAAGTTGATGGCCATCACTGGAGGCTGGTGACTCCTATTTTGGTGGGGCTCCTAATCCATTGCAGCTTTTATTTGGAGCTTTATAGGAGCTATCCATGGTGCTCCATGGTTGTGAACCTATTTCAGGGATGGAGTGCAGCACCATGGATAGCTCCAATGAAGCTCCAAATAAAACCTGCAGTGGATTAGGAGCCCCACTGAAATAGGAGTCACCAGCCTCCCCTAATTCCATGGTTTAACTACCGGTATGTGATGTGTGAAGAAGGACTTCCTTTTGTCTGTCTTGATTCTCCCACCATTCAGCTTCATGGAATGACCCAGGTTCTAGTATTATGAGAAAGCACTCGTTAGGATTAGAGTCTAACTGAACTCAATGACACTTACGCCTGTGTAGACATGTATAGGATAGCACTGCTAGGGTACAGTCCTAAGCACAACTGCTGGAGAGTAAGCCCCATCAAACATAATGTGACTTGCTTCTGAGTAAACAAGCATAGGATTTTGCACTGTCAAACTCATATGGCGAATCAATTAAAATGCATTTAATTGGATTGCAGCCAGCCTGTAACTAAAATCCACAGTGAAATTTAAAATAAATAAAACGAAACATATGAAAGAGCTCATCAGTGGTTGATGACATGCCAATAAAGAATCAAGATGTTCAGTCTATCGTGCTCATACCACACAGCAAGCTAGCAACTAAAATGATCAATGGGTTTGAACACCTTCCCGATGAGTAAAGGCTAAAGCTTTTGTTTTGTTTTTTAGTGTTAGGTTGTTGTTGTTTTTAAAGTTGACTAAGTGGGGGTAGTGGGGGGGGGCAAAGAATGAGATTTATGAAATATGAACTGTGTGGAGAGATGGATGCAGTCATGGCCTCTGGCTTAGATCACTTTAAAAGGGGATTAGACAAATTCACGGAGGAGGAGGAGGAGGAGGAGGAGGAGGAGGAGGAGGAGGAGGAGGAAGTCTATTAACTGCTATTAGCCATGCTAGATAAATGGAGCCTCCAGAATCAAAGGCAGTATATTCATTGCTGGGAGGTTTATGTGCAGACACTGTCATTGTAAGGATTTTGTAGGGTTAAGGAGACCATGTATTCAGGAATAAAAATCCAGACCACAAAAGGGAACAGGTTCAACATAGTGACTGGGTTCAGCCAACACGATAACCCACACTCAGGTTGTCATTGAACCATGGGTTGTTGTTGAAACGTGGGTTATCATGTTGTCTGAACCCAGCTGAGATAACAAACCATGGTGAACAACCCACAGTTTACAACCCAACAACAAACCCTGGGTTCTCTTCATGGGTTGTTTGTGGTTAACAAGCCATGGCTTGTTAGCACAGCTGGCTTCAGACAACACAAATGACACAATGACCCACGGTTCAATGACAACCCACGGTTCAACCCATTCTCAACCCTTGAATGTGGGCTATTGATAACGGATTGGCTCACAACAAGGCTACACTACAATTAGATTTGCCTCCAAGGCCACCAAACAACACAACTCAATTGTCCAGAAGGTCCCCAACCACGGCATGGGATATAATTGCTAATGTACCCAGTGCTGGCTACAGGTTTTTGAGGGCCCTTGGATGAGATACTCTCAATGGACCCTCACCCTTAGTGAGTCGACCTTCTCACCACCATGATCACCAGCTGCTCTTGCTCCTCATCCCCTTTCTCATCATTGCTACCGCTTGCTTGGCAGCCAGAGAGCCAGTGAGCAAGTAGGCATCTACTACTAGTAGTACACCTCACCAGTTCTGTTGTCTGGACTAGAGAGGCAGATGAATAAGCAGGTTGCAATGGTGAGGAAGAGGAGCAACTCCAGGGGGCTTTTGACAGTGGACCCCTGCTGGGGTGTGGGTCCTTGGCAAGTGCCCAACCATGCCTACCCTTGACTCTGGCCCTGTTTACAAGTCTACACTACAACTCAATTGCTCATAAAGCCTCAACCATAACAAATGACCAGTGTTCCCTTTGCAGGGGAATCTTGTCAACTCAATAACTAGGCCTTCAGAGGCAAATAGTGAAATGAGTGATTGCCTTTATGTTTTGTTTTGTGGGCTTCCCGGAGTCATCTGGTTGGCCACTGTGGGAAACAGGATGCTGGACTTCATGGACCTTTGCTCTGATCCAGCAAGGCTCTTCTGAAGTCCTCATCTCCATGCGGAAAGGTTCCCACTGAGATGGCAAAACATATCCTACCAAATTAGGACTGTTGATTTCGTTGGAGAATCTTAGTCATGCCATAGCTTCCCATTGAGTTGGACAAGTTATATTTAACAAGCACAGCACTGTTCCCGATTTACACTTTTGCATACTTTAGGAAAGGAGGATGAAATGCTTTAACTGCATCGTTCTTTGGCTGAGACTTTGTGTGTATTGAGACTGGCTGGGATGCGTGTGTATGTGTGATTTTCCTAAAAATGCTCTGCCGTGTAAAAAACCTCAACAACATTCTGCACATAGAAGTCTAGTGTACCAGAGAGAGACGTTCTAGCCAAGTTCTCTCCCTGGTGTGTTGGTTTTTATGGCGAAGGGTGTTTTGTTTGTTTTATGTGTAGGTTTGTTTTATGTGTAGGTGCACCTACACATAAAATACCTGATGTCTGAATTGGCACAGTCCCAAGTCTTATTCATATGTCTCTATATGATGATTATTAATTTTGATGATTATGATTTAATAGATGTATATACTTGTGGAGGAAGGGGGGGCTGGCTGGCCCGCCACCACCCCACCCTTTCCTTGCCACCAAAGGAACCAAGACCCCCAGAGATCTCAAGGTACCAGATTGCCAGCCTCTGCTGTCTGCAATCCTACTTGGATCTCTGTTGAGGGACTCGCCTTCAATTCTGTAACCTGGATCTAGTTACTGAAGCCACAGAGCAATCCACAAGCACCATGTGGGGTAAAACCAGGACAAGGTTTATTCTGGTAGCATTTTACAAGATTAGGGAAATGAGAGAAGCACACAAAATAAAGAGAGAGACACGTTAGTACACAGTAAAGCTGCAAAACAATAAAACCTGATTCCTTAATATCTCTCAGGCACACACCTGTTACCCGAGGGTGTTCTCTTCAAGGGTTAAATCCAGCACAGCCTCGCTGCCCGAGGGAGATTACCACACCTACCCGAAGGTCCGAGATGGGTAAAACTCCCACAAGGCTTGCCTTTACTAGAGCCCTCAATCCAGCTAATTTCACCAGGAGCTGCCTGGGGTCCTTGGCTTACCGCCATTACCACAGCCGGGTAGAACAAAGACCAAAACCCACGCTTTGGGAAATATACCTTTTCCCCCCTCCCCTTCTCCTTGTAACTCTGCTGCCTCTCAGCCAATTAGATTGAACTTCACCTGGCCAGTCAGGATGAGGGAGGCTCATGAGTCATGCCTCATGGCTTGAACTATTTACATATGAAAGCCCTATCCGAGGCTTTCGTTTCCTCCCAGCCCCCTCAACTGGCCCCACTTGGCTTACACATGAGGAGGCGTGTGTGTGTGTGTGTGTGTGTGTGTGTGTGTGTGTGTGTGTATGCATGCATGCAGGAACCCCCAAGGGCCCCTTTCTCCACACGCTAACTATGCACACCCCATCCCAGCCGGTTCACACATGAGGTGTGTGTGTGTGTGTGTGTGTGTGTGTGTGTGTGTGAACCCCCCCAAAGGCTCTTTTCTTCACAATACTACTTACCATATTTTTAAAAATTATCCATCTTCTGCAGTCCTTTTACCTCCTCTCTTTGGAAATTTGGACTGTACCGCCTCCTCTTTCTCATCATTGCTACCTTCACGCTGGATTCCCCACGACCTGCTCTAAATCCAGGTGTACATTAGCTAGTTGTGATTATTCAGTGGAAAAATGGGTGGACGCTTTGTACACACAGTCAGAGGTGTGTTTTTTAAATACCCTCCAAGATTTCACTGGTGAGATGCTTGCAACACCATTATTCTCTCTCCCCGCTCCCATCCCTCACCCCGCCCCCCCCATGACACATTGTTGAAGGCTTTACATGCCTGGCTGTCGATTTTAGTCCTTTATTCTCTGCCAATCTGAAATCCAATATCTGCTGTTATAATTTCCCACAATGCATAGCATTGCCCAACAGTGTAACTCCAGAGCATTGGGGAATTGATATGGAGAAAGGGTCAGTGTTGCTGTGCCATGCCCCGGTGTCGGCTCCAGGTTTTGGAGGGTCCTTGGCGAGACACCCTCCATGGGCCCCCTCCCTCAGTGAGTTGACCTTCTCATTGCCATTGTCACCAGCTGCTCTTGCTCCTCTTCCTCATCATTGCTCCCACTTGCTTGCTAGGTGGACAGGGAGCCAGGGAGCAAGATGGTGGTGGCATCCGCTGCTGTTCCTTCTCACCGCCTCTGTTGTTTGGACTAGCGTGAGAGGCAAGTGAACAAGCAGGTTGCAGTGGTGAAGAGGAGGAGCAAGCCCAGGGGGCTCTTGTCAGTGGGCCCCTGCTGGGGCGTGGACCCTCGGCAGGTGCCTGACCATGCCAACCCTTGACACCATGCTGGGCCCACCTTTATAGCTGTCAGGGATTTGGGTTCTTGAAACAGGAACGCCGCAATGTGGCTCTCAAGATTTCTCTGGGGATGCTGGGGGTCAGTGCCAGCTCCAGCTTTTTGTGGGCCCTTGGGCAAGAGACCTTGAATGGCCCCCATCCCTCAGTGCGTCTACCTTCTCCCCACCATTGTCACCAGCTGCTCTTGCTCCTCCTCCTCATTGCTATCACTTGCTTGCTTGAGAGGCAGTGAGCCAGGGAGCAAGCAGGCCATGGCATCTCCTCCTTATCACCACCACCATTGTCTGGGCCAGAGTGAGAGGCAAGTGAACAAGCAGGTTGCCATGGTGAAGAGGAGAAGCAAATCCAGGGAGCTCTTGTCAGTGGGCCCCCTGCTGGGATATGGGCCCTCGGCGGGTGCCCAACCATGTCTGCCCTCAGCACATCCCAAAGCATATATAGCGTTGTGTGGATGCTATGTGTACATACACATACACATGCTATGTGTCACAACACCCAGCACCCTTGGGCAGCTGTTGGGGCCCCACCAGGCCTTGACTTCCTGGCTTAGTCGGAAGCAGTGGCAGGCGGCCATTTTACTTTCTCACAATGCCCAACAGTGATGCTACATGAGGGGCATTGTGGGAAATTTAAATGGCCAGCCACCCCCACTGCCACCACGTAAACCGGTATAGGTGGAGGCAGTGCACCAGAGGGCTCTTTTGCCATGCCCCCCCTCAATCCTGGAGTGGGCCCTGGTTAATAGCTGCTTTGGGAGTTCTTGACTGAAAAGCAGGACATTAAACAAACAAATAACTATTTATTTTCCCCATGGTGCAATGCCATGATGCTCTCTGGCAATATGTAAATGGAGGAACCCTTTAGGTAAGCCGAAAGAAATTTATCTTCCTTGGGAGACAGGATGCATTTCCACAAGAAGGAAGCCAGTTAACTTTTTTGAGTCGTAAGCCCCCTCGGGCCAGGTTCTGCTAACAGCATGGCCGTCGCATTCTGGGCCAGCTGCAGTTTCCAAGTAGCCAAGATGAAATAGAACAACCTTCCCCACTCATGAGAATTGCAGTCCAACATATCGGGATGGTTCCAGGTTGGGGAAGGCTGAAATAGATCTAATTTGCACTGCAGTGATGGACATATATGTGGACGACAGAACTTCAGGCTGCAGGTGGGTTATTTTGATTGAATGTTCCTCTAAAATAAATTTTAAATCCCTGCACACAGAAATCTAGCATGACAGGGATAAAGCAGTCTCCCTGACATACTAGTTTTCTAGGTGTTGGGGGATTTGTATGACGTGAGCATTATCATGTGAGCCCTCACTTGCCTGAAATGGCACAGCTTGTACTCAGGCTTTCCACCTCAATGAGAACTAGATCCTTGACTCTTAGGTAGTTTGAGCATCTGCTTTTTAGAGTGTTTTTAGCCTGCTTCATTTTACCTCTGCTTTTGCTTCTTTTACAGTTATATTTATAGATATGTTTGTATTGTAATTTTGGATATTTTACTCTTAAGCCACTTTGGGAACTCCGTTTGTTTGTTTATGTATTTGAGATCCAATGTGGTGTAGTGGTTAGAGTGTTGGACTCAGATCTGGGAGATCCAGGTTCTAGTCCCCACTCGGCCATGAAGCTCGCTGGGTGACTTTGGGCCAGTCACTGACTCTCAGCCTAACCTACCTCACAGGGTTCTTGTGAGGATAAAATGGAGAGGAAGAGAACCCTGGAAGCCACCTTGGGTTCCTTGCAAGAGGGGGAAAGGCAGGATATAAATGTAATGTAATAATAATAAATAATAAGTTATGACATTTTTACCCTGCTTTTTAGCCAAGAAAGGCTGCCAGAGCAGCTGACAAAGATTACTAATAAGACAGTCCCTGTCCACAGGCTTACCATCTAAAAGACATGACACAAAAGGACAATGGATTGGGAGGGAGGAGGGGGGGGGGAAAGAAAAACTCAAGCAATCAAAGTTTCTGATAGGTGTTTCAAAGTTCTTATAGGTGTTCTTTCTGGCAGATAAGGGTGAAACAAGCTTCCCTGCAGGTATCCCTTCTCTGGCAGATGTATGGGGCTAGGGTGGTCTTCCCGTTGCCATGACAGTTATCCTGGGAGGCAGGGGGTGCATATAGATTAGGTTATATGTGGGATATGTATATTTAAATTACGGTAAATACATCTGGGAGTTTCAATCTGCTAGATTGCTCAATTTATTTAGTTGTTGTTGCTGCCTAGTAAAATGTTTGCACTGGTATCTAGGCTGGCCTTAGCCTTTCTTTCAACTCCTCAAGGTTTTTATGACAGCTGTGAAACTGGAAAGAACTCTTAAGCAAAACAACATTGTTTTGCTTATTTTTTGTATTGTCAAACAGAAACTTAGTAAAATATGTTAAAAAGAAAGAAAGAACTATTAAGCAGTTTTGGGTTTTTTTAAAGTATAAAGTGAGGTTGGGGAGAAAGGAGTTTTCACATGCAAATATTCCAAGGTTACCAAACAAGCCTCATTCTCAGGCAATCAGGCACTTGTTGACTTAGAGAAGACTTATTTTGACAAATGCTATCTTTGATTTGTTGTTGTTGTTTTAAATGCACATTCTGGAATTTAACCTTGGGCAGAAATTCTCTCTATTTCCCAGAGTATTCAAGTAAGGCCTCTTTCTCAGATATTGCAAATCTGCCAATATTGCAAATCTTGATTTTCCAGTTCAGAGAGAGCGGGAATGAAAGAGAGTTCTACTTGTTCAAAGGAGCAGTGGATTGACCAGACAATTTTAAAGAAGGGCACAGCAAAGTCATGGGGTGGCAAAGAGGAGGCAGATAACTTATCAGCTTTCTCTCTCCCATCTCTTGCAGTGTTAATGCTCGGTGATTGCTTCTCAGTATCTCCTTGAATTGCCACTACCCCTTCAAACACAGTTGCGAATATTTTCCATGTGGGGAAAAATCAGTTTTGTATGCAGATTAAGATACATATAGATGCTGATGAAAAGTCTTGGAACCTAGCTTTCTAGATAACTGACATTCAAATTCTCTCTCTCTCCCCCAAGAATTATCTCCTTGACTTTAAAGGACAAGCATCTCAGGAAAAAGAAAGGGACCTAGCTCTGTGGTAGAACACATGCAGAAGGTCTCTATATGATGATTATTAATTTTCAGGTTCAGTGTTGTTCTACCTTTGCATCCCATGGGGAAAATCCCTCTTTCATTGGCATTAGTCACCAGCCCAAATTGCTGCATAGAATTAGAAATGTGGAATGCCAGTCAAAATGCATTGGGGTTGCGAGCCCTTGGTAATCATTCTTCCTGTGTAAGAATTGATTCACCCACCTTCAGAGCCCAGGTGTGCGCATCTGTTCTGGGCCTGCCCCTTGACTGGGAGAAGACCTGCCCACACCAATGACTAATACACAGATGCAACAGGAAGGTGGCCCTTGGGGGTGGGGGTGTAAGAAATTTATTCCATCATTCCTGATGCAGACATGATGCATTCCTGATGCCTATGTACACCAGTTGCTGGGGAACATGGGTGGGAGGGTGCTGTTGCACTCCTGTCTTGCTTGTGGGATCCCGTGGGCAGCTGGTTGGCCATTGTGTGAACAGAACGCTGGACTAAATGGACCCTTGGTCTGATCCAGCAGGGCTCTTCTCATGTTCTTAAATAGAGCTCTACTGTGATGCCAGACTTGAAATGGAACTATTCCAGATTATATATATATATATATATATATATATATATATATATATATTCCAGACCATTATTCCCTCTAAATGAAATGTCTTCCCTGCTGCCTGAAATGAGGATTCAGGCAGCAGACCCCAGACATCTGCATCTCTGAGAGAGCTTGTAGACCAAAAGGATTACTGTGATCTTCCCTGCTCTTCAGTGCCACCCTTGTAATGGCCAGAGGAGGTACTGCAGCTCATTGACTCAACTAGGCCAGGTGACTGGGGGAACCAATGAGAGCTTGGCTGGCTCTATATAACTGTTGCTCTGAGGAAAACACCCAGTCCAAGCAACTTATTGACTTGGGTCACCAACCTGGCGTTGACTTCATCTTCTGTCTCTTTGGCCTGTTATCTGCCTGCTTTGGGAGTGGACCACCCCCCTTGACAGCCTGTCTTGGATCTTGGCCAAGGCCTGATAGGAGCAGAACAACTTTGACCCAGTTGGGTCTGGCTGGAAGGAGGCAAGCCTGGAGAGGTGAGCAATTAATCACACAGAGATCCAGCCATCAGCCTCTTCTGTTGGCAGGTACTTTGGGTTCAGAGGGGCCTTTTCCTTGCTGAATTATATTATTTGTCAGTGTACCGGTTGCAAATGGCTGGTTTGGAAGCTGAAGCATCAGCAACCATCAATGCTAATCAAATTCTGATCAACAGCACACTGGAGCTGTATTGTTTATTGAGCTAAGTTAGGGTTGGTTTGGTGGTGGCTGCTGCTTTTACCTTGGGCCATGGATCTCTGGTACAGCAGACTTTGAGAATAACGCAGCTCCTGCAAAAATAATTCTCTCCCTCTGTAAAAAACAGGGTTATGGGCTTTGCCAGCCACAGGTTTTGGAGGGCCCTCAAGCAAGGCACCCTCAGTGGGGCCCCTCCCTCAGTGAGTCGACCTTCTCACCGCCATGGTCACCAGCTGCTGTTGCTCATTCATTCCCTTTCTCATCATTTCTACCACTTGCTGGCTTGAGAGGCAGAGAGCCATTTGAGCAAGAAGGCAGTGGCATCTCCTGCTCCTCCTTCTCCCAGCACCGTTGTCTGGGCCAGAGTGAGAGGCAGGTGAGCAAGCAGGTTGCAGTGGTGAAGAGAAGCAAGCCCAGAGGGCTCTTGTCACTGGGCCCCTGCTGGGGTATGGGTCCTTTTGATGCCAGTCCTGCCCTGTAAGACCATTAAATCACCTTTTCTCCAGGCTTTTGAGGGCCCTCGGGCAAGACACCTTCAGTGAGACTACCTTCTCGCCACCATGGTCACCAGCTGTTCTTGCTCCTCATCCTCTACCACATCCACTACCACCGTTGTGTGGGCCAGAGCGAGAGGCAGGTGAACAAGCAGGCTGCCCATGGTGAAGGGGAGCAGCAGCTCTTGTCAGTGGGGCCCCTACGGGGGTGTGGGCCCTTGGCAGGTGCCTGGCCATGCCTACCCTTGACAGAGGCCCCGGTTACAGGACACCTTGATTGGTGACATGTCATAGAATCATAGAATCATAGAAAAGTAGAGTTGGAAGGGGCCCACAAGGCCATCGAGTCCAACCCCCTGCTCAATGCAGGAATCTAGGTCAAAGCATCTCTGACAGATGTCTGTCCAGCTGCACCTTGAATGCCTCCAGAGTGGGAGAGCCCACCACCTCCCTAGGTAGTTGATTCCATTGTCTTATTGCTCTGACAGTCAGGAAATTTTTCCTGATGTTTAGGTGGAATCTAGGTTCCTGTAACTTGAGCCCATTATTCCGTGTCCTGCAAACTGGGATGACCGAGAAGAGATCTTTGCCCTCCTCAAAGTGATGAGGTTGTCTTCCTCCTTTCTATGTTTGTCAACACATAATTTTTCACCTCTTCCAAAACAAACAACAAAAATGCAGTTGATTTGTACAGACCTTATCAGAAGCCCAGAGAAGTGGGAACACCTTTTCAAAAGGGTGATGCTGTGTAGGGGCGCGCTCTGTGTGTGTGTGTGTGTGTGTGTGTGTGTAAAACAGCAAAAAAGACAAAGCATTCTGAATTGGTGCAAGAGATTAAGCGATGGTCTTCTGCAAAAGGCCAGTGCAAGGTCAAACCCCCTTGCTCGAGTTCTTTGCACATGCCACTGGAATTGGGGAAGGGAGTGCTCAAGGGTGACCACAAATAATGGCTTGGCTAGTAAGCCAACTGAAAATTTGTGGGCCCCTGATGACGATAATTTAATTATAGGCTGGTGTATGAGCTTCTTCCGCAGTGGTGCACTTAGTAAATTTTAGGATTTACTGGTCTTACAGCCACCATCTGAACTCAATGGTCTTATCACCACCACCTTTTTTTAAAGATGATAACACTTACTTTAAAATGTTGCAAGATGGGCTTGGGGCCCTCCTGCTAAGTGTGGCCCTGGATGTGGGCTCCAAAGCCCTTCCCTGACGGTGCCGCTGTTCTTCTGCAGTGCACTCTCATTGCTGAGCTACAATCCCTCCCCCAAATTTAGACACATTTTTCTGATGGGGGCAGCAACCTGCAGGACCCCCCTCCTCCCGTGCCCGTGCTCGCTGGCTTTGAAGTGGATTTTCAAAAACAGTTGTGATATTGCATGAGGGAGTGGTTGGCTGTTCAAAGCGTGTGTGTTGCGGGTGTGGGGCTCACACAAGAAGTTCCTTGTGTGAGCCTCATCAGCTTTGTGGAAGCCAGCTCTAAAAATAAATAAATAAATAAAAAGCAAAAGCAATCAGTTAGATTTTGCAAAACTGCTGTGGCCGTGGAAAGCTCCAGTTTGAACTCTAGAGCTAGATTGATAGATATGCAAAAGGCATTTGGGTTTCATATTTGTATGCATATCTCTCCAGCTGTTTTTCGTGCTTCTATTTCCATATAATCAGATAGGCATTTTGATAGGAGCTAACAAAGGACACTACAATGCTAGGGTACACAGTCCAAAGCCCCTCCGTCAGAGGTGGTGTTAGGGGGCAGCCCACTAGGGCTGGAGCCCCAAATCATTCATTTGGAGCCCCAAATCTCTGGGAGGCCATGTGCCCCACCACCCTGCTGTCCAGGGGCACTTGCTGAAATAAAGGTACAGGGGACCTGAGTATCTCTGCTGCATCTAATGCCCCTGGATTAGCTGGCTTTTTGCCCACATGTGCTTCAGCTCCTGCTGCCCACCCCTTGAATTTTTCTGCCTGAGGTTTTTTCTGAAATCAAATGCCCTCCTCTCCCCTGTCCACACACCCATACAAATAGGGGTATCCTTAGGAGACAGGGTCCTTTAACCACACACACACACACTTTAGAGCATATGTAAATTAGCATATTGGCACTTTTTTTTGTCCTGTGGGCCCTGGATCTTTTCAGTACCTAGCACCGCCCCGGCTCTCCCTCAAAAAGCAACCTCCCCCCCCCCCACAAGCAGCTACAAAGCTGCCGCTGCAGCTAGAACCTAGCTAGCTAATGATGCTTTAAGACAATCTTGTACCCTGAACTTAAGTATATTAAGTGCCTCTAGGGGAAATTTTAAACATAACACAAGCTGCTTCCCATCTCTCCCAATTTCTTGCTGTGTCCTCCTATTGATCCAGTTTGGCCACAAAAGGTCAAACAGAGAAAGGATAACTAATCGTGCCACATTATAGGGCTGGTCTTTAAACATTTTTTCTCTGGGTTTGGGTCTTTACTAGGTGTAGCCTCTAGAAAACATTAAAAAGAAAAGGGGAAAAAAAACCAAACCACCAGCTCCCTTTCCGTGCCTACTAATCGCCAACCTTTCAGGCTAATAAACCTATTAAACCTGTTCTTCCCTCTTGTATAACTCCCTCTCCAATTAGAATGCCAAGCAGCCAGGGTTATTATCTGATCTTTTAAGGTACAGGAGAGAGACAAACAAGATCGAGTCCCATTAATTAGTAAAAACCTACCTGCCTGCTATCCTTTCCCCACTTTGGGCTATTAATTCTTTGAGGCCCTGTTAGTGGGCTTTGTTTTAGATATGATTTTATATATGAAAGGTTGCTTGCTTGGTCTTTATGGACTGACTCACAGGGTATTGAAGATGTGCTAGCTCAGCCCCAATCTGGTACGCTCCAGATGTGTTGGACTACATCTTCCAGAATCCCCCAGCAGGCATGCTTCGTGATGAGCTAGCTCACCTTTCCCCAACCTGGTGTGCTCTAGATGTGTTGGACTACAACTCCCAGAATGCCCCAGCTGGTGTGCTTCCTGATGAGCTAGCTCACGCTTCCCTGACCTGGTGCACTCCAGATGTGTTGGGCTACAACTCCAAGAATCTGGCCAGGGGGAAAAGGTGCAGCTGGTATACTGGGTGGAGCTAGACAAAGGCATTCCTGAGCGCCATCTGTCATTCTGGAAGTAGTGCTGGATGGTAGAGCATTCCAGAAGCGGCTAACCTGACTTTTCAGAGGGAGTCCTATGTCACCCAGAAGAAGCTGTACTCCAATCTCGGGTCGGCTTGTCTACTGACCAACAGGATTTCCGTCTTGTCTGGACTGAGCCTCACTTTTGTTCACCCACATCCAGTTCTTCACTGCCTCCAGGGGAAGGTTCAGGACTGCTATTGCCTCCTTGGCATCAGTTGAAATGGAGAAAGAGAGCTCTTTGGATGACCTCGCCTAGTGGTCTAACATAGAGCTATCAAAAAGCATAGGGGACAGAAGAGAGACCAAGGAACCCTATAGGCCAGGGGTGTTGTACCCTTTTCAGCCGGAGGGCCAAATTCAGTTTTGGAGAAGCTCTTGAGGGCTGTATTCCCAGCGGTGGGTGCGGCCAATGGCAAAAGGGGCGGGGACAAAAATACCAGCATACTTTTGCTTAAAGCTCTTACTGACAGTAACTTTGCCTTAGGAGAAGCATGTCGACCTTTTAGAACTGGGGGCGGGGGAAACGTGCAAAAGCCTGGAAATGACCAAACAAAGGGGTGGGGCTAGGGGAAGACTCCAGGTGGGCCAGATGAGGTTCAACACCCTTGCTATAGGCCAGTGCTTCTCAATTATTTTCTGTCATGCCCCCCCTAGGAAGAAGAAAACATTTCACGCCCCCCGCGCGACTGTAAATAGTATCATTTGTCTATAAAATTGTTATAAGTACACCTCTGCATAACACTGTATCCTTATTAACGTATAAGAGAATAAAAAAAGAAAGAAATGTGGATCAATTTACAACAAAGAATAGCTTTATTAACTGTAGCAGAAAAGATTTAAAGGAGCACAGGATTTAAAGGAACACAATATTAAAAAAAACTTTTAACTGAGGTCAAACGAGCCCCCCTTTACGGAGCCTCGCGCCCCCCCTGGGGGGCCCGCCCCACTATTTGAGAAGCACTGCTATAGGCCAACGACCAAGCCAAAGTCCCTCAGCACCACCTTCTGGGAGCATGCAGCCAAACAGGACTGGAACCAAGGCAAAATGGTGCCCCCAAGTCTCTTATCTAAACATCCCAGAAGGGCAAGTGAGGGGAGTCATGCAGTGGAGGCTGGTGGCTCCAATGTCTGTGGGGTGGTGGACCATGACCATAATAAATTGCTGGTCCATGACTGTAATAAATTGATTGATTGAATGTCAGTGGGGTGGTGTTTAGTACTCCGGGCTTTAGTATGAACTTTTGCCACTCCGGGCTTTAGTATGAACTTTTGAGGAGCTATCCATGGGGCTGAACCCACCCTCAAGTAGGTACAGCACCACGGATAGCTCCTTTAATATTCAGACTGAAACCTGGAGTGGATACACCACCCCACTGATATTGTAGCCACCAGCCACTGCTGGAGACATGATAGAGGTGTACATAATTATGCTTGGTGTGGAGAAAGTAGATAGGGAGACATTTTTCTCCCTCATCATATTAGAGTCCAGAGTCCTTCCATGGAGCTGATCGGTGGGAGATTCAGGGCAGATAAAAATAACTCCTTTTTCACACAGTGCATAGTTAAACTATGGCATTCACTTCCACAAGATGATGTCATGGCCAGCAATTTGGAGGGCTTTAAAAGGGGATTGGACAAATACTTGGAGAAGAAGGCTATCAGTGGCTACTAGTCCTGATGGCTAAATGCTGCCTCCGGTTTCAGAGGCAGTATGCCTATGTACACCAGTTGCTGGGGAACATGGCTGGGAGGGTGCTGTTGCGCTCATGTCCTACTTGTGGGCTTTCCATTGGGGCAGCTGGTGGACCACTGTGTGAACAGAATGCTGGACTAGGTGGACCCTTGGTCTGAGCAAACAGGGCTCTTCTTATGACCTCAAGGCTATCATGGTTGATGGTGTTGAATGCTGTGGTGAGTCCAACAGAATCAACATGCAGGTCCTTGACTCCTGCAGACGTGAGTCTGAAACATATTAGGTCATGATCTGTCCATGACAACTGAGTTCTTTTAAACCCTTCTGGCCCACAGATCATTCTCAACCTGACCAGCAAACACCAGATCCAGCACATGCCCTGCTACATGTGTAGGGCCAGATATTAACCAACAATTAACTTTTCCAAAGCAACAAATGTTTACAGCTTTGTTTCAATTTTCAGACAATTTGCCGGGCGTCAGAAGAGGAGGACTTTATGCTACAGTCAGCCACATGTCAAGGTTCTATATGTGTATAGAATATTCTTTAAAGTTCCCAATGCTCTTTTTACAAAAATAAATAAAAACCTTCACATGGGAATATTGTTGCCAGATGTTCCTTATTTCAAAAGATTTATGCATTTGTTCGCATTCAACCCTCACATCTCCCTTTATTCCCACTATGGAATTTCCTCACTACCTAATTTAGATCGAGAGCTTTGTGGAGGCAGGGATCTCTCTCTCATTTATGTTAACCCTGTTAAGTAGCACCTAGAGTTGATTTATCACATTTGTATCCTGGCTTTCTTCCAAGAAGCTCAGAGCTGTGCAGATATGGGGATGAGGGGGGTGTTACCTATTTTATCCTCACAACGGCCCTGTGAAGTAGGTGTGCTGAGAGCTAGCAGCTTGCCCAAGGCCAGACGGCAGCCTTCTTTCAAATCCATAGAAAAGCCTTCCCCAACCTGAACATAAGAAGATCAGGGTCCATCAGATCAAGGGTCCATGACCATCCATCTAGTCCAGCATTCTGTTCACACGTTGGCCAGCCAGCTGCCCACAAGATCCCAAAAGCAGAACAGGAGTGCAACAGCACCCTCTCGCCCATGTTCTCCAGCAACTGGCGTACCTAGGCATACTGCCTCTGATACTGGAGGTAGCATGTTGCCAATCAGGACCAGTAGCCATTGTTAGCCTTCTTCTCCATGAATTTGTCCAATCCCCTTTTAGAGCCTTCCAAATTGGTGGCCATTGCTGCTTCTTGCGGTGGTGCTTTCCAGATGACCATGCTGGCTGGAGTTTATGGGAGTTGTAGTCCAACACATCTGGACAGGATCAGGTTGTGGGAGGTGGAACTTCACAGCATTTTATAGACACTTCTTAAAATTGTGGAACTGTAACCAGTTTGGACAGAGATTGTGTATGGGGCCTGTGATAGCTTGCCTCCATCTCCTTTTCTTCTCCCTCCATTACAAGTGGATACACCCCAATGCATCTTCCATATATGTAGACTAGGGGTGTGGAACGTCTTTCAGCCCGAGGGCCGGATACCATTTAGGGACTGCATTACACTGGGGGGTCGGGGCTGAAGGAAAAAGGGGCGGGGACAAAAATACCAGCATATTTTAAGTTCAAGTTCCTACTCCAGTAATCAAGCCTTAGGAGAGGCATTTCAACTTTTAGAAAAAAAACTGCGCAAAAGCTGGGAAACTGCCGAACAACAATTGGCTGGGGGAAGGGAGGTGGGGCAATCTGGGGAACAAATTGGGACCTCGGGAGGGCCGAATTTGGTCCTTGGGCATGTGGTTCTACACCCAATTTAGACAGGGAGCAATCCTATGGCCCCTAGATGGCATGGTGCGGAGAAAGTGGATAGGGAGATATTTTTGTCCCTCTCTTATAATACTAGAACCCAGTGGGGTCATCCCATGAACCTGATTAGTGGGAGATTCAGGACGGATAAAAAAAGGGAAGGACTTTTTCACACAGCCCATAGTTAAACTATGTTAAACTACTTCCACAAGATGTAGTCAAGTCATAGCCACAAATGGATGACTTTAAAAGGGGATTGGACAAATTCATGGAGGAGAAGGCTATCAATGGCTACTCATCCTGATGGCTATATGCTACCTCCAGTATCGGAGGCAGGATGCCTATGTGCCCCAGTTGCTGAGGAACATGGGTGTGATGGTGCTGTTGCACTCACGTTCTGCTTGTGGGATCCTGTGGGCAGCTGGTTAGCCACCTTGTGAACAGAATGCTGGACTAGATGGACCCTTGATCTGATCCAGCGGGGCTCTTATGTTCATATGATAGTTGCCAAGATACAAGCTATCCTGAGGCCTCTCCAGCCTCCTTCTCCCCCCCCCCCCTCTGAAACACCATCTCTAGACATCTAGCAAAAAATGCAGGGCAGGAGGCAAAGATCACTACCGCCTTTCCTCCCGCCCTGCATAGGGAAATTGTAAGCCTCCAAGTTCGAGAGCTTACAATAATCAAGGGTGCAACCCATAGGATTGCACCTTTACTGGCTTTAGAAAGCTGTCCTAGATTTACAGTTTAAAAACCAAGCAAACCTCAGCTGGTATGCATTTCCGAAGGCACTCGCATCTAGGTTTACATTTTCGAGACTTGTTCGGAAGTTCTCTAATCAACTGGTGCCTTGGGGGTGGGGAGGTTCAACCTCTCTCCCCACCACCACCTTTTTTTAATAGTACCCTTCCCTTTTGAAACTGGCTTTTCTTTCAAAGGATTCATCAGCGAGGGGGAAATTGATGACCCCCTCAAGCACAGACACAGTTTTAAACAACAGTAGATTTCGACATTGTTAGAATCATTGTTGCCCTCTCCTTCACAGTGTATCTCTCACTCCTGCCTTGAAAAATGGCACATTAACAATGCAACAACAACAAAAAAATGCACAGGCAGCACACTTGGTCTCCCTCTAATTCTGGAAGTGCGACTGCAGATTCTCTCTCTCTCCTTCCCTCCCCCTCCATTTCCCCATCCCTCCCCAGGGATTTATAGCTCAAAAAGCAAACTCTGTACCAGATGCATGGCAGGCGGGGTGCTGCTGCGCGAAAAGCGAGGATGCAGACACTTTATTTTAACTCTGGAAAGAAATCGGCTCTGATTTGGGGCAAACAATTAGAAATAGAAAGTGGGAGTGGAAGAGAAGCAGATAGATATTTAAAAATCATACAAACAGGAACAGGAAAGATTCTAAGGACAGGTTGGTTTTTAATGCCTATTCTATTGTGTGATTCATCTCTCACCTGGCTAACTAAAGAGTCATCTCCTAAGTAAAGCTCATGTCCAGTCCTTTTAGTGTGTGTGGGAAGGACATTTCAACTGGATGAGAAAAGCCCAGGAAGGTTTTCTGGACTCTAATATGATGTGATCAGTATCAACTTGCAAATCAAACTCTTGACCCTCAACAAGGAAGAGAGCAGTAAGGCAACAGCACATCTACTGTGGCATCACAGAGGTGGGCACGGGTGTGTTCCGGACACAATCCGTGAGCCTGTCCATTATTTCGGGAAAGGGTGTTGGAACCTTTGGCCCACCTGGGGTTCCCCAGATGGCCATGTCCCTTTCTCCCGCCTGCTGATCATTTGGTGGCTTCCGGGCTTTGGCATGATGTTTCTGAAAAATTCTGAAAGGTTGAAATGCCTCTCCTCACACTTAGTTACTGGCAGTGAGAGTTTTAAACTAAAATATACCGGCATTTTTGGCCCACTACATGATAGAATGTTCCCAATGCATTTAGACTGTGTCTTTATCGAGGGGGGGGGGAATCCCGAAAGATATATCTGGAGGATTCCCTCTCCACCACTGCAGAATTTTATAATCTAAGAGTGTGCAAATGCTGCAGATATGCCCGCCGCCATCAGCATTGCCGGGCGATCCACCTGTGGGGGGGAAAGGGCCAGGGAAGTTGAGGAACTATAGGGTCAACCTTGTCCAAGGATTCCAATTCAGTGCTGTAGATTTGCTTCTCTACATATATAGTCAGAAGAAGCCCTTTCCGCCCCCTTGCTGTCGGAACTAAAGAGTTACATTATTGTTTACGGAGCTCCAACCACTGTAAGTGATGCTTTACAAAGGAATGTGATATATGTAAAGAAATGAAAGAGATGTCCTTGCCCTGAGGAACTTACAAATTGAAATGTGAGCAGCAGAAAGAAAAGATGAGGGAATGAACCAAGGTTAACAAAGCAAACAAGGGGGCAAGGCACAATGAATGCAGATATACCACATAAATCCTGCTATAGTGTAGGAAATTAAAATAAGAACTTCCCTCTTCCCGTTACAAATAAAGTATTCACCCATCACCCTTTTTCTTTATAGGGACAGAATGTCCATGTGTTTGGTGAATAAGAACAGCTGTGCTGGATCAGACCTATGGCCATCAGGACTAGTAGCCACTGATAGCATTCTCCTCCATAAATCTGTCTAATCTCCTTTTAAAGCTGTCCATGTTCATGGTCATCACCAGATCTTGCAAAAAAAAAAAAAGATGTATTTATTGGTGAACACACTAGATCTCATGGTAAATTCACTCTCTTGGCTGTTTTACACATGACATTTCCGCTACACATGTGTAGGTTATGAACATACCCAGTGCACACTATCATGTGGGCAAACCACACCTGCCTCTCTTTTACAAATGGAAAATGTAATTGGTAGCAGATTCCCAAACCGTGTAAACCTGCCTGAGCAGACATTGTGTTGCTCATACAAGCTGATGTACACCTTTCTTCTTATACCACCAACAGAAGGGAAAGAATGTATGGAGAGCCCCTTAGAACAACTCTCATAATACTAGAACCCAAAGGGGTCATCCCATGAAGCTGATCGGTGGGAGATTCAGGGCAGATCAAAGGACACACTTCTTCACACAGTGCATAGTTAAACTGTGGACTCTGCTAGCACAAGATGTAGTGATGGCCACCAATTTGGAGAGTTTTAACAGGGGATTGGACAAATTCATGGAGGAGAAGGCGATCAATGGCTACTAGTCTTGATTGGCTTATGCTACTTCCAGTATCGGAGGCAGTATGTCTAGGTATGCCAACTGCGGGGGAACACGGGTGGGAGGGTGCTGTTGCACCCATGTCCTGCTTGTGGGTTTCCCATGGGCGGCTGGTTGGCCACTGTGTGAACAGAATGCTGGAGTAGATGGACCCTTGGGATTGATCCAGCAGGGCTCTCCTGATGTTCTTAACAGCAGTAGACAAGCAGGTGCCCTCCAGATATTCTGGACTACAACTCTCATAATCGCTGACCATTGCTAGGTAGGGCTGATGGAAGTTGCAGTCCAAAGTATCTGGAAGGCACCAGATCGCCTACCCCTGCCTTAGAACCACCTGCTATGTACAGTATCCATACCCAAACTCCAAAGTAGTGGGGTTTTCCAAGGCTGGTCATGTGCCTTGGACGTGAAGTGGTGGTGGTGGTGGTGGTGGTATCTAACCATTAAGAGTGTAAGACTAGGATTAAGGAGACCCCTATTCAGATCCCACACTCAACCATGAAGTTTGCTGGGTGACTTAGGCCAGTCACTATCTCTCATCCTAACCTACTTTATAGGGCTGTTGTGAGGATTGTGGCTTATGCTGGCTCAGCTTGTCTGAGCATGAAAAGCTAAGCAGGGTCAAGCCTGGTTATTACTTGGATGGGAGACCCCATCTCTAGTTTCCTGCATTGAGCAGGGGGTTGGACTCGTCATAGCCTTGTAGGCTCCTTCCAACTCTATGATCTATGATAAAATGTGGCAAGGGAGGGGGGAATATACTATGCATGCCGCCTTGAGTTCCTTAAGAGGAAAACGTAATGTATAAATAAAGAGGCAGCCGCACATTTGATCATTTGATGGATTGTAACTTCTCCCTGATCATCAAGTAAGGAGGTGTAATTTGAAGGAATGTGTCTTGTCTCGGATCATCAGGGTTGGTGCAGTGTCTGCCCCTTGGTTCAGAGTTCCATAAAGCTACATGGGTCAGCCACACACACACCTTCTAAAACCTTAGCCCCCCCCAGCCCCGCCCTCAAGAGTTTGGGACTGATGAAAGAGAAAATAGCATTTTGCCTGCTCTACAATTCCCCAAACCACCCAAGCTAACCTCCTGGGTTTCGTTGCCAGGTTTTGATTTCAGAAACGGAAGATGCCTCAGACCCACTTGAGAAATTCAAAGTTTTTGTTGGGGGGTGGGTGGGGGAGGAGTTGATAGTGTCAGTGGGGAAAAGGATTCTCTTTAGGAGACAGAAAAAACTACATGCTTAATTCTATCCCAGCCTGGAAGCAGAACTGGGCTTTTGAATATGGCAGTTATCAAAGCAAAGCAGAAGAACATTCTACACAATCAGATTATAATTTATAGCAGTGTGTGTGTGTGTGTGTGTGTGTGTATACATATATGTGCCAATGCATGTGATCTGACAGACACACAGCAAGATAAATTATTCTGTCTCTGAAAGTATTTAGAGCCAAGATCGCCTTTCTTAGACAAGCTATATTTAGCTTGAGCAGTTTTCATTCCCTTGCAGCTACATTGTTTTATCCAAGAGTTCATTAAAGGCTGTATGTGGAAACTATACATGTTTCATCCATTGAACCCCCAAAGCTTTAGAGCAAACCCCAAACAGATTCCCCAAAATTTGCCAAGGAAGCCTCCTCCTTAATTATTATTTTTTTTAAATCAAGTTGTCCACTGGAAGGGAAGGAGGTGAGGGGTGGGGAGAGAAGGTAACCCAAGCAAAACTGGTGTAGTAGGGATATTTCCATAAATTTGGGAGCAAATGGCCAGGATTACATCTGAGGGAGGCCAGAGAAAAACTGGGGGTGGGGGAGTGGAATCAAAATGTTGTAGTGAGCAGCAGGGTTCAAACTAGCAAGCCTTATAAAGCAAGGAAACAAGTGGGCAAGCCTTTGATCTTATACATGAAAGCTTTATTACAAAAAAACATGTGTGGTGAGGGTGGACTGTCTGTACCCGTTTCTATAGATATTTTTTTTTTTACACAACAAGGTACTTAAAAATAATAATAATAATAATAATAATAATAATAATAATAATAATAATATAATAATCAAGGCTTCAAGAAGTTTCCTTATGTCCAAGGTTGCTGTTATATGCACACTTACTTGGGATTCAGTGGGACTTACATCTGAGTACACTTGAACAGGATTGTGCTGTTAATCAGCTTAGAATAGGTTTGAAAAACAGCCTCTCCTTTTTTGGTTTACTTGAGGAAGGTGCTACAAAACAAGTACAACCAAATAATAATAATAACAACAACAACAGCAGCAGCAGCAGCAGCAGCAGCAGCAGCAGCACCTTATTATTTAAATAATATAATAATGTTATTACTACTACTTCCTTAGTAAATCTACCTCCTCATCAAATTGCAGGGTTTGCTTTTTAAGAGGGGGGGAGGGGGAAGGATTGGAGATGGATTTCACGTGTGATTTCCTTAAGCAAAACTGCGCTGTGAAATTAATTTGAAGGTAGTGTAATTTGGTAATGTATGCACAGGAGAGCCATTTCCACAGCGAAGGAAGTGCAAGAAGACAAAACACAAGCACTCCTGTACTTTTCACAAGGGATTATTCCGCGTTTCTATAGTTAACAGAGCTTTAATTTTAAAAGACGGTTTAAAAGTAGGCTGCAGGGGGGGGGGATCCTACACATGTCTACTCAGAAATAAGTCCCATTGTTTTCAATGGCGCTTACTCCCAGGTAAGTGTGTTTAGGGCTCCAGCCCTAATCTTCATCAGCACACACACACAGGGAGGGGGAATACTGTGTAAAGCTTGCTTGGAGGTTGGCATGACCTTTGATAAGTGGTAAGAAAAACAAACTTGATTATATGGTCGCTATTTACTTTTAACGAATAGTAATTTACTATTAAATAGTAAATTTACTATCATGTGTCCCTTTGGAAACAGCCCCCCCCCCGATTTCTACTGCACAGAGCAAAACTGGGGGAGGGGGGCAATAAAACTATCATATTAAGGTTGCAATCCTATCTCTACTTAACTTGGGAGTACTGTACGCCTCATTGAAGCCAATGGGCCTTACCTCGGCATGGACATGTTATAGGATTGCACTGTAAATCCAGTAAGGGCGCAGGGCCGGCGCTACCGCTAGGCCAACTAGGCGGCCGCCTAGGGCGCGCGGCCGAAGAGGGCGCGGAAACCCTGCGCTCCTCTTCGCTGCCGCTGCGCAGCCCCCGCCAGGCCTCCGCCTCCCCACCCTCCTGCCTGCCGCCGCCGCCGCGCCTCCACCCGCTCGCTCGCTCGCCCGCCCGCCCGCCGCTGCGCCTCCACCCGCCCTCCGCCCTCCCGCTCGCTCGCTGCCGCTGCGCCTCCCACCGCCATCGCCACCCCCCCAACCCCCCCGTCACCCCCAACCCCCCCCGTCACCTACCTTCGTCGCGGGCAAAAAACAGCGCGGGGGGTCCCGTCGCGTCGCGCGTCACTTTAGGAGCAGCAGCAGCAGCCGCCGCCGCCGCCGCAGCCAGGGCGGGGGGGGGGGGGAAGGTAGGTGCAGGTTTTTGTTTTTTTTTTGCTTTGGAGAGGGGGGGGGCGCTAAATAGGTTTTCGCCTGGGGCGCCAAACTGCCCTGCACCGGTCCTGTAAGGGCGGCATGTGTGTGTAGGGGAAAAAAATGTAATTGACTCATAAGAATTAAAGGCTATTTGAAAAGTCATCAACACTGTTCCTAAGCATTAACACACGCACACACAGGGATGAGAAAAGCTTTACAGTTCTGGTAGGGTGGGAAAGTTTAGAAGGGAGGAGAAAAAAAGACGACTTATCGCACAATCCTCGAACATGTCTACTCAGAAGTAAATCCTTGACTTCAGGGGAACTTACACTCCCACGTTCGTGTGTGTAAGACTGCAGCCTTATTTTAAGAAATAGCCCGTCTCTTCCCTCCCACCCTCCTCCCGAGAGCAGATGAATGGAGTTCTTTCTTTAAACCAGGTAACACTTACAAATTCGGATGCCAAAGCAATTTGGGGAGGCGGTTAAGAGAGAATCGGAGAGACAGACTTTAAGATCAATTAAAGAAGAGAAAAGAAGAAAAAAAAAGATACACAATCCTGCGTCCAATCCATCGGGTGAAAGTCTCCAATTTTTTTTTAAAAAACACAACCCACGAATCTCCAGCTTTAGACAGATCTGTTAATTATATAAGTTATATTACTTATTATATGCACTAACCTGAGAAGACCGCTGACTTTATTTATATATATACAAATATATATATATATGGGAGGGGGGGAGCTGATCTTGAAAACCATCCTTTTTAGAAACGTCCTTTTCTCTCTCCCCCACCCCAACTCCAAATACTCCACCCAGCTTACAAGATGGCTTCCAGCTGCTGTTGATCAGACTGCACCAAAAAAAATTAAAAAAAAAACACACACACAACACATTGGTTTCTTTTGGTTAAAAAAGAAAACCTCTCTATCAGGCCTTAAATAACGCCGATGACGTCTGTGCAGTTGGTTTTCTTTTTTTTCTTTGGGGGCTATCGGCAGCCACGATCAAACCAATTAGGATATTTGCTACAAAGTAAAAAAAAAAAGGGGGGGGGAGCCGGATTTTAAGATCTCTGTCGGAGGAGGAGAAGGTAGACCTGGCGGGGGGGGGGATGAGAGGGGTAAAGAGAGAATCCGCCCCCTTGCATGTTTGCTTACGGTGGAAAGTAGTAACAATGTTTGGGCGAGGGGGGGAACCTCCCCCTCCCCACCCCCCCACCCCTTTTCTTGCAAGCCGAGGCGCATTTCCATGGGAGTAAGTCCTTGCTTGGTTGGATCCAGCGGGACTTCACCTCCGAGGAAGCAAGGCACAAGGATCAGGCTGAACAGAACTCCCCCCCGCCCCCCCAACCCAGGATGGATCGCGCGGGGGGGGGGAGCTGTGGAAGTGAGGGAGGGGGGGAACTGACTGGGGAGAGACTGATCCACAGAGAAAGCGCAGCTTCTAATAAAACGCAGGTTTTTTTTCGCTCGGGTCTGATGGGAACCACACTTGGGGGGGGGGAGAAAGCAAAAGCAACGCGCTATTTTGGTAAAGTGGAAACAAACGCGCTGCGGTTGTGTTTTTTAAATTGATTATTATTAGCAATTCAATAATTTATGGTATACATACCCCATCATTACTACGGCGTCTCGGAGGATCCGGGTGTGAAAGCATTAAACATTTATTTTTTTAAAAAAGAAAGAAGGAAAAACCGCGCATGAAAAGCGACAGAAAGAGTTGACACACGCTTCGCTACGCTTTCCTCCTCGCTTTCTCTGGTCTCTTCCAAAGAAAGGCGAAACCAAGGACCCGGGCTACGATCCTGCGCACCCTTACCTGCGAGTAGGAGCCCCTGAGCACAGTGGGACCTACTTCCGAGGAAACGCGCCAAGGATTGCGCTGTAAAGACACACACTCACGCACACCCCAAACCAAACCACCATCTTCACGGTTAGGGAGAAAGCGAGATGGCAAATTTATAGCTGCTGCTGCTGCTGCTGCAAAATCTGGACTCAATATTTTCCCCTTTTTAAAAAAAATGCAAGCTGGGGGGGGAAGGGGATTGAAAAATCGGTTTTGAAAAGCAGCATTTTTTAATATATATATGCTATAAATAACTACATGCATGCGGGGGGGGGGCGACTGGTCATCCTGTGTTTTTTCTGCAGTCTGTGCAACCAGCCATGAGGCCTCAGCTGTGCAGCCGTGTCCCTACTCTTCTCCCCCCCCCACGTTAAATTCTCCTTGTTGATCCTTCGCTAATTTGGAGAGCATCCATTAAGTCCCGCTGCCAAGTTGTCACCCTTTCACTCGCGGGGGGGAGGGGGCTTGGCGAACTCGCTGCGTGTAATTTGTTGCTGTTTTCTTTCGTCTCCCGCCCCCCAAAACCCTCTTACCATTCTCGCCCCCCCTCGGCTTATATTGCTATTTATATTACTTTCTCTCCCCCCCCCCCCGTTTTCCCTTCTCCCATCTCGCTCCGTCTTTCTGCTTCCCATAGAGGGCAGCCTTGAAACTGCCTCGCTAGAGCTTGGGGGCAGTTTGAAACTGCTCGAGTCCCCCCCCCCATTTTTTTTAACATTTACTCTGGAATTAAATGACGGGAGGTTTTTCCCCCTCCCCCACTCTTCTCCTCTCCTGTCCCCAGGCAAAGCAGCTTCTAAAAAGGGGTGTGTATTGACCTGTATGAAGCCCCCCCAAGTAAGACAAAGTGGGACAGTTTTTTAAAAAAAAGTTTTATTTTTTTGCAAAACACCTCGGTTAATTTTTTAAAAACAAATGCATACACAAAACAAATACTATCCCATCAGACTAAAAGAACGTGTAGCCTTCAGATCTGTCTACGCTGGATAACATGGAAAAAAATGCATTTGAACGTTACAACCAAAACTAATATTTAGTACTTAACTCGTTCTTCCCCCGAGTGGTTTTTTACATGTGTAACTATGAAATATTGGTTAGTGTTCCCCCCCCTTTTTTAATTAAAGGAAACGGTTTATTCTGCCAGCAAATATTTTTTAAAAAGAAAGAAAAAGCCTTGGCAAGGTTAAAGGAAGACATGAGTCAAACTACTATTCGAAGCGATGAGGCTCGCCTTCTTAACAGTCCAAACTGGTCTCTCTCTACGAGCCGGATCCGAAGCATGTTTACTCAGAAGCAAGTCCCGGAGAGTTGCATGGCACTTCCTCCCACGTTAAGGATCACAGCCACAATGACTGGGACAAAACTGTTGAATTTTTAAAAAAGTTTATTTTACCTTAAAAGACGAATTTAAATAGTCTCTCACCTTTTAAGTCTCGAATTTAAACGGTCTCAGCTTTTCCGTCTCTCGTCTCTCCCCCCCCCCCCCCGAACAAGACTGGGATGTGTGTTTTTCCGAAGGAGAGTAAAATCGTACACACATGCATACATACATACACACACACACACACACACCCGGTGTGAAAACGGATTATGCGAGAGAAGCCAATGTAAAGTCATTTCTCGCTACCCCCCAACCCCCGCCCCGCTTCTGAGCCGAGCAGCTTGTAGGGTAGTTTTGTGCAAAACAGCAGAGCATCTTTTTTCCACAGCTAAGCAGTTTCTCGCACACACACACACACACACACACACACAGGAAAAAGGAGCGGGAAAGGAGGGAGGGGGAAATACGGAGCCCTTGGAACACGGATCCAGGGTAAAGAGGGTAAAGCTGCAGAACTTTTAAAGAATTATTTAAGAAGTGGGGGAAGGCTGATTAGCCCTTTTAGGCAGAACCGTGGAGTGAAAATGGACAGCCTCCCCCCCACCCATTCTGATCGCACACAGGACTGCTGTCCTGTAATCGGATGCATTTATTTATTTTAAATCAAACTGGCAAAACGAGGTGGGCTTGTCGATTTGTGTTATTTTCCCAGCTCCACTTTAGGGTACTTTTCGCCGGGATTCCATTTAACCTCTTGGTACTTCCGCGCTTTTTAGCTCTGCACGCGCCCAAGGAGAAGGGTATATATACGGACACACTCGGGCTGTCCCTTCTTCCCATCGCAAACCCTTCCCGTTGTGTAACGACTTCGTAATACTGCAAACCACCAGTTATATATTGGGGCTGTGTGTGTCTGATTGTAAACCCCCCCCCCCCAGCTCTGAGGCCCGATCCATGCACATTTACTCGGAAGTAAACGGCACCCAGGAAGCTCGATTTGGCGCCTCTTTCGTTTGTTTGCTCCCAACTCCGGGCCGCAGACAGGAATTGATCGCAAGCGGGAGTCCAAGCAGCCGCGTGGGGAGGGGGTCTACTCTGGAGTAAGTCCCACACGGCTCGCTTTCTAGCGCGCGCCTCGGCAAAGGCCGACCCCCTGGGAGTTATTTTTTCCTCGGAGTGAGCCTGAAAGGCTGCTTGCTATCTTTTCAGTGGGGAGGATTGTTGGAGCAACGGCGGAATTTACGCCTGAGCAAGCATGCATAAGTGGGATCGGGGCCGCCGGGGGCTTCGATCCCGGTTGTTTTCTTACCTGGGAATTAAGCCCCGTGGCGTGCAGCGAGGTTTACTTCCGAGTAAACGAGCAGACTGAAACCAACACCCACCCCACCCCCGCCGATGGCAGAAGAGGCGAGAATCCAACCCACCCTCGCTTCTATTGAACGCTGCAAACCTTTTCAGCCGTCAAAATCCTCCCCCCCCCTTCTTTGGTCACCCCCCCCAATAAAGGTTGCCAGAAAATCTAAGGGGGGGGGGAAGGAAGGAGAGGTGATGGTAAGGCTGGAATTGGAACCGTTCCCCTGAAGAGAGGCGCGATGAAAAGAAACCCAACCGCATCTACAACCATCTTTTTCTGTTTTGATCCGCCAAGCAGCCCCAGCCCGAAGAAGGCGGAGGGGAAGGGGCAGCCTCGAAACCGCCGCTCAAAATTCTCACCGCCCATTCGGGACATTCAACCAAGCCTCGCGGAGAGCCTGGAAACTGCTCCTCCGCTCCCCTCTCGCTCCATAATTGGTTTTATAAGGATGGCGGAGGGCCAAAGTGTTTACATGAGAATGAGTGGCGGCCCGGGCGGCCAATGGGCGTGCCTACGATGAAATTTAGGCTGGCCAGTCGGGGTGGGGGGTGGGATTGAAGGAACAATGCTTGTTTCATTGCTAAAGAGTTTTTTCTTCCCCCCCTTCCTCTCTCTCTTTTCGCTCCCCCCAACCTCTCTCTCTCTCTTTTTTTTTTTTAAGATCCACGGAGAGGAACTTGAAAGGGGGGTTTTGTGTAATGTACCTTTTCCAACCCTGGGCTGTATATGGAGATTCTCAAGTCTCTGGACCAGCGACAGCAGCACTACCTGGAGTTTATTAAAAAGCAGGACCGAGAAAGCTGGGTTTTTAAAAGCAAACGGAGACATTCGGCCACCCGGCGCTGGGTTTTCTTTCGGGGCGGAGGGGAAAGCCAAGCTGACCTACAGAGGACCGGGAAAGGGCTGTTTTTAATACCCAACGAGGAGGAAGAAACAAGGGGGTGGTGGAGGAAGAGAGAGGAACGCCGCTACATGCACGCTGGTTTGGATCTAAAAGGAAGAAAAGAATTGTTTTGGGGGGGAAGAGTGCCTGGAAAAGGATCGCCGTGCACAAAAATCCGTCTGAAGAATGCCAAAGAAGAGGACTAGATAGAAATCCACTTGGGGGTGGGGGGGTTCCTTACGAAAAAAAGGTAAGAGGAACTCTTTCTACTTTAGAAGTTAAGGTTGCAATCTTGTGCACACTTTTCCTGGGAGGAAGCCCCATTGAATTAAATGAGGCTTACTTCTGAGTAGACATGTTTAGGGCTTGTGCTGTAAATTGCTTTTCTTTAAAAAATAAAATGAACATCTCACTACTCCCCCCCCCCGGCCAAATACCTCGTTAGAAGTGGATCTGATTTAGTCTCAACCCGAGACCCCCTCCCCGGTATATATGGGATGTGGGGAGGGGAGAGACAAGGACCAGAGCAAAACAGCAGCTCCCCCGAATCTTCTTGGCAAAGGCCGTCTCGGAAAGAAAGCCAAGAAACGGACATTTTCGGATAGGCTGATTTTAATTAAAAGCAGGAATCCAGCCATATTTTTTGGTAGCTGAGATTAACAAGGAAAGGAAAAGTTGAAAAGAGAGAGAGAGAAATGAAATATAAAATTACATTATGCGCGCGCGCGCGCGCGCACACACACACACACACACACACACACACACAGCCCAACTCCTCATAAAATTGTAATCCAAGCTTTGGGTTTTTTTGGGGGGGTCTATTGATTTCCGTAGTGTGTATATACACAGTCTCTCTCTCTCGGTTATAAGGATTCTATGGAAAGCAAGACTCCATGATCGCACACCCAAAATCGAGTTTGCGTTGCGATTCTATGGGGAATATATACGTACATATGCAAGCATATGTATAATTTAAATGGGTAAGAGACGAGCACCCGCTCTTCCTTGTGGTTAAAATGGAAAGCCACTAACCTATTTATCTTATGGTTTATAAGAAAACCAAATTAAATGGTTAAAGAAGAAATCTTTCCTCCATTACAGTGGAAGATTGAGTTGGGGTGGACTGGGGGAGGAGGGGCTGTCTAATAAACCCAGCGATAGTTTTAACTAAACCCAGATTAAAATAAGAAACTCTTAATTAGACCCAGTAAAGGACCTAATAGGGATTTTTGGACAGTGGATTTCATCAGCTGGTACATGGAAACCGCTTCAACAAAACACCAGTTTATTTTTATTTCCCCCCCGGAGAGATATGAAACATTGACTAATTGAGAATTCATGTGTGATTTTGAGATAGCTGGAGAATGATTTCAGAGCGGGGAGAAGGCAAATTCCTGCGTTTAAAAAGTAGCGTCTCTCCCCCCCCATCCCAAATAGCCCCCTTCCAACCCTTCTTTCTAGTCACTAAATTCTAAGCCATTTGGAATATTTTTCGAGAGGGCGGCGAGAGACCCCAAAATACTTGCCAAAAGTTCTGTCTGGATCACTGCAGATATTTTAAAAGAATTCTTGGTGTGTGTGTTTTACAAGAAGAAAATATTTGACTCTCACTTCTAAACACAAGTTTAAACATATTTTTATTGGGAAGTTAACTCCTATTGGAATAAATGAGTTCTGAGAAGCCAGACTGGAGGATTCAAAAGTGCAACTAAACACACTCTTACTAGGGAGTAAGTCCCCTTGAACACAGCGAGACTTACTTCTTGAGTAAACATGCAGAGGGTTGTGCCATGTACTTTTTTTTTAAGGAATAAAACGGATCCCGGGGTACTACATTCATAACAATCCACTCACAGCCTCATTCTGCAAGTCAGTTTCAACACTAGTTTCAAGTCAATTTCAACACTAAAAATTCTGTGCATGTTGTCCAGGGAAGAAGCCGCACTGAGCTCAAGCGGGTGGTGGTGTTTACTTCTGAGTTGACATGTACTGTATAAGGTTGCCCTGTTTGGGGGCTAGATGGGAGATATGGGGCGCGGGGGGGGGGAAGAGAGAGAAGAGGTCTGGTTTCCCATAAGATCCGCTCTTCCTCCAGAGCTATTTGAACAAGTCGGTTTCAGAAATCTCAAGGTCCTATCTGTGTCTGATGGTATGCTGGGCGTAAAAGGTTAAACATTAAAAATATTTTCAGGGCCAAGATGATAAAATGTGCAATGGGTCATTTTCACTTCTGGGTTGGCAGGAACCCCCCCTTCTACATTTTTGTCTAGCTGTATCACTGATAAGATGGAAGAGAGGAAAATGAGTATTGGAAACTGGGGTAGATGTCTGGGTGTGTGGTGTGAGTAAGAGACAAAATATGGGTAAGAGGGAGGGATAAAACATCCGAATCAGGATTTTATTATGTTAGTTTTAAAAAAAATTAAAAGCCAACAAGGGTGGGACCAAACAGGACTGGTTAAATTCCTCTCAAAACCTCCCCCCCCCCATGACTGAGGTCAAAGGAGGGGCAGAAAACTCTTAGTGTCATCCCATACATGCCTACTCAGAAGTAAGCTCCATTGAGTTCAATGAGACTTGCTCCCAGGTAAGTGTATATAGGATCGCAGCCTTGATTAAGGCTGCGATCCTAAACAGTCTTTTCCTTGGGAGTAAATCCCATTGAAAACGAGCAGCCCTTCCTCCTGAGTAAACATGCCTAGGATCGGGTCGCGTGGCTGCAACTCCAAGCACACTTACTCAAGCCCGATCCTCCTCTCTTTCTCTCCGTGTTTCCTCGGAAGTAAGTTCCGTTGAGAGCAGTTTGCTCCCCTGCGGCCCGATCCTTCGCACGTTTACACGGGAGTAAGCAGCCTTCCAGCGGAGTGAAATGCGTGCAGCGATGGTAGTTTTTTTACTTGCAAACCAAAAGAGCTATACTTGCGAGTAAATGGAGGAGCAGGAGCAGCGTGTGAATGCAAAACCTCCATACCTTTTTTTTAACCTTGTACACGCAACCCAAACCCATTCCAAAAATCACAGCTACACAGGCGCACAGTCTAACACACAGTCCTTTGAAAAACACACTTATAAAGTGGAGAGAATCCAGGGTGGGTTTTTTGAACGCTGATACTACTGTGGCTTGTAATCCTATGTGCATGCTTACTTGGGAGTAAGCCACGTTGAACTCTCTAGGATTTGCTTCTGAGTAAACACGCCTAGCTTTACACGGCGTGTCTTGACCCCCCCCCCCAGTCTCCCGCATTAAACCTCCCCTCCCCGCTGGCACCAATTTTGCATTTTTATTTTTGGAAACAGAGGAAACCTTATCAGATCCAGATTTTTCATTGCCGAGTCGAGACAATAGATTTGAGAATAGATTATATGTAGTTGCAGGTGACAGCCAACATGAAGAATCAACTAATGCAAATTTTAATTTGAACTGGTCCCCCCCAATAATTAAAAAGCCAATCCCTCCCCCCAAACGACCCCCTCCCTCTAGGGTGTGTCTCCTTTCTTTTTTGAAAACCCTCCTCCCGTTTACTCCCGTCTGTTCGGTGTCCTTTTTTCTTTCTTTCTCCCTTTCCTTAGGCAAAAGAAAGAAGAAAAACCATCGGCCCGGCGCCGCCCGAGCTCTTTGCTAGAAGGAAGGAGCGCGCCCAAGGAGGAGAATGGTGGAGCCGGGGTCGGGGCCGGGGTGCTTCTGGTTCCATAGCCTTTGAGTCTGGGGCGAGAAGAGGAGGAGGAGGAGGGCGGCGGCGATCTGCGAGCGGATGATGGATGGAAGAGACCTCGGGGCCCCCCGCGCTGTCCAGGTCCCCCCGCCGCTGCTCTCCGGGCTGGTCATGGACAGCCACCACCGCGTCGCCGCCGCCGGAGCCGCCGCGGCTCGCCTTGCGCCTTTGGCCGCCGGGCTTCCTCCGGCGCCCCTTCCCCCTGGGAAATACCTCGCGTCCGGCATCAACCTCCATTCCCACCCGGGTAAGTTCTGCTACATTTTCCTCTTTATTTATTTCCTCTCCTCCTCCTCGATCGTCTGTTGTTGTTTTTCTGCTCTGAAATCAAGGTCAAGCAAGAGGGTGCCCCCCCTTCTGACTGCCGCTTTCTCCTCTCCCCTCCCCACCTACAAATTTCCCTTCAAAATGGTCCCGCCTTAGAGGAGCTTTCTTTTGAGAAGCACCCCACACACACACACACGCGCGCGCGCGCGCGCAGCTCGATCTCCTTGGAAAATGTGTTTGGCTCCCTTTCCCTAAACGATCCCATATAAACACCCCCCCCCCCCAAGAATAGTCAACCCCTCTTCTGTAAGTTGGCTTTCCCTCCCTAAAAGATCCCACGTAAAGAGCCATAAAAGAGACATGCAGACATTCTGCAGTCTGTTTTTTCTCTCCCCCACCCACAACCCAGGTCTGTTTTGCCCTCCCCCCCCCCGTAAATCCAGCAAACAAACCTCACTCACTGCCTCCCTACAAAACAGATTAGCTGTTTCTGTGTATGACTATATAGGTTCTTTAAGGCTGCGATCCTATTCACGCTTTCCTGGGAGTAAGTCCCGTTGAACTCACGGGGCTTACTTCTGAGTAGATATGTATAGGATTGCACTGTAAGACAGGAAACCTAGGGGCAAAGGTGTGTGTGTGTGTGTAATCCTATAGGAACACACAGTCATCCTATAATGCCATAGACACCTTCATATAAGTCCCTCCCCACCCTTGAGGCCACGCATCTTTACAGTCCACAAAAAACAAACATTGCATATTCCCCTTTGCATCCCAAGCTGCACAGCATCTCTTCTTCCTCCAAACGGGTGGAAAAGTCCAGATTTCTTGGAACGATCCCTCCACCCCCAAAAGACCCACACATTTTTCTAGAATACCAGAGAACCACAAAGCTTAACTTGATGTCTAGACTGCATAGCAGCAGGCACAGGAATCCCCTGGAACACAAACATTTAGATCCAAAGGATCCTTCACTTAAAACACAGGCACACAAAAACACCCCATAATTCAAATCTGGCAGCCTGAAAATAGGTCTCTCCTGGTTCCAGCTGTTGCCTAGGATCTGGCTCCCTGAACAAAAATGTCCACTTGTTGTAAAATAGCTAAAATAAAACCTCTCCCTTTAAGACCTGGCAAATTGGAAGGGATCTCTCTCTCTCTCTCTCTCTCTCTTCACTATCCTTCAGTGCAAACTGGGTTGCCTTGGAAGACTCGCGCCTCTGCTAGCCAACCCTAGGCAACTGATGTGGGCTTGAATGGTTCTTGAAGTTGTTCTTATTTTGCTGTTTTATTCTCATTAACAACCATGGCTAGAGTCTTTCTCTGACGTGGATCTCTGCTTTTTGCACTGCATTGGCTGTTCTGGCCCTAATGGTTTTTCTTTATTTTCTGCCCCACATCCATGAAGATGGAACAAGGGGGGGGGGGGAAGCAATATTTTTTTTTCTTTTTCTTTTTTTTTGGCAGGGATGGGTGGATTTAAGAATGAGCCAGTTTAGTGACACCATTTGGCAGTCCTTCCAAAGTTTTTATGGACACTTGAAATTTGCAAGCATTGCTTACAGATGGTTGGGGACATAAAAAAATAAATTAATTTTAAAAATTCTCTATTTTGCTCCACCCTACCCTTTCTTTCTTTTTTCCTTTTACCCAGTAACATTTGAATGAGGTCCGTTGTGAAGCAAGTTCTGCATCTTAATAGCAAAATACATATTTTACAAGAGAGTCTTGAGTATTTATTTTGTGCTGTAGTTTACTATTTAAATGCACAGGAGAACCTCGCTGTTTAAATTCCTAGAGGTATGGAATACTGGAGGAAGTTGGTGGAGGGGGGGGCTTTCTAAAACTGGGCAGCTTTTAAAATAGCCTTTCTTTCTTCCCCCCCCCCCAAAGTCTGTTTAGCTTACTGTGCATGAAGTCTTTAACTCTGTAGATTACACTGAAATAGCAGACTGCCTTGTTAGTTCACTCTGGCAGTTAAAATTTTCCTCTCTCTCTCTTTTTTTTTTTTAAATCTTCAGATTTTTAAAAAGAAAAAGACTTCTTAATGGCTGTCAGGATTTTCTTTCTTTTTTTAAAAAAATAATTATTATTTATAATGTAGCTAAAGAGAACTCGGGTTTTGCTAAATATACCAAGAGGATGTAAAATTCTGTGATTGGGTTGTTGTTGTTGTTGTTTTAAAAAAAATTCTTGGCATGCCCTAGAAGGAAACAATCGAAGAATATACGGTACTTATAGAGTGAGATCCATCTTTTCTTTATAATGCTCCTCGCTCCCCTCCCCGTTTTCCCCTCTGCCCTTGCTGTAATTCATTGTGAGAAATGGCTGGTCCTGCATTAAAATTAAAAGTAGCGGCTTTGTTTGTGTGTGCAATTTGAAACAGATGAAAAGTTCTGAAGTTCTCTCAGAAATTCCTTGTTCCCTGGCCTTCTTTCTAACCCTTCTGAGGAAGGGGAGGTGGGGAAGGACGCATAAGGGACACCCCCCCACACACCCCCCCTTGTAAACTGGTTGGAGCCTCCCAACATTGGTAGGCCTGTGTCGGTTTTAGCTTGGGATGGATTTTTGAAGTATGGTCTTTTATATATATATAAATATAAAACCCCTAGACAGAGAACTGCTGTGCCTGTAGGAATCTAGCAACCCAGTTTCCCAGCCTTGATGGGGTGGGGTGGGGTGCAATTTTTCCAGCGCTTTGGGCTTTCCCCCTCCCTATTAAGGCCTAAAATGATTCTTTGAAGCTGCCAACCCTTGCTGCCTTATTTGTTTTTTTGCAAATTATATTTTTGTTTTAAAATTCTCAGCTCAGAGAGGTTTAAAAACAGTTGGCAACCTTTTGCAGATCTGTGACATGTGCTCTGAAATCAAGTGAGTGCATGCTTGATCATTTTGAACCTTGAATTCTGCAACTCTCCTGCCTCTTTTTAAAATCTGTGTTGAGGTTTGCCGAAAGCCAAATATGCAAATATTTTTCCTGTAGTACAATGCGTCTGTGTGTGTGTCTTCTCCCCCACCCGTTCCCCTCTGGGGAAAAAATAAATAAAAATCTAGGCGTGGATAGGTGACTTTGAGTTTACTTTAAGGGGTTGGTAGGGTGACAAGTTTTGCAATAACAAAACCTGCTTCTCCTCTTCACCCACATGGGATGAATGACTTTGAAATTTTGCAAACCTGATTGCCAACATCTGCAAAGAAGGAAGCGGGCTGAGTTGAGAGGGAAGATTTATTGGCTCCTCGAATAGGTGGCACCACCAATTTTCCAGGTGCTAAAACAAGAGGTGTAGAATGAAAAGCAATAAAACTAAGCACATGAGCAAACACCCTTTTATTTAGCCCCCCCCCCCACTTCCCTCTCCATACCACCTCCTCCTAGGGCAATCTCTAATCTCTGAAAAAGTGAACTCATTGTCCAGGCAAGCTCAAGCTGCGCACAACACGGGAGATTCTAGCGTTTAATTCTTTCTGGAGGCCTTGTAGCTTATATATCTAGCCTACTTTTAGGCTATTACCTGATGTGATTGCTGTTAGGTTTCCCAACTGTTCTTCACCCACCTCTTTTTCTGGTCTGATCTTACAGATCTAAGCCAGGGTTGTAAAAAGCAACTCGCCTCTGGCGAGCATACATGGCTTTCCAGGTGAGCAGCAGGGAAGTGTTACAAAAGTTGTGGGGTGTTGTTTTTTTTAAACCTACAAATGCTTAAGAGGCATGTGTCTGCCTGTCTCTCTCTCACATACACACCTGGTAGCAGATATATAAACAATTGCCCAGTGCATGGTCTTGAAGGCATATACTGCAGCAGCCTTGCTGATGTTTAACACATGTAGGTGGTTGGGTGGAGAACCATATTATACACTACCTGGGGTTTTGTCCTAAAACTCTGTGGACCGGTAACTTCTGCTCACCTACCAGTAAGGTTGTACTGAGTCCTCATGCCTCTGCAGTGTCTAAAGGACTGCCTGTTCCCATAAGAACCTCCCTATCTTTTAAGATAAAAAATTGGGGGCTCTGCTTTGGGTGCTCCCCTTTCAGAGCTAAGGCCGGTGCCAACTGGAGGCCAACTTTTCGGTGGTAGTAACCCATTAGGGCATTTCTTCCCTACATACCTGGCCCCTACATTAGTGCACTTTAGGTGCCAAGTCCAAACCATTTCATTTAATGGTTTGGACCTGCTTTAATGAAAGAGCAAGACATTATTACCGATGGTATTTTATAATGGGAACGTTGTAGGTTTAAATCTTGGTTTTGGCGAAGTTTATTCTTTTGTTTTGTTTTGATGTTGATTATATTATTGAAAGCTGCTGTCTTGGAAATTTTAAATTTGAAGAGTGGGTGGGGTACACAAATGAATAAACGTATAAATAAACAGACCATAAAACCATATGGCTTTGGGGCAGAGCACAACATGGGTAGAATTGGAAGCATTTCCTTCTGGCCATTGATCAGAGATGATTCATGCCTTCCATTTCTCTTCCTCACCCCCTACCCACCCTCCTGGCTGAAAAAGGCTCCTTTGTTTTACATTATGAATAAGAGAAACTCCTCTAGTGGGAACCACCAAGATGGGTGAGGTATGCACAAGCAGAGGACTTGTGTATTGCAGGGACCATTGGGGGATGCAATGTGTCTCCATGCTCTGCGCATAGATAGAGACACATTGCCTCCCCCCCCCCCCCCCCGTGGACTCTCTGTCTGTTAAGGCCAAGCCACCTGGTGACCATGGTGGTGTACAGCTTATATATCCCCCAGCGCAACAGTGTCTCCAAGCATAGCCCCTTCACCGTCTCCAATGGGAAGTGATTTACTTACATGGGATAAATTATAAAGGGACGCCATGCTCCAGCCTTGCGATGGCAGGCTAAATGCATACCCCCCCCCCCCATTGAGCCTGTTCCTTTTTGTGGTAGCCATTCTGACTTCTGTTGGTTGGCCGTGCTGGAGCAGGGGTAGGCAGAAGGAAGATCTAAAAGTGCTGGCAGATCACTGGTGATTTACAATGGGCCGGACAAGGAATTCTGACTCCCAGCAGAGAAACAGTAGCAACTACACCATGACTTGCCCCCCCCCCCCATGTAAATTATACTGCTGCAATGAAGAAAGGTGGGGATATAATAACCAGGAGTGTGTGTGTGTGTGTGTGTGTAAGGACTGTAAGCTCCGCTCAGTTTTGGTACCTAACACAAATTCCTGGGCTCCACATTCTTTAATTCAAAGACCTTTGCACCTGCATCCGGTTGGTGGATCTTGGGATACTAGATATTCACTGTCCTTCAGTGCAAACTGGGTTGCCTTGGAAGACTCGCGCCTCTGCTAGCCAACCCTAGTAGCAACTGATGTGGGCTTGCATGGTTTTTGAAGTTGTTCTTATTTTGTTGTTTTATGCTTGTGAACAACCATGGCTAGAGTCTTTGTCTGGCGTGGATCTCTGCTTTTTGCACTGCATTGGCTGTTCTGGCCCTAATGGTTTTTCTTTGTTTTCTGCCCCACATCTATGAAGATGGCACGGGGGTGGGGTGGGGGGAGAGAAGCAATTTTTTTTTCTTTGTCTTTTTTTTTGGCAGGGATGGGGTGGATTTAAGAATGAGCCAGTTTAGTGACACCATTTGGCAGTCCTTCCAAAGTTTGTATGGACACTTGAAATTTGCAATGGATGTAGAGGGCACTTTTGCCACGTAACAGAAGCCAAAAGGATAGGCTTCTGCCCTGAGGTGCTTACAATCAAAGGAAGGGGGCACATGCCAAACCTCTTCTGGGAGATTGCATGGGGGGGGGATGAGGCCACAGGTTTAGACATCCATCTGTTTACCGTTCTCCACCTCCCATGTATTATGAACATAACTCCCAAATACTGTACCTTTCTGCATCTTAAAACTCTGCATATGCTAGCAGACTTGGGGTGCTTCCCAACAGAGGGCTCCAAGCTTTAAAGATCAAAAGGCATCATATTGGGCAGTATGCCTATGTACACCAGTTGCTGGGGAACATGGGAGGGAGGCTGATGTTGCATTCATGTCCTGCTTGCTGGTTTGGTGCAGGCAGCTGGTTGGTTGCTGTGTGAACAGAATGCTGGAGTAGATGGCCTCTTGGCCTGATCCAGCATGGCTCTTCTTATGTTCTTAACTGATGTAGTGATGGCCACCAATCTGGATGGCTTTAAAAGGGGATTGGACAAATTCCTGGAGGAGAAGGCTATCAATGGCTACTGGTTCTGATGGCGATATGCTTCCTCCAGTAACAGAGGCAGTATGCCTATGTACACCAGTTGCTGGGGAACATGGGTGGGGTAGTGCTGTTGCACTCATGTCCTGCTTGTGGGATCCTGCAGGCAGCTGGTTGGCCACTGTGTGAACAGAATGCTGGACTAGATGGACCCTTGGCCTGATCCAACACGGCCCTTCTTACGTTCTTATGTACGGCTATTCTGTCTCTTCTTCCTTAATGGATTCTTTTTTGTGGGAAGAATAAAGATGGAAGCAGGGGTGGGAAAGCACGGGACGGGAGGTCTATGAGTGGAAGGCATGATCGTCTGGAAAATGGCCCCCACCCCCTGCAGGGTGATTGTACAATAAAAGCCTCATCTAGACTGGAAGCACCTTTTGTCGTGGAGCGGGGAGAGATTCTATTGCAGGTCGAGAAAGCTGGTATGATAGGTGCTGTTCAGATAGTGCAGTTGAAGGGATTGTTCCTGTTTTAGGTCTGACCTGCCAACTGCTGATGCACATGGGCAAGAGGGTACTCGTTACTCCCTTATATAGGCATACGGCACAATCCTATGCCTGTCTACTCAGAAGTAAGTCCTGTTCAGTTCAATGGAACTTACTCCCTGGTAAATGTGTATAGGATTGCAGCCTTGCTGTTGATAGGTTTGCTGTGGTAGCTGCAACTGGAGATTTCCCTTAATTTCAAAAATTTAGGGTGCAATTCTATGCATGTTTAGATGGAAAAAAGAGAGGCAGTGTGGCATAGTGATTAGAGCGTTGGACCGGGACTCTGGAGATCTGGGTTCTAGTCCCCACCCGGCCATGAGCTCACTGGGTGACTTTGGGCCAGTCCCTTACTCTCAGCCTAACCTACCTCACAGGGTTGTTGTGAGGATAAAATGGAGAGGAGGAGGATTCTGTAAGTCACCTTGTGTTCCTTGCAAGAAAAAAGGCAGGACAAATAAATAATAAATAGATTTTAAAAGTCCTATAACTCCCAGTCAACCCTGGGTGGCTGGGAAATGCTGGGAGTTGTAGGATTCCCCCCCCCCCCGTCTATTAAGCAATACAGAACGTCTACTCTTTCTGAAAAAGAAGACGAAGCTTCTAGCCCTCATCGTGCTGCAAAATGTATATGTCACTTTTTGAAGGTGCTATCGCTTTAACCATGGCTTTGAGCTTTCTTTTCTCTCTTTCCAACCCCCACAGAATTTGCAGCTGTGTGTGCTCTGTAGTTTGCAGGCTACACCCTTGAATACGATTCTTAGAATTTTGGGTTATTCATCTCAAACCTCATCCTCTCCTCCCCCAACAGCTCCAACGACTCTTCTATGATGTGACTTCCTTATTTACTTCCAACCAAGGGTTATTAACATGGTTCTTCCGACCAAGATATAGGGCCAAGATATAGGGCTGCAGAACTGAGCAATAATTTGCAGCCAATCTAAACAGTATTTTTTTCACACAAACACACACAAAATAATAATAACAAAATTGCACTTAACAATTTAAATTTGCTAAGTCAGTGGGTAAGGATTTTTGTCTTGAGCACTTTCATTTTAAATGACTCAATCCTTCTGCTATTTAGAGACCTACTCCCTGCCCAACCCCCACAACCCCCCCCCCCCTGCACCTCTTTTGTAGTTTTGCATTTGAAATTGTTGAAAGCTGGGGGGGAGAAGTAAAGTTGTTTGTTTGTTTGCTGGGGTGTGTGTGCTCATTAAGCAGCACCATCCATATGTAACACCCAGCTGGAGAAAGTGACTTGGATGGGTCTCCCAATCCTAAATTAAATATCCCCTTTTAAAAACAGCGCAATGCACTAACCTTTCTGAAGCTGGTTAATTTCAAACTGCGGCTTTGAAAAATGTTTGCCTGGCAGACCTTGCCTTTCTAGGTATAGTACCCTGGCTCTATTCCTCAATGACCTGTGGGCTGGGGGAATCACTGGGTGACATGAGACTCCCCGGCAGCTGTCCCTTCTTTTCCTGTATTTATTTTTAATGTTAACTTCTCAAGAAGACCGGCTTGTAAAAGACTGAGGTGGGGAACAGATGGTCCTTTGTGTGTGTGGCTGAAACAGCTCCCTCCCCCGGTGCGGGCTGTGGGGGCCACAAATAATGTGAAGTCGGGAGGGGAAATCGATGCGGAGGTGAGCAGGGGACGCTTGGTTACCTTCTTGGCTTGGGGCCTGACGGAATGGAGGGACAGGCAGCCTTGCCAGTCAGCTACCCCTGGTTGCTCGGGATGGTGGGAGTTGTAGTCCCAACACATCTCGAGGCCCACCAGGTTGGGGAAGGCTGATATATGGGGATCTCCGGCTCATGTGCTGGGCTATGAGGGCCGTGTAGCCAAAATGGGGCTACACCATTGAGAAACAAGAGGGAGGTGATGGTATGCATGGGGGAACTTCAAGGTAAATACCTCCACACAGCCCAGTGAGGACTGAGCATGCTCAGTAGCCCTGGAATGCTGACTCTGTGTGTGGGGATGTAATGGAGAGTATCTTAGAAAAGAGCATGGCTGGCTGGAACCCCAACCTGGAATGTGCCATGCAGCAGCAACGCCTTATTGCAGGTTCTGTTTGCATTTTGTAATATTTAATGCAGGGGTGGGCAATACAGTGTGTGTGGGCTACATCCTCCGCCCCAGTGTTGCCCCCTCCCAAAATCAGGGGCAGGGAAATGGTTTAAGTCTTAAAGTTATCCTCACACGAATCTTGTGAGGGTGAGAGATATGTTGGGCCCCATCAGAGGCGGTGCTAGGAGGCAGCCCACTGGAGCTGGAGCCCCGGATCTCTCATTTGGGGCCCCGAATCTCTGGGAGGCTTGCTGCCCCACCACCCCGCTGTCTAGGGGCGCTTGCTGAAATAAAGGTCCAGGGTCCCTGATGATCTCTGTGGCATCTGATTCCCCTGGAGTAGCTGGCCCACATGTGCTTTTCCTCCTGCTGTCCTTTCTCTTCAATCTTTCTGCCTGAGGTTTTTTCTTTCTGACACCAAATGCCCTCCTCTCCCCTGTCCATACATCCCTTTTTACTAATTGTGGTGTCCTTAGGAGACAGGGTCCTTAACAGACTTTAGGGCATATGTAAATTAGCACATGCAAATTTATTTAATTATATTTATATCCCGCCTTTTTTCCTGCAAGTGTGTGTATTTGCAAATTAGTGTGTATGCAAATTTGTGTTGGGGCAGCCCTAGTGGACCACCCCCTAACACCACCCCAATCTGAGCAGAGAAAGAGTGTGTGTGTGTGTGTGTGTGTGTGTGTGTGTGTAGATGGGACAGCTCTAACTCCTTCTGCCTGTTTTTTGACTCAACCCCCACACCAATTTCTGTGAGAGAAAAGATAATAGGTACTAGTATCTTTTTCCCCATCTACAGAGAAAGGCAGCTGCAAATCCCATTGAAATCAAGGCACTGGTCTCTGAGTCACTTAGTCACTTTGGTGAAATGAATTAGTTTGCTGGGCTGTGAGATTGCAGTTATCAGTGATGCAGTTAGATGATTTTAGACTCTGGACCTAACGTTCTTTCTTATTTATTTATTTATTCAATTCATTCATTCATTCTATTTATACCCCGCCTTTTTTCCTGCAAGGAACCCAAGGCAGCTTACATAATCATTCTCTTCATTTTATCCTCACAACAACCCTGTGAGGTAGGTGGGGGCACGCTTTTTAATGCTAATATGTATTACTTAGCTTACTTCACAATGTGGTAAGCCAGCCCTTCTGTGTATAGCCCCCCTCCCCCCCAGCTCCTGCTGCTGGGTGGGGCCCCAGACTTCTGCCCCAAAGTCCTACCCTGACGGGGCTGCTGCTTGTTGTTTGCATGCTTCACTTGCCACCAAGCTCCATTTAAATCAGTCGATCTTCCTTCAAAGTAAGCGCTTTTTAGAGGGAGTTGTGGGAATGATGCTGGCTGGGATGAGAACATTAACTGGATAGAGAGAATTCACTGCAGTTGAGATATTGGACAAATAAACTAGCCTGACATGGACCTGGTTCACATGATCACCATGGCTTAAAGTCACAGTGGCTCGTTTCAGCTGCGGCATGTGCCGGCCACCATTTGCCTAATTACCCGCCTGGGCATGGCTTGTCGTGTTATCTGAACCTAGCTGCATGGTTTGTTGGAGGGGGGAAACGACCCTCAGATCAACCAACAACAGCCCATGGGCTATTTGAGGGTTGATTCCCCCTCCAACAAGCCACGCTGCCTGGGCTCCGACGACACAGCAGCTGGTTCAGACAACACGATAACCCACACAAGGGCTGAGTGTGGGTTGTCATTGAATCATGGGTTGTTGTTGCAATGGGGGTTACTGTGTTGTCTGAACCCAGCTGCGCTCACACACAATGGCTTGTTAACTACAAACAACCCATGAAGAGAACCCAGGGTTTGTTGTTGGCTTGTTCACCATGGTTTGTTATCTCAGCTGGGTTCAGACAGCACGATAACCCATGTTCCAACAACAGCCCACACTCAACCCTTGAGTGTGGGTTATCGTGTTGTCTGAACCCAGTCAGTGTAAACAACCATCTGTGGCTTGTTTAAGCCACGGTGATCGTGCAAACCAGCTCATTGAGTTGGGCCAGTGGTCCTTCTAGTCCAGTCCCATGATGGGCTGGGTCTATCCAAGACCTTTCCCAGCCCTGTGACTCCAGACAAGAGCCTTTTTAAGTGGAGATGGCCGGTAGCAGGGCCGGTGCTACCATTAGGCTAACTAGGCAGCTGCCTAGGGCACAGGGCTAAAAGGGGCACCAGAAACACCTTGAAAAAAAATACAGCACTCTCAAGTGGGAAGGGGGGGTGCTAAATATCTGATCTTGCCTAGGGCACCAAACTGCCTTGCACCGGGTAGTCAACCTGGGACCACTTGCCTGCGAAGCATTTACTTTACAACAGAGCTACGGGCAGAGAGGAGAAGTCTCCTTTGAAGGAGTTACATCTCCAGATGTTTTGTCCTTCAGCTCTCAGCATTCCTGACCACTGGACATGCTGGCAGGGGCTTCTGGGAGTTGAAGTCCAGAACGTTTGGAGACCTACCTTTTGCCCACCCCTGATGCAGAGGAGGGGGTCAAAGGGAAAAGCATCTGCGCAAGCAGGAGACAGCCATCTGGAGAGCCTAGGTGGGTTGATGTTGGCCTGCATGCCTGAGGTTCAACACCCCTGGATTAGACAAATTCATGGAAGAATCTCTGAATGGCTGTGAGTCATGATGGATATATGGAACCTCAGAGGCAGTATCTCCCTGAATGCCAGTTGCTGCAGAGTGGGCTGTTGCCTTCACATCCTGCTTGTGGGCTTCCCAGGGGTGTCTGGTTTGTCACTGCAGGGAGACTTTTGGTCTGAATCCAGCAGGGCTCTTCATATGTATGTATTTATTATTTATCTATTTATTATTTATTTATTTATTTATTACATTTATACCCCGCCTTTTTTCCTACAAGGAACTCAAGGCGGCTTACATAATCCTCCTCCTCCTCTCCATTTTATCCTCACAACAACCCTGTGAGGTAGGTTAGGCTGAGAGGCAGTGACTGGCCCAAAGTCACCCAGTGAGTTTCATGGCTGAGCGGGGACTAGAACCCGGATCTCCCGAGTCCCAGTCCAACACTCTCACCACTACGCCACACTGCGTATTTGACTTGCTGGATTCTGGAGGCTCATGGGAAAACAGCAAGTTCCGATTTAAAGGATATCCTACATCAGCCTTCCCTTACAATTTGGTAATTCCCATAGTGGCCAACCAGAGTCCCCCAGGGAGGTCCACACTATAGCCGACACGTGTGATGGAATCCCAGAAGACAGGCCTGTGGCTTACGCTGGCTCAGCTTGTCTGAGCGTGGAAAGCTAAGCAGGGTCAGGCCTGGTTATTACTTGGATGGGAGACCCCTCCTCTAGTTTCCTGCATTGAGCGGGGGGGTTGGACTCGATGGCCTTGCAGGCTCCTTCCAACTCTATAATCTATGAAATCTACCATTAGGCAGAGTGAGGCAGTTGCCTCAGGTGACAGCAAGATGTGGGAGGAGAGAGCTGTGTGCCTTGAGGCCTGCTCTGTACCCCCTAAGCTAGCCTGATGCCTTCAGATGTAGTGGAAGACACTGTCCCATCACCAGTGTGAAGAAAGATTCAACTGCCACTCCACTCGGCTTTTGTACATGGAACGGGAGGGGGCGCCATCTTGTCCTTTGCTTCAGGTAGCAAAATGTCCTGGGCTTGGCGTAGGGGGCGCAGGACAAGCTGCCTAGAACAGAGGGGTGCAGCCAGGGGGCTGCTGCTGCTGCTGCCTCCTCCTCACCACCCAGCATCTGCCACCTGAAGCGACTGCCTCATTCTGCCTTATGACTGGGCTGGCCCTGCCCATGATGGCCAACAAACCATCTCAAAACCTGTTGTTGGGGAACACGAGAGGGAGGGTGCTATTGCGCTCATATCCTGCTTGTGGGCTTTCTGGAGGCATCTGGTTGGCTCATATGCGAACCAAGGGCTGGACTAGATAGGCCTTTGGTCTGATCCAGCATGGCTCTTCTTACATTATGCTCAATGCCTCCCAGAAACCTTGAAGGCAGCAGCCCACTTCCAGGAACTGGTGTTTAGTGGCATACTGCTCCTGTAGCTGGAGGTTCCCCCGGTCCTGCTTCATGAATAAGTACAGCCTCCCCCACCTGGTGCCCTGCAGATGTTGTTGGACTACAGCTCCCATCAGACCCGGCCAATACTGCTGAAATGAAGACAGGTTGGAGTAACCAGGACTGGTGTTTCTCTGCGTGTGTTTGTGGGACTGTGCGAGCTCTGTGAGTTCCAGGACACAAAACAACTTCCTGAGCTCACATTTCTTTGATCCTGAGGGTGCTTCCAGCCGAGGCTTTCATTGCACCATCGCCCTGGAATGGGAGGGGGGTGCCATCTCGTCCTCTGCCTCGGGCAGCAAAATGTCTTGGGGGGGTGCCATCTTGTCCTCTGCCTGGGGCAGTAAAATGTCTTGGGCTGGCCCTGCCTGGGAGCATCTCTGCCCAGAAATGAATCGCCTCTATAGCTGATCCCTGACCAAGGGAGAGGTGATCTTCTTAATGGGGCTGTCCTGCAGTTTCAGGAAAGTTCTCTGTCCATCATTCTGGGAGCTGATCAGGAAATTGTATATGTAAAATATAAAATGTGAGAGTGAAGCCTCCAAATTTAATCCTAATAATAATCTCAAGAAAAATCCTAATGAACAACTTTGACCACAGGGAACAAATATCTGGAAAATGACAGAATCTTATATACCAGCCTTCCCCAACATGGTGCCCTCTAGATATTTTGGACTTCAGTTCCCATCAGCCCCAGCCAGCATGGCCAATGGTCAGGAATGCTGGGAGTTGTTGTCCAAAACATCCGGAGGGCGACATGTTGGAGGCGATCCTATAGAAATGCAGCTATTTTCTATCAAATGGAGTAGTACAGGTCTCGAGCTTGCTTGATGGTGAGATTCTGGGAAAGGGGCACTTTTGGGAAATGGAAAGTGAAAGTGTTGTGTTTTTTCTAAGAACATGAAGGTGTCTTTATGTTTGAACATGCTGTCACTTGAGTTGCTTTTTGTTTGTTTTGAAATGGACCCTGGGCTGTTGTTTATATGGGCGGGTTTTTTTTTTTTATCTTCCAGAATGAGTGCCTCCCCCCCCCCCAGACATTTCTTCTTAAACCGGGCAAACCCTGCGTCTGCTTCCCAGCTCAACAAAAAAAAGGGGGGGGGGAGTGTTTTATGGATCTGAGCTTTGCACATTTGTATTTTTTTGTTTTAAAGTGCACCGACACAGCCCAGCCTTTCCCAAGCTGCTGCCCTGCAGATGTGTTGGCCTGCAGCTCTCAGCATTACCTGCTGGCAGATTAGCAATGGCAGGATGGGCTCACTTGTGCCTTTTAAATCCGATACTAAGGGTGCTTCCACCAGATGAGACTTTTACTGTGCATTCGCCCTGCCTCCTTCGCAGAATTTTAAGGGTGGAGGGGAAAACATCACCATCTTCAAGTTGCAACCTTCCTGTGTTTTCCCACCGCTTCTTCCATCTTCTTTTCTTGTAAGAAAAACATCCCTTTAGGAAGGGAAGCTGGAATCACTGCAGAATGCCTTTTGATTGGTAGCGCTGGGAGCCTTCCCTTAGCTGGAAACACCCGAAGTCACGGGTGGGCAGAAAGTAGTTCTCCATATGTTTGGGGGACTTCAACGACCAGCATTCCTAACCCCCGGCCATGCTGGCAGGGGCTGCTGGGAGTTGAAGTCACAAACATCTGGAGAACTACCATCTGCCCACCCCTGCCCTAAGTGGCTAATAGTGCGATCCTATGCGTGTGTACACAGAAGTAAGCCCCATTTAGTTCAGTGGATCTTACTTCTGAGTAAGTGAGGATAAGAGTGCATCCTAAGTGGACTTAGTGCCACCTTAATTCCTTTATTCCTTTCTGGGTGTCAGCATGCCACTACTCCTTGTAGGATCACAGAGTAGGAAGGCACCCCAAAGATAATCTATTTATTTATTTATTTATTTATTTGTTTGTTGTATTTCTGCATCGCCCATCTGGCCGGCAAATCTAGTGAAGCCCCCTCCCCAAAACCTGGATTCCTCTAGATGATTTATTTATTTATTTATTTATTTAATAAACTGCCTTTCTGGAATCAACCGAGGCAGTTTACATTTTTTATTTTAAAATCCAAGAATAATAGACAAATACAAACATAATCAGACATGAAAAACAACCTTCCGACCATAACAATTTTAAAATGCCAAATTTAAAAGCTGTGTCTTGGCCCCCTTCCTGAATGCAGAGAGAGAGGGAACCGCAACACCCATCCTTCCCAGCCATGCTGGGGAAGGCCGGGCTCTATTGACTGGCAATGGCTCTCCAGGGTTTCAGGCCATGTCCACCTTTTCTCAGGTCCTTAGCCAGGGGTGGGCTCGGGAGATCTGGGTTCTAGTCCCTGCTCGGCCATGGAGCTCACTGGGAGACTTTGGGCCAGTCACTGACTCTCAGCCTAACCTACCTCACAGGGTTGTTGTGAGGATAAAATGGAGAGGAGGATGAGGATCATGTAAGCCGCCTTGGGTTCCTTTCAGGAAAAAAGGGGGGGTATAAATATAATAAATTAATAAATAAAATAAATGTTTAAGCTGTCTATGGGCCTGGCCATGCTAGCTGAGGGGGGAATTGCATTCTTCTTCTTTTATTATTATTATTATTATTATTATTATTATTATTATTATTTATTTGTATCCTGCCTTTCTCCCAACACTGGGACCCAAGGGACCCAATACATCTGCAGCAGCCCAAATTGGGGAAGGCTGATCTTGTCCAACCCCAGCCAGTGCAGGAAATCCACTTCCAGATGCGGTTTTAGGGGGCGACCTACTGGGGCTGCAGCCCCAAATCTTGGGGGGGCCCTCTACCCCACCACCCTGCTGTCTATGGGCACTTGCTGAAAGAAAGGGACAGGGGTCCTGATGATCTCTGTTGCAGCTGATCCCCTTGGATTAGCTGGCTTTTGGCTCACATGTGCTTCACCTCCTGCTGCCCGCCCCCTTGAATCTTTCTACCTAAAGTCCCCCCCCCATCCAATGCCCTCCTCTCCCCTGCCCACACATCCCTTTTTACAAATAGGGGTGTCCTTAGGCGACAGGGTCCTTTCAAGACACACACACACACAGACTTTAGAGCATCAATATGTAAATTAGCATATGCAAGTTTGTGCTTCTTCTTCTTTTGTCCTGTGGGCCTGAGCCCTGGATTCTTTCAGTACCTAGCACTGCCCCAATCCACATCTGCAGCACCTTTGACAGGTCACTTTCCAACATCTGCTTAAAAACTTCCGACAAAGGAAGTAGCTCCTCCAGCCCAGCCACCAACCTTTGCTTTGTGGGTTACATAAATTCATGGAGGATAACTTTGGCAGCGATTCTGGGCTGTGAGAGCAAAACAACACAGCATAGCACACTGGGGCCTCCATATTCAGCCTCTGTATACCTGTGCTTGCCAGGTGCTCTGGACAAACTGGGGATTTCCATATACATCATGTCTTGCTCAACCTTCCCAGAATGTCTGGGAAGGTGATGGTTATGTGTTTTTATGTGTTTGTTCTGGCAGTGGCTTTAATTAGGGCGATTACTTGATGGTGCAGAATTTGGCAGGGTGTGTGTGTGTACGATCTCTCTCTCTCTCTCTCTCTCTCTCTCTCTCTCTCTCTCTCTCTCTCTCACACACACACACACACACACACACACACACACACACACCACACTCTACATATCTTGGCAAAAGGCTGAAGTGTTCTAAAGATCTGAAGTGTCCCTGGGGATATGGTCTTGCAAGCATCCATGGAGGGGAAGATAAGAAAGGGACCATTTTGATTGGCAAAGAGAGACAGCTGGCATTGTGGGGCTGGCAAGAGAGGAGATGTGAACCACAAAGACCTTGGTTTGAATCCCACCTTGGCTCTGACTCTGTCAGGCAGGGTCTTAGGCCCACCTGGTGTCCTTCAGATGTTTTGGACTACAACTCCCATAATCCCTGACTGTCGACCATGCTGGCTGGGACTGGTGGGAGTTGTAGGCCAAAGCATCTGGAAGGCCTCAAACTGCCTTCTCCTGGTCTAAGAGGTCCTGCCCATCCCTGCTCTGTTCTTTCCATATTTTTCGCCATCTGTGGACCCCCACTGGGCATAATCAAGGAGCGGATTTATTTTTCTCCTCCTGCCCCCCCCCCCAACATAAGGAAAATAAAATTGGCTTTGAAAAGTTTCCAACCAGGAAGCTCAATCTTCCTTTGGTTTTGTTATGTGACGCACAGCCCTTTATATAGCAGGAGAAGATAGATCCCTGCCCCAAGGGGCTTACAGTCTGCAATTCAGCACAGGAAAGACAACAGAGGAATGGGAGGGAAGGGGAAGAAGGCTGGGGTAAAGAGGAGAAAAATGTGGCACCCTCAGGGCAAGACTTCGGGGCAGAGGTCTGTGCCCCCCCACCCCCCCACCCCCACCCCACCCCGTAGAGTGAGGGCCAGGGGCACCAAAGCAGCAGGGGTGGCTTATCACATTTTGAAGGAAGTGTAGCTGGATGCCTGATCATCTAAAGCAGTGTTCTCCAACCTTGGATCCCCAGATGTTTTTGGCCTACAACTCCCAGCATGCCCCAGCCAGCATGCTGGGAGTTGTAGGCCAAAAACATCTGGGGACCCAAGGTTGGAGAACACTGATCTAAAGAGCCCCCTCCCCATATAAGACTGTTAAGTCCAGCATCTAAAATTACCTAACTTCACCACTGGGAAGAATATGTGTTTATTCCAGCTACGTGTACTTAGGCCTTTGTACTTATGGGCAGTTGCAGAAAAGTATTCAGCACAGGAAAGCATCCATAAATGTGACACTCTTCCTAGCCTTATCTAGAGAATAGGTTGTCCACAGAGCACAGAAAACAGTCATGCCTGTTTCAAGCACAAAGGTTCAAAGATCAGAGCCTGTATAATTCAAGCCTATGAACAATCATTCACCTGGTTGCCCGTGGTGAATTCAAATGGCTTCAAGGTGACCAGGAGGAGGGAAAGCTTTGTAAATTGGAACAGGGCTGTTTCCAAGACAGGCCTGTGGCTCATGCTGGCTCAGCTTGTCTGAGCGTGGAAAGCTAAGCAGGGTCAGGCCTGGTTATTACTTGGATGGGAGACCCCTCCTCTAGTTTCCTGCATTGAGCAGGGGGTTGGACTCGATAGCCTTGTAGGCTCCTTCCAACTCTATGATCTATTAAATCTATTCCACCTCCACTTCCCTTGTTAGGCTGCCAGTGTGCCACAAGTGATTATAATCTGTACATGTGGCCAGGATGATAATAACCATTTTATGAGCTAGTAAATTTTGTGGCCTTGTTTGCAAAATGTAATTCCTGGATGGATTGATTTTATTTCTTGAAAAAAACAAAACAACAAAGCTAACGCAAGTGACTGAACTAGGCAACCTTTCTTCTGGAGAATCGACATTCACACTCAGTTCTTTTCTCTATTATTGCCTTGCATAAATAAATAACCGAGGCAAACACACAGGTGGGTGTGGAAGGAGTTGGAAATAGCACACGGCTCCGTCTCGGCAGAGTGATGTGGTCTGTGTGCATTATGAATTCATGTCTGCGTCACGCCCAGTTCTGTTTTTAATACATATATAATCGATGCGCTTGGTGTGCACACTGCATGTACATCTGTTGGCCAGCCCAGCCCAGCCCAGCCTGATCTGAATGGAGACCCAGTGTGTGTGTGTTTTCCCCAAGCTGGGGGTCTTGAGTTGAGTTCAGTTGATGGATCTGGGGTCTGAAGTGCAGTAGCTGGAAGGGGTTTGGAAGGCGTTGATCTGTTGAGGGCAGAAGCACGGGCGCCTGTTATTTATACCAAGTGTGGCCACTCCAGAAGCTGCATACAGCCTGCCAGTCACAGAGGCCGAAGTTGCAGACTCACCCCTCTTCCCTTCCAAAGGTTCCCAAAGCTTGAGCATACACACAGTGCCTGTATTATACTAGGCTAGATCTCAAGCTCTGGCAAAAAGATTCCTCATCCAAGTCCCCGAAGTCCAGTAGTACTGCGTGGCTTTGGAGGCCGCGGAGAATTCAGGGGTGGGCAGACTTCAGGCTAGTGAGATTTCTACTTTATTTTCTACTAGAACCCCAAGATCTTTCATCTGATGCAAAAGACCGATGTGCAGAATTAAAGCGTTCTGTGCCCAGGCATTTGTTTTTGAGGGCCAGAACAGAACGCAGCTCCCAGGCCTTCCACACAAAAAGCCCACTCCCGGCTTTCTTCATTGCAGCAGTATAATTGGGGGCGGCGGCAGCGGGGGCAGTCATTTTGTTGCCAAAGTCAGAAAATGTTGCCGCTCGACTGCTAATAACTGAGAGTGTTTCTTTAATTAATTAATTAATTTATTTATTTGCAGCATTTTTGCTGGGCTCTTCAGTGCGCGCGCCTCTGAAAACAGGTTTCCCAGAGCGGCTTACAAAGATTAATAATGACACAGTCCATGCTCTCAGTCTTACATTCTAAAAGACATGGCATGAAAGGAAAAGGAATTGGGAGGGAGGAGGAAAAAAGAAGCAGCCGCAAACCTCAGGCACTTGTTCTTAGTTTTAAAGTTCTTCTGGGTGTTCTTAATGGCAGGGAAGGGTGAAACAAGCTCCCTGAAGTTGTTCCTTCTCTGGCTGATGTATGGGGGTTAGGTTGATCTCCCCACTGCCCTGATGTTCTTTCTGGGAGGCAAAGGGGGTGCAGCTTCCCAGTGGCACTTAGTTCTCTGGCTGATGGATGAGGCCAGAGTCTGCAGTCCCAGGGATCTTTTATCACTCCAATCGCCCTGCCCCTTTAACGGAATTTTATAGGCAGTCCAGACGTGGCAGTCTTCCACTTGTAATCCTCCCATGTTTTCTCGTCGCTTCTTCTGCCTTTTTCCCCTTACCGTGGAAAAGCCCATTAAGTAAGGAAAGACGGAATAGCTGCACAATGTCATCTTATTGTTAGCACTAGGAGCTCCCCCACATCTAGAAGCACCCCCAGAGATTTAGAAAGTGATGTCCTTTCTGCCCACCTTTCTTATACATACCCATGCCTTCGAAAGTCCCCAGCCTCCCCTTCCTTGCCTTTTCTGTCTGCCACCGGAGTTGCATGCTTTGCGCGGTGTTTCTCCCACATTTGGGTTTCCCTGCACGGTCGCAGCGCTGTGGCGCTGCTGCCACGTAAGCAAGATCAGATGGCAACGCTCCGCTGCTTTTTGCTTGCCTCCCCCCCCCCCCCGCACCTTTTACTGGGCCTGCCAACTGCTTAGAGATGTTTTTTAGCCGATTAAGTCTTCTGGCTTTAAAATGATTAAGCAATTAAGCAATTACGTTTATTGTGTTGGCATCCTGCCCTTCCTCCGTGGAGGGGTGCAGGGCAGCATGCCCGGGAGGGTGGGCGTTTGTTTCATTTGTACTGTTGCAACAACCCTGTGAGGTAGGTTAGGCAGAGAGAGAGAGAGAGGCTGTGATTGCTCTGAAGTCACCACCTTGATTTGTGTGATGAGGTGATAGTAAGCTCTTTGGAGCAGAGACCTGTCCCTTTTTGCTTACAATAATCCTGTCAAGTGTCATATACATTAATGGTGCTAACCAAATAAAAGGAATAACAGACTTTTCCTAAATTTAGGCCTTCTTCCTTCTTTATTGACATCCACTTTGTCTCAGCTAGGTGTGTGTGTGTGTATGTGTTTAGAAATGCTTTAATTTGTGGGGCATTGCTTCTGCTCATTTTAACTTTTGCTGCATGGGTCCCTTGTGTCCATTTTATACCCAATGGAATACGGTACTTGAGTCTTCACTGGGCCAAAGTAAAAAGCTCTGAGAAGAATCACACTTCTGGTTTGGTGTCATTCCAGACCAGAACGCACGCATCGATGTTCTAGTCCCTGGCGTGCCCGTACGTGCCAGAACTGCAGCTCACAATACTCCATGCAGGAAATGGGCGCAGTTGGGTGGCCCAAACTTTTGCAATGCTGAACTTGATGAAGTGCAGGCAGCCACCTGTCCACTCCGTCCCCCACAAACCGCAGGGCTGTGCTGTTTAAATTTGCATGATATTTACATAACTTAATCCACACAGCCCTAATATTTGCTTGCACTTTTATCTCCCCCTTTGATCGGCTTTTGGATTTCTACTTAAGGCTGCTTTCACCCTTGTTTAATCAGGTTTATCTTTTAAGTATATTTATCGGGGCTGTTGCTTGCATAAAAGGCCCGTTCTGCGACTGCATACCTACTTTGGATATAACCAGGGCCCCATATGTTTTGGCTGGCTTTGTGGTCTGGGGCACTGCCCCCTCGTTATGCAAGCACAGCACAATCCTGTGCATGTTTACTTAGAAGCAAGCCCCATTGTGTTCAGTGGAGCTTATTCCCAGTTTGCATCTGGTTGCAGTCTCAGTCCCTGATCTTGCCTTGCACATCTGGAGGAAGTGTGTGTGTGTGTGTGTGTGTGTATGCATGCATGCCCAGCTCCTCTCTCCTGCTTCAAACTTTAGAGCTGGACAAGGGGAACAGGGAGCTTTGGCCAACTGAGGCCCACTGAATGTGGCTTACGCTGGCTCAGCTTGTCTGAGTGTGGAAAGCTAAGCAGGGTCAAGCCTGGTTATTACTTGGATGGGAGACCCCTCCTCTAGTTTCCTGCATTGAGCAGGGGGTTGGACTTGATGGCCTTGTAGGCTCCTTCCAACTCTATGATCTATGAAATCTATGAATCTATGAACACCTCACAAAATGGCCGGCCCTGGACTTTCCCTGTCTGGAATGGCTGGGGCTTGTTTTAGCATTGGCCGAGGAGCTTGGCGGTGGAGGGAAAAGTTAGGACTGTTCCTCTTCGGCAGTGGGCAGCTGAGGCACCCAGATCCCGCTTGGCCAGCCAGTGCCAAAACAAGGTTCCGAATGCCTTCCAAAAATCGTCTGATGAAGTGGACCGTAGTCCACAAAAGCGTATGCCACGATAAATCTATTAGACTTTATGATGCCACGGGATTGAAAGACCGTAGCTTAGTGACACGGCACCTGCTTTTCACTGAAATGATTCCGGGTTCAGTCTCTGACATCTCCAGGTAGGGGTGGGGCAGACCCCTGCACCCACCGGTCTGAAAAGTTGCAGCGCTACTGCTCGTTAGTGCAGACAGTATCGGGCTAGACAGACCAGTAGTCTGATCGAGGGCAACTCCCCTACGGGGAAAGGTTACAGCACTTGGGATTGTTTCACTTAGGAAAAAGGCGAGTGAGGGGAGACACGATAGAAGTGTACAGAACAATGCATGGTGTAGAGAAAGGGGACAGGGAGACCTTTTTCTCCCTCTCTCACAATACTAGAACCTGAAGGGGTCATCCCATGAAGCTGATTGGTGGGAGATTCAGGACAGATCAAAGGAAGGGCTTCTTCACACATCGCAGAGTGAAACTATGGAATTCGCTTCTACAAGACGAAGTGGTGGCCACCAATTTCGAGGACTGGACAAATTCATGCAGGAGATGGCTATATGCTATCTTTGGTATCCTGATGGCTATATATGCTATCTTCGGTATCAGAGGCAGTACGCCTCTGTACTCCAGTTGCTGGGGCACATGGGCGGGAGGGTGCTGTTGGACTCATATCCTGCTTGTGGGATCCCGTGGGCAGCTGGTTGGCTGCTGTATGAACAGAATGCTGGACTAGATGGACCCTTGGACTGATCCAGCAGGGCTCTTCTGATGTTCTTATGCTTCAAGAGACCAACATGACTACCCTTCTGGAAGTTTATACCTAATTTCAGTCATTCAGTCATTCTTACAACCCTGAAAGGTGGGCCGGTGTTACCATCTCCTTAGGGCAAGGAATAGCTGTTAGTGAGAGGAGACAATACTGGACTGTTAACTTACGTTCAGGCCACCCAGCGAGTCTGCAGGTGAGGCAGGATTTGAACCCAGAGCTCTCTCTCTCTCTCACACACACACACACACACACACACACACACGGCTGCTGTGCTAAAGCAGCTATCTTAACCAGAGCCTAGCACTGTCATTTCTTCAGTGAAAAGAGGGGATCTTCTCCCCTTTCCTCGATCAGACGGCGCAGAAGAGAGTCATCAGGTTGACAGCGATGGGATGGCAGAAGTGCCCGGCTCCCCTCTTGTCCATGCCAAGTTTCTGGTGACAAGTGATTCCACCTGCCAGAAGAAAGAGCAATTTCCATCTTTTCCTAGGCTCCTTAGCCATGCCCTGGAGGGTGGTGGTAGTGGTGGGGGTGGGGGAACAACACAGATCTATTTTTGGTCATGGTGACTTAAGGCCAGGTCACTGGCAGGTTAAGCAGCCTTGCACGGCATTGATGGTCTCGCCTCCCGTTGAGAAATTATGTAAATATGAAGAGCTGATGAGCAGCCGTGGGTACTTATGAGTGATGGCTGGTAGCCAGAATGACTTAAAATTGAAGGGGCAGGGCATCCATAGCGAACTGCATGATCCTTTCCCCCCTTTCCTTTGCTCCCTGCTTCTTCCTCTGCAGTACGGATGTCACAGAAATCCGCAACAGATTCAAATGAGTTTGGATTTCTATGAAATCTATGAATCCCTTGGATTCCGCATCGGACCAGTTTTTTCCTCGTTGTGTGCATTGTGTGGACTTGTGGACACCCCCCCCCCCCTTTTAACTTTCCGGTATTATGCACAAATTTAATTGTACAAAAATACTTAAAGACAAAAACCAAAATGCACATCCCACCCCCATAGGCTAAAGCATGAAAATGCACATTTTGGGTGGAGTTGTGTATTTGCTCAAATACCCATCCCTACAGCCTCCAATCTTTTGAAATGTGAAAATGTTCTAAGCAGGTGTTTATAACTTAAGGAACAGGTGAAATAATGGGTCCCCCCCAAATGCATATTTTACTTCTGGAACTCGCTACCACACAGTTTGATAGTGGTACCTAACTTCAATGGCTTCCAAAGGGGACAAGAGAAAGGAATGGAGGAAAGAGCTATCAAAGGCTATGAACCGTGATGCTGCATAGAGCCCCCATGTTCAGAGGCAGTATATCTGAGTGCCAGTTGCGGAGGGAAGGCCTTTGCCTTCAAACCCTTCTTGGTGGCTTCCCAGAGGCGTCCGGTTGCCTGCTGTAGGAAGCCAGAAGCTGGACTAGATGGAGGTTTTGGCTTGATCTTCTTACATTCTTACAACACCACACACGCTTATTGCGTCTATTAACCAATCTGGAATAATTGATTTTCTATCGAGGGACCTCTGTGCGTTGCAAAGAATGGGGGGGGGGCATTCTGTGCGTGTCCAGCTCCACCCAGCATGGCCGATGGTCAGGATTGCTAGGAGTCGTAATCCGAAACATCTGGAAAGCACCAAGTTGGGGGAGGCTGCCCGAGAACAGATCTCTCTCTCTCTCTCTCTCCCCCCCCCCCTCAGCTGTAGGTTGCCGAGCAGGAAATGTAATTGTGGGCAACCTGTCTTTTGGGGAAGTTGGTGCTCTATGGCTGATCTTCTCCTTGCAGAACAAAACCCTGGACGAGGTTCTCCCATAAGCAGAGCCGTAGGAATATAGGAACACAGGAAGCTGCCTTATACCGAATCAGACCATGGCCCAACTAGCTCAGTATTGTTGACCAGTGCCAGATCCAGGTTTCTGAGGGCCCTTGGGCAAGGCCCCTTCTCCGTGAGCCTGCCTTCCCACCCCCATTGTCACCAGGGGCTCTCGCTCCTCCTCCTCCTTTCTCATCATAGGTACCAGTTGCTTGCTTGACGGGCAGAGAGCAAGCAGGCAGCGGCATCTCCAGTTCCTCCCCTTCTCCACCACCACCGTTGTCTGGGCCAGAGCGAGAGGCAGGTGAAGAAGCAGGCTGCAACACTGCGGAGGAGGAGCGAGTCCAGGGGGCTCTTGTCAGTGGGCCCCTGCCGGGGTATGGGCCCTTGGCCATGCCTACCTTTGACGCTGGCCCTGTTTTCTTTCGACACTGGCTGTCAGCGGCTCTCCATGGTTTTGGGCAGGGCTTTTTCCAGCCCTCCCTGGAGATGCCGGGGGATAGAACCTGTGACCTTCTGCATGCAAAGTAGGTGCTGTGCTGCTGAGTTACGGCCCCTCTGGATCAGATCAGGGGTCCATCTAGAACTGGAGGGCTGTGTCCAAATGTATTTTCTGAGGCAGTCCTAAGCATGGTGCATGTGCGTGTGTTTGCCTGTGACAGTTGCTCCCCGTAGGAGGCCTGGCTTAGCCGGCAATTTGATGGTCTTTGTGGCTGTTTGATCTCTTGCCACCGTGGGAGGGAAGGTCCCTGGAAGGCTGGCCGCGCCAAACAAAAATGGCTCCAGCCAAGCCCAGTTGGCAGCGATCCCTGTGCCTCGGGTGAATAATCCGGACGGCAATTGGCACGAAGCGCTGGCCTGCTCCTGTCCCAGCCTCTGCCCGCTGCCCCCTCAAAAAAGCGTCACTTTCGGGGACAAGGGCTGCTTTGCACGGAAGGTGATGCCAGCCGATCTGAGCTGCTGCAGGCGGCGGTGGGCCCAGTTGGCGGAAGGAACATGCTCGGCCGAGCGATAAAGTGCGGTTCCAGAGCCAGGTTTCCCCCACAGCCAAATGGCTTTGGAAAAAGAGTCTCACGGCACGCAGGGGGCAGAGGACTGCGTCTGATTTTGGCATCCTTGCAAGGAAAGCCAGGAGGAGATGCACAGGATGGAACCGAAAGGCACGTTTGCAAGTGTTCGAGACTCTGTAAATGTTCCAGTTTTGCCTTTCAAAAAACCACTTAAAATAAAATAAAAACCGGAATGAGAAATTTCTAGCCAGAGAATGTGAGAGCCCTCCATCTGAATGTGCCTAACACACACACACACACACACACACCTTGACATTTGATCATTCAAGGCTCCATGGCATGTATGGATTGGTTTGATTTTTTGGCAGGCTTCAACTGTTGAGGACAAACCAAAGAAAGTCCTCTTTCACATAACATGAGGAGGTCTGCCAGATCAGATCCATCTAGTCCAGGGGTGCAAAATCACAGGCCCAGAGCCCCAATCCAACCGTAATGGGTTCCCGCAGATGGCCATGCCCTCTTCCCCTAGCCCCACCCCTTTCCCAATCATTTGGTGGCTTCCTGGCTTTTCTGCAGTCCCCCCTCCATTCTGAATGCCTCTCCTAAGGCTTAGTTGCTGGCTGTGAGAGCTTTCTGCTACAGTATGCTGGGGGTTTATTTTTTGGGGGGGGATTTTTGCCCCTGTCCCTTTTGCCCTCAGCACTGCCCACAACTGGAATGCAGCCCCCGAGAACTTCTCCCAAATTAAATTTGGCCCTCGGGCTGAAAGCGGTTCTGCACCCGAGATTTAGTGCAGCCCCAAATCTCTCTCCTCAGTGGCCAACCAGCTGCCTCTGGAAGTCCATAAGTAGGACATGAAGGTGATATAGAAAAGTAGGAAATGAAATGTAGGTGGTGACATGAGAGATGCAGAGCCTTCTCAGTGGTGGTGCTGAGTGGAGAATTCTTTGGAATTCTCTCTCCAGGGAAGTTTGCCTAGCGCCAAGTTTGATTGCCTTTCAGTGCCAGGTGGCAACCCTTTTATTTTTTCAGGCTTTTTAGATCTGTTTTCTTTTTCTTTTAAACCCTGCTCTCTCTCCCCCTCAGTCCCGGTCTGGTTGTTTGTTGTGATTGCTTTCTTGCCTTTATTGTTTGCAGTTTTAATGGTCTTGTAAGCCACTCTGAGAATCCTCTGGATTGAAGCATGGGGCAGCAAATCTCACAAATCAGTCAGTGATGGCTGTATGGAAACTTCATGGGCAGAGGCATCTATCACTCGCTGGGAGCAGCAGCAGGAGAGGGCTTTTGCCTTCATGCCCTGTTTGGGTGCTTCAGGGAAGCACCTGGTCGGCCACCCGTTGCAAACAGGATGCCACGCTAGGTGAACCTTTGTTCTGCTCCAGCAGGACTCTTCAGTTCTTACGAAATCATTGGCACCACAAGGGCAGGGGTTTGGGGCAGCGGAATGAGCAAGAGGGCACCCAGGCCTACCTACCGCATTTTGAAGACCATCTAAGAGGGGGGACCCCCCCATAAGACTGTTAAGTCCAGAATCTAAAATTACCAAGCTTTACCGTTGTATGAAATCACATATACAGTCAACAACAAATAGCTGTTTCGTGCAGGCTTGGATTGTGGGGGTGGGGTGGGGTTGTTCAGTTCAGATCTTCATGGGGAAGGGCTATTTTTCAGTACTGTAGTTATTTTGGACCGATAAATAAGTACAGTCATGCCTTGGATTGAGAGCATAATTCGTTCCGGAAACGTGCTTGTAATCCAAAACACTCTTATATCAAAACGAAATCCCCCCCCAAAAAATTTGTACAGAGATTTTTAATTTAAGCCGTACTACAGTACTTGTATTGCAAGACGACGCTTGTATATCAAGTAAAAAAATATTAAATAAATATTTAAAAATTTGCTTGTCTTGCAAAACGCTCTCAAACCAAGTTACTTGTAATCCAAGGTATTACTGTAGGTTATTTTGCATTGGCCAGAGGCTGTAACAAAACAGTACAACTATACATATTCTGCATCGATAGTAGTAGTAGTAGTAGTAGTAGTAGTAATAATAATAATAATAATCAGGAATGCAGAAATGAAAACATCTTCATTAATAAATCTTCAGGAGGGAATGAACGGCACCACGCTTGAAATGTTGAAGGCGTTAGGCAGTGCAACCGCTTCTGCCAAAGTCTCTGTTTCATTTCTGTTGAGGGACCTCTCTCGTGGGTCTGTGCAGCTCCTGGAAGATTAGACAGCCGGTCAAATTGATATTGCCGCTGTCCACAGAGGAAGGGGAGACCCAGTTCACGTGTGTGAGATTCTCGAGGGGATCGTGAAAGATGGCCACATGAATTAAACTCTCCTAAGCGACAGTTGGCTCAGGACCCGGGCAGGGGTGAAAAGTAAGACCGTGGCAGTTGAAGGCCTAGGATATTAAGTGGGGAGACTTCTTATCAGCACAGCAAAGGATGGAATTGTAGTGTCCTTCAACCGGGTATTGTAGCGTTCTTCAGCCTCCAATATCAGAGGCAGTATGCCTATGTACACCAGTTGCTGGGGAACATGGGCAGGAAGGTGCTGTTGCACTCATGTCTTGCTTGTGGGATCCCGTGGGCAGCTGGTTGGCCACTGTGTGAACAGAATGCTGGACTAGATGGACCCTTGGTCTGATCCAGCAGGGGTCGTCTTATGTACAACAAAAATATTGAACACAACTAGTCGAAGGTGTTGAAGCAAAGGAAAGAAACTGACTTTCCTCTACAGCTGTGTGACCCAAGGTTCTGTGTATACTCTGATACCAAATTTTAAGAGAAAGAACACAAAATAACCCAAATGTTACCATTTAAATATATAAAAATATAATTATGCACACTTTCACTATTTCTCTTATTTTTCACCAATTTATTCTGCTTTTATAAGTTATGGGGAAGGCTATCGAAGTCACTGAAGCCCCACACTCTGGCCAGTCTTAAACCACAACTCCTTGTGCTTCAGAGATTCACCAGGCATTAATTATACACTTTGGAGCGTATCTCAGCGACCCGAAGGGCTAGTAACTTGTTCCATCTTTTTTAAAAGCAGAGACGCTCACAGAGCTGAATTCTGCTATGTTCTGCAGCTTTTTCAGCGCTCCCAGCAATGACTGTGGAGTTGGATTTTCTTATTTTAGGGCGCAATCCTATGCAGGTTTAGACAGAAAAAAGTCCTACAGCTCCCAGCATTCTGGGGAATGCTAGCCATTGTAGGACTTTTTTCTGTCTAAACCTGCATAGGATTGTGTCCTTATTGTATTAGTATCTGTTTGCTCTTGCTGTTACACACCTTGAGCACCATTCAAGGTGGAAAGGGGGGGTCTGACTGTAACAAATAATAACCTTCCCCCACCCCGTTCCTTTCATTGAGCTACCTTTTCCGGAGACCCATAGCTGGCCTCTGCAGGCACTGACAGCCCCGCCTTTAAGGTGGCTGGATTCCAGTTGTAGGCCGGGTGTAACCACATTCCTGTCCCAAGAGGAGCCTGTCTCTGGGAGAAGCATCTCTGCTCTCTCCCCAGCCGCTCACCTGCCTATTCCTGAGGGTCAAGCGTGGAAGGGACGGAGGGTGTGTGGGTGGAAATGGGAGATCCTGCCAAGGTGGCAGCTGAAGATGAAAATGTCTGTCTTGGAGCTGGAGGAGCATGGTGTTCCTGGGTCAATGGAGAGGAAGGGCTTGGAATGATGACTCCAGGGGGATAGTTCTTTCTTTTAGGGCTGAATTGTTTTCAGCCCACCTTTAAAGACTGAACCCTCTCAGGGTGGCATTTCAGATTTTAAGAGCCAAACAAACATACAAAAGTATACAAATAGGCAATAAATAAATATACAATAAACTACTATAAAACACTCTAAAAACAGATTACACCAGTAAAAGCTGCAGCCCTCTGATTTGGGGAAGGGCAGCAAAATCAGGTGAGCCTTACTCAAGTCCTGTGAAGAAGGGGCCTGACGAACCCCTGAAGGAAGCTGATTCCAGAGGTGCAGGGCCACCACCGAAAAGGCCCTCTCCTTTCTATGCATCAGCCTAATTGCCCTTGGTGGCGGGCAAGTGAGAAGGGCCTCTGTGGATGACTTCAAAGTGTGGGCCGGCTGGGATGCCTAAAGTAACTTGGGCCCAAACCATTTAAGGCTTTAAGGGTTAAAACCAGCAGTTTAAATTGGGCCCGGAAATGCAGCAGCACCCAGTGGAGCTGGTGCAGTTATCTGTGTCATATGATCACACCGGCCAGCCCCCACCAATCTCTGGGCGGCCACATTCTGCACCAACTAAAGTTTCCAAACAGTCTTCAAAGGCAGCCCCACGTACAACACATTACAGTAGTCAAGCCTGGATGCCACCAGAGCATGAGTGTTCTGCGAGATTAGTTCAGCGAGATGAATCTCTTTGGACTCTTCCAGTGTCATCGTCTTGTCTGTCTGTCATGTTGAAAGGAATCGGAGGGTGTTTAGGAAGGGGATGGAATCTCAGGTCAGTTCTTGTCACTTGAAACATCTAGATCAGTGTTCTCCAACCTTGGGTCCCCAGATGTTTTTGGCCTACAACTCCCAGCATGCCCCAGCCAGCATGCTGGGAGTTGTAGGCCAAAAACATCTGGGGACCCAAGGTTGGAGAACACTGGGGTAGAGGGATGAGAAAGAGCGAGGCTAGAAGCTCGGAGGGGGGGGGTAAACAGGGAGGTGAAGCGCTGGGGGAGAGAAAGAGCGAGGCTAGGAGCGGAGAGAAATGGCATGATGAAGGGGTGAGTCGTGAGTGGGAGAACAAGCACAAGGCGAGGGGCTGGGAAGAGAGAGGGAAAAAAGAAGGCTACGGACAGGGGAGGGAGGGTGGAGCGGGATAGCAAGACTATGTATATAATTATGAGAAAGTTGTATTTTCACATGTAGACATTTCATATGTCTTTGTTGCTATGGATTTTATACAGATCCATCCATGAATGTCCGACTGACGGACCACCCATACTTAAGAACGGACTTCTGGGTTCCCTGGCGGCTGGCGCTCCGTCGTTTACGTAGAGTACATAGCGTAATATACTACGCAATTTGCGTAAATGCCGATTTTTAACGTATAGAACACTATGCTGTTCCGACTGACATGCAAATTCGACTTAAAGAGATTCTTAAGAACGGATCTTGTTCGAAACCCGGGGACTGCCTGTATTAAAAAAAAAAGCGGGCTTTTAAAAAGTTTTGTGGGCACCCGCAGGCACGACGTTGAGCAGACCAGATGGACAAAGACTGTGAACTGGGATAAGGCAGCTTCCTGTGCTATAGGTCCATGTTAGCATATGGATGACATTGGGCGAAATGGACCAATGGTTTGAGTTGGCATAAGAGAGCTTCGTATGTCCGTGGTGGCCACAGTTCCCATGTGACGGTGCCCTGGAGGCAATAAATTGGCAAGGGGGAAGTATTTTAGCTCTGCGGATGAATCCCTATTCCTGGGTGTTGAGCCATCGCCAGCCAGCTTCTGTTCACGTCGGCGAGGCTTGTGGAGGGGAGCTTTTTTGTGGGTTGTGCCCTGTGTTATTTAAGGCGCAATCCTATGCAAGTTTAGACGGGAAAAGGCCTACATCTCCCAGCATGCTCCATCCAGCTGGCTGGGGCATGCTGGGAGATGTAGGCCTTTTTTCCTGTCTAAACTTGCATAGGATTGGACCGTGTGTGTGTGCGTGTGTGTGTGTGTGTGTGTGTGTGTGTGCGTGCGTGCGTGCGCGTGCGTGCGTGCGTGCGTGTGAGAGAGAGAGAGAGAGATGAGCCAGGGGTGCCATTTACTGTGTGTTCTCTTGACCCAAGGCCCCTGAGGGACTTGGAACCCAAAATGCAGCAAGCAAAAGATACTGTTCTGTTGTTGTTGTCATTGACCCAGTGCAGGGGAAAGTTCTGGCTCCCAATTTTATTTATATATTTGAAATAATTTTTTTGGGGGAATGCCACCCCTCAAGCCAAAACAGGCTCCCTGAGCGGCTTCCGTATCATCTATTACACAAGACAGTCCCCACCCGTAGGCTTACAATCTTAAAAGGACGCGAGACACAAGGAAAGAGGAACGGGGAGGGAAGAGGGGTAGGAAAATGAATTCTTTTCAGTAGGGCCTTGTGGGATGGCCCCATTTGTTGCTCTCCTCTGCCTCTTTACAGCCTGCCGGAATTTATACCAGGCCCAGCTTGTCTAAAGGCTTCACACTGGCTGCCCAGGGCTGAGAAGCTCAGCTGCTGCTTTTCCACAGCAACATGGTAGAAGGTGGTGGGTGACTAGCAGGAGGGTGCTTAACCCTTTCTTGCCCTCCCACCGCCCCCTCTTCACCACCACCCAGCCACTTCCCACACTCCCAGCTAGGCTCATGACTGGCTCATGGGAAGGTTGAGCAAGAGACGAAGAAGGAGGCAGGCGCAGTACCTGAGGGCAAGGGAAGGGTTAAGAAGAGCCAGTGTGGTGTAGCGGTTAGGGTGTTGGACTGGGACTCGGGAGATCTGGGTTCTAGTCCCCGCTCTGCCATGAAACTCACTGGGTGACTTTGGGCCAGTCACTGACTCTCCGCCTTACCTACCTCACAGGGTTGTTGTGAGGATAAAATGGAGAGGAGGGGGAGGATTATGTAAGCCGCCTTGGGTTCCTTGCAGGAAAAAGGGTGGGATATAAATGAAATAAATAAATAACCCCACCACATGCAGATATTCTCCTACTAATCTCCCCTACTGCCGCTGCCCCATACCACAGAATATCCAAACCCTATGTTTGCCACTGAACATGCAGTTCATTCTCCAAGGGACATCTGTTACGAGCCCCACACATATTAATTCTGACGCGGGACATGCTTCCCATGATTCAGTTGAGTTACATAATGTACATGGGCAGTGCATTGGAAGGCAGGCATTCAGCAGAACAGAACCACCTCTCCCGAGCTGACTCACGAGTAATTTCACCTTCCCTGTTCCTCAGTGGCTTGGTTGACCCAACAGGGTTAATGAGCTTGACCTACTTCAATAGGAATTGGGAGGAGACCGGTTTTTAAGTTGGTGTACCGGAGCTGTTTATTGCAAGAACTTGGCAAGCCCATCTGTCTCACCCCCCCCCCCGAAATCTTAAATCTTCGCTCCAGTTTCCAAACAATAGAGGGTGTTTAAAAAAAAATAAAAAAAATTACAATACATTGGTGACTCAAAGGAAGCATCCGGTCATGAGATTAGACACCAACCGACCGCAGAAACCACACGAAGGAAAAATAATAATGAAAGGCTTTGGGGACAGGTGTGGCTGTAATGATTTGAATGCGTGACCAGCTTGGGCCCTCAAATCTTGCACAGAACTCCCGGGACAATAGGAGCAGGAGAGAGTGTGCCAGTACTCCTCAAACACATTTGCTTCTTGTCCCCTTCCCAGCCTGCTATCATTTTGAGTTATGCAACCTTTCTGAGATTTTGAAACTCTTCTTTTCGTCTACATACAAACAACATTTCTAACCCTAGTGGTTTGAGGAGGATGGATGTGATTACGTACTTTCTTTCCACTGGTTTGAGACCTTTGGGCCACTTTCTAGACCCGGCCTGTAGTTATTTTACCAGCCGGCTTGCCAAATAGGAAAAAGTTCAAGCCAGTCCCTTTCAAGGTTGAGAGTGCTTGTGTTATGTGACCCCGGTGTGGCCAGCCCATGCACAACTCATGGATCACCCATATGATTTCCAATATTCCCTGCCTTTTCTAAATTCATCTTTCAGGAGGGATGTTCCTCAAATTCAGTGCAATATAATCTGTAGACAGGTCAGTGACAAATCCATTTAACAAACAAATGCATGTGTGTGCCTATCTTTACACACTGTATTTGTAACTTCTCTGTTAAAAATAAATACCCCAAAGTGGTATACAGTCAAAATATAAAATCAGACCACATTCATGTAAGGCTCAATCCTATGCATGTTTAGACAGAAAAAAAGGCCTACAACTCCCAGCATGCCCCAGCCAGCTCTGCTTGCTGGACTATGCTGGGAGAGGTAGGCCTTTTTTTCTGTCTAAACATGCATAGGATTGTGCCTTTAAAAACACAAACAATGTGCAAAAAGTAAGCGACGGCAAGATCAGATTTTCAAAATCAGCTGGGACTGTTCTGGGCATCTTTCTCATATATGTATAGTATTTTTTTTTAACCTCACGTGAAAATAAAATGTTTTCAACTGAAAAAAGTGTGCTGCCAAGAGTTGTATCTTGCTAGGGTTGTAACCCTGCTTTTTGAGTAGAACTCTGAGGCCCACTAACTGGTGTCAGATGCAACATAGTGGCGCAGGCAGGTGGACATATTTATTTATTATATTTATATCCCACCTTTTTTCCTGCAAGGAACCCAAGGCGGTTTACATAATCCTCCTCTCCGTTTTATGCTCACAACAGCCCTGTGAGGTAGATTAGGCTGAGAGGCAGTGACTGACCCAAAGTTACCCGTGGCGAGCTTAATGGCTGAGTGGGGACTAGGACCCTGATCTCCCAAGTCCCAGTCCAACACTCTCACCACTACGCCACACTGGCTCCAATTCTAGTTTAAAGAGAAAGAACTATAACTGTTGCCCATCAAGTATTAGCACCTGGACAACAGACCAAGCAGGCGGACACACAGGTTACTTGGTCACCGTCTTCTACAATATGAGGAGATTTCTGGATTTCTATTTAGATTTTAACTATTCTTTCTAAATTTGCGTCTATACATATAAATTAGCATATCGAAATTTTATGGAAATTTGTGTCCTCTTTTTTGTGGGGAGGGGTGATGTGTTTCCTCTTTCTTTGGCAATTCAGAAGTGGCCACCCTAACTTGAATTGAGCCTGGAAGCCAATGCCTTAAACCGAAGTTGTTCATTCTGGGGGCCAAATACAAAAATTGGTACCTAAGCAGGCCGTGGGAATCCTTTGGGTAAGGACAAGTGTATATTTCTTTGTTTTTTGCTTCAGGTTTTAGAACTGGAGCCCAGCACACAAGCTCTCTGTTCACCTTGGGCTAGTAGCCATCTCTTAGCAACTGGCTCAGCCTACCTTGCAGGATTGTTGTGAGGATAATAAGTGTACAGCTCAAAAAAGAAAAACTGAGGGGGAAATAAAACTATCCTTGCCCCTTACTTTTCTGGCAACTAGGCACCCAGGCACTCCAGTCTGCTTGCCAACACTCCTTAAAAGTGTACTTTTCTGAGGCCTAGATACACACACACACACACACACACACACACACACACACCAGTCTTCAATACATGCATAGTTTCCTACTGCCAGAATCCCCAGTTCAAGACCCCATGCGCCTTACATTGCAACATTTGTGGATGCCCCCCCCCTCACTCTTCCATTTTCATTGGAAATTAGGGAAAGATTAGGGGTCTCTGGCATCGCCCCAAGCTTGAAAATACCCCTAAGGGTAATGACAGCTTTGGTTCTACTTTCAAGGAATCCAAACTTGCTGCAGAGCAGCTGTTCCCCTGGGGAGACGAGAGCGCTGTCTTGGTTCCTGTTGCATAGCGGGTAGCCCCGATTTGGTTTCCTCGTAAAAAATACAAATGGAAACCACAGAACGTTCCAGAAGCAGGTCATCTACCGGGGCAGGGTGTGTGTGTGTACACTTGAGACATGTTTCCCCCTTAAAAGAAAAAAGTAGTTGATAACCTATGAATGTGTAACTTCTCCCCCTGCCCTTCTGAATTCTGCCCTGAAGAAGGCTAACTGTGCATGTGGGCACCTCTATTTCTCCTTTTGGAATCAATTATGAAAGCCAGATAAATGAGAGTGTCTATTTTATATTGGATAGATTGAGAGGTGAGAGGTGCGATTAGCCTCCACTGTGATTTTTTTTAAAAAATGTAACTTACAGAACTTTTTATTTACACAACATTTGATGGTTGGTATTTTTTTTTTTTATCAGTTGTTGCGAACTGCCCAGAGAGCTTCGGCTATTGGGAAATGAAATAAAATAATAATAAATAAATAATCCAGTATCAGAGGCACTATGCCTCTCTGTACAGCAGTTGCTGGGGCACATGGGCAGGAGGGTGCTGTTGCACTCCTGCCCGGCTTGTGGGTTTCCCGTGAGCAGCTGGTTGGCCACTGTGTGAACAGAATGCTGGGCCATATGGACCCTTGGTCTGGTCCAGCAGGGCTCTTCTCATGTTCTCCTCTATGCTTTTGAAGGCAGTTAAGTGAGCAAACACAAGAGAGGGCCCTTTTCCGCAGTAACCCCACACCTCTGGAATGGTTTTCATGGGAGGGGCAGAATCCGTCAGGCCCCATCTTTGCATGCTTTTAGGAAGGTCCTAAGGCCAGCTTTCTCTGGCCTGAAGTTTTCTATTCTCCTGAGGGTGTTTCAGTGGACTGTTCTGGGTATTTAGCTGCAATTGTGTTTTAGATTCTATTACCATCTGGGCTTAGGTTCTTTACTGTTGAATTTTATTAATTTTGGCCGTCTCATCTCAGTTGCAGGATTTTATTGGATGGGATTTTATTGTGTAAGCCACCTTGGGTGGCCTTTTTTTCCTTAAAGGCGGCAAAGAAATATTTTACAGAAAAAGGAAATAACAAAATATGCCAATGAAATGAAGTTGCCCATATTTAGCTAAATATAACTGTATGAATAATCCCCCCCCCCTTCTGCTAGACATAGGAAAAGGCAAAGAGGACATTTCTATCCTATGGGGAAACCTTGCTCAGCTACACACACACACACACACACACACACACACCCCTTGCAGACTCCGACATCAGATATTTTAGCAGGCATTGCTAATGTGCCTTCAAGCCTAACTTCGCAATCTCAGCGTGGGTTTTTTTTTGTTCCAAATGAAAGCTGGTTTTCTTAGGGTGCCGTGAATTGCAGCCAGTGCTCAGTTCTGCATTTGTCTAGCATGATTGAAGAAATATGTGTAAAGTTGCATTTCTCCCTAGCTGCTAGAAAATCCATCCAGATCCTTTGTATTTTTTGCAAAGCCAGTTAACCTATATCTAGGTCTTCTTCTCCCCCCCCCCCGCCCCTCACCAACCCCTTTCATTGTAACTCTGAGGGCTATACCAGCTTGTTTGCAATGAAATTTCCCTTTCTCAGAATTGCATAATGGTTATCTGATTCTGTTAGCATCCTCTGCCTTCTGTTGCATGATCTGTGGTCCTGTGAATACTTCAGACTCTGTGTTTATCATGACCAAAATCTCGCCAGCTGTTCTTCTGGTTTAACCACGCTCTCGCTAGTAGCCCTGAGCATAAAACCCACATTTTTAGAGCATGTCAAGATTTGGGACGTTCAAACCAAAGTGCCATGTGTATGTGATGCAGCTTGTGGAGACCCATTTCCCTTATTGCAGAACCCAGAGCCAGCTGTGTCATGCAAGCATGTGATTTGGGAGGAAGCAAACTGTAACGTGTGCCAGATTTCTGCCATGCGCGGCAGTTCTTGCTTCCTTTCAGCAGCGCACAGGCCTGCCGCTGTGGCCAATGTGGTTGCACAAGAGGTTAAGCAAGCTTCACTCTGGATACAGGTGCTGCCCATTGGGTGCTTTCGGGAACCCGTTTTTCGGGGAAATGTCGCTAATTTCCAACACTGTCCCCGCTTTTTTGACAAGACAGATGTGGCAGGAGGAAAACCCAGAAAGCAATGCAGCCCACCTCTGGTTCAAACTACGGTATGTCCTTCAACACCAGAGGTGCGCAACTGCTTAGATATATTTTTAAATATGTTGAGTGCTATATAAATCTTTGACAAAATAAACTTTTTACTTAAGAAGATAAGAAGAGCCCTGCTGGATCAGACCAAGAGTCCATCTAGTCCAGCATTCTGTTCACACAGTGGCCAACCAGCTGCCCCCAGGGAAACCCATAAACAGGACATGAGTGTGACAGCACCCTCCCGCCCATGTTCCCCAGAAACTAATAGATACATGGGTATGCCATGCTGGATCAGACCAAGGTTCATCTTGTCCAGCATTCTGTTCACACAGTGGCCAACCAGCTGCCCATAGGAAACCCACAAGCAGGACAGGAGTGCAACAGCACCCTCCCGCCCATGTTCCCCAGCAACTGGTGCACATAGGTATACTGCCTCTGATACTGGATACTTTTCAGCTCCAAGGGCCACATGCATTAAATGCACGTGCAATCCTAGCTGGGGGCCACATGCCTGTGTGCACGTGCACACACATATGCAGACTTACACATGTACATATATGTGTGCACAAACATGTAAACCCCAACGATCCTGATGCACATTGGTCTTATTTATTTATTTATTTAGTTGTTATTACATTTCTCTACCGCCCAATAGCCAAAGCAGTTCTCTGGGCAGTTCACAACGATTAAAACCATAAAATACAACATAAAATACACCATAAAAGTTTGAAAGTATAAAACTACAGTATAAAATAGAAGAAAAAGCCAAAGTAAAACCTAGCAGCAGTACAAAGGTTTAAAATACAGTAAAGGATTTAAAATAACAGAGACCAAAATTCGGGGGGGAATAGGAAGGTTTTTTTCCTGGCGCTGGAAAGAACACAATGTAGGCGCCAGACGAGCCTCTCTGGGAAGTTCATTCCACAACCGGGGTGCCACAGCAGAAAAGGCTCTCTTCTTAGTAGCCACTCACCTCACTTCTTTTGGCAAGGGCTCCCAGGGAAGGACCGCTGAGGACAATCTTAGGGTCTGAGCAGGTCTCAATGGGTGGAGACGCCTTCTCCTCTCTTCCTTCACTGCTAGTAGTGATGGGGAAAAAGCGATTTGTATGAGGATCTCTGGGGGAGCGAGTGGAGAGTACAGGCAGTGGGAAAATTGGTGTGTCTCTAAGATATACTTATAGATTTCATAGATCATAGAGTTGGAAGGAGCCTACAAGGCCATTGAGTCCAACCCCTGCTCAATGCAGGAAACTAGAGGAGGGGTCTCCCATCCAAGTAACAACCAGGCTTGACCCTGCTTAGCTTTCCATGCTCAGACAAGCTGAGCCAGCGTAAGCCGTGTGTAGTGAATTTGGCAGCAGCAAGGGTCAGGGGACCCTTGGGTGGGGGGCACAGAAAATATCACAGAGGGCCACAGCTTGTGCACCTTTGTTCTGCGCACTCTGCAATTTCATGTGCTCACTTGCACCTTCGCTTCCATGCCTCCATGATAAGTGTGTTGTCCAAACTGGGATTCCTGGCTTGTCACTCCCAAACAGACCAGGAATCCTAAGCTGAAAGAAACCGTGGCTCGCACCTCTGGCTCATCAAGGGAGCGGCAAGCCAGGAATCCTGTTTTGGTCAATGTGGTAAAGAAACCCTTCCTATTTTGTTTAGCAGTGGCTGTAGCAGGCAGAAGAGCAAAGCGAGAGCAGAATGGATTGCATGCACCTCATCCACACTGAGCCAGAATTCCGGAGAGAGGGGGGATTGGGGAATCGTGGGAATATATATATATATATATATATATATATGGAGAATAAACATCTTAAAGACTAACAGATTTAAAGTAGCAGAAGTTTCTATGGCTTTCATGGACTACAGTCCACTGTCCCTCTCGAAGTGACACGGAGTGTGGTTGTGGATTTGTGCTTTTGACGTCTGAAATCATGAAAAGTGTGTTGGCCTAATCTCCCTCTTTTCCCTCCCCTTTTCTCCAGGTTTCTCCCACCTGCCTAGTGGTCTGTACCCATCCTACATTCCCTTGAGCCACCTGGAGCCCCACAACAGCGGGAGTCCTTTGCTTGCCCAACTGGGCCAGCACAGTCTCTTTGAATCTTCGAAAGGTTAGTCAGCCCCTCTCTTTCTTGCACTCCTGGCCTCCATGCAAGCTTCTGAGCATCGTCCCCCCCCCCCCCCACTGGCTCCGTGTGTGCTTTCGCATGTGACTCCTCTTTCGGTGGGGCTCCTTTTCTATTGCAGGTTTCTCAGCTTTCCTTTGGAGCTTCATTTCAGCCTTTTAGACTGGGGTGGGTGGGTTGTGCAAAAGCTGGGAAACCACAAAATTATTGGTGGGGGGTGGGGAAGGGGTGGGGCCAGGGAAGCGACGGAGCCTTCTGGCCTGCAGGTCTGAGCTTCAACACTCCTAAGTTCAGGTATTATATCCGGGAAAGGCTCCGCCCCTGAGACATTGGGAAGCCTGTTACCAGTCAAAGCAGACGAACTCCTAGATCCGCCCTTCTTCAACCTGGAGTCCTCTGGATGTTTTGGACTGCAGCATCCGTCATCCGTGACCATTGGCCATGCTGGCTGGGAGTCGGCAGTCCAAAGACTCTGGAGCCCACCAGGTTGGGGAGGGCTCGAATGGGCTGCAGGCTGACAGCTTTATGTGTTTCTAGGAAGGCTGATATCCTGAATAATAGGAACGGGCGAACTTCAGGCTTGTGGGATCTGCTTTGTGTTTTCACTAGCATCCCAGGATCCACCCACCAGAGCTTGGTGCAAAGACACACACTTAGAATCAAAGCATTCCGAGCCCAGGAGTGTGTGCTGAGTACCAGAACCGAGCGGAGCTTGCAGCCCTTCCACACAAAAATTCGCTCCTGGTTCCCCCAAGCATTGTCTGTTTCAGCAGTATAATTTGCGGGGGGGGGGGGGGGAGTCATTTTGTCGCGGCTATTGTTATACAAGCCAGAGTCAGGAATCCTTGCCCGATGGACAGCAAATCACCTAGAGACCTACCGGTAGATCCCAATCCGCCTTCTTGCCCGCTGTATAACAATGCTGGCTCAGCTTGTCTGAGCGTGGAAAGCTAAGCAGGGTCAGGCCTGGTTATTACTTGGATGGGAGACCCCTCCTCTAGTTCCCTGCATTGAGCAGGGGGTTGGACTCGATGGCCTTGTAGGCTCCTTCCAACTCTAGGATCTATGAAATCTATAAGGCTTCCCCCAATTTTAGGATTATTACAAATGGACCTGCAACAAAATGTTGCCGTGTGGAGTGCTTCTGTATCGGGTTCCAGCCATTCCATTTCAGTGTGCCCCCCCCCCCGGTTGGTTTTCTTTCCTCCCCCCATCCCGGCATAACAGACAGCATTCCATGGCCATTGAGCTGTCTTCATTGGGATGTTTTTGGAGTCCCCACCATGGTGGTGCCGGTTCTAAAAAAAACCCTTTGTACTTCCGCAAATGTTGGGGTTCCCCTGGATGTTCTGTGTGGGTAGCGCTGGTTTGTTTTTTTGGTAAATAAGCAGCAGCGCTCACAGCCTGGACATCAGAAATAGAAGGAACGTTGATTAGCGGCTCCAGTCCAGAGAGAGAAAGAGATCTATGTGCATTGCTAAAGTGAATGAGTTTCCTCCTCATTGGGATGCTCATCCAAGCCCCGTTGACGTGTCTGGATGCGTCTTTTTCTGTGAATAGGGATGCTCGTACAGAACAATAGTGTGGGGTGCACATCCCTGATTAATGTCTAGGCTCCCATAGGGGAATCAAACTTTTTTCCTACTTGTTTTGCAGATGGATTTTACCTGGCTGGCCATGCAGGACAGACTGCCTTGCACCCTCAAGCGCCCCACTCGAGGGTGGCGGCCAACCATGCATCCGGTGCCCTGCTCCGCGAGAAGGAACTTGGGCACCTGCCCAGGAGCTCAAAGGATGGCGTGAAAGACCCCGCCAGCAAGGAGCGGGCCTGCCGGAGCGACCTCTCCCTGCCCGCGGCCAAGAAGGAGGGCAAGTTACGAGAGGAGCCCCGACCCCACAGTGTGGTGGACCTCACCCAGGACACTAAGCCCGACAGCGACAGGAAAGTGAGCGGCCCTGAGAAGGCCATCAAGGTTGGGGAGCGTCTGTCCCCGTTCCTTGCCGAACACATGCCAAATCGGGGGATCCTTAGCGGAGAACCAAAGTCCAAGAACCCGCTGCAGACCTCTTCACTCAGCAACTGCAACGGCGGAGGGGACCTCTTGGGGAAAGCGCTGGGCTCCGAGCAGGATCGCTGTGCCAAGGACCCCAACAGGCACGACGAGAACATGAGGCCATCCGCTCACGCGCACCCCGACAGGCTGAAAAGGGGCGACTCTGTGATGGGCTCGGTGGCCGCCTTGCACGTGGCCTGCGGTTGCCCCTCCCCAGCCCAACCCGGGAAGCTCCCCCCTTCCTCGGCATTCCCTTCCCAACCTGTCCATTCCAACATGTACACCATCTTCCCGTTGACCAAGGAACCCGGGAGGGAGCACAAGGTGATCGCTCCCACCTTTGTGCCTTCTGTCGAGGCTTACGACGAGAGGACTGGCCCCATCCAGATCGCCTCCCAGGCCCGGGACAATGGCAAAGCGAAAGAGAAGGATGCCCCTGTTGCTGCTAGAGTGGGCGTCTTGCAGGCTTTGCCGGAGAGGTGTCTGGGCGACGCCTCTCGCAACCTCTCGTCTCAAGATTTCCCCGTCCACGGAGATGCCAAAAGGATGGAAGTCCTAAGGGAGAAGGGCTCCGTGATCCGGGCCACCTCCATGGCGCTGAAGAAACAGGGGGCTTCGGAAACCTTCTTGAGCCGCCCGAGGCTGAGTTCCCCAGAGAGCAGGGAGTTCCTTGCCTCGAAAGAGTTGCTCAAACCGGGCCTGGAGGCAGAACACCGCTCCTGCGAGCGGGACCGGTTTCAGAGATCTGGCTGCAAAGAGGCAGCAAAGATATATGGCACTTTGGACTCCTCTTCCTCCTCCTCCTCCTCTTCTTCTTCCTCCTCCACCTCCTCCTCCCGGCAACACCACGATCACGGGCAACAACTGAAGCTTCCCGAACAGAAATGGAAGCCCTTTGAAATGGGCAACTTTGCCACTACCCAGATGGCCGTCCTGGCCGCCCAGCACAACCACGCCAACCGGGTGGAGGAAGAAGCCAAGAAGGCGTACCTCGACCCCAGCGCCCTGCAGCGGTCCTCGGTGGCGGGCCCCCGGAGCGCCGCCGACAGCCTCCACCCTACCTCTCACGGCGAAGGTTCTGCCATGCAGAGCCTCATCAAGTACAGCGGCAGCTTTGCCAAGGAGACGTCGGCCCGCCAGGGCAGTGGCAAGAAGAGCCCATTTGGAGGTCTCGGCAACATGAAGCTCGACTCCGGCCAGCAGGGCTCGTCCAAGATCCAGCAGCTGCTGCCCCACCAAGCCGGCAAGCAGCTGAAGAAGGAGCCCGAGCGTCCCGAGAGCGCCAAGTCCTTTGGGCGCGAGAGCATCGGTTCTCAGGGAGAAGGGGAGGTTCGGCATCTTCCCGTGGGCATCGCTGTGGCCGTGGCCCGGCAAAAGGACAACAGCGGTGGCAACAAGATGGGGCCCGGCCTGGTGGATCGCGATCGCGCTCTCTCTCTGAGCAACGTCAAAGGTAGGACATCAGCACAAAATAGCATGCTGGGGGTGGGGAGGCGGGGGGAAGAGGGCTGCTATTGTTTGTTTGTTTATTTGTTTATTATATCTATATCCCACATTTTTCCTGCAAGGAGCCCAAGGCGGCTTACATAATCCTCCTCCTCTCCATTTCTATCCTCACAACAACCCTGTGAGGTAGGTGAGGCTGAGAGTCAGTGACTGGCCCAAAGTCACCCAGTGAGCTTCGTGGCCAAGTGGGGATTTGAACCCGGGTCTCCCCAGTCCTAGTCCAACTCTCTAACCACTATGCCACACTGGCTCTCATTGTTAGCCAACATTCTCCAGATTGGGGAGAAATCTCTGCCTAATTCCCTACCAGCTTGCTCGGTTGCTGTGCTCATCGAGAGATACCCTCCTAGTGGTACCCGATATTTTGGAGGTTCAGTCCATCATGTCTCAGAATAGGGCCTTAAGTATTGTAGCGCCCACTCTCTGCAACTCCCTTCTGCTACAAATTGGGCATCTGCCAACTCTTCTGGGTTTTTGGCACCTACTGAAAGCATACCTTTTCCAACAGGCATTCTCAGGAAGGTAACCTTATCTTCTGTATACTACTTTTTTTCGGGGGGGGGGGGGATACGTTGCTTAGAAATGTCTTTAACGTCAGCGATTTACACATACCGTTAAACAAATAAGGGCGGTGTTCATAGAGTCCAATCAAGGAAAAGAAGGCGAGGTGATCTTTGAACAAAGCTTCTAAGGTTCTGTTGGCATGTTTTGGCTGCTGTATAGAGACTGCTTTTAAATAAGGGGTGTGGGCAGCCTCTTTCAGCCCAAGGGTTGAATTCCATTCTGGAGAGGCTGTCGGGGGGGACGGGGACATCCCAGGGGCAGGCTGGGCTGGGCCAAAATCAAAAGGGGTGGAGCCAAAATACCCCAAAATACCAGCGTATTTTAGCTTTAGAGAGCGATCCTGTCGCCCCTAGACAACGTCGGGGGTCGGGGGGATAGGATAATTTGGATTCCCAGATCTGAGATGAGAGATAGTGCTCCCACCTCAGAACTGGGAATCCGCGCTCCGATCCCCCTCCCGCTTTCACAGCCAGTGAAGAAAGAATTGCTTCCCCGACCTTGGAGAGTGGGTAAAGCGGGCGGGCGGGGGTGGGGGGGTGGGGAGGGGAGGAGACTGGGCCCGCTAGGATACCATGTATTCTGACGATGCTCCGCCCTCCGTCCCATCTCCTCCAAAGTGCCTCTGCTAGATGGCCGAAAACAGCCGTCCAGTTAAAATGCAAAGCGGGAGGTGCGGGGAGTCTGAGATCGCCTCTGCCACTCCTCCTGCTCTGCATTGGAGGCTCAGAAGCCCCCAAGCTCGGGGGCTCATGAGCATCGGGAGCGCAATCGATAGAACCATGCCCTGATGCTCTTCCCGCCAGCAACTAAGCCTTAGGAGTGGCATTTCAACCTTTTAGAAGTGGGGGGGGAACTACACAAAATCCAGAAAACTCCCCAAAGACCAGCGGTCAGGGGAAAGTGGGTGGGGTCAGGGGAAGGGGGCGTGGCCACCTGGGGAACCCCAGGTGGGCCAGATTGAGACCCCAGGCGGGCCAGATTTGACCCTCACGTCTGAGGTTCTGCACCCCTGCCATAGAGACTGCGTTTCAATCAATCCCTGGTATCTGCACCAGGTTTTTGAAGGCCCTTGGGCAAGATACCCTTAATGGGCCCCCTCCCTCAGTGAGTCGACCTTCTCACCGCCATTGTCAGGAGCTCCTCATCTTCTTTCTCATCATTGCTCCCACTGGCTTGCCTGACAGGCAGAGATCCAGGGAGCAACTCGGCAGTGGCATCACCTGCTCCTCCTTCTCGCCGCCTCCATTTTTGGGGCCAGAGCGAGAGGCAGGTGAACGAGGCGGGTGAAGAGGAGGAGTGACTCTAGGGGGCTCTTGTCAGTGGGCCCCTGCTGGGGCGTGGGCCCTTGGCAGGTGCCCGATCACGCCTACCCTTGATGCCAGCCCTGTCTCTACATGTAGCAGGTAATGGGAAAACCCCTTCTCTGCCTGAGATCCTGGAGAACGGCTGCCTGTCAGAGCAGACACGACTGTGCTAGGTGGATGAACAGTCTGACCTGGAATAAGGCCTCATGTTCCCAAACCAAGGATCAAGTGAGACTCATTGCACAGGCCTTCTTTTCACTGATGTTTTAGCCGCGTGCAATCCACGCAGTCAGTCATTGCGTGCAAGTGGCTCGCCGCATGATTTCCTTGCGCATGGCAAACATCATGTGGAAACTGCGCCAGAGTGCTGATGTCAAGGACCGCCGGTTGCAAACTGAATTTGTCTGGTCACGGGTGCAGTGGGGCAGCCAGCAGCTCCAGATGTTCCTGGTCTGACTGGTTGCCAGAACAGGGGAATGTAAAAATAGGGACGTTGGGAGGAAGAGAAGCAATTCTGAGCGATTTCATTCTTATTCCCATTCTTTCTGAGTGATGCAGTTTTGTAACACAAAACTGGGTGAGCTGCTTACACATGCCGAGGGGCACTTTTTAAAAAACGTTGATTGAAAATTGCTGCTGCTGCTTCAGAACGGAGAGGTGTTGCACATACTGAGGGTCATTCTCTTAAACCGTAATTCATTAATTATGTTTTTAGTCCATCCAATAGCGCAAAGTTTTCTGGGCAGATAAAAAGTGGAGTTTTGAGTTCCTGTCAAAAGGGAGCGGTGTTCTCTGCATGCATAGTGGTGCTTTGCCTTTGTTTTTGTTTTGGGGTTTTTAAAACAAAATTCCACAGAAGGGGGCACTCTGCACTTGCTCAAGGGCACTAAGCCTAAGATGGCAGAATGTTTGAAAGCAACATTTCGCAACTCTAGCAAGTTTAAGCTCAGTACTGCAGTCAGAACTCTTCCATTTTATTTATTTATTTATTTAAAATATTTGTAGGTCATCTTTTAGGGCAAAACTCTCCCAGACTGGCTTCTGACATACAATTTTACAAAAAATAAAATTTAAAACTGTAAAACACCATAGTTATAAGATTTATTTATTTATTATATTTATATCCCGCCTTTTTTCCTGCAAGGAACCCAAGGCGGCTTACATAATCCTCCTCCTCCTCCTCTCCATTTTATCCTCACAACAACCCTGTGAGGTAGGTTAGGCTGAGAGTCAGTGACTGGCCCAAAGTCACCCAGTGAGTTTCATGGCCGAGCAGGGACTAGAACCCGGATCTCCCGAGTCCCAGTCCAACACTCTAGCCACTATGCCACACTGGCTCTCAAGATGAATAAGAGCCAGCAATAATGCACACAGAAAGTAACATATGGGCAAGTAGAAGCAATAAAATAATAAATAATTACAGCTTCATCCACATCGTCTATATGGTGGTCTGATAAAGTCCATATTGAAAAGAAGGCACTAGTAAAGAAATGGTTCTTTAGGACCTGTTTAAAGGCCACGATTATGGGGCTTGATATAGTAATATAGCCCTCAGTTCCAGCGGAACTGAGTTCTACAAACGAGGAGCCACCACTAAAAAGGCCCTCTTTCTTGTGCTTGTCAGCCTAATTGTTCTCCTACTTAACTTACAGCCTCACATCCTGATCTAAGAGTGTGAGCGGACTGGTGTGGACGAAGGTAACTTGATCCTAAACTCTTTAGGGCAGCCTTCGCTAACCTGACTCCCTCCAGACCACAACTTCCACCATCCCCAGCCTGCATGGCCAATTGCATGCATTCTTCCAAAGCAAAGGTGGCGGTTGAGGTGGTGTTCTAGAGGACATTCTGCATTCTTGTGGTGGTGGTCCAGAGGATATTCCTCCCCTACACATGCCAGGGGGTAGTGGATGTAAGCCAGCCAGGGCAGTGATGTGGAAGAGAGATGATTACAGAACGTACGTTTCTAAAAAGATATAAAGATATAGATTATACAGATTCCAGATGTTTGTTGTGCAGAATTACGATTACCTAGACACAGAATTTCTGAGTTTGCATAGCCTATAAGACCGCCCGCGCCCGCAATCCTTTGGCAAGATGTGTATTTAAGCCCAATAAATATACATATCTTGCCAAAGGATTCGTCTTTGTTTTTGTTTTGGGGTTTAAGTTGCAGTCTCAGCACTGCGAAGGGGCAAGGAGGGGCTGGGTGGGCGAGGAGAGGCTGGGTTTATTTTTTATCCTGCGCATATGTGCCTTCTCTCCTAAACAGAAAAATCTTTCCTGCCCAGCCTCACACATGCGCAGTTATTCGCGCGCACACACCCTCCCTTCTTTGGCTTTCAAGTCTCCTTGCTCCCCTAATCCAAATGTCGCACCTCTTCGTTTGAATGCTACCGCAGTTCATTTTTATTTTTATTTTTATAGGATGTGCAATATAATTGCACATGGCTCCTTCCCGACTGAAGGCTTCAAATATTTATTTCCATCGGAATTAGAAACTCAGATTTATGGCGGGAAAACCTTTCCTGAGCAATCCATCTTGCAATGAATGGCACTGGCCATGGGGTGTCACTGTTGTATTACAAAAAATAGCACAGGACATTTTTAAAATTATTTTTTTAAAAGGGTGTGTGTGTGTGTGTGTGTGTGTATAGAGATATAGAGAGATATATCCATCTCTATCAGAATCAGGAGAGCTCAGCAACTCCAAAGGCAGTCTGCCCCACTGTTTTTCCTAACGTTTAGCCGACATGTGCTTCGCTGCAATGACTGCCCATTGGTTCAAGTACTGCCAAACAGTTCTTGAGGGGCAGCCTGATATAGATCCAGACATTTTTGAACTTGAAGGCCTCTCTGATCCAAGGAGCTGAAGGAAATTATATTGTATATGCAGACGGGAACGTTTCTCGTTACCCGCTATCTGGCCTCAGACTGCATCGGTACCCAAGGTTTTTGGTTTCTATAGATCCAGGGTGCTTCCAGATGAGGCTTTTATTATGCAATCTCACATCTTGACTTGCAGAGTTTTGCGGGTCATAGGAAGCTGCCTTATACTGATTGGGTTCAGACAACATGATAACCCACACTCGAGGCTTGAGTATGGGTTGAGTGTGGGTTGTCGCTGGACCATGGGTGGTTGTTGAAATGTGGGTTATCGTGTTGTCTAAACCTGGCTGCGCTAACAAGCCATGGTTTGTTAACCACAAACAACCCATGAAGAGAATAATAATAATAATAATAATAATAAATTTTATTTCTTACCCGCCTCTCCGTCTAGATCGAGGCGGGGAACAACAAAAATATAAAATACACAATACATACTATTAAAACATCTTAAAACATATTAAAAACGTCATAAACAACATCATTAAAACATCACTAAAACATCATTAAAACATCGTAAAAACATCTTAAAGGCAACCTAAAATTCCGCCGGATAGGCCTGCCGGAAGAGATCAGTCTTTATGGCTTTTTTAAATTCCAAAAGACTGGTGAGCTGACGAATCTCCTCCGGCAGGCCATTCCATAATCTGGGAGCAGCAGAAGAAAAGGTCCTCTGGGTAGTACCCGTCAGCCTAGTTTTGGCTGACTGAAGTAAATTCTTCCCAGAGGACCTGAGTGTGCGGGGTGGATTGTATGGGAGAAGGCGATCCCGTAGGTAGCCTGGACCCAAACCATGTAGGGCTTTAAAGGTAATAACCAACACTTTATACTTCGCCCGGAAACTGATTGGCAGCCAGTGGACTGCCAAACCCGTGGTTTGTCGTTGGGTTGTGAACTGTGGGTTGTTTATGCTTAACAAACATGGTTTGTTAGCGTAGTTGGGTTCAGACAACACGATAACCCACATTTCAATGGCAACCCACTGTTCAACGACAACCCATGCTCAACCCTTGAGTGTGGGTTATTGTGTTGTGTGAACCCAGCTGCTGAATCAAAACCATTGACTCAGTATTGCTGATACTGACCGGCAGCGGGTTTCAGGCTGGATTCTTTCCTAGCACTACCTGGAGAAGCCAGGGATTGAACCTGGGACCTTCTGCATCATGCAAACCATTTGCTCTACCATTCAGCTATGCCCCTGCCCTAAATTGGAAGACAGGAAGCTGCCTTCTACTGAGTCAGACCCTTGGTCCATCTAGCCTAGTATTGTCAACACTGACTGGCAGCAATGACTCTCCAGGGTTCCAGGCAGGAGTTTTTCCAGCCCTACCTTGAGGTACCGGGGAATCTTGGGAGTTGTAGTGATGGCTGGTGGTGATGTCCATGTTCCAGCATCATTTATTTATTTTAGGGATTTCTTACCTGCTTTCCATTATAAAATAATCCCAAAGTGGGGTGCTTATCTTTATCATGCATAAATGCAAGGGGTCAAGAAGTAGGTCTCTGTGTACGTTATGCTTAAAATCTCTGTGTTGGTCATTTGTCCGCTTGTTAAAAAAGGAAAAAGCTGGCCAATCTATTGATCGAATATGGGTCTGGGACATGGGTGGAGCCCTGTAGCTTTTGGCAGGCCAAGTATGGGCATGGAGCCCTTTGGGTCAAGCAGTGGGAGGGGAGTGTTTCTGTTTTGTTTTGGCTTGGTGTCTTCCCCAGTTTGGGTGCCCTCGAGGTTTTGGGCTACATTCCCTATCATTGGCCATGCTGGCTGGTTTGGGAGAAGGTTGAAAGGTCTACAGCTAAAAGGGAGGGGAGATAGTTGAAGGGGAGAAAATGGGACTCGCTCTTCTTGTTCTTCTGGCAATTGGCTCAAAAAGACTCTTTTGTTTTTCTGGTTGGCTGGCAACCTCTCTCTCTCTGTGTATTTGTGGTCCTTATCCTGATTTCTAAAGATGTAAATTCCAACTGTCTGCATTTCCCAGGGATGATCTCTATTTTCTGGTTCCTATGTCTGGAAAGTCACTGTGCCTATTTAGCCCGTGGGGATAACTCAGGAACATTTTCGTAGTGCAAGTCCCTAGAGTTTTCAAGGATTCAATTCCCTCTGCAAGGAGATCATGTTCCTAGAAGTTACCTACAGGGGTGTTGGTGGTAGCGGTAGTGGAGGGTGCCTCTCGTCTCTAGAACATGCATATAACTGCACGCACGTGAGCAGTAAGGCATGGTGCACAGTCTGCCATTTCACACGCCATCAGTGCTGCTGAGGTGCATTTTGAACTGTTGATAACACATTGTAGGACAATTCTGTTCTCCCCCCCCCCCCCCAATATCTTTAGCCAGAGGAATGGGCACAGAGTCAAGATTTCTGCAGTGTGCAACACCGGGGTGGGAGAGGGTGGGCAAACCTGCGGCCCTCCAGATGATGATGGACACTGAATACAGGTTGCTGGGGAACATGGGTGGGAGGGTGCTGTTGCACTCACGTCCTGCTTGTGGGCTTCCCGTAGGCATCTGGCTGGCCACTGCAGAAACAGACTGCTGGCCTAGAGAGGCCCGTCAGTCTGATCCAGCACAGCTCTTCTTACGTTACAGCCCCAGCCAGCATGGCCAGTGGTCAGGGATCATGGGAGTTGGAGTCCAACAACAACTGGAAGGCCACAGGGTGCCCACCTCTGCTTTAGGCAATATATCTTGGTATGAGAATAGTATGGTACCAGTATGGGGAGATGTCAGAGCTCAGTGATACAGAGCATGTGAGCTGCATACAGACAGTCCCAGATTCATCCTCCAGTAAAAAAAAAAAAAGGGGGGGGGAGAATATATACGTATATATTTTAAAAATTGGAGAGACCCTTCTTACCCTGAAACCCTGAAGAGCTGCTGCTAGTCAAGACAGAGAAAATCTGGTTAGAGAGACCAAAGGTGTGACTCAGCAAAATGGTGCTTTATCCGTTATCAGCCTCCCAGCCTTACACCTTCATATGTTCCCTTGTTAAAAGAAAGAATAATTGTGTTTACCCCAGTAGGGCAAATAGTAGCGGTGTGTGTGCGTGTATGTGCAGGGGGGAACTACTTAAATCTGACCTGGCATAAGGCAGATTCTCTTTCGACAATATTTCCATTGAATCCCCATCACCACCACCCCTCTCTTTAGACGATAAGTCTGCATCTTGAGGGTGTTGCTGGATGTGTGAATCAATCTGGACAGGGGCAGCGCCAGGCACCGAAAAGATCTGGGGCTCAGGCCCACAGGACAATTTTTTTTAAAAATGTACCAATTTGCATATGCTAATTTACATACGCTCTAAAGTGTGTGTGTGTGTGTGTATCTGTAAAGGACACTGTCTCCTAAGGACACCCCTCTTTGTAAAAAGGGAATTATGGACAGGGGAGAGGAGGGCATTTGATTATTATTATTTTTTAAATCAGGCGGAAAGATTCAAGGGGGGACAGCAGGAGGGGAAGCACATGTGGGCAAAAAGCCAGCTCATCCAGGGGGATCGGATGCAACAGAGATCCTCGGGGCCCCTGGACCTTTCTTTCAGCAAGTGCCCACGGATAGCAGGGTGGTGGGGCAGATGGCCTCCCCGAGATTCGGGGCTCCAAATGAAAGCTTTGGGGCCCCAGCCCTAGTAGGGCTGCCCCCTAACACCACCTCTGAATCCAGCGTATATTTAGAAAACCCAGTGTGAGTGGGTAAGAAAGTATTTGTAAAAATAATAATAATAATTGATCAAATCCAAACAGCAAAAGTCCCAGAAGAGGACCGTAGGAAGCTGCCTTATGCTTCCTGCTCAAACTTTTTGCCCCTCTAGCTGAGTATTGTAACCTGATCCCTTCCAAAACTATTGTATTTTGGGGGGATATGTGAGCCTCTTTTCTAGCACAATGGACCTATATGAGTGAATATTGGCTGGACTTGATTTGAAACATCTAAGTTCCTAGGTATGCTGTGCCGCAGTGAAGGAAAAAGAATGAGAGAGAACCAGAAAGATGAAAAATTAAACCAATATACAGAATTAACTGACAATTCATATTACTGTTGAGTTTGAGGGGGCTCAGGAATTCTCATCCATTTCTCAAAATGGAATAAAAGCCTTGTATAAGATATTATAATCCATGAGTAATATCAGTGTGTCAAAGCTCAGATTCTATGCAATGTAAGCTATATTGGAGGAAACCCTCCTAAAATATTAATTAAATTTACACCGTGGTCAATTCCACACCCCTGAGAATAATTAGTTATTACTTATGGCACATTGTGGCTGAATTTAAAATTTAGCACATGGAGGTCCCGCAAGAAAGTCTTCTCCCATTCCTGTTTAAATTCGTGCGGGATTTGGCTTGAGATGGAAGGGTTGGTTTTGTTTTTTGGTGCACCAGTTGAGGCAGTGTGATGGTTACCCAGACCCTGTGTGTGTGTGTGTGTGTGTGAGTGTGAGAGAGAGCGAGAGCGCGCGCGGCACGCATACCAGTGCAAGACAGAGAGGAAGAATGAAGGCATTTTAATTATAGGACTTGCAGAGTGCTCCTTATATTTATGAGCGGGGAGAAAGAAACTCCAGCCAGTCTGGGAGGGGGGGGCGCTTGCCGCCAGCTCCCAAGCCATGCGCCTTTCCATGTGCATCAGCTGGCCCTCCAACCTGCCCTTTTTCTCAGGCCACAACCGCCCATCTCTCCATCCTTCACTGATCGTGCCAAGATGCACTCATGATGTTGGGTGGCGGCGGCGGGGGCGGCGGCGGCGGGGGGGGGGAACGGGACAACAACCATGGCTTGGCCTCCCCGAGAGAGCCTAGAGTGAAGCCGATGTATTCATTCTGATGGGGAGGTGTCCCCTCCCTCCCTTTCTCTTCGATTTAGAAAGAGAGAGAGAGAGAGAGAGAGAGACTTGGATATCTATCAATCCGTCTGCCACAGACACCCGAGTTCAGCGCTTTTGTTTGAGGCCTCATTTTTCTCTCCGCTGGCAAACGCTTTCTACTCCGCCTGACTCTTGGTTCCCACAGCCTCGGCCCCCTTGTCCCTGCTTTGGCTGGAGCCAAGAGACGGCTCTGGTAGCCAACGGAGGAGATTTGTTTGTTTGAGCCGGTCTGAAGGGTCCCCCCCCGCCCTCTTGCTCTGCCTCTACCCCGCCCTCCGGCTGCGTTAAATGTAATTTACTGAGCAGAACTAAAAGCCTGCAAACAAGGTGGCATTCTGTCAGGCTGCCTGGGCTGTTGCTAAGCGATGGAATTGGCTTTCATAAGGAAAACAAGGCCTTCCTTTTTCTCTCTCTCCCCTGCCGCCCCACCATCCACCCCTTTCCCGTCCTTGTGTGCCAAGAGACATTTTACTAATAACATTAGTTTGCTTGCGCCGAGTGGAGGGTGCTTGAATGTTCAAAACCTTTTAAGAAAGAGAAAAGGAAGGGCTTTACTTGGCTAATCTTGTCGTATTTGGCAAGTAAATCTACACGTATTTAATGCAGGGCATTCGTCGCCAAGGAAACAGGCCCAAGACTCTTCCCCGCCTTTCCTTTTTTTTTTTTTTTACTCTGTGCATAACTGATTGAGTTTTGTATGCGCTTCGTGCGTCATGTCAATGTATTTATAAAGACAAGACTGGCCATTGAGTTGTGAGAGACAATTGCCGGTTTGTAAATAGGGGGTGGCGGGGTGGGAGAAGCCGTCCCGTCACAGCAACATTTTTGCACGAGCTGGAGAGCCGGGGATGATGTTGCTTGTTGTTGTTGTTTGTGGTAGCGGTGGGCCCTCGTAAGACACCCCCGTACAACAAACAGCTTGGCGTTATAATATTGCTTGCAAAATAAACATCAAAGTGGCCACTGATTTTGTTTTTTTAAAGGCTTCCAAGGCTGACTTGGCGCACGCCAGGGGGAGAGCGTCGGTGGGCTGGGTGGGGAGGTGGACTCCAGACAGACACCAAATCGGTTCTCTTTCCAGCCACCTGATGGGCAGCCAGGGATTCTATTAAATAAATAAAGAACCCTCAACGAGGAGGAATTTGGGGACAGGGACACACCCCTAGGCTGACTGAGGCTGTCTGTTGGCCGGGTTTAGCGAGCTCTAAAATAACCCCGATCAGCCAGCCTTTAAATACACGGTTGTGTGTTTTGGTTGTGGAACTGGCAGGCACCACAGAAAAGGTTTAGTGTAGAGGCCTGGACAAGAGACTATAACTGCCAGTGTCAATTCTTCTTTCCAAAGAATTTGTGCTTAACTCTATTGTTCCAGGCTTTCGAGCGGGCCTCTCCAGGCTGCCTTGCCTTAATGGGCCTTTCTTTTAACGTGTTTTTGGATGTACAATTCTGAGCTGTTTTTTTTAAAAAAACTTAAGGTTACCTTGGACCTATGAAGCCCGGGGCCCGCTTCGTGATCATTTAAACCTCCTGATGCATCCACCGTATCTGTGCATCGTCTCTATTGTCTACGCTGCTTTGCAAAGGCCTGGCCCTGAAAAAGGCAGGTTATACATCTGTTAAATGAATAAATGAGGACCAGCCTCTTCCATAGGCGCTCAGCATTTCACCAATTAAAAAACAGGGACACGCTTGTGTATTTCTTCCACTCCTGGACTCACACCTAGGGACATTGCCTGAAGCCTCTCTATCTTCCAACTATTCTTAGGTGCCAGAAACAGCCCCCTAATAAAGCACTACCCTATTCTTTGACCCTATTTTTTTAATTATTATTATTTTTTGCATTTTTGGTGATGCCTTGTTAAAATGTTGTTGGTGTGAGATACTAGGGTTGTCATTCTTCACAGTTCAGCTTCCTCCCCAGGATCTCTAGAAGTTAGAATGGGGAGTGGATGCATGCCGCCTCTGGTGACTGTGCATGTAAATGCACTCACACGAACGCTATGGCACAACCTGCCATTTTGCACACTGCAGCTGCTGAGGTATAATTTTTGAACTTTTGATAAACATAAAATAGCCCTGTAATGTAATCTAGTGTATCTTTAGTCAGAAAATATACTATTTTCTTATAAATAGGCATCTGATATGGTGGGGGCAAATGTTGGGGTATACTGGGACTGAAACTGGTTGTTGATGTCCCTTTTTCTTTCATTCTTTTAAAGACTTAAAAAAAACAACACCTAAGGACCATTATTTACTGTTAGGAGGCTGTGCACTCTCCCACCCCCCAATACAACTCCTGCGCAGGAATGCACATCTAGCCAGAATGAAACTACCTGGCTGTTTCGCACCAGCCTGCAGTGAATGTTGACGCTCTGAACATTTTAGGACTCAAATATGAGTGTCTGGTTTGTTTAAAAAGAAGTGTGCATTGATGGCATTGAAATGTGAAAAGGTGTAATCTGGGAAATGTATATTTTTATGTTAAGACTGGCATTTTTCCATTGTGGGTCCCGTTCCCCACACTTTTACTCAAATTTTCTGTCAAACGCGCAAAATCTTGGGAAAGTTGAACATGTGGGCGTCAGCTCTTCATTTGATCCTACTTGGTGGCTCCTGGACTTAGGCTGACTAAGAGATTGGCAGAAGAGTACTCTGGGAAAAACAGAGAGCCTAAGAAAAGTTGGGCTGATGGGTGACTTCCCTCTATGCCAAGGCATTCAATAGTTAAGCGCTCAAAATAGCACGGGGGCAGGGGAGGGAAGGAATTGTCACCTGTAGGCTTAGTTTTATTAACTTATGGATTGTTATTTTACACGGTGTTTTTAAATTTGGTTTTTAATCTTTTTAACTATTTTGTATGTTTTTATTGTTGTTTTTATGCACAATCTGTTGTGAACCGCCCAGAGAGCTTCGGCTGTGGGGCGGTATAGAAATGAAATAAATGAAATGAAAGGATCAGGCATCTCGTATTAACAAGGAAGCAGCTTACCAGGGGAATTGCTAGCATGATGATGAGATGTCCAAGGCATGTTGAAATCAACCAACATAGATTAGCTCCTGTTTTCCCATTTGCCCCTTTTTTCCACGTGCCAGGCAGAGGTGTGGGCAGGGTTTTCAAAATTACAACACTCTTGTCCTAAATGGAAATGTTCATAATGGCTTGAAAAGATATGGGTGGCCATAAACAAAGAAAGAACCCCCCCCCCCCCAACACACATAATCCATCTGTTCCAGCGAATCTGGGGCAGAGGCTTCTGATGTGTGCATGGACTTGTAAACCTTTGGGATTACCAGGTTCTCTTTTTTGTTACTTGAGAGGTGTGCCTGCTTAACGGGGATTCAGTAGACTCCCCCCCCCCCCCGGTACATAGGGAACATGGCATAGTAACTTATAAAAGAAAATACAGCAGCCTCTGCAGGTATGTGGTTCTTTGTAGTCAATGGAGCCCCAGTGAAGCTTGAGATTATGACAGATGGATTGAATTAAACATCTTGTTTTTTTGGCCGATAGTTACGACAGTGTTGTACCACCAGCAAGTCAGAGTAGTTTGAGCATGACGACTTGAGTTACATGGCCGTGTTGCACAAGTGAGAACTGCAGCTGCAGCATGACTGTTTAGTTTGTCGCGTCGACACAGTCCTCTGGCCAGTGGGAGACCGCTGGGAAAATACCACAATTTTAATTCCCCACAATGCCCCTGATGTTGTATTACTCTAGGTCATTGTGGAATACTGAAATGGGCGGGTGCCATTTTGATTTCCTACAATGCCCTGAAGGAATGCCATGTCAGAGGCATTGTGGGAAATTCAGTGGCAGCTCCCAGCTGCCAGGAGCTCTAAAGAAGCCTGTTGCTGCCACTACCGAGTAATCCCACCGAGGTCCACCGATGTAGGAGGGGCCCACCAAAGGGCACTTTGCCAAGAGTCTCCTCAAACTTGAAGCCTGTCCTGGTTCCCAGGACATGGGTTTACACTACAAATCCAAACCAGCTTTTTTGGTGTGTGTGTGTGTGTGTCATGACTTTCTCATGAAGAATCTTGGGAATTATAAGAACATAAGAAGAGCCATGCTGATCAGACCAAGGGTCCATCTAGTCCAGCATTCTGTTCACACAAGTGGCCAATCAGCTGCCCATGGGAAGACCACAAGCAGGACAGGAGTGCAACAGCACCCTCCCGCTCATGTTCCCCAGCAACTGGAGCACATAGGCACACTGCCTCTGATACTGGAGGTAGAATCGAGCCATCAGGACTAGTAGCCATTGATAGCTTTCTCCATGAATTGTAGTTCTATGGGAGCTAGATGGAACTAGAACTGTCTGTCGGAGAATTCTCAGCATCCACCCATATTTGCAAGACGTTGGCCTACCTCCCATGTCAGCTGTACTTTGCTTGTACCTCAGGACATGGACGCTCTGATGAAGACTGCAGTGATGACCGGCCACGCCATCGAGACAGCCACCTCCTGGCGAGTCGTCTGGAACGAGACCAGGAGAAACTCCTGAGGTGATGCTTCTTCCGCGGGCTTTATTCAGTGCATCTTGTGGTTTTGTCTCTTATTTATCGCTCTTTACTTAAAACATTTTTACCCCTCCGCAAAGCAATAAAAACAGGACAGTCCCTGCCACAGGCTTACAGTCTAAAAGACACAACACAAAAGGAAAAAAATGGATATGGAAGGAAGTGGGGGGGGGGGGAAGCAAACTCAGACACCAGTTCTTAAAGCTGTATAGTAGTTCTTATATTGAGAAGCTGGAATGGAAATACTTCAGGGAGAGGAGGAGCCCGATGGAGCTGATCTTTCAGCAGAGCTGATGGAATGGCCCAACTTCCCATCTCCCTCTGCCGTAGCCTGAAGGAATGACTTTGTGCTTTCACCCTACCCCACCACCCACGTGGTACCCGGGACTGTGGGGAGTCCAATTACCTTAAACATCAGGGGGCGGGAAGCTCATCATTTCCAGCGGTGCCTCCTTTGCCAACACCTTCTATTTGGTGCAAAAGTACGGATGAGAGGCATAGAGATTTAGTCAATTCCCGTGCCTTTGGCATTTCTGGCTCCTACTGGTATCCCCAGGAGCGATGCCACAAGTTGTTTTCCTGCTATCATTGATGAACTACTGAGTATTTCTGCTCTGGCCCCCTCTATCAGCCGAAGGAACGAGAGCCACCAATTGCTGCTCAAGCAAAAACAGCAGGAAGGGAAGATCAGTATTTAAATGTAGCCAGGGGAGGCTGGTGACTCCCATTTTGGTGGGGCTCCTAATCCATTGCAGGTTTTATTTGGAGCTTTATAGGAGCTATCCATGGTGCTCCACCCCCAAAATAGGTTTGCCACCATAGATAGCTCCTATAAAGCCCCAAATAAGACCTGCAGTGGATTAGGAGCCCCACCAAAATAGCAGTCACCATGTTCTAGCCTTGAAGAACCAATCTCCCTCTTTTCTCTTCTCCCCCCCCCCCCCCACTCCCCTTCCTTTGTGTGCTGTCTTTTTTTAGTCTGTAAGCCAACCACCCAGAGAGCTTCGGCTGTTGGGCAGTATATTAATCATCATCATCATCATCATCATCATCATCATCATCATCCTGATGGCAGGGCCTCTCTCTCTCTCTCTCTCTCTCTCTCTCTCTCTCTCTCTCTCTCATTTTCTTGTATTGACGTGAGCCGCTTTGGGAGGCAACAATCGCCTGAAAAGCGGGATAGAAGTGTAGCAAATAGGTAATAAATGAAATAAATATTTGCGTTTATGCCCCACTTCCCCCCCCACAACAACAACAACATACACATACAATATAAAAGCAAACATTAAAAAAACAAAAACAAATAAAGCCACAATGAAAACCAATGATATTTTTTTTAAAAAGACATGGCAGATTAAAAGCATCAGAGCAAATTAAAAACAGAACCCCAGGGAAATCCAGCAGCAGAAAAAGAATTGGCCTCAACAGGCCAAAGGCCTGTCTAGAAAAGGAGGTATTCACTTGCTGATGGAAGGTCAACAGAGAGAAGGGCTTAGCAGGCTTTCCAGGTAGGAAGTACCAAACCCTAGGAACAGCCACTAACCACATTAAAGGCTGTGCTGGCTGGGGCATGCTGGGAGTTGTAGGCCCTTTTTTCTATCTAAACTTGCATAGGATTGTGCCCTCAGACGATCAAATTCTGGCTTAATATACTACAGTATATACATGAGCTTCATGAACCTGCATATGCTCTTGCTTCGCTCCTCCTTTCATGCGAGTGGGGAAACAAGCAGGAAGCTGCGGTTAACCATAGCTTCCCGTTATGTCCAGACTAGGAAACCATAGTTAACAGCTTCCAAACAAGCCAGGATCTGCAGCTACGGTTTACTTGAAAGTTTCTTCTTTAGCACAGGAACACAGGAAGCTGCCTTTATACCAAATCAGAGCCTTGGTCCATCTAGCCCAGCATTGTCGACACTTGACTAGCAGTGGCCCTCCAGGGTTTCAGGCAGGAATTTTTCCAGCCCTCCCTGGAAAGGCCGGGGATCGAACCTGGGACCTTCTGCATGCAAGGCAGGTGCTCTGCCGCTGAGCCACAGCGATCCTTCTTTGCACCTGGCTCTGGTTGTTGGAGCTTGTGGGGTCCAGGGAAAAATGAGGTCTCCCCAGCAGAAAAGGCAGATGTGCGTCCCATGGAGCTGATACTCTAAAGTTTGTAAGAACATAGAGCAGGCAGAGGGAGGCAAGCATGACAAAGGAAGCATACAAGCAAGAACAGTTACATGTTCTTCCACTTGGTTGCAATTGGAGATGTATAGAACTCAATTTTGTTTTTGTTTTTTTTAAAAAAAATCAGGACATTATCTGCTTCTTTTGTCCTTTCAAATTTTGAAGCGTGGCCCTGTGGCATTTTTTAAATCGAGCATTTATATCCTTTCCACACTCCCAGTTAATGTGTGCTACATGTATGTACACCATGGTACATCTCAGTGGCAGTGGCAGAGGCTGCTGACGCCTCTTTCGGTGGGGCTCCTAATCCGTTACTGCTTTTATTTGGAGCTTTATAGGAACTTGTCCATGGTGCTCCATGGTGGTGAACCTGTTTTGGGGATGGAGTTGAGCAGCGTGGATCGCTCCTACAAAGCTCCAAATAAAGCTTGCAATGGATTAGGAGCCCCACCGAAAGAGGCGTCACCAGCCTCCACGGCGAGTGTTGTAGGCCCAGACGACACGTGTATACCTCGTGAGGGCCTCTGGCACCTGACCATTTTCCTTTCCTTTCCCTTCCCCTTAGGGAAAGCAAAGAACTGGCTGACTTTGCTCGGATGCATCCCACTGGCTGCACTACCAATGGCTTGAACTCCAACCTCATGGTAACCGGGGGGCCGCCCCTGACCAGCTCAGGGCGATGGTCCACCGACCCAGCGTCACACCTGGCAACTCACCCATGGTTACCCAGAACCGGCAGCTCTTCAATGTGGCTAGCAGGACATCCCTACGGTGAGTCCACAGGGGAGGATACATGGCTAGGATCTCTCCTCCTATACAGGATTGCACCAGGTTGCTATGAAGTCAGGCAAAGACATTTTTATTCAGGTAGGCCTTTGGCATGTGAGCTGGTCTGTTGCTGAAGGGGCTTTTAATTGGTCGGTGCTGTTCATCTCTTTCATTGTTGGGATTTTAACTAGGACAGTGCTAGGACAGTGTTCTCCAACCTTGGGTCCCCAGATGTTTTTGGCCTACAACTCGCAGCATGGCAGTTGTAGGATGAAAACATCTGGGGACCCAAGGTTGGAGAACACTGTGCTAGGAGGACGGTGCGTTGAAATCAGGCACCCTGGTCACCACATGGAGACTTCAGCTTACGTTGATCGGCCACGTCAAAAATACGGTTGTATCGAGTGGGCCCGGTGGCACAGGTGCAGCTGTTCTGCCCGTGGGGTTCCTCTCTTGATGACTGCTCTCCTCCTAGGACTTGGCCACCCTTCCCTGCACCAAGGCATGACTCCTGGCTTCCCCCCTAGCATGGGGGGAGCACTCCCTTCTGCATACCAGTTTGCCAGGGATCCTCAGTCCGGCCAGCTTGTCGTGATACCCAGTGAGCACCTGCCACACTTTGGTGAGTACCAAGCAAGGGAGATGGCACGAAGAATCTATTATGTCAGTGATGGCGAACCTTTTTGAGCCCAAGTGCCCAAACTGCAACACAAAACCAACTTATTTATTTCAAAGTGCCTTAAATTTGGCAGGAAGGAGGAGGTTGCACTAGCTAGTCGCGCCCCGCTCTGTCTCAGGGCATGGCTCTTCACCGGGGGGCGCAAAGATTCAGGCGTGCACGCACTGTGCTTCTGAGCTGTCTGTTCAGTTAGAAGGAGGGCTGGGTGCCTGCGCAGTCCGCTTCTGGGGGTGGAGATGTTGGAATGTGCCTGCCTGTGGAGGCCAGCGAGGAATGAGTGGAGAGGAGTTACTATGGAAACCCGACGCTAAATGCAGAAGGGGACAGTCTTTTCGCGATCTGGCGACCAATGGCTCGAGTGCCCACAGAGAGGTCCCTGCGTGCCAGCTGTGGCACGCGTGCCATGGGTTCACCATCACTGTATTATGTGCTCAGGGTATTTTTTTTTTGTTATAGTTATTTGAATTATTTAATTATTTCCTGCCTTTTTTCCTCTTGCAAGGAACCCAAGGCGACTTACATAATCCTCCTGCTCTTCTCCATCTTAACCTCACAACAACCCTGTGAGGTAGATTAGGCTGAGAGTCAGAGACTGGCCCAAAGTCACCCAGTGAGCTTCATGGCCCGAGTGGGGACTAGAACCCGGGTCTCCAGAGTCCCAGTCCAACACTCTCACCACTAAACCATGCTGTGGAATTCAGCATGCTGACCATCGCAGTTTTCACTTTAAAAACAAAGCAAAAACAAGTTTCTAGCCCTTATGGAGACAGGCTTTACAGTATCTAAGCAATTTGTGATGAAAGCTTTGAAACCAGAGGTGCGCGTGTGAGGGATTTCCAGTGGTCAGGCTTCTGTGCTCACGGGCATAGTAGTAAGTTATACAAAACAGGCAAATATATGCACAACTGTCGAACTGAGTAATTTACAGAGGTCACAGAATGGAGCTTTTTGTGGAGCAGAATTTGTGTAGCCTTGGTATAAGAAAGTACACTCAGTTTTATGTATAACCACCTATGTGGGCCAATGCTTCGGAAAAGGCTTATTTCTCCTGCTTTACGCCCGCCCCAGATGCGTTGTTTTGAGTAGGAATATTTTTTGAGATTCCATGTCTGTCTCTCTCTTAATTATAGCAGAGCTGATGGATCGTGCACCGCCTCTCTGGCCTGCTATGTACCCCGCCACAAGGAACTCCCTCCAGCATGCTCACCAGCTCCAGCTCTTATCTCACCAGCAGTTGCTCCGTCAGCATGAGTTGTACATCCTGCAGCAGCAGGCCGCGCATGCCATGGAGTTGCACAGGAGTGCACAGTTGGTGGTAGGTTCCAAAGTGCTGTTAGCACATTATCTGCTGTAATAATGCCAACTTTTCTCAACTTCTGCAATAACACTCGGAAAAACCCAATTCCCATGCATGTTCTTTCTGAAACTGTATAAACGGTATACAGGTAGACTTTATTCAACAAAGTTTCTCCATGACTGTGATATTCCCAGGTTTCAATTAGTGGACATTTCACATCTGGCATTTTAAGGGACTTTCTAAAAAAAAATCTTGCTAGACACATCTAAGCCACACCTAATTAATGCTGAATTAAATCCAAATCATCCCTTTTAATATGCCCTTGAATTTTTACCAGCAAAAGGATTTTCTGGAATCTCTGGCAAACTATTTATTTATTTGATTTGATTTATACATCGCCTTTCCACCAAGGAGAATGGCGCTCTAAGTGGCTAACAATAATAAGAACCAAAATTCAAAACAAAATTCAAAAATCATAAGACAAATACATAAAAAAACACAACAATGAACGAGTAAAAACAGCACCCAACCCAACAGACCCACTTGGTCGCCAAAGGCCTGCTTGAATAAAAACGGCTTTGCCTGCCAGCAGAAGTACAGCAGAAAGGGAGCCAACCTAGCCTCCTTTGGCAGGGAGTTCCAAAGGCTGGGAGCAGCCACTGAGAAGGCCTTGTCTCGCATCTGCAGCAAACATACCTCTGACGGTGGTGGCACCAGTAGAAGGGACAACTATATTGTCCATTGTGATGCGGATAATTTCTATTACCTGGAGGTAGATGAGAAAGTTGCCCAAATGGAAACTGGACAAAGCCAGGCTTTCCCTGCCTGGGAAGTTCTTTTCGAGAGCAACCTCACCACATGGCTGCAATCTATCTCAGAGTTATGTTTGCTGAAGCCCCCTGAGATCTGGGGCCATATCTCTATGCATGCAGAACATCAGAAGAGCCATGCTGGATCAGAGCAAGGGTCCATCTAGTCCAGCATTCTGTTCACACAGTGGCTGCCCACAGGAACCCACAAGCAGGACAGGAGTGCAACAGCACCCTCCTGCCCATGTTCCCCAGCAACTGGTGTACATAAGCATACTGCCTCTGATACTGGAGGTAGCCTATGGCCATCAGGACTAGTAGCCATTGATAGCCTTCTCCTCCGTGAATTTGTCCAATCCCCTTTTAGAGTCCTCCAAGCTGGTGGCCATCAGCTTGCCTTGTGGAAGTGAAATGCCATAGTTTAACTCTGTGCTGTGTGAAGAAGTCCTTCCTTTGATCTGCCCTGAATCTCCCACCAATCAGCTTCATGGGATGACCTCCTTTGGGTTCTAGTATTATGAGAGAGGGAGAAAAAGGTCTCCCTGTCCACTTTCTCCACACCTGGCATAAGGCCCAAAGTTCAATTTCCGGCATCTTCAATTGGAACGATCTTGAGTACCATGGCTTGGGAAAGGCCGTATAGTAGAGTTGCTGCCAGTGACAAGAAAGAGACGGTACTGGACCAGATGGAGCAATGAGCTCACTACAGAATAAGGCAGCTTTGTGTGTTCATAATGTGTGCTTAAGCTCACGTAACATTGGATTGTGGTCCCTTCTCCCACATCCTTTCGATACCTTGTCTGTCCTTTATTTTACTTTTTTAAAATAAAGTTTATTTCATATCAGTTAATACACAAATCATCTAAAGAACAAGCACAAAAATAAACGAGAGGCATGAATCATATTGTTTGAAGAGTATGGTTTGCCTGCCACGCAGAATTTGTTAATTTTGACATTGTGGCATATTCTATAACACAGCCTTCCCCAACCTGGTGCCCTTCAGATGCTGTTGGACTTCAACTTCCATCAGCCCCATCCACCATGGCCATTGGTCAGGAACAGTGGGAGTTGTTTTCCAAAACATCTGGAGGGCATCCGGTTGGGGAAGGCCGTAATGAACCATAACAAATTTATTTACAGCACAATCCTATTGTGTCTACTTGGAAGTAAGTCCCGCTGAGTTCAATGTGGTTTACTCCCAAGTAAGTGTGTATGGCAGGAGTAGGCAATGTTGTGCCCGTGGGCACCAATTCGTCCCAAGGGGCCTTTCTTGGTGCTCGCTAAGGTGCTCTACCTCTCCCATTAAAAAAAAAGCAACACATTTTCTTATCAGTGTCTGGGATTGCTGCAAAATAGGCAGCTGTTGGTGCTGAAAAGTGTGGCTTTAAAGATGTTGCTTAGTGTCTTGAGGCTCAGACCTCACCTCTGCCTCGTATTCAGCTTTTTGGGCAGGTTACATGTCCCTTGTTATGCCTCCCATGGCAGCCGTGTTTTGGTGCTCAGGACAGTTTCTTAAATTGCCAAATGTGCCCGTGGCCCAAGAAAGCTCGCCTACCCCTGGTATGTGGGATCGCAGCCTCAATTTCTCTTTGTGTCCTCTTCCCCTCCCATTCCTCAACAGGAGAGGCTAAAAGCCAGCGAGCAGCGGGTGGAGATGGAGGAGAAGATTGCCAAACGTTGCCTGGACAATGCCAAGTCCGGCCTCGCCACCCCCAGCTCTGGCCTCTTGCACCGGAAGCCCCCCGTCCTATCCCCGACCTCATCTGCGTCCTACAGCAAGGCAGTGAGTCCGCCTCCCCTGTCTCCCAGGGCCTCGCCCGTGTCGGTGCTCAAAGCTGAGGTGATCCAAAAGATGGAGGAGCCGCCAACGCAGCCGGCTTATTCCTACCCCGCGACTCCCGTCTCCCACCCCTCCAGCCCACCCCCTGCTTCTCCGCCCCCTGCCCCCTCCATTCCTCCGAAAGAAGAGGAAGAAGCCGAGAGTGTGGAGAAGAAAGAGCTGGAGAAGGAGGCCTCCAGCCCATACCAGGCGTTGTTCCCAGGTAGGAGAGCTGGCAGAACCCTTTTGTGCGCTTGTGTCCTGGTTTCTTCTTTCTTCTTCCCTGCTTTCTTCCTTATCTCTCTCCTGTCTCAAGCCCTCCCTCCAAAAGCAATGTACACGGCACGCCACCCCACCCCACTCCACTGAGGACTGATCAGTACATGAAGGTTTTTATGTAACATAGGACTAGGGTGGCCACGTGTGAATAGCCAAAAAAGAGAAATGCATCACCCAAAAAAAAGGGATAAAAGGGGACAGCGATTTGCATGACATTTGCATATGTTAATGTATACATATAGATGCAAATGTAGAAATAATTGTTCTGATTTAAATAGAAATATAGTAAATCCCACCATAGTGCACAAAAAGGTGACCAGGCGACCTGTTTGCCCGCCTGTCCAGGTGCTAACTCAAGATGGGCAACCGTTCTGATGGTTCTTTTCTCTCTATTTATTCATTTTACTTACTATTTTATTAATTATATTTATAACCCACCTTTTTTCCTCCATGGAACCCAAGGCGCTGTACATGATCTTCCTCTCCATTTTATCTTCACAACAGCCCTGTGAGGTAGGTCAGGCTGAGAGTCAGGGACTGGCCCAAAGTCACCTAGTGAGCTTCATGGCCGAGTGGGGACTAGAACCCGGATCTCCCGAGTCCCAGTCCAACACTCGAACCACTACGCCACACCGGCTCTCCAGTGTGGCGTAAACTGGAATTGGACAGGACAGCCCTTCAAATAGAGGACTGTTCTCTGTAAAAGAGGACACCCAGCCACCCTACAATAAGCCTGAGGTCTCTTTCAACTCTATTTCTGTAATTCTATATGCAGTGGATTTCCTGTATTGGCAGAGGGTTGGATCTTGAGGTCTCTTCCAACTCTCTAATCCTAGATACAATGGGGGGCTAGAAAAATCTCAGGCATTTGGTCCTTTCAGGCCCTGAGAATGTTCATTTCCTTTGTATTTCTGCCCAGAAATGAAACATTTTTTTTATAATTTTCCTGCTCAGGAATTGGAAATTATTTTCTCAGGTCCACACTAAGATTTTGGTCCTCCATCCTAGTTTTCTATGTTTATCTTTGGAAGGATTTTGCCCTTCTAGTCACTTTTTTTTAATACCCACGGAATAGTGCAGTTGGGCTGGTCAGAAATAAGAGTGCTTTGTGCTTCTTTCCCTGCTTCCAGTGGCTTGTGAGAAGAGGCAACTCAGGCTTATCTCCTGTACGGATATGCATGTACTCCTGATGGGGCAGGGCAGCAAAGCCCTCTGACCCACTAGAAACCCTGCTTCTGAGATTTCATGAGGCAGGTGGTGTGGCCAAGAGGACGGATTGTTGAGCTTGGACAAGGAAAACCTGGGTTCCAGTTCCCACTCTGCCATGAAATTCACTAGGTGGCTTTGGGCCAGTCACTTTGCCTTACCCTAACTTACCTCGCAGGGTTCTTGTGATGATAAAATTGGATAATCCCATATACGCCATCTGGAGCACCTTGGAAGAAGTGGTGGGGAATGCTGTTGCTGCTGCTGCTGCTGCTGCTGCTGCTGCTGCTGTTGTTGTCGTCGTCGTCATCATCATCATCATCATTATTGTTTTCATTTATATACCGCCCAATAGCCAAAGCTCTCTGGGCAGTTCACCCAGAGAATAATAGAACTTTGATCAACTAAAAAGGCCCCCTACCATAGTCTTCCCCAACCTGGCACCCTCTAGATGTACTGGAATACAACTCCCATCATCCCCGGCAGGCTGGGGATGATGGGAGTTGTAGTCTGGCGCATCAGGAGGGCGCTGAGGTGGGGAAGGCTGCCCTACAGGGGTGGGGGTGGGGGAAGCAGATTTGTTTTCTTTTTAAAAATTTACGGCAAGCACCATCTGAAAGAGGCATTCTCCCCTGTGGGTGAGACTAGCAGGCGTGCCGCTTCTAAGATATTGCCTTCTGTGACCCCACGGAGTGGTCTTGGGGCAAGCGATGCTGCAGCATTGCTGAAGCTACACAGCAGTGAGGGTGCTCCATCTCTTGGATGGGAGACCACTGGACCTCTGAATAAGAGTAATATCTATCTATCTATCTATCTATCTATCTATCTATCTATCTGTTTTTAAGGATGATGCATGCTGCAGTGCATGCATCATCTAAAAAAAAAAAAAAAAGTATGTGTTTTCCTTTAGTACTACTTTTCCTACCAGATTGGAAGTCCTTTTTAACTGTGTTTATTGTTTGTTGTATATGTGTTTCAGTGTTGTTGTTTTTTCCATGAATAAAATTATAAAAATTAAAAAAAGAAAAAAAAAAGAACTACTTTTCCTACCATATGCAAACTTCATAGATTTCATAGATCATAGAGTTGGAAGGAGCCTACAAGGCTATCGAGTCCAACCCCCTGCTCAATGCAGGAAACTAGAGGAGGGGTCTCCCATCCAAGTAATAACCAGGCTTGACCCTGCTTAGCTTTCCACGCTCAGACAAGCTGAGCCAGCATGAGCTTATTGAGATTTAGGGTGCGATCCTGTACATGTTTAGACAGGAAAAAGGCTTACAACTCCCAGCTGGCCGGGACATGCTAGGAGTTGTTGTAGGCCTTTTTTCTGTCTAAACATACATAGGATTGTGCCTTTAATCAATTAATTGATGAGTCAGCTAATAACAATTGATCAGCAAAGGTTTCTTTAATCCAATGACATCCCTAATACTTACGATTATGGTTATTATTTCTCACACATGTTGAAGCCTATTTTCATAAATGTCAGGGGCTAAAAACTAGTTAGTTTTTAATGGATGTGGATTTCTGTGCCCGGTTCCAGTGTTCTGTGTGGTATAATTGGGAAAGCACCAGGGGAGGATGGTGACACTTAGTTTGGGGGGGCGAGGGCTCCTAATCCATTGCAGGTTTTCTTTGGAGCTAGTGGTGGGCGATTCGCAGCTCGGGAGAACGCGAGTAGAGCCAGAGAAGCAGGTAGGTCGAGCGGAGCTCGGGGGGGGGGGTCGAGCCCAGCGAGTTCACCAGACTTCCACCCCCCAAACGAGCTCCACGCACATCCCTATCAGGAGCACCATGGATAGCTCCTATAAAGTGCCAAATTAAAGCTGCAGTGGATTAGGAGCCCCACCAACATAGGAGTCACCAGACTCCACTGGAAACCACTCAGCCCTACTTGGGGCGGGGGACTCTACCTAAGGGAGAAGGGGACTCTTCCTCCTCCTCCTCCTTAGCCTCTATTCATCAGATAAGCTGCTCTTTCTCTTGTAGAAATTCCGTCAGGATATCCCTTCCAGTCCCTCCCGGCCTCCTTCAGAAGACACTACCCGTACCTCCTTCAGCCCACGGCAGCGTCAGACGCAGATGGCTTGGCGCCTGATGTCCCGCTGCCCACCGGAGATCCTGAGTGCCTGGCCCTTTCCCCAGAGGTCAAGCCTCTCCACCTCTCCCCGTCCAAAATCATCAAGCCCATCCAGGCTGTGGAGGAAGAGGAGTCTTTGGAAGAACGGGTGAAAACGGAGGTCGAGATGGACGAAAACCACGAAAGTGGCATCTGTGAGCAGGAGATGGAGGCCCTGAACATGGCACCCTCTGTCCCTCTCCCGGTCCAGGATGTGAACCTTCTGTTGCACCACAGCAAAACCCTGAGTGGTTCTCAGCATGAAGAAGAAGCTCTTCAGAATTGCCCACCTGAGTATCAAGTCATGGCTTGCTCTGTGGAAATGGAGACCCAGGTGGAAGCGGCGAGTGGCACTGAAGCTTGTCCTGTCCATGTTGACTATGATGGGTCCTTGTTACACAGGGACGCGGAACAGCCTGGGATGGGCCTCTTGCCTCAGCCAGAGGAACCTTCCCTTGCCACAGAACTGCCTCACATCAGCTCTCCCCAGGGAAGGGAGTTCCCTAGCATGCTCCAGGAAGAAGAGGAGGAGGAGCCAGTGTTGGAGACGCCCTGCTACGGGAATGAGGCTGTATCCTGCCAAGTCCCGCCCCTGGACATCAAACTGGATGACCCCCTGGCTGGCATGAATGCCTTGGCGGCTGCAGCCGAATTGCCCGAGGCGTGTCCCTTGCTGACGAGCACCGGGATCACCCAAGAGGCTGTGGTGAACCTAGAGGTGTCCTCTAGCCTGTCTCCAGAGCACACTTTTTTGCAGGGGATCACACTGCTGAGCGAAATAGCAGAGCTGGAGCTGGAGAAGAGGAGGCAGGAAACACAAGGTGGGTTGGTGAGTGGCGGGCTATATTGCCGTGCTTGAGGGTAAGTCCCATTGAACACAGTGGGGACCTACCCCTTTGTAAACACGCTGAGGCTTGGGCTGCAAAGGTCTGACTGCCATTCGAGCTTCATGTTGATGTGATGCTGCCTTAGATGGAGTCAGCGTCCAACAACCCCAAACCCCCATAATAGTTAGCAACTGTATCATCAACAATGTATAATCACAGGAACGAATGCATGGCAACAGAATTTCGTCCTTGGGCATTGTGAAAGAGTTGCAGAACATTTTGGTGAGCTGGATTTTGTAGGAACTGTTTTCACATTTGTGCTTGGTCTATAAGGATTTTCTTTTGCCGCTAGAAGAGTGGAGAGGTGCAGCCCAGCGGTGACTAATTTAAAGTGGACCAGAAAAATATTTCTCCCAAGGACTCAACATCTAGAGACACGGACTTGATCAGGGCAATTTGCTGAAACAGATTTTGACCGGCATTCTGTTGTTATGTGTAAATATATATAATTAATTCCTCTTATTGTACCTCATTGATGATACAGTTGTGAAAGGGTGCTTTCAAATTTGTTTACTTTTTTAGTTCATTCCTTATAACACAGAAATCACAGTGTGGCTTACACACTCTATTTGAGGTGTTCAAAGTCTATAACTGCTGAGCCTCAACCACGTTACAACAGCAAGTTCTTCCAAGCCATTCCCAGGGTCAAGGTTAAGAATTTTTCTTTCTTCTTCTTCTTTTAAATCTCTGAACGTACAAAATCGCTCCATGCCAGGAGTGTAAAGTTCTGGTGAAGGAGATGGAAGGGACATGGGACACGCTTCTTCCGTAACTGAGATGCGGAATTGTCCCCTCATAAGAATTGCCTTTCTGGATCAGGTCAAAGCCCCATCTAATTCAGAACTGTTTCCAACAGGTGACTAGGGTGGAAGAGGGCAGTGGGAATTGACCCTCAAGTCGTAGGAGTGATGAGGTCAATTGCAGAGTTTGAGTGTGGGTGGGGATGGTTCGGAGACAACAACCGAACTGTGGTTTGGCTGTGAGTCTTGCACAGTTCTCCCTTCTTGCATGTGCTTTGATTCCCTCTTTTTAACTTCCAATTTACAGGAAACCATAGTTTGCCATTACATCTGAGCTGGGCAAATGATGGTTTGCACAAAACATAGTTTGCTTGGAAACCATGGTTTGAAGCAGATTTCCAGTTGTGGTTTGTCGGCAAACTACCAATTGTGCAAACCATAGTTTGCTGGGTTTGGTTGTAACAAAACTAGGTGGTTTGTCACCACAAATGTAAGAAGTAAGAAAGGGGATCCAAGTGTGTGAGGTGAGGAGGAAGTGTGCAAGCTTGAAGCTGAGGTCCCTCAGCCAAATCATAGTTTGGCTGTTACATCCAAAGCAGGCCTGTGTGTGTGTGGCTTAAAACCGCTCCCTTTGTGCCAAACTGAGGCTTATCTACCCTTATTGGAATAACAGAAGCCCAAACTATCTCTAAAGCAGGTCTGGAGAACTTCCCTGTTCGCCCAACCCTGGAGAGTCTGTTAGCTGCCAGCACCCAGATGCTGATGGAAGTCCTCTCATCTCCCTTTATGGACAGTCTGAAAAACATCCGGCTGCCTCGAGAACTGGATCCCAACAAAAAATACAGCTGGATGCAGAAGAAAGATGAACCAGTGAGTCATTCTTTTGCACAGACTTTGCTCTGAAACATTTGGGGAAGGGGTTGCACAAGGACGGGAATTGGTGCAAGAGGGAACACTGAAAGCCAAGTTGAAGCTGAGGGAATAGAACCTCCTGAATTATTTTAGTTACCATTAAGAAACATAAACATAGCAAGCTGCTTTATGCCTAGTCAGACCTTTGGTCCTACTAGCCTAGAGGACTCTTTGTGTATTAAGGTGCAATCCTGTGCATGTTTAGACAGAAAAAAAGACCTACAATTCCCTACAGGGAAGTTCTCTACAGGACTAACCTACAAGGCCTACAATTCCCTACAGGACTTCCCTACAAAGTTCCCTACAATACAAGTTCCTTACAATTCTTTTTTAAATAATAATAATAATAATAATAATAATAATAATATTTTATCAACAATTAAGATGGGATACAGTAAAAAGTTCACAGTTTGTTTTACAATATACATCTCTGTTTCTCGTTATAAGAGCAACAACAAGAAAAACACATGACCATTTCCATAAAGGACGTTCACAATATCTAAAATAGAATTTGTCATAATTTCCAAACTTGTGCAAAGGCTGGTGTCAGTTTACAGTTGTTATCCAACTTAGTTGCAAAATAAATAAAGGCTTGCCGTGTCATAGACAAGGCCTCTGGTTTCGTTTGTTCTTTCTGTAGTCTGAGTTGATGTGTAAGCTTTTCCTCTGTCACTATATGCCAGAGCTTTTGGAATTCTCCACATTCTAAAGATGCATAGGATTGCACCCTTAGTTCACTTCCTTCAAAAAGTTTTCAAGCTTTCTGACAAAGATCAAAAACCACTGACTTATAAGTGGTTATAAGGCAACTTATAAGGCAACTTTTCTGTGTCTGGGTAGCCCTCCTGCTTATTCTGCTGAGTGGGGCCCTGGACGTCTTCCCCAAAGTCGTGCCTTGATGGCACCACTGTTCCCAGCCCTGATACCTGAGATCCTTTAACAGGACCCAGGTCCTGGTCTGAAGGCACATGATGCAGCAACCTTGCTAAAGCTAAGCAGATCTAGCTCTGATCAGTGAGTATATGAGAACCTGAGCTTCATGGAGGGAAGGCAAGATACAAATGTGATAAAGTAAATAAAAATGAGGATGCCATAGATGGAACAGGGATAGCTTGGCCACAGTGATACAGGAGCTAGTAACCTCAGGACTGGATTACTGCAAATGCGCTCTTTGTGGGGCTGCCCTTGAGGCTGCTCCGGAAGCTGGAGCTAGTGCAGAATGCAGCAGCTCAGCCATTGTCGGGAGCTGCCCCTTTTCAGCATGGAACTTCTTTGCTGAGGGAACAGCACTGGCTGCCTATTCACTACCGGGTCAGGTTTAAGGTTTGTACTAGTGTACAAAGCCCTAAACAATTTGGGACCAGGATACCTAAGAGAACACTTTCTCCTTTACCAACCTGCCCGGTCACTGAGGACATTGGAGGACATTTTCCATGTGGTTCTGCATGGACCTCTGGCCCGACTGGAGTCCACCAGGAGAAGAGCCTTCAGTGTGGTGGCTCCACTTCTATGGAACTATCTGCCTCTGTGTTGTTTTTTGCGCCTGCTAGAGATGTCTTTGTTCTAGGAAGCCTTCCTTACTGACCAGCCACGGTTTTAATATTGTCCTGTTTTTAAAATAATTATTTTATCTGTTTTATTTTTTATTGTTCACCGCTCCGGAATCTGTCTAGATATGGAGCGGTATATAAATGCTGCAAATAAATAAATAAATAAATAATACTTGCAAAGCACGTGCTCTTGCACTGAGCTATGGGCATGCACCCATAGATTCATATATGTGCAACTGCTCTTTCAGATAATGTGGTTCTAGGCCATTAAACGTTAACACCAGCACTTTTAAATTGACCCAGAAACAAATTGACAACCAATATAACTAGTGCAGGATTGGTAACAGGGGTCCCCAACCTTTTTGGATCCATAGGCACATTTGAGAAACTGCTGTGGGCACCACCACAAAATGGCTCCCATGGAGGATGTGGCTAGTCACATAATGGCTGCCGTGGGGGCCTGGCTAGTCAAAAGTGAGCTAAAGAGGTATGTGTTGGGGGGAGAAAAATAGCAAGGCTAGAGGCTAGAAGGGGAGAGAAAGAAGACTGCCTAATGTTTTCCAAGTTTTTTCTTAAAACAATTTTTTTTGAAGGGGGCAGGAGGGGAGAAGGCCATCGGTGGTTACTAGCCCTGATTAGCTCTATGCTTCCTCCAGTATTGGAGGCAGTGTGCCTAAGTACTCCAGATGCTGGGGAACATGGGCGGGAAGGTGCTGTTGCACTCCTGTCCTGCTTGTGGGATCCCGTGGGCAGCTGGTTGGCCACTGTGTGAACAGAATGCTGGACTAGGTGGGCCCTTGGTCTGATCCAGCAGGGTTCTTCTGATGTTCTTGTGAGAGCTTCATGGGGGCTGTTGGAGGTCTGCGTGTTGGGGACCCCCTGGAAGATGTGACGGCTCTCTTGTCCCTACTTAGTATTCTGGTGGGCACATTTTGAGCTACATTCTGAGTAGGCCATCAGTGGCTACTAGTCCTGATTGGCTCTATGCTTCCTCCAGTATTGAAGGCAGTATGCCTAAGTACTCCAAGCTGTAGGTTAGGGCTGTATTCTCAACGTCTCTCCTTTCTCCTCCCCTCCTAAATCCTTGCTGGCTTCCTGACTTCCTCCACTCAGATGTACTCCATCAAGTCAGCCATTGAGAACATGGATGCGATGGAGCTGGATTACAGGATGAGGCTGGCCGAGCTGCAGAGGAGGTACAAGGACAAGCAGCGAGAGCTGGTGAAACTCCAGCGACGGAGAGACTCTGAGTAAGTAACCCAGAGGCCTTCTGATAACCTTTTATGGCTGGCTGGTCGGGCACGATCAATGTCTTTAGGCTTGCACCTTCTCTCCCTTCCTTGTCCCACTCTCGGTAAATGGTGTGCTCGAACCAGGGTTTGCAGAGACGTTGGGAACGGAGCGGCTCATAAATGCGATCCACGCTAGCCACATGTCGGATTTGCAGGCACTCTGCTAGTGGTGGCCTTCCTGGAGGATTTAGATCTGAGTAGGTCAGTTTAGAGGTTTGGCGGACGAACCAAGGCTCCCAAGTGGTTTTCGGCTTCTTCTTCTCATTTCTTTTTTTAGTTGCTTTTCTCCCTCTTATTTCTTTTTCCTTTTTTTTTTTTAAAAAAATTATGTTCTAGTTGCTTTTGGTTAACAGTCAAGCGTGTGGTTTTTTTTAAGGGAAAAGCATGACGAGAACAGTAGAAGCTTGGCAAGACGAGGCCCAGGAAGGCCCAGGAAGAGGAAGCATGGATCGAGTGCTCTGTCGCCCCCTAAGGAGAGAGGGAAGAGTGACGGCAGGAGTGGAAAGTAAGGTTGGATTGTGGGGAAGCCGGGGGCGGCAGGGTCTCCGCCCTGGATGGGACACACACACACACACACACACACACACACACACACACACTTTTCAGCATAGGGTTGAGTTGGCAGTTGCATGCATCTTGGACCAGAGGCGTCATTGCGTGGGGTGCTGTGACTCGTCTCATGGCAGCTTGTGCCAAAGTACGGTGCGCGTCAGTGTAGGGGGGTGCGGAATTAAAAATGTGGGAAGGAAAGCTGGATGCTGCAGTAGCAGAGCGATATCGAGCAGCGCATCAAACTGTTTGCTTGTGTGTGAGAGCTGGACCCTGGCAGTGGCTGCCAGGCACCGTTGATTTATTTTTGATTTATTTTTTTTTTTTAAATTTTTTTAAGGGAACCCAAAGTCCACCATGAATCTGTGTAGGAGATGTTTTGGTCTCGCTGTGTCCTGTCTGTGGTGCTTGTTCCTTTTGCTTCCGCTTGTCTTCACTCTCTAGTTGACTAGACATTTGCTTCTCCTCAGCTCAGGTGCCTGGATCATTTTAGCTTTCCCCTCCCTTTTCTACAGCAGGGGCTTGAGGAATCTCTCTTTGACTGGGTGTGGTGGACCTGGTCATTCATTCTTGCTATCTTGAGATTTCTTCACCAGATGGAGCTAGCGCTCAGCATCAGCACTGTCATCAAGGGCTCATAGGGCAATTTGGTGGCCAGCCCTGTTGTCTGCCTGCCTGCCTGCCTGCCTGTCTCTCTTTTTCTTGTGATCTATCCAGTGTGTCATCATCCCTCCTTTGTACCTCCCGTGTTTTGTTTATTTGCTATGCTGGTTTGAAAAGCTTGATAAAGCCATTGACCCGGTTCGCACATAATGTTCAGTCCCTGGGTTGTCTAAGCCAGGAATTGGTGGAGGTGCGTGGCAGCACACGCGCGCACTGCTCGCCACTTCCAATTAACAACCCAGGAGCACCCCATTCCTGGGTTGTTTCATGATCTTTTTTCATGCAGGGAAAAAGGCGGGGTATAAATATAATAGATAAATAAATAAATCTCCAAAGCCAGAAACTCCGGGTTGTTTAGGGGTTAAACAACCCAGAGTTAACTCAACAATCGCCTATGGTTTGTTGTTGGGTTAACTCTGGGTTGTTTAACCCATAAACAACTCAGAGTTTCCAGATTTAGAAATCACCGAACAACCCAGGAACATGCTAAGTATATACTGTAAGTTAAAAGATGGAAGAACAGCAGGTAAGACAAGCAAGATCATTCAGTGGGTCAGCAACAGCATCTACCCGGCAGGCCAGGAGCCTGCCAGAAAAGGAAGGTCTTAACCAAACAGTGGAATCTAGAGAGGAGGCAAGACAGGCCTCCCTCAGGATGGAGTTCCAAAATCTCGGTGCAGTTTTGGACTCCAGGGCAACCAGTTTTGCAGTCAAACACCTGGGGAAACTTTCTAATAACTAAGAACATCTCAGCTAAGGAACAAGCTACAGGGGACCTATGGAATCTCCTTTCTGAGAGGGTATGAAGCGAGAGACATGACAGGGAAGCATCCCTCTGATGGATGTTTTACATGTAAGGAACCCTGTCTTGGGGCTGTCAAACTACTTTTTGGTCCCTTCCCTATTCTATGATCCGTTGGGTTCCTTCTCAGTTATGAAGGCTTTCCTGGCTCCTGCCATTATGTCTCCCTTGCCTTTCGGTGTGGTGTGTCCTCCTGTCCTCTAGAGGGTGTACCCACATGAGCAAGATGAGTGCATAGTTAAACCATGGAATTCGCTACCACAAGACGTAGTGATGGCCACCAATGGGGTGGGGGCTTTAATAAGGGATTAGACAAATACATGGAGGAGAAGGCTATCAGTGGCTACTAGTCCTGATGGCTATATGCTACTCCTAGTATCAGAGGCAGTGTGCCTCTGTATACCAGTTGCTGGGGAACACAAGTGGGAGGATGCTGTTCCGCTCATGTCCAACTTGTGGGTTTCCCACAGGCAGCTGGTTGACCACTGTGTGAACAGAATGCTGGATGAGATGGACCCTTGGTCTGATCCAGCAGGGCTCTTCTGATGTTCTGACGATTAAGGATTGGTTGAGGCATTTCCTTCTCGGAAAGCAGGGGTGCACTGCTGGCTTCCCTCTCTGGAGGTGAGCCACATGCCACAAGAGAGGCTGGGCTACTAAGAGGAGGGAACTTCTTCCTTCTCCTGACCCATCCTGGCCTGTTTCTTTAGAGCTGGCTGGCTATAGTCAAGCAGGAAGGGATGGGCCAGTGCAACAGGGGGAGCAAGGCAGAGTGTTGTGCTAGTTTTCCAGCTACAGCAACAGTTGTGTAGATGATTGGATGTTGACCAGGGTGGGGGCCTTACCTGCCCCCTGCCTTGACCCTTAGTTGGATGGGCGTTCCAATAGTTCTGTAATACTTCAGGAATCAAAGAGGCATTTCCATGACTTTTCTTCAAAATGTGGCGGTACTGTTTTATCCCACTCCTCCTGTAGATCACTGTAACCTTTTATCTTCAGGAACGCAAACTAGGTGAGGAAGCTGCTGAGGGCTATGGTCCCCCCTACTCTTATTGGCCAACATCTCTCAAAGTGTCGGATCGCAAGCACAGAGATGCTTTGTGGAGCTACAGTTTCTCTCCTGTTTGCTTCTGTGAACTTGCAAGAGTGCAAAGCTGGGACCAGTCACCATATCCTCTTTTATTAAAATCTGGTTTTCAGGCTGGGCAAGTCCTTACTGCTCTCTGAAGATTCGGAGACCGGCGAAGGGACACGGAAGAGACACAGGGGCATCCTCCTCGACGAGGAAGAAGATGCGGAGAGCAGGAGCGGGAAGGTGAAAGGCAGGAATCGCAACTGGGATGAGCAAGATGTGCTGGCGAACTTCTCCAGCGAGGTTGGTACTTCTGTCCATGTGGCGATGTGCCTGAGGCAGGAAGGACAAGCTTATTGCAGGGTTGGGCTGTACCAACACTTAGTTTTTCTATTCCAGCCTTCGGCTAGAGTTTATATATGGTCATTTTTGACAGGGATGTATCACCAGACTGTGAGTTTTCCTATGGTGATGCTTTCATGTGAATGCATCCCTGCAAACCTGAACAGGCCTGTGGCTTACGCTGGCTCGGCTTGTCTGAGTGTGGAAAGCTAAGCAGGGTCAGGCCTGGTTATTACTTGGATGGGAGACCCCTCCTCTAGTTTCCTGCACTGAGCGGGGGGTTGGACTCGATAGCCTTGTAGGCTCCTTCCAACTCTATGAACTATGAAACTATGAAACCTGCAGAAGGGTTAAGTTTTTAAAACCATTCTTCAGGTTGTGGCTAAACATAATAAATATGGCCATGTAGGAGTGTTTTCACAAGGAAACTTTATCATGGCAGAATGACAGGGAAACATCACCATATGGTGACCATTTCCCGTCATTAATGATCACGTGAGTGCAAGCAAAAGCCTGGTTTGTTATTGGATCAGCAACCTAGATTTACCATTCTTATCTCTGATAATTAAGGATGCATGTGTATTCCTGGATGTTGTGCTTTTGCTGCCTCATATTTTTGTTTTCAATTGATTGTACGACTATATTTTTGTTATGTCTTATATGTATATATGTGAGCTTCTACCGCTCACTAAAAACTTGGCTGTTCAGGCAGGAATATGGGGTGGGATAAGATTTTAAAATTTTATACTGTTTTATATGTATTTTATCCTGTTTTATCTTGTGTACATCGATGGGCGATAAATAAATGTTAATAATAATAATAATAATAATAATAATAAGAATAAGAATAAGAATAATAATATAGTATCTTACTATGCTTTACACCCCTTTGGGCCCAAAAGCAGTATACAAGTCAACATCAACTTCATCATCATCATGATCATCATCATCATGATCATCATCATCATCAATAACAATAGTAACAGTAATAATCTAATTTATGTCTTAAATGAGATAGGAACAAGCTGAATGGAACAGTTTTGTTCCTTAATTGTTCTGGGAATCTGACACCCAGTTTAATTCCTGTCAGAAATTCCTATTCCAAAACGTAGCTGTTGTTTCGGACTCGTGGATGAGGAGGGATTTGAACTTGGGTCACACGTGTCCAAATACAGTGCTTGATTGACTTCACCATGCTGGGCTTCAGTTGCCCCTGTGTAAAGTTAGTGACTGAATTTGCTGGGATGATGGTGTTGGTGGAAACAGATGTAAATCTCTTAACAGCAACCATATAGAACACAATGTGACATGGCCTCTGTGCTGGAAGAGGCTCTGTGAGCTGAAAGTTTCCAGAGTCCTGCTCTTGAGACAGTGGTATCTAAGCCTTGTGAAGCTGTGGATTTTGGGTGATATTTTGGTGATATTTGAATAGTGGCCTGTTGTTGCCTCTCGACCAAGCTCACTTATTTCACCCTTGTGGAGTTTTCAGAAGGAAGGATGTGTGGAACACACACATAACCCACCTTGAGTAATTTTGCTAGTCTAATTGAAAGTCTTTTGGCTTTTCTCAATATTCCTGACATGTTTCACCTAAGGAAGAGCTGCCCAAATTCACGTTGAGTTTCATATTTAGGTGAGATATCGGTGGCAGTTCAACTCAGAAGCTAAGATCATGGAGAATTTTTTCCTGTTTTGTGAAAGCTCTGCTGTTTGTTTGTTTTTACCTCATGTTCCCTTGCTTCCCCACTCCCCTCTCCTTCCATGTCACATCCTAAAGGACATCCTCTAACACAGCTATCCCATCACATTTAAATGTAAAATGAGATGACAAATCAAATATAGGCGTATATAAGTACAGAAATTGTGGTGGCCATATTTATTTATTTATTTATTTATTTAATGGCAGTCAGTTTTATTTATTTATTTGTTATTTATATCCCACCTTTTTTTCCTGCAAGGAACCCAAGGTGGCTTACATAATCCTCCTCCTCTTCTCCATTTTATCCTCACAACAACCCGGTGAGGTAGATTAGGCTGAGAGTCAGGGACTGGTCCCAAGTCACCCAGTGAGCTTCTTGGCCAAGTGGGGACTAGAACCTAGATCTCCCGAGTCCCAGTCCAACACTCAAACCACTGCACCACACAGGCTGTCAATGAATTGAATTGAGTTATGAATTGCTTGAGTTAACAAACCTTCACATATACCCCTTCCACTGTTCTGTGTAAGGTACAGTAATACCTCGGATCACGAGTAACCCGGTTTGCGAGCTACTCAGAAGACGAGGAAAATTTTAGCATAAATTTAGATTTGAAAGACGAGCAAGTCTCACAACACGAGCCGCTGCCGCTTTCAAATTTAAATTTATGCTAAAAGCATGTGGAGGCGCCGGCGGCCAGCTCCCTGTCAGGGAGCCCCTGCGCGGTGTGGCTGCTCGCTGGGCCAGCGCCTCCCACTGCTTTCTTGAGCCCCGTGGAGGCGAGGTGCGGCCGCTCGCTCAGCTAGCGCCTCGCGCTGCTGCACCGCCTCCCTGCCTGGAGCCGCTCCGCTTTTCCCTACCTCAGCGGCGGCTTGCTCTGCTGGCGCCTCGCGCGCTGCCATGCCGGCTCCTAGGCAGGGAAGCGGCACAGCAGCGCGAGGCGCCCGTAGAGCGAGTGGCTGGGCTGCGTCTCCCTGGCAGGGAGACATGTGGAGCCACTCCGCTGTTCCTCTCCGCTCGCTCTTTTATTTTCCTCCCCCCCAATGCCTTTACCAGCAGCCGCTCGCTCTGCTGGAGCCTCGCGCGCTGCCATGCTGCTTCGTTCCCGGGAGCCGGCATGGCAGCGCGCGAGGCGACCGCAAAGCGAGTGGCCGGGCCGCGTCTCTCTGCCAGGGAGCCAGCTTTGCCGGCTCCCTGGCAGGGACCCACATGGAGCTGCTCCGCCATTCCCTACCTTTCTCTTTGTCAGCGGCGGCTCGCCGCACTGCCGGCGCCGTCCTCGTCACATCCGGCCCCGGAAGTGACACGCATCCCAGCTTTTGTGGATATCCCCCCCCCCCCCCCAATCTAAATGGTTGAAATGTCTCTCCTAAGGCTTAGTTACTGGCAGGAAGAGCTTTCAGCTAAAATGTGCTGGTATTTTTGGCCCCCGCTTTTGCCTTTGGCCCCGCCCATCACTGGAATGTGGCCCCCAAGAGTTTTTCCAAAATAGAATTTGGCCCTCGGAGTGAAAGAGGTTCCACACCCCTGGTTTAGGGTTTCCTGATGAGAACAGATTTCCTGAAGGCAGAAAGCTTGAAAACCTTCAAACTAAGTAAGTGTAGTCAGACATAAAAGAGGAAAGCTGGGGATATTGGCCGTGAATTTACCTGTGCCCGTTGCATTTCCCCCTTCTGCAGTTAAAAATTAAGAAGAAGAAGCTGGCATCTGAACAAGAGCAGCTGGTGAGCAAGCTTGACAAGGCCCTGTCTCTCACCAGGCACAACAAGTTGAAATCCCCTTTTAAGTTTGCAGACAGCTCTGTGGGGAGGCAGAAAAATGGCGGATGTTATGGCAACAGATACCTGCCACACCACGAGGCCTTGCTTGGCAAGGACGAAAAGAAGAACTTGGCCAAAACCTTGAGCTTCTCGCTGAAATCTTCCAAAGAAGGTAAAAACAAAATGGCTGCCAAAATGAAGAAGATGGAGGAGGGGCTAAGAGTCAAGGGTCACCTGAAGGTTTCCAGTTCACCAGCAATATCTGAAGTTAGCAGCTATTCTTATAGTGAGTAACTTTGGGGTGGGGACGGTCTTTTACCTTTGTGTTTCTGATTGGCTTTGCTAGAAGTAAAGGTTTAATCTCTTAAGCCTCGCAGTGGCAGTCATTGAGTTTCAGTTCACAATGGGGGGGTCAGGGAGGCGGGTGGGCGCGGAAGCAGCGGCTTGTTTTGTAGGTCTAGGAAAGATCAGACCTGGGAGATCATAGAAATGAATTTGCTCAAAAAGAAGCAAGGATTTCCATTCAGCAGGGAATGCAGCTGCTGTGGAGGAGAGGTCTGTTGATGGTGATTAGTTGTGACGACTGTATGGACCCTGCAGGCTCAGCAGCCATGTGCTTCTAAATACCAGTTGATGGCGAACGTCAGTGGGAGACAGCTGTTGTCTTCAAGCCCCGCTGGTGGGTTTCTCAGAGGCATCTTGGTTGGCCACAGTGAGAACCAGGATACTGGACTAGATGGATTTTGGGTCTGATCCAGCAGGAGTTTTCCCACGGCATTCTTCCACTACTGAAATCTGTCGGCTGTGGGTAGAGGAGTGGCTGTGGGTAGAAGAGAAGGAACAGCTACCCATTCATACATTTCTGGAGCGGCCTGGTTGTCTATCAAAAGGAAACCTTGAGAGAATGACATAGGCCTGGTTTGTACATAACGGTAACCTATGGTTTATTTAACCCATGGTTGGTTGCCCTTCCCAGGGTTTTTCTGGCAGATGATTGAACAAACCGTTTGTGGTTTGTTTTCTCAATCTCTGGGTTGTTCGTTTCCCTCCTCCTTTGCCAGCTCCCTCCCTGTATCCCAAGAGCTGTAGTTCTAGCATGTACAGTGGCTGGTTGTTGTTTTTTTTACCACTTTTGCCTGTTGCCTCTGCAGCCTGGCAAAACAACCCAGGAACAACCCACAGTTCTGGGCTTGCATGTAATGACAACCCATGGTTTAAACAACCCAGAGTTCACAGCCCAACAATGCTGATCTTGTGACCGTATTAAATTATTACTTTCTACTCAACCCAACAACAAACCATGGGTTCTCTTTGTGGGTTGCATTGCGGTTACTAAACCATGGTTTGTTAGTGTGGTCATGTTCACACAACATGACAACCCAGAACTCAACAACCCATTGCATGGGTTAGTAATATGTGCAAACCGAGCCATGGTCTTGGTAGTGTCTGGATAGGTTCATAAACATATGATTGTTTTTATGGTGTTTATTTTTATTTGCATTATTGCGCTGATGATGGTTTGAGGTTTTTTCCTGTTATATTAAGTATGGATTTCTGCATTTGTGTGTGTATGTCATTTTAATGATGATGAAGTATGGTCTTCAGAGCAAGAGGATTTTTCAGTAGTATCTCCTCTAGCAAGTGTTTTCCCTACCATTGTAAGTGCTGACCTTTCTCAATGAGTTGGGTAAAAGTACAAGATGTAGGCCAGCAGATTCTGCTGTTATCATTTATTTTTTTAAAATAATAATAACTACATTGACTGCAGATACAGACTCTGAGGAAGATGATGGATCCCTGAAGGATGAGTGGTCTTCTCATTCCCCAACCAGCTCCAGAATGAGACCCCCCGGCCTCTACAGTGTAGTGGCCCAAAAGAGCAGCAGGATCACTAGAGGCCTCAAGGCAGCCAAGAAGGGCATCTCTACCACTAGAACTCTCAAATCTAAACTGTCCGCAAGCAGGAAGCAGCCGTTCTGTTTGCTGCCCAGAGAGGCTGAAGGTGGATCTTCATTCAGTGATTCTTCGGAGGACTCGTTCGATCAAGGTTACTAGATTATAACACAAAACAAAACAAAACACTTCCATGTTTGAATGAATGAGAGAGCGTGGGAAAGGCTGGTGGGATGGTGCTGTGGTCGGCCATCTTGGATGGTGTGGTGATCAGCCATCTTGGATGGTGCTGTGACTGGCCATCTTGGATGACCAACGTTATCAGTATTCTTTTTATACAAAAAAAAAAATCTGTTTGTGACACTAACTATTATTATTTTATTATCAACTGGCTCTTCTAAGAGCTTTTTTTTTTTTTTTAATCAACTGGAGGTTTAGTCTTCACCATGCCTCCCTTTAGTCTCCCTCTCCGCCCCCCCATGCCCTTTCCAAACTCTTTTTTAAAAAACAAAACCCTCCTTCATCTCTTGTTGCCATCTCTGTTGTTATATGTGGCTTCTTTTTTATTTTCCAGTTTTCATTTTGGCATGTCTAGAGGCTCAGGAGGAAGTTTGTAAATTAGAATACTTGTTGTGTGGGAGTTGCCCCTTTGTTGTTTGTACTGCAATTTGGTACCAAGCTTTTTATTAAAAGTATCCAGTTTGTTTTTAACTAAACCAGTCTGCCTTGTCTCTCTTGCTGTGTCTCTCACTTAGGTGATTAGCTTGCTGCTTCACTCCATCCCGCTGTCCCTCATCACTTTCAAAGAATTAGCAAAAAAAAAAAAAGGAATTAACAAAATTGTTATGTGCTCTCTATTATTCAAATATCCCTGGCTTGCAATTCTCCAAGGTGCTTTATTTTCCAGGAGGAAAAGCAAATCTAGAAGTAGATCTCTCCTTTCTTTTACATTGAGCTCAGCTTGTTAATTTGTGCATAGGTTATTCCACAGTGGGTTGGGTTCCCCCCACCCCCCCGTGAATGTATGACCTTAAAAAGAAGAAGAAGAAAGATGCACTTTGCAATAGAAATGAAATTATTAAGCTTGGTAATTTTTGCTTCTAAAAATGGCTCAATTCTCTAAAATGAAGCCCATTTTTCTTTGTCAGTTCCAACTGGGGTCTAATACTTTAAAGGCTTTTTCACCCTTAATTAATTTTTTTTTAATGGTTGTGAAATAGCCTCACATAAATAAATGTCTGTGACTGGGTTCAGTCAATATGATAACCCACACTTACGGGTTGTTGTTGAACCGTGGGTTGTTGTTGAAATGTGGGCTATCATGTTGTTTGAGCCCAGCCGTGCTAACAACCCTAACATGAACAACCCACAGTTCACAACCCAATAACAAACCATGGGTTCTCTTCATGGGTTGTTCGTGGTTAACAAACCATGGTTTGGTAGCGTGGCTGGGTTCAGACAACAAGATAACCCATGTTTCAATGTTAACTCACAGTTCAATAACAACCCACACTCATTCCACACTCAGTCCTTGAGTGTGGGTTATCGTCCACATTCACACGTCACACTAAGCCACCCTGCAAATAAGCAACGTAGTGTGGGTTGTTCGTGGAACAACCCACAGTGTGCCCGACAGACAATCAGGCTCACTGTGGCTGGTTCTCCCCCTCAGTCCTCCAGCCAGTATCCCAGTGTCCTTTGCGGCAGAACCTGTCTTGTCTCCCCTCCTCACTCCTATCGCTACCTCTTTGCTGCTGTTTTTTTATTTTATCTTTTGGAGCCTCAAAAATATGCAGTTGGGGTCATATTTTTATTTTTTTGGCCCCAGAAAATTGTGCAATTGTGATTGTAATTCCCCCCCCCCCCCCGTGTGTGTGTGTGTATGTGTCTTTCGCAAGTGCACTCTTATGGCTGTCTTGATATGTGTGGTCTTTCCTGGTCAATTTCCTTGTAAGTTTCAGCTGTCAAAGGGAGCAGCAACTGCATACTGTATAAGCGAATTTGCACACAGTTGCCAGGGGCCAATTGCCGAGTTGTCATGTGAAAAGCACCGAAAAAGGGGGGGGGGGGAAGCAGCAAAAGAAGGCTGCACTTCCCACTTAGCAATGTAATCCTCTCAATTGTGAGTGTTGAACTGGCACTTCTCAGTGTCCTCCCCCTTTTCATCACTTCCCCAAATCTCCAGCTACTCCAGAAAGGGGAGATATTAACTCCCCCCCCCGCCGCTTTTCGTGCCTCTTTTTGAAGTACTTACTGCTGTGGGGGTGGTTTTGCACAATTTTCTGAGGCCAGAAAATAAAAAGGGTGGTGGATCAGCAACGTTCGCTCCAAAGTGCTGCTTGGGCATCAATGGAGGGGCAGTCTCGAGGCGGTGCAGGTGAGATCGTGAAGAGCGGCGGGGGGGGGGGGTTTGCCGCTCTTGCTGAGCGGCTCACTAGCCAAACCCCGCAACCCACGTGGATCGGACAGCCCCTAGAAGAAACCATGGGCTGTCAGGGTGGCTTGTTGCCAAAAATAGGCCACCCTGTGAGAAGTGGTCTCCGTTCAAATGACATGACAACCCATCATGTCTAGTTACCCACGATGGGTTGTCATGTCGTGCAAACCCAGTCACTGGCTGGGTTCAGACAACACAGTAACCGTGGGCTGTTGTTGAAATGTGGGTTATCGTGTTGTCTGAACCCAGCCTGTGCTAACAAACTGTGGTTTGTTAACCATGGACAGCCTATGAAGAGAACCCATAATTTGTTTTTGGGTTGTGAACTCTGGGTTGTTTGTGGTTAAAAAACCATGGTTTATTAGCCCTGCTGGGTTCAGACAACACAATAACCCACGTTTCAACAATAACATACGGTTCAACGACAACCCACACTCAACCCTTGAGTGTGGGTTATCATGTTTTCTGAACCCAGCCATGGTATAAAAGGCAGAGCCCAGAGGGGATTTTCCAGCAAAGAGGTCTAAGGCATCGTTTCCCAAACTAGTGACCTCCAGATGTGTTGAACTGTACTGATATCATTGCCAGCCAGCTAATAGCCATGCTGGCCTGAGAATGATGGCAATTTCAGTGCAACACATCTGGAGGGAATCAGGTTGCTGAAGTTGTAATCAGGTTACAAGTTGCTCTAAGTAACTTCCATTAAGGCTGCAATCCTGTGCACATTTACCTGGGAGTAAGCCCCATTGAATAAAAGGAGATTTATTTATTTATTTATTTATTTATTAATTATACCCCACCTTTTTTCCTCCAAGGAACCCAAGGCGGCTTACATAATCCTCCTCCTCTCCATTTTATCCTCACAGCAACCCTGTGAGGTAGGTCAGGCTGAGAGTCAGTGACTGGCCCAAAGTCACCCAGTGAGCTTCATGGCCGAGCGGGGACTAGAACCCGGATCTCCCGAGTCCCAGTCCAACACTCTTGTGCTGCCCGTCCTGTACTCTACTCCAGATATAACATGTCTCCTTAGCCCCTGAGTTGTGCATTTGATTTTTTAAATCATCCCATTTTTGCTCTTGACAGTGAGATAGTTTAATAATTTCTGCAACCTCCACCCAAACCCTGTTTCCATTTGACTCCAGCCCTCTCTCTCAAGTTAGGGGTTTGGGAATGAGAGAAGCAGGGAAATATGTTTTTTTAAAAATATATTATGTGATGTTCAGCGATGAAAACAACTCCAAAAAGGTATATTGTTGGGAGAGGGGGGGAATTGGTGGGAGGAAGGGAGGAATATTTAATATTTTTACAAATGCATATCTATTATATATATATATAGTTAGATTTGCTCGGATGAGTTTCATTTCAAAGGGATATTTGCGTAATAGCATTTCTAATGGCTTTCCCTGATTTTACTAAAACCATTAATAACCTCAGCTTTTCTAGCGTGCTCGCTTTCTCCTTGCAGCTGCTTGGCCAGCCCCTTCACCCCTGACCCCTACCCATGATGCTTTGAGTGTCTATATCGGTCCCTTGCATTTGCTCTCACGCTCCGCTAAAGAAGCAAAGTGATTGGCTTGGAGTAGGGCAGACACTGCTCAGCGCAAAGTCCCTAAGCATGAACCTGAACCTTATTATGTAGGTAGGCAAAAAAAATCCTTTTTCTTTATATCCTCTTTAAATCTCAGCAGTTTTGCGATCTTAAGTTTACCACCCCCACCCCCCCATTCAATAACAACAATGAAATTATGGGTTCTTTTGGCAATATTCTGAGGAGTTTTTTTTTCTTTCTTTCTTCAATAAAAGTTAAGAATGAATTATTATATGGCCAGTTTTATTTATTTTGCCATAAAGAGGCTTCATTAATGCCCTGTTCAAGCGTTACAAAATTGTAAGTGTGGAGGGAACATGGGGAGGTGGGCACCAGCCCCGTCTCTCTAACCCTGAGCTCCCCACTTTGACCAGAAAAGTCTGAAGAGAGAATGTACCAGCATTCAGCTCGGTGCAGGCTTGTGGCTCCAATGTCAGTGGGACAGAGAACCCACGCCAGGCTTCAGTCTGAACTTTTAAGGAGCTGTCCATGGTGCTAAACTAGGCTCAGCTAAATGCAGTTACAGTTCTCTCTCTGCCCAGTCAGGGCCCCTGTGCAATCAACTGCACAGAGCACTGCAACTGTGTTCAGCTGGACTTGATTTCAGCCTCTCTTCAGATCTTTTGGTTCAACTTTAGAAGGTCTGGGGTGGAGGGAATGGGGCCAGCTCTTGCGCTTCCCCGTATCCCTCCTCGTCACTCACACGTACAGTTTTGTGACAACTGAGTAGGGCTTAATAAACTGTATTTTGCTGAGGACTCCAGAAAGACTTTCACAATTCTTGGGGAACAAAAAGGATTATCTAGGGCAAACTTTTACACCCCAGGCAAAATGGTAATGGAGAGATTTTCAGAAACTAAAGACGACCCACTGCGGGAAGAGCGAGACCTCCCTCGGTGGCCTCGTCTCTTAGAAGAATTTTTGTGGAAGCTTGTCCAGCATGAACTTTGAAGTGAAGTGTCTTCTTTTCCCTTTGAATGAGAAGTAGGACATTGTCCTAAAATGGATGACCTCCACTTGTGATACAAACCTGACTTGATAATTAGGTGAATGGCTGCAAAATGGAAATTTACTTTCTAACAGAAGAACTCAAGTGCATCAGGAACTTCTCTTTAGACCCTCTGTCAAAATGAAACCTGTGGTATTCTCATATAGCTTTACATAGTTACAGTGGGCTTGCTACTGCTTCTTTTGAACCCTGGTTCAAACCTAGAATACGGCAAGCAATGAGGCTGCCCCAGTTCACGCGGGGAGTGTCATTTCCGTCACGGCCAGCCTGTATACATTTTGATTGGAGGCTCCTGGCAGAGTTTGCCATATTTCTGAAGCAAGCGCCATGTTTTCTTTGTTTTTAGGTGTTTGCCTATTTGTAGCAGGCAACCTCTTAGGAGAGGCATTCGCTCCTGCATATGAGAGAATGCGGAATGCCTCTTCTAAAGAAGGTGCTTGCCATCTGCAGTTTTTTTATCAATTGCATTATAAACGCTTTGATTAAACTGGGCAGCACGTTCTTAAAATAAATTATTGCTTTTCTTTAAAAAATATATATCTGTTGCCCAATTCATCAAAGGCCCCATTTTAGTCAATTAAAAGCTTTAAAACAGATTAAACATTTCATCCCTATTTTACAAGTTATTTTCCAGTAGATTGTGCCTAGTTCTTTTATGGCAAGAATTCCACACCTGTTGGGATCCCCAAACATTGGCTTCAATCAAGCTTGTGCTTTCCCCCAGTATTGCAGTTCTGACCTGAGTATATCTTGTGATGTGCTCTCAGGGCGGAACTGTGCATGATAAGAACATAAGGAGAGCCCTGATGTTGGACGAGAGCAAGGGTCCATCTAGTCCAGCATTCTGTTCACACAGTGGCCAACCAGCTGCCCACTGGGACCTGCCCATAAGCTGCCCTTAAGAAACTCAGGGCTACTGTGGAGATCAGTAACATCTAGTGCAAGGGTGCAGAACTTCAGGTCTGGGGTTCCAATCCAGCTGCCTGGGGTTCCCCAAACAGCCACGCCCTCTTCCCCTGGCCCCACCCACTTTCTCCTGCACATTGATTGGTGGTTTCCCGGCTTGTGTGTGTGTGTGTCCCCTCCTAAAAGGTTGAAATATTTTTTCCTAAGGCTTAGTTACCAGCAGTGAGAGCTTTAAGCTAAAGCAGTGCTTCTCAATTATTTTCTGTCATGCCCCCCCTAGGAAGAAGAAAACATTTCGCGCGCCCCGCGCGACTGTAAATAGTATCATTTGTCTATAAAATTGTTATAAGTACACCTCTGCATAACACTGTATCCTTATTAACGTATAAGAGAATAAAAAAAGAAAGAAATGTGGATCAATTTACAACAAAGAATAGCTTTATTAACTGTAGCAGAAAAGATTTAAAGGAGCACAGGATTTAAAGGAACACAATATTAAAAAAAGCTTTTAACTGAGGTCAAACGAGCCCCCCTTTACGGAGCCTCGCGCCCCCCCTGGGGGGCCCGCCCCACTATTTGAGAAGCACTGAGCTAAAGTAAGCTGGCATTTAAAAATATAGTTAGGCTCCACCCCCTTTGCCTTTGGCACCACCTCTTTTTGCCATTGTTCCCACCTACCACTGGAATGCAGCCCCCGGAGAGCTTCTCTTGTTTCTGGAGTCAGCAGCAAATGTAACAGTAACAGAGGTTTCTGCGTTACATATGCAAATGTATGTAAAATTATGAAACGAAAAAAACAAACATGGCTGCAATTTGGACAGGCCAATCTTAAGCCAGATGTGGAGGACCCAATAGCTGTCTAAAAGTCTGCCTGCACTTAGCCAGCCTTGTGTGCTGTAGGTCTGCTTGGCAACAGGATGAAACTATGCTGTGTTTGCTATTATATATATATATATATATATATATATATATAAACATTATATATATTTATTTAACAATACAAAATTAATCTTAAATGTGCATTGCTACCCCTTTTCTTCCCGCATCCCTTACCCATGCTTTCTGCAGTCATCTTGTTGCATTTATGTGGTAACTTAACCAATGTCTGTCTGTTGTTTAACCAAACTATTGTTTCCTTTATTTTTGCTGTTCTAGGGGGGGAAAACATTGAAAGTTTTGGTACTGAATTGACAATACCATTTGAAAGTTTATCAAATATCGACAGGGGTTACATGCACCACACACGATTATATGCAGCCTATAAGACTTGGTTGCATGCCAAGATTCTTGCTCGAATCTTGATATATTTCCAGAAATTTTATTTCTAATAGGTTACTAGTCCTCATGGTTCGAGGATAAGAGAAAATCTGATTCATTTGACACAGAAAGAGCTTTCATTTACTTAATGTAAAAACTATGTTTTAGAAAGTGTTTATAATTGTTATAATGAGCTATTGTTTATTTGCTTTATATGTTTTTATTATTACTGTTTTTGCAATGATTGTTAGCTGACTTGAGGGTTCTGTTTTAGGATGGAAAGGTTGGGATGGGATATACCGGTAAATAAAAATGAATGTGCGGTCTTCTAATTTTTCTACAAGTCCAAAAGTACTTTTTAATGAGGTCCTGTAAATTTTCATATTGAAGCCTTACTAAAATAACTCCAAATTCTAAAAGTTCAATACACACTAGCAAAGATCCACAATCCACTGAGCAAGCACCAAACCTGACTGTTTTGCTGACCCAGTAGGTACAGTTGTCTTGTAAACTTCAATATTAATATCAAGTAACTCTGCCTACGTTTCTGAAGGGGGGGCATTATTGTTTTTCATGCATGCATATGTAACAGCAGGATGGCCTTAATTTGAGCTAGGACTTGTGTTTGGAACATGCAAAGTAATTTTTAAAGAGAAGGAAATACATACTGCCTTTGCACATGTGCAAAGTACTTTTCATTCACTAAGAGGCATCTGCAGCCAGACCTCAAACATCCTGGGATCAGTGGCATGGATTTCATGTCAAAGAGGATGTGTGTGGCTTTCAGGAAGTCTGGAACCCCAACATCTCTAAAAATGAAACAATAATAGTATTGTGAAATATGAGAAACTACATTTCTTTATCACATTACACCCAAGCTACATAAGAAGCAAAATCATGGTGTGCTATAGGACTTTGCCACTTCAATTCTTCCTGCATGTTAGAAGACTAGCATGTCAGGAAGGAGGCACAGCGAGAAGCCACCTTCTTGACATGGGTGTTGGTCATTGACCGTAATAAATATATTCATTCATTCATTCACCTTCTTGACATGCTATCTTTCAAATATCTGATTATCCCACCTGCTGCCTGAATTGTTACAGCCCAGGAAGAGCTGCACCGCATGACCGATCACTTATTTAGTTATTATCTTTAATACCCCACCCTTGGATCTAAAAAAAATCTTTGGTGGCTGTGTAGCTCAGCTCCAGAGATCATGGGGAGAGGAGGAAGATGGGGAAACTCAGAAAAAAACCCCCACCCATGTGAAACCTTTTCCTGATGCACTCCCTAACTACAGTCATATGTCTGCCAGCTCGACCAAAATAATCCTTTAGAAACATTAGTCTAGAGAGAGTGACTTTAAATCCCATTTATTAATACAATTTAGAACATAGGAAGCTGCTTGTCCATCTGACTGTTTGTCCGGCTAGCCTTGTATTAAAGTAGCCTGGCTACTTTAGCTGGCACTGGCTATCCAAGGTCACCTGCTGCCTTGATCCTTTCAAGTGGATATTCCAGGGACTGTAGCCAGGGACTTCCTGCATGTGCTCTAAGACTGGTCCCTAAACTGGTTCTAGTAAATGCGGTTCTTACTAAACCAGCTTGGATTTTCCTAAACCACCTTTTGAAATTGGTTTCATATCTCCTGACTTCTTCTGAAGCTGGTAACCATGGTTTCCCAGTTTGGTTGAAATGGGAAACGGGTTAATGAAAGACTTCTGGGTTTGTTTTCGGCTTGTGGAAGGGAGCAGCGAAGTGGCTGTGTGTGTGCCCAAAGACTCAATCACTTCTCAGTTTATTAAGCCAAGATACCGTCTGCATGGCATAGTCCTGATAAATCAGAGCAATATGCCCCATTTCCCTGTCTTGCCCCATATTCTGTATTTTTACAGACATTTTGTATTTTTAAGCCACGTCCTTTGACCAGAACGTCAGAAGCACATCCCTGTCATAGCCTTCATTTAAAAACATTTCACCCAGGAGACTGGCCCTGATGGATGCTGCTGCCCCAACTCTTCTCCAGCTGCTGCCATGCTGAAGCTTGTAATGTGCGTGTGTCTGTGTGTTTAAAAGCAGCAACATGGGATGGGCAGGAATCTACGGCAGCTGGGGGAGAACTAGTTGGGGCAGCTCTGAGGCTCTGTCTGCAGGCTTTGAAACCAAGACACAATTTGGGCAGAATAGACTGTTCCCGACAGAAGGCAAGAAGTAGAATCCCCAAATCTATTTAGAGCCAAAATTTTGATGGCAGTAGATTCAAGGTTTTGCAAGGCTAGAGATGTGGTCTGTTGCTAGGTGCAGCATAAGCTTTGCTCATTTCTGCAGTATTTATTGGAGACCATCAGCCCTGGGTAACAATGGTCACCCCCATTCACCCACCCCTAGACAAATTATGCAGGTTCCTAAGTTATAATCGAGGCTGGATGTACTCTATGCCTTTAAAAAAAGAAGTAAAGGTTCTGTGCTCTGTATGGTAACCCATCTTCTTCATCAAGAATAGCTGAATACTGAGTCTTCTATAAGTTGTGCTATTTTGCATCTATTTCCTTTGTTTTCATTTAAAAAAAAAACACCCTCTTCTCTTGCTAGTCAACTGTGGTGGAGGGTGGGCAGGCTTCTGTACCCAAGCCTTCCCTTCCCAAAACCCTACTGTGTCCTGCTTGTTAGGCATTGCCCAAAGAACATCAAGCCTACCTTTGCAGCCACAAGGGCTAGGAACTTGGGTTGTTGTCTTTTAAAAGGACAGCTGAGATTCTCAACGTGTCGAATTCTAGGGCCAGTACCAAAATTCTACAGCTTTTCTGCGTTAGTGTGGAATTGCAGAATACACTCGGCCCCGTGCATAACAACTCTTTCTGTATCAGTGATTTGTAGGTCCCAGCTCATTTTGTTTGGGGAGTGTGGCAGTAGGTGGGTAAGAATTTGAGGAATCTGTAGACCTCTTTCTGGGTGGGCACAAACAGTATGCCTGTAGGTTCCCCCCCCCAGGAGTAAGTGCCTTACCTCTGTATAGAATTCCCCCCCCTAATATACAGTGGTATAGGTATAACCCCATTCTTTTGCCCACTGTGAATTTATGGTAAGAGCTATTCCAGAGTCGTCGTCTTTCTCTTTCCCCACAATTCCTTGCGAGCCTTCCTTCTTTGTTGAGAACCTCTTCTGGCATGGGTTCTGAACTTTCAAGAAGGCCAACCTGCCCCCCCCGCACACACCCACACCCACAAAAGCAACAACACTGGATATTGTGTTGGTTGAGAGGTTGCATGACAAGTTACTGTGATCTTCTGGGATTGAAAGATACCCTGATGGAAACAACGATTCCGTAGAGCTTTGGCTATTGGGCAGTTTAGAACTGTAATAAATGAAATGGAATGATTCAGATTTGTAATGGGTTTCCTATCCTGTCTTTTCCGTGACAGATTCTAGCTCTGAAGAGGAGGAGGAGGAGGAAGAGGAGGAGGAAGAAGAAGAGGAGGAAGCGGAAAGCTATGGAATGGGTGGCAGCGAGAGACTTTCTTCTCCTGCTTTGGATGAGAGCGGCTTGGGTCTGCTTGCGAGGTTTGCGGCCAGCGCCATGCCAAGCCCCATAATCTCACCATCCCTTTCCATTGTCCAGCTGGAGGCCAAGCAGAAAGCGAAGAAGAAGGAAGAGAGGCAGAGCTTGATGGGTGAGTGGCAGCTCGATGGTAGAGTGCATGCTTTGCGTGCAGATGGTCCCAGGATTTAACCTCTTGCATCTCTGGCTAAAAAGGATTCTCAGTAAGCAGACATGGGGAAAAGCCCTGCCAGAGATCTCAGACAGCTGCTGCCAGTCAGAAGAAGACATTGACTGGGTTCAGACAACACAATGAGCCATATTCAAGGGTTCATTATGGGCTGTGGTTGGAACATGGGTTGTGGATGGAACGTGGGTTATCGTGTTGTCTGATCCCAGCTGTGCTAACAAGCCATGACTCATTAACCATGTGTCAACACACGATCAAGTGGTCAACGTACAGGTTTTAGGGAAGGTGGAAAGGTTAGAGCAACACTGACCAGCACCCAGACAGAGGCCTTGATAAATAACCCAGGGGTAGACCAGAGGGAAGGAATTTTAGACTAACTTAAACCTCACTACATCCAAATTATCACAGCTTTATAAAAATAATAATAGTATGCAGCCTTTATAATATAGTATTAGGTCTGCATCATAAAGTCCCCGAACTCAGAAAGTTGATACTGTGAAACAGAGGTCCGAATTGGCCTTCCTGACGCTGTCCATCATGGTTCTCTGCCGAACGCCTGTTTTTAATTTGAACCAGGGCTCCAGAATGTAATCAAAGAGTATCTGGACAGCCACCTGTCAGGGATGCTTTGACTTGGATTCCTGCATTGAGCAGGGGGTTGGACCCGATGGCCTTATAGGCCCCTTCCAACTCTACTTTTCTATGATTCTATGATCTCTGAGTACATCATCCATAAGCAATCACAGACTGGGTTCAGGCAACACGATAACCCACACTCAAGGGTTGAGTGTGGGTTGCCGTTGAACTGAGGCGTGTCGTTGAAGTGTGGGTTATCGTGTTGTCTGAACCCAGCTGCACTAGCAAGCTATGGCTTGTTAACCATGAACAACCCATGAAGAGAACCCATGGTTTGTTGTTGGGTTGGGAACGGTGGGTTGTTGGTCATGGTTTGTTATCTCAGGGATATAAAGGGGAGCAATTTGGTCCCGAAACACCTTGGCTGTGGAGAGTTTTTCTCACCAGGCTGAAGAAGCAGGACACTGGCTGAAGTAGATAATATACCATTGCCCCCTCCCCGCCCCCATTAGCTAGTTGGGGAGTCTTAGGCCGCGCATTACAGATGTAGAAACTGAGGCTGAAGGGTTTCCACCACTCTTAAAATGGCATTGGAAGCAGCGCTGCACCACCGGCAGGGAAAGGATTCTGGGGCACTGTGGGGCAGGAAACTGGGCTGGAGAGACACCCCTTCTCTAGCACTGCCTCCCCATCTGCCTTGGGCTTCCAAGCACCCCTCCATGAATAATTGAAATTTCACTTTTTAATTCCCTGGTGTGCCTGTGGCTGCAGAAGTACCCCCAGGGCAACATCTTTCCCAGTCAGGCAGCTCTGTAAAAGGCTCCATTTATAAACCCCTTTATTAATATGTATTAAATGATAATGGAATTTATAGTGGGCTTCAGAATGGAAAATGATGGCTTCCATGGGAGGCTGGCTTATTTTTAGCCTCTTGTCTCTCTGCTCTATCAGGGCCTTTGCCTGTCTGTTACAATCCCCTCCCTCCCTCCCTCCCTCGATTGCGAGGGGATTAAATCTGGGTTGGGAGCATTTTTTTTTCTTTCTGTGCTACCCTGACGTTCTTGTTTCCCAGATCTATATAGAATTCCCTGCCAAGGGATGCAGTGCTGGCCACAGCCTGAGATGGCTTGGAAACCAGGCCAGGTTCAAGGTGGTGATATTGACATATGATATAAGGCCCTAAATTGGGGGTTTCCAACGTGGTGCCCATGTGCACCAATGTGCCCTCGGACACTTCTCTTGGCGCCTGCCAGGCTCCCTGCCTCTCCTGGTTCTTATGCAATTTTAAAAGATTTTTGTCCTAATTTCTTTCAACTGGGAGGTTGGCATGCTTCAAAGCAAAGTGCTGCCCTTCAGCGCCATCTTGATTTGGATTCAAACGAGTGGGTTTTGTTTTGGAATTCAGCTGCCGCCCCCCTCTGCCTTGTACTTAGGTTCTTGGGCAAGTTACTTTTCTTTTAGTCTCACCAGTTTGCCTTCTGGGAAATGAGTGTTTTGTGACTGGCCACGCCCACCCTGGCAGACATTTTATGAATGGGCAAGCCCCCCCCCATGGCAGCCATTTTGTGCGGGCACCCACAACATGCTCTCAAAAGTCCAGGCGTGTCCACTGACCCAAAAAGGTTGGGGGCTCCTGCAGTAAATACCGGTAACTTGGGACCAGGCTCGCCAAAGGTGTGCCTTCTCCCATATCAACCTGCCCGTTCATTGATATCTATAGATCAGGGCCTCCTAGTTGTCCGGTTGCCTGTACAGGTGCATCTGACAACAACCAGGGTAGGGCCTTTTCTGTTGTTGCCCCCCACCTTTGGAATTCTCTCCCCTCTCCCACCCACAATGCAACAGGCACCATCCTTGGCGGTGTTGAAAACCTCGCAGGCATTTGCTAATTTTAAATCCATTGCTTGGTAGATTTTCTTTGTTCTTGTTTTTATCTTTGTATTTCCTTTTAACTGTTTTAATGCATTTTGCATACCTCCCTGAGATTTGATCATGAAGGGCGTGATATCAATATTTAAATAAATAATAAAAGGGGTATTGACAAATGCATGAAGGAGGGAGCGAATCTATTGATGGTAGCGAAATGGAACACCCATGTTCAACAGCATTCTATCATGCATTGCTGGGGCTGGGGAAGGCAAAGCAGGAGAAGCTGTCTGTCTTCCAGCCCAGCTTGTGGACTTCCTAGAGGCCCCTGTGGCAAGCAGTTAGTTAGTTAGTTAGTTGAAGTATATTTACAGGGCCGGCGCTACCGCTAGGCAGACCCAGGCGGCTGCCTAGGGCGCGTGGCGGAAGAGGGCGCAGAAATGCTGCGCTCCTTCCTCGCCGCCGGCGCGCTCCTGCCCCGCCTGCCGCCTCCGCCGCACCTCCCCGCCCGCTGCTGCCGCCGCCGCTACACCTCCCGCGTGCACGTCCGTGCCGGCCCGCCCGCGCGCCCGCCCGCCCGCCACCTACCTACCTTCGCGTCGTTTCCGGAGCCCCACCGGCGTTGTTTTGGCGGGAGGAACCAGGGCAACAGGGCTTAAACAGCCCTGTTGCCCTGGTTTCCCCGGCAAAGAAAAAAAAAGCGTGGGGGTCCCGTCGCGTCGGAGGAGGAGGCGACGGCAGCAGCGGCAGCAGCCAGCAGTGTGTGTGTGGGGGAAGGTAGGTGGTGGTGGTGGTGGTGGTGGCGGCGGCGGCGGCGGTGCGGGGGGGGCGTTGCAGAGCAGGGCTGCTTTGCTCCAGAGCCCCCCCCATGGCACGAGAGGGGGGGCGCTAAATATAATTTGGCCTAGGGCGCCAAACAGCCCTGCACCGTTCCTGTATATTTATATGCTGCTTCTCGGCCATAGGCGCCCAGAGCACCCTCTGTACCATCCAAATCCAAAAATAAAATATTAAAATCAAAATGGCAACTATTAAAATTCATGGATCCAGAGATGGATCTTTGGTCCGATCCAGCGGAGCTCCTGCTATGTCCCTTACATTCTGAACTCCTGATAATACGGGAGCATTGTTTCATTCCTATACCTACAAAGCAGAGGTAGGGAACGTCTTTCAGCCCAAGGGCCAAATTCCATCTCAGAGGCCGCATTCAAGTGGTAGGTGGGGTTGAAGACAAAAAGGGAGTGGAGCCAAAGGCAAAATTGGTGTTTGGGGGAAGGCTTTCTGTCCCCCGTTCTTCCTCGCTCCTTTCCACAACTAAAGTAAATTATGGGAAAATGTGCAAATCTGGATCATTTATGCGGTTGCAGGATTCAAGTTTTCTGGCTGCAGAATTTTGGACAAAGCAACAACAACAAAGTGTTGGTAACAATTAAAATTAAGTTCCTCTGTGGCTATTATACCTGCAATTCTCTCTTCAGGCTTTTTTTTTCTTTTCTTTTTCCTTCTGGAGTTAAGCATGTTTCAGGCAAAAAAAACAAAGGTAAGAAAGCCAGCTGGGTGATATGCAATTGTGATGAGCCATTGGCCATCCTGGCTGGGCATAATGGGAGTTGTAGTCCAACACATTTAGTGGGCCCCAGCTGGAGAAGGCTGCTCTATACGTTCTGGGAAAGGTGTTTTTTGTTGTTTTTGTTTTGTTTTCTCCCTGGTTACAAATGGGTTCTGCTGATCTCGAGGCCGCAAGGAAATGCAGTCTCAGTGTGCACTAGTTTTGGTGTAGCGTGGCTCCAATTCTGGAGCCGTCCTGCCCAGGTCAGCAGCAAGGTTTCGAATGTCGCCATGAGCAGTGTGGAAGCCCTAATAAGCATGCGCTTAAGAGGATAAGCGAAGAGCCCCACTATCAGAGCCGGGTGGGTGGGTGGGTGGGGGATTTCCAAGACAGGTACCTGTGGATGGAACCAAAGTCTCAGATATCCGCCTTCAAAGTGGAAGGATCCTGTGGCCTATTTATGGGCACGACAGCAGTGCTCGGGGGATTTCCGCAGGCTCATTTCCTGAATTTGGCATCCCTGGAGATGTGGAAACTGAGGTGTTGGCTCAGGCCGCTGACGGGAGGTGGGAGGAACTGCAAAAGGGCCAGAGAAGCAAGGAGGCTTCTGGAGGTGGGCGGGCAGGGGCAGTCTAACGCTTCCCTGGGGTCCCAGCTGAAGGGTTGGGGTTGAGTGTCCCTCCCGCAGTAGGCAAGGAGAGAGACCTGTGGTGCATTCTGATTGCCGGATTGGGCACTGGGAAGCGACACTCCGGCAGGTAAGTTGCTTTCTCATGCTCAAATGCACACAATCCAACAGATATAGCTCCCTTTTGCCATGGCCCACAAGAGAGGAGAGATCTGGTTTTAGAGGCTGGGGTTTTTGACTGTCAACTTCCTCCGCAGGCTAAAGTGTATCTCATAGGAGCCTTCTTGGTTTTATTTTTGTTTGAAGCCCATTAGATGCTTTTCCTGACAGCTGTCACTCAAGATGATTTACAGTTATAAAAAACAAAAACTCTGCACTAGCCAGAGCATAGAGGTGGCCCACAAAACAAACTCCCATCTCAGCATCCACCCCACCCGACTCTGGGTTTGGGAAAGCATCTGCTCAAAATGGTGTCTGTCTCACAGAAACACCGCAAACAAAAAAGCAAAACTAATCCTTAACAGAATACTCTGTCACCAAAACCCAATGTTAAGGAGAAAATATGTGTAACTCTGTACAGGGTTCTTTAATTTAAAAGATAACAGTACCAGATATATTAACACAAATAATGAAAGATCATAGCTTAAAATCTCTAAAAGCTATAGCAAATTAGGCCAAACACATTTCAATGTATAGACTGGGTTCAGACAGCATGATAACCCATACTCAAGGGTTGAGTGTGGGTTGTTGTTGAAACGTGGGTTATCGTGTTGCCTGAACCCAGGGAGATAACAAACCATGGTGAACAACCCACAGTTCACAACCCAACAATAAGGTTCTCTTCATGGGTTGTTCGTGGTTAACAAGCCATGGCTTGTTAGCACAGCTGAGTTCAGACAAAAAAGGTGGGGTATAAATATAATAAATAAATAAATAAATAAACATAATAACCCATGTTTCAGCAACAACCCATATTTCAACAGCAACCCATACTCAACCCTTGAGTGTGGTTTATTGTGTTGTCTGAACCCAGCTAAAGTCTTCATCAGCGACTGAAAAAATAATCTAAAAATAAAACAAAAAGTCAGAACAAACCAATTCAAAAACAAGAATATATTTTGTATTCTTTATTATACAACAGATACTCACCACTTGGCTGTGACTCTTGTATAAAAAAAACTAGCTAGAGGACTACACAGTTCCCTTCAGACAACGTCTATGCCTGACCATTCTAAGTGCATTGACAATTCATGGAGATCACTAATTAGAATCATACACCCACTTTCTCAATTACCAGACTTCCAAATAATCTCAGAACTTACCGATTAGTTATTCATCAATTTGGTCATCAAAAAAGTATTCCGTGACTTAGTACATTATAGATGAAATACATAAAATAACTTTTCCCTCCATTCTCCTAAAATCATAGATCGAGGAACCCCCGTCCTGCCATGCCACATTTTGCGTGTTTTTGTAATATAGACCTGGTTCACATGACATGGCAACCCGCCACGGGTGATCAACCATGGTGGGTTGTCGTGTCGTGTGAACCCAGTGTGGTTTCTGCAGGGTGGCTTATTTTTGGCTGGCTGGGAATAATGAGAATTGCGGTCCAACACAACTGGAAGGCATCAGGTTGGGGAAGGCTGTCTTAAGGCATAGAGCGGATGGCGCAGTACAGCCTAGGAAAATGTTTTGCCAAATTCAATCTAGGTGGTTGCTTTGGTTGATTTGGCTTTCTCCTTTTTTTCTACATTTAGGGACGGAGTTTGAATACACGGACTCGGAGAGTGAAGTGAAAATCAGGAAGAAGTCTCCCTCCGGGCTGCTGCGTGGAAAGAAGGGACTGCTTGAACAAGGCAGTGCCGCAGCCGTACAGTCGGCAAGCGTGATGGATACCACCTCAGCGGGGAGCTTGGACAAGGCCAAGATGGTGCCCGAGAAGAGCCGCAAGCTGAAGAAGCTCAAGTCGCCCAAGGACCTGAGCTTCGAGTTTGGGCTGGAGGTGAGCGATGATGACCTCTGGAACCGGAGGAGGAGCGAGCGGATCTTCCTTCACGACGCCACCACATCGTCGGCCGTGCTGTCCACCACCACCACCATGCCAACTGGCTCAACCTCCGTCTCCAAAACTGGGCGCTGCGTGAAGGGGACGCCCCTGAGTCCCAAGAAAGATGGGACCAAGGGGAAGGAGAGGAAGGAACTCAGCAAGGTACGGGCCGCGGGTTGCCAGACTGAGTGGCAGTGGAGAGGCCAGATATATTTTGGCAATCAAAGGGAGGGACAAGGAGTATGCTTAATTCTTAAAGCACATGTGTGAACCCAGCTCTGTAGAGTTCTGGGATCTTCTCGGAGGCACGCTTTTACATGGATTTTTGAGTGCCAGTTTGCACATTGCCCGATTTCCTCATCATTTGACAACTCTTGGTTTGAACATGAGAATTGCGTTTTGAAGTGATGTACGTGAAAAGTTCCATCTGTGGCATTTGATCTGAAATGGCTTATTCTTTGTTACTTATTGTTAAATATTAGCATTTCCATTGAAATGCTCAGGGCAGGCATTTTGCAGCATAATACAAATACACATTTATATAAAAGTACAGTAATACCTTGGATTGTAAGTAACTTGGTCTGAGAGTGTTTTGCAAGACAAGCAAAAAAAAATTTTTTTTAATTGACTTGATAAACGAGCAAGGTCTTGCAAGACAAGTAGTGTAGGGATGTAACCGCTCGCCTTGAGCTGGCGTAGCGGGCCGAAATCGGCCCCGCTCATGCCCGCCAGAGACTCGCTTTGATATAAGAGTGTTTTGGATTACAAGCACGGTTCCGGAACAAATTATGTTCTCAATCCAAGGTATTACTGTAAAGAAATGCAAACAAATTAACAGATGAAGGAGAGAGAGAGAGAGCAAGTAAAACAATTCAAGGAGCGGATATGTGAGGGAGATTTAAAATGGATGAGTTAGCAGGTAAAATGTCTGCCAGAAAAGAAAAGTCTTCCACATGGCAATGGAAATCCATCAAAGAGCAGAGAGCAGGGGGAGGAGAGGCTTCTGACAGAGGGAGTTCCAAAGCCCAGGTGTGGCTACCACAGAAAAGGCCTTCTCCTGCATCCCAAACTAATGCAACCCAGTTGCTGGCGAGGGGTGAAGGAGAGCTTTTCTCCCTCACTCATCATACTAGAACCCAGTGGGGTCATCCCATGGAGCTGACTGGTGGGAGATTCAGGACAGATAAAAGGAAGAACTTCTTCACAGAGCACAGAGTTAAGCTGTGGTATTCACTTCCACAAGATGTCGTGATGGCCACCACTTTGGAGGGCTTTAAAAGGGGATTGTACAAATTCCTGGAGGAGAAGGCTATCAATGGCTACTAGTCCTGTTGGCTGTATGCTGTCTCCAGTATCAGAGGCAGTATGCCTGTGTACACCAGTTGCTGGGGAACATGGACGGGAGGGTGCTGTTGCATTCCTGTCCTACTTGTGCGTTTCCCCCTGTGGGCAGCTGCTTGGCCGCTGTGTGAACAGAGTGCTGAACTAGATGGATCCTTGGTCTGATCCAGCAGGGCTCTTCTCATGTTCTTATGTTCTCCAGATCTTTGTGAACAAGCAGGAGTATATGGGAGATTACAGTCCTCCTTTATATACCCCAGTTGAGGCTTTAAAGTTCATGACCTGCACTTTGAATTGGGCTTGGAAGCTGTCCAGAGACCAGAGAAGCTGTTGCAATAAAGGAGTCACATTCTCCTGATAACCAGATGCTTGCCTGCTTCCTTCACATACACATGTCAACACATGATCAAGTGATCAACGTACAGGTTGTAGGGAAGGTGGAAAAGTTAGAACAACACTGATCAGCACTCAGACAGAGGCCAGGATAAATAACCCAGTGGTAGACCAGAGGGAAGGAATTTTAAACTTACTTATACCTCACTATATCCAAATTATGTCAGCTTAAAAAGAATAGTATACAGCCTTAGGTCTGCTTGCTTCATAATATCCCCAAACTCAGAAAGTTGGTACTGTGAAACAGAGGCTCGAATTGGCTTCCCTGAAGCTGGCCATCATGGTTCTCTGCCGAACGCCTGTTTTTAATTTGGACCAGGGCTCCAGAATATAATCAAAGAGTATCTTTGAATACATCATCCATAAGCAACCATAGACGAGGTTCAGACAGCACAAGAACCCACACTCAAGGGTTGAGTACAGGTTGAGTGTGGGTTGCTGTTGAAACATGGCTTGTCATTGAAACACGGGTTATCATGTTGTCTCAACCCAGCCACGCTAACAAACCATGGTTTGTTAACCAGTCACTGACTCTCAGCCTAACCTACCTCACAGGGTTGTTGTGAGGATAAAATGGAGAGGAGGAGGAGGATTATGTAAGCCGCTTTGGGTTCCTTTGCAGGAAAAAAAGGTGGGGTATAAATATAATAAATAAATAAAACCACGAGCAACCCATGAACCTGTGGTTTGCTGTTGGATTGTGAACTGTGGGTTGTTGTGGTTAACAAACCATGGTTTGTTAGTGCAGCTGGGTTTAGGCAACACAATAACCCACATTTCAACAACAACCCACGGTTCAACGACAACCCACACTCAAAACCCATTCTCAACCCTTGAGTGTGGGTTATCGTGTTGTCTGAACCCAGCCATAGGCAGCCAGTGCACATCTGTTTAGGGTGAAGGGCAAAGGATATGATGTCTCAGCACCCTTGTTTTATAAATGAACCCTGCTCCTTTGGTTTTCTTTTGCTGATCTGGCTTGCCCGCTACCTTTACTGATTGGGAATTTTCCTGTCCTCTTCCCCATTTTTTTTTTTGTGCAGAAGAGGAAGAACAAAGAAGGCACATTCTGCTCTTCATCCTCTTCATCCTCTTCTTCCTCCTCCTCTTCCCTCTCTCCGCCGGGCATCTCCAGCTCTCCACCTGACATCCGAGCCAGTTTGGCAAACTCTCTGGGCTCCAGCAAGAAGAGCAAGACCAAGGCCAAAGCCAAAGAGGTGAAAAAGGAGGTGAGGCGAGGGCCAGTGGACTGGAATGCAGCTCCTGTCTAAATGCGTTCTGCTGTGCGATGAAGGAAGGGAGTGTGGCAAGTGAGGGAGACCAGAAGAGTTTATTGATTTAAAATGTTTTTATCCCACTCCTCAGCCAGAAAGGCTCGCAGAGCAGCTTACATGCAGTCATTCAAACAAGACCATCCCTGCTTGTGGGCTCACCATCTAAAAAGACATGACCCGCAAGGAAAAAGGGGTGGGGAGGGAAGAGGAAAAACATGTCTTTCAGCAGGGCAGGTGGAATGGCCCTGCTTCCCTTCTCCATATGTCTCCGGGAGTCTGGAAGATATGCATCCAGGGCTCTTCATACTCTGCTGCTGGGAAACTAAAGCCCTGGGCCCAGGTGCTCCAAAGTCTGCACCGTGAATCTCTGCTTTCTGCAAAACATGTATCATACATGGGAAGCCACATAAGGCCAGGTCAGATTATTTCCCCATCTAGCTTGTTATTATCTGCTGTGCTTGGCAGTGGCTTTCAGATGTGTTGGATCACAACTCTCGAAAACAACAAGAGGGGAAGTCACGAATCCGTCATCAAATGAAAGAGGAGAAAAAATTATCAGGTGCCTGGAGAAAAAATGTTTACTTTGCCCAACACATTTCGGAAAAACAATTTTTTCCCTTCCTCGGGGGCCTCTTCACTTTTTTCAGATATGCCAAAAAGAATCTTTCCAATGTGTATTTTATTTTGATATGTGCAGTGCTGGAAGGCTTTTTTTCAGTATATCTGAAGAAAGATAAGAGGCCCCTGAAGAAGGGGAAAAAACTGTTTTTCCAAAACACGTTGGGCAAAGTAAACATTTTTCTCTTCAGGCACCTGAGAAAGTTTTCCCTCTTTTGTTTGGTGATGGATTACAACTCTCATCATTCCTCATTGACCATGCTCACTGGGGTTGATGGGAGTTGTAGTGCAACATATCTGGAGGGTGCCAGCTTGGGGAAGACTGCTCTAGGGTCCCAGGCAGAGAGTGGTGGTGGTCTCTCCTCATCACCTTTTAGCTGGAGATGCCAGAGATGGATCCAAGGACCTTCTGCGTGCAAAGCATGTGATGCTGCTCTGCCCCACCCCCTGCAGGAGAGGCTGGCTCAAAACCTGCGGCAGAATACGGTGGTAGGATGGATTGTACCACTTCAGGCTGCAGGTGGGGCAAGTGACATTTTTTAATATTGCTTCCGGCTAGCACAGCAGGCGGGAGGCTGCATCAGGCGCTTTCTCCCCTGTCTTCAGCTGCACCAGGGGCCATGGCCCAGTGGAAGAGTGTATGCCAGGGGTCCCCAATGCGGCACCCGTGGGCACCTCCACTGGCATCCGCAAAGGGGTCCCCAATGTGGGGCCCGCGGACACCCGAAATATTCTTTACATTTTAAAAATTATTTTTCCTGTTTTTTTAAATGGATACACATGGATTTGTATACAGTAATACCTTGGATTGCAAGTAACTTGGTTTGAGAGCAGTTTTGCAAGACAAGCAAATTTTTAAATATTTATTTAATTTTTTTTAACTTGATATACAAGCGACGTCTTGCAATACAAGTACTGTAGTACAGCTTAAATTAAAAATCTCTGTACAATTTTTTTTGGGGGGGATTTCGTTTTGATATAAGAGTGTTTTGGATTACAAGCACGTTTCCGGAACGAATTATGCTCTCAATCCAAGGCATGACTGTATATCCATAGCAATGAATACATATGAAATGCAGACTGCTTTTTAGCAATTATACATAGGTTTCAACAAAAGCGGGTCAACTATGCAGATAAGTATCCATTTGAAGGTGGCGTCTACATGCCATCTGTTCAAATATTGAAGGCACTGTAAGGTCCTCCATCCATTACATTATAGGAGGTGAGTGTTTATCCTTCCAGTATTGTTAATATCAGTCTTTTAGCTGTCAAAAGGGTGCAGAGAATCCATTTACAGTGACCGTTTGTTAATTTCCATGAAGCAGGTAATTAATTTTAAAGAGCGTGTACATCAGTGAATATTGAAGACTGTTCCAATACAAAATGCATCTGTGTAATAACTTCCTCCCAATAAGAAGCAACTATTGGACATTACCAAAACATGTTTAAAAGAAGCATTAGCTGTATTGCACCACCAGTAATTAGCTGAATTAGACAGTCCCTTATTAAAGAGACGTTGCAGTGTCTAATAGAAATGAATCAAAAAAATTTGATGAATAAGATGCAGCCTAAGATTCATGGTCACAACAGGCAGATGCCGAAGCGGCAATCCACTGATTAGGCATTTTGTGGTCGTGCCCAGAGCAGTTTCTCAAATTCCTAAATCTGCCCACGGGTGCAAAAAGGTTGGGGACTCTTGGTATGTGCTTTGCATGGAGACGGTTCCAGGTTTGACCCCTGATGTCTCCAGTTAAAAAGTGGTCAGATAGCAGGTGCTGGGAAAGACCCTTCTCTGCAAAACATCCTGAAGAGCTACAGCCATTTGGTCTAGACCATACTGAGTTAGGTGGACCAAGGGTCTGCCTCGGTTTAAGGCCTCTTCTGATGTGCTTGGGAGCATCTGAAAATGGGTATCCCCCCCCCATGTGATCTGAAGTGGTACGATCCGCTTTGCCACCATTTTCTGTTTCTTGTGTAGACCAGCTCTGAATTATACAATCTGGACAGATTTGCATGTTTTCTCTTTTCATTTTGCACAATTTATTCTGCAGTTTTGCATAATTTATTCTGAACTATATAAACCAAGCAAATGTGCAGGGTGCTTTTTTTCTTTTCTTATTTTGCATAATTTATTCAGCAGTTTTTGCTATTTTGCAGGATTGACTCTGGGCTTGCTAGTCACGGTGATGGGCGAGGGGGCTGAAGGACTCCACCCTCGACCTAACCACTGGAAATCTTAGTGGGCCTTGCTTCTGGCTTGGGAGATTTCAGTAGGCATCATCCACATAGTTTTCAAGTGCCTTATTGCAGCCATGAGGACTAGAGACCTGCTTTAAAAAGCAAGCAAGCAAACTGAGATTCTGAGTAAGATTAAATCTCTGCCCACTGCCACATTTTGTGCTTTTTCTACACACCTGCAGAATCTCAGTATCATTCATTCATTTATTATATTTCTATACTGCCCAATAGCCGAAGCTCTCAAGCTGGTTTACCAAGATAAAAAACCATTACAAATACATTATACATCGTATAACCCCCCCCCCACTTACATACAAACATATAAACAGACTGCACACACAGAGACACACGTATATCTAAACAATTTTAAACAATCAACAATGAGGACTAGAGACCTGCTTTAAAAAGCAAGCAAGCAAACTGAGATTCTGAGTAAGATTAAATCTCTGCCCACTGCCACATTTTGTGCTTTTTCTACACACCTGCAGAATCTCAGTATCATTCATTCATTTATTATATTTCTATACTGCCCAATAGCCGAAGCTCTCAAGCTGGTTTACCAAGATAAAAAACCATTACAAATACATTATACATCGTATAACCCCCCCCCCCCACTTACATACAAACATATAAACAGACAGCACACACAGAGACACACGTATATCTAAACAATTTTAAACAATCAACAATAAGAAAAATCCAGGACCTGATTAAAACCTCGACATATGCTGCCAAACACCTGAGAGAAGAGGAAGGTCTTAACCTGGCACCGAAAAGATAACAAAGTTGGCGCCAGGTGGGCCTGATTGGGGAGATCATTCCGGAATCGGGGGGCCATCACCGAGACGGCCATCTCCCTTGCTGCCGCCTTCCAAGCCTCCCTTGGAAGAGGCCCCCAAAAGAGGGCCTTAGATGATTAATGTAGTTTATGGGTAGGATCAGTATACACCCAGCCCTGCACGTTTTGAACCCGGGGGAACCATATAAACCAGGGGTGGGGAACCTCAGGCTTGGGGGCCAAATCTGACCATCCTGGGATCCCAATCCATTGGGGTTCCACAGAGGGCCTTCCCCCGATCACACACACCCTTTTCCCCCATCCACCAAACATTTGGTGATTTCCCAGCTTTTGCACAGTTTCCCCCCATTCTAAAAGGTTGAAATGCCTTTCCTAAGAATCGGTTGCTGGCAGTAAGAACTTTAAGCTAAAACATGCTGGGGTGGGGTTTTGGGAGTGGGGTATTTTGGCCCCATCCCCTTTGCTCGGCCCTGCTCACCACTGGAATGTGGCCCCCGAGAACTTCTCTGAAATGGAATGCGGCCCTCGAGCTAAAAGAGGTTCCCCACCCCTGATATAAACCACATATCAGGGTCAGGACAGATAAAAGGGAGTCTTTCTTCACACAGCGCATAGATAAACTATGGAATCCACTTCCACAAGATGTAGTGATGGCCACCAATTTGGAGGCCTTTAAAAGGGGATTGGACAAATTCATGGAGGAGGAGGCTATCAGTGGCTCCTAGTCCTGATTGGCGATATACTTCTTCCAGTATCAGAGGCAGTATGTCTTTGTACTCCAGTTGCTGGGGAACATGGGCGGGAAGGTGCTGCTGCACTCATGCCCTCCTTGTGGGCTTCCCGTGGGCAGCTGGTTGGCCACTGTGTGAACAGAATCCTGGACTAGATGGACCCCCTTGGTCTGATCCAGCATCAGGGCTCTTCTTGTGTTCTTATATAAACACCATCCTGTCCCTCAGGGTCAGTCAATGTTGATGAATCTTTAAGGAGGAGATATTCTCCAGAACCCTTCACGGCTGGCCCTAGTGTCCAATCTGGTCTCTCGCTAGCGTTGCTTTCCTCCCTTCTCTGTGTGTATGATTGCAATTTGGGGGTAATAAATTCTGATCATTGGGAAGCTTGGATAACCAAGGCATGGATCATGGCAAAGAGGAGCGGTGTTTCAATGTAAGGTTACCCGCAGGGCTGTGGACTGCTATGGAAGGGCTTTGCCTAACATCTGAATCATTTTGTCCCCACCCAGAACCGAGGGAAGGGAGGGGCTGTTAGCAAGCTGATGGAGAGCATGGCTGCCGAGGAGGATTTCGAACCCAACCAGGACAGCAGTTTCTCAGAGGACGAGAATGTGCCTCTGAGCATGCTTCTGGAGCGGCCGCTTACTCCTGGTGAGACATGGGCAAATCACCTTTACAGGTCCTGATGCGTTAGATCTCTTCTTGCCCTGTCCTAAAGGCTGACAGTGGGCAATGATATACAAATAGATACCTCTCTCTCTCTTTTCAACAACAACCCACAGTTCAACGACAACCTGCACTCAACCCATCTTCAACCCTTGAGTGTGGGTTATCGTATTGCCTGAACCCAGCCAATGTTGCTTTGACCATACCCACGCTTGCCTTTGGCCATGCATGCCCACCAGTGGTCTGTGGCCCGTATGGGCAAATATTGCCCTTGGGTGGAAATCTTTTTCCACCCACCGAGCTCCCTGATGGGCTGCAGCCCTCTGAGTTTTCAGACGGGTCTTTCTGGCCCTGTCTGGGGATGCTGGGCATTGAACCTGGGACCTTCCGAATGCACAGGGATGGGAGAAGCAGCCATTTTGAAGCTTACCTAAATTGTTCGAAAATCACGTCAAAGCTTGTTCCAGCTTGCTACTGTTTTCATTTTCGACCTGTTTTTTGGCTCGTTTGAACGGGAAGAATGCACAATTCGAACGAAGCAAGTGCGTATTTCTGTGCATATTTTTCAAAAGTGTACATGCCCCCCCCCCATTGACTAAAGCATGAAAATGTGTTTGCTTTTTTTTTTTTAATGCACATTTCAAAGTGCACATTAAAAAACAACAACAACCTGTTTTTTCGGACGTAATTGCAAATTTACGAATTGCCAAACATTTCTCGGGGGGGGGCGGGGGGAGGGAAAGCGCTTCCACTCGTGTTTGCATTTGGGATTGCGAACGGGATACGTTCGCACGCTTTGCGAACAGAAACAAAATTCCTGTACCTCCCTATATGCATGCAACGCACATGCACTTCCACTGAGCTCTGACCTTTCCCTGTGGAATTCCCACGCCGTTCCGGATATGGGACAGGCTGTGTACAGTACGTCAGTAAAGGATTTAAAGAAGTCTGTAGGTGTACCTTTCTGCTGCCTTTTGAAAGTGCTGCTAACACCCCCACACCCCCACACACGTGTTGCTCCTCCAATTTCCCGCAGCACCCCGTTCCTGCATCATTGACAAAGACGAGCTGAAGGATGGCCTACGGGTTCTGATCCCCATGGATGACAAGCTGCTCTATGCCGGGCACGTGAAGACTGTGCACTCCCCTGACATGTAAGCAAAGGGCTCCGCGTTGTGCATTGTGGGGGGTGGGTGGAGGTGGGTTACAGCCAGTGGGGCAAGTGCATCTAAGGCTCCAGTGCACATTTGATGGTCCCACACAAGCATGGCGTGCACAACACACACAGGTTTCAGCGTTCTGGGGAACTCAGCCTTTTTCCTTTCCTTATCTTCTTCTTCTTATTATTCTTCTTCTTCTTCTTCTTCTTCTTATTATTATTATTATTATTTGTTTTAATGTGAATTTCACCAAAACAAACAACACTATATAAAAGAAAGGGGTGAAAATACAATGTTCTTACAGAAAAGGAAATAAATCACTTACACTAGATGTGTAAGAAAGTATATGTAAGTATGTGATAACACAGCTAGCAATAGAAACAGCCAGGCATAAACTTCAGAAAAGGCGGGCCAGATATCCAGATCTTTTCTTTTCTTTTTCTTTTCTTTTCTTAAAGCAAAGATGAGCTTTAAAGTTTGAAGTACAGATGCTCATCATGACAGTGCTGATAGCCCCGCCCACAAGGAGAGTCCAAAAAATGCAGGCAGCACTGTACGACCCATCTCAAGAAACCACCTCTAGCTGTTTTCATCTCCACCGGGAGCACAGGCCTGGCGTAAAAACGGATGGGTCTTATTTGCCCATTCAAAACCGAGGCACCCCAAAATAAGTTGCGTTACAACAGGGAACAAAATTCATTCTCTACTGTGAGGGTTGCAGCTAAGCTCGGAGGGAACAGGGAATTCTGAGGGGTGTGGCAGATGATGTCCGTGTCCCTGCTACGGAAGAAGTCTTGGCGGTGTGTCCATGCGAGCCGTTGTTCCGCTTCACCGCTGCAAAGGGCATCATGCTCTTTGCATCTTTCCTGAACAGATCTGTGGTCTTTGGTCTTGACTAGTAAGATTTTTCAGATGAAAACTAGTGGATTTTATGAGGTCGGACCACTTAAATTGTGTAGACGTTCACAATTTGGTGAACATCTAGTTTCAGGACAGGAAGAAAAGTGTGGTGGTTTGGGGCTGCTGATATTCTTAGTTTTGCATTGAAAACAAAATAAATAGAGATGAAGAAACGGCTTGCTAAAGACCTTCTTATGAAAACTTTAAAAGGCATGAAATGTCTCTCTGATGGCATGTTTTTTTTTTTTTTTTTACATCTTGATGTCTCTCAGCTGCCTCCTTCTTCTCTTCCTACTTCACTGTTGCGTTTTGGGTCTGTACGTTTCAGATACCGAGTTGTGGTGGAAGGAGAGCGAGGAAATCGCCCCCACATTTATTGTTTGGAACAGCTGCTGCAGGAGGCGGTAAGTCGGGACACATTAATTCTCAGGAAAAGGTTATGTGCCACTTTTACAAACGGGAGATGGGAAGAAGAGAACAGGAATGGGAGATGGGAACGAGAACGGGAGATGGGAAGAAGAATCCAGAGCTGGCTGGTATTGATTGGAACTTCCAGTTTTCTCTAAGTGAGGGGGGAACACTTTAGTTCAGGATAGTTCTCCTCTGTGTACTACACCCTTACTTATTTTATTTATTTATTTATTTATTTGCAGCATTTTTACCCTCCTCTTCAGCCAGAAAAGGCTCCCAGAGTGGCTTACAAAGATTAATATTAGACAGTCCCTGCCCTCAGGCTTACAATCTAAAATACATGACACAAAAGGAAAAGGTATTGGGAGGGAGGAGGAAGGGAGGGAGGATGAAGAAAGCAAAACTCAGGCACCAGTTCTTAATTACATGGTTCTTATAGATTTTTTCCCCTTTTTTTCTTTTTTTCTGGCAGGGAAGGGCAAAACAAGCTCCCTGCAGCTGTTCCTTCTTTGGCCAATGTACGGGGCCAGGCTGGTCTCCCCCTTGCCATGATGTTAATTCTGGGAGGCAGGGGGTGCAGCCTCCCAGTGGTCCTTGGTTCTCTTGCCGATGGATGATCCACTCACTCCCTTGCTACTCCTAACAGCATTCCACCCATCCTAAATCCCTTTTGTTCATCTTTGTTGTAGCCTTTGGTTCAAGGGCTTCTCTACATGAGGCATTTATCGCCATCCTCCAGGGCCTCCAGGGCCTCCAGGTTGCTTTGCAACCATTTCCGTGGCTTTTTTTCTTTTTAGATAGAGGAAAGTCTGGTATTATCTGGAAATCGCGCTAGGAGAAGTTTGTGTATTTTTGCAATTCCACTATACCACAGCGCCACCTTGTGGTTGTGTAATGGAACATATAGAAAGTCAGAGAAAGAAAATCCCTGGGGAGGAAAAACATGTGTAAAGGAGCCGATCTTAATCGTGCAAAGAATCCAGAAGCAGAAGCCACGAGAAAGTGGCGGGTTAAAAGTCTCATGTAGAGAAGCCCTAAGAATAAAAATTTTAAAATATGATTTGGGGGAGTGGAGTCTAAACCTTCCCAGCCATGACACCTGCCGCCCCTTGTAGGTGATGTAAATAACATGTGAACATAAAATAATTATTTGTTTTGTTTGTTTACTGCTTTTCTATACCGCCCACGAACCAAAGCTCTCTGAGCGGATCACAGAATAAAGATTATGACTGTAAAATACATGGATATAATAAAACACACTGTAAAATCAAAAGCAAGAACAGCCAAGTATAAAACCAAGATTAAAAGAACAGCAACAGAGGACCACAACAGTGCAAGGAACTAACACAGAAAGTCTAACAAGACTGAGAGAATAAGAAGGTCTTTACCTAATACCAGAAAGACCATAATGTAGACACCAGGCGAGCTTCTCTGGGGAGAGCATTCCATAATCAGGGTGCCACCACAGTAAAAGGCCCTGCCGGCTACCGAGTCAGACCATCATGATCCACCTCGCTCAGTGTTGTCTACACCCGCCTTCCCCAACCTGGTGGCCTCCAGAGGTGTTGGACTGCAACTCCCAGAATCATAGCTGGCTGGGGGATTCTGGGAATTGCAGTCCAACATCTCTGGAGGCTGCCAGGTTGGGGAAGGCGGGTGTAGACAACACTGAGCGAGGTGGATCATGATGGTCTGACTCGGATCTACACTGACTGCATCAGCTCTTGAGAGTTTCAGGCAGGGATCGACCACCGAGCTACAGCATCTAAAAGATTAGCAGATATATCATGGTATATGCTTTCGTAGACTAAAGTCTGGATACTATCATTCTTTGCCTGTCTCTGGGTTTTTTCAGACAGGAATCTTCCCTTGCCCTACCTGGCGATACTGGGAATTGAACCGGGAACCTTCTGCATGCGGAGTAGGTGCTCTGCCACCGAGCTAAGGGCTGTCCCTGTGATGCCCTGGCCACTGACATTTGTATTTGCTCAGTGCCCACTCCACACCTATGGCTGCCTTACATTATGACGAAATCAGAACGGGACATGGCCATCTCCTGTAGGAGGTTGTCTTTCCCATGGAGGGAGAGGAAAGTTCCTCTTTGGGATGTGGGCTAGCTGACATCAGAGAAGGCGCTGCTTGGGGCAAACCAGCTACTTGAGGCTTCCAGTGCATCGTTAAGCTATGGAATTCACTACCACAAGATGTGGTGATGGCCACCAATATGGGTGGCTTTAAAAGGGGATTAGATAAATTCATGGATGAGTAGGCTACCAATGGCTACTAGTCATGACTGCTACCTCCAGTATCAGAGGCAGTATGCCCAGGGCTGGCTGCAAGTTTTGGAGGGCTCTTGGGCAAGACACCCTCTGTGGGCTCCTTCTCTCAGTGAGCCTGCCTTCTCACCACCATGGTCACCAGCTGCTCTTGCTCCTCATCCTCTTTCTCATCAGTGCTCCCACTTGCTTGCTTGACAGGCAGAGAGCCAGTGAGCAAGGAGGCCGTGGCATCTCCTGCTGCTCCTCCTCCTCACCACCACCATGGCCTGGGCCAGAGCAAGAGGCAGGTGAACAGGCAGGTTACAGTGGTGAAGAGGAGGAGCAAGTCCAAGGGGCTGTTGTGGGCCCTCAACAGGTGCCCACCCATGCCTACCGTTGATGCCGGCCCCAGGTATCCCTATGTACACCAGTTACTGGAGAACCTGAGTGGGAGGGTGCTGTTGCACTCATGTCCTGCTTGTGGGATCCCGTGGGCAGCTGGTTGGCCACCCTGTGACCAGAAATGCTGGACTAGATGGACCCTTGGTCTGATCCAGCAGGGCTCTTCTTATCTTCTCCCACACAGATAATTGATGTGAAACCCCCTTCGGTGAGGTTCCTCCCTGAAGGCACGAGGATTGCTGCCTACTGGAGTCAACAGTACCGCTGCCTCTATCCCGGGACAGTCGTCCAAGGTGAGACCACGCTGCGGTTATCCACAGCCAGGCGTTATATTAGACCAGCTGTCCCCAATGTTTTGGACTACATCTCCTAGCATTCCCGACCATTGGTTGTGCTGACTGGGGCCAATGGGAGCTGAAGTGCAACGCATCTGGAGGGCACCCGGTTGGGGAAGGTTGTGTTAGATGGAAGATCCGGGAATGTGCAGAGAGGACACGTGGGTTAGATTTTAAAGAGATATGTGGGGAGACTTGCCATGAAAATATCTGCTTTATGGACAAGATAGATATCTAACTGGAAAGCCTGCACATTTTTGATCTACAATAATGGATGTTAGGGAAAAATTCCAAAGACAATGCTGTGCCTTCTCTGGGAGATTCAGAATGTCAAGTTTATGATTGATTTTTTGTCATTTCATTCAGGTTTGTGTAAACCTGATGTGTCTTACCTTGTCTTAAAAATAGGGACCAAAAATTTAGAGAGGGGTGTGTGTGTGTGTGTGTGTGTGTGTGTGTGTGTTCCCCTTGTTCTCCCTCTATCTTCTGATTGTAATTATTCCCTCTTCTATTTTCAGGGGCTCATGACCAGGAGGAAGATGGGGATTTGATCACTGTGGAGTTCGATGACGGTGACACCGGAAGAATCCCCTTATCTCACATCCGGCTTCTTCCACCCGATTACAAGATCCAGTGTGAGTCTGACTTTCTGCTGCAACCCTGTGCAATAGCATTCTCGCACATCTCTGGGAGAAGTGCAGAACCTCAGGCCTGGGGGCCATATCCGGCCTACTTGGGGTCCCCAGAGGGCTGTGCTCCCTTCCCATGGTCCTGCCCCCTTTCCCCCCAATCATTGGGTGTTTTCCCGGCCCTTGTGCAGTTTCCCCCGCCCGTTCTAAAAGGGTGAAGCGCCTCTCTTAAGGCTTAGTTACCGGCAGGAAGAGCGTTAAGCTAAAATATCTGGTATTTTGGCTCCACCCCTTCTGCCTTTGGCTCCACCCACCACTGGAATGTGGTTCCCTGAGAGCTTCTCCAAAATGGAAGTTGTCTCTCTGGCTGAAAGAATTTCAATTGCCCTCTTCTGTGGGATAAGTTTGAGGACCCATCTTCCAGGCCCCCTCTGACAGGATAGGATCCCAGTTCTCATTCCTTTCTGATTTCCCTCCTTCCCCAGAGTAGTCTGGCCATGCAGAGGGGTAGGTGGATAACACCGAAGCCCCTGGGAAGATCTTGTGCTCCGGACATGATTCGTGCACTCTAGTCCAGGGGGTGGGGAGCCTGCGGCCCACCCCAGGGGTTGTTGGACTACAACTCCCATCACCCATGACCATTGGACAGGCCAGCTGGGGCTCATGGGAATCCAAACAACACATGGAAGGGCTCTGGGTTTCCACACCTGCTCTAGGCCTGGCCCCTATTTTGAGTGCACCAACCAGAGCAAGGATATGGGAAGTGGGGGCTATGCTGGAGTTCGCTGACACTTTCCATAACGCCAGCCTTCCCCAACATGGGGCTCTCCAGATGTGTTGGACTGCAATGCCCATCATCCCCAGCCAGCACACTGGCTGGGGATGATGGGAGTTGCAGTTCAACACACCTGGAGGGTGCCACATTGCCTGGCACAGAGAGAGACCTGCAGGGAATTCCAGTTTGAATAACCGCCCCCGCTCAACAACTTTTGAGCCAGTGGGGTCCACGCACGACGAGGAAGCACGTGCCAAGAATGGCTGTCGTTGACCTTTCCAGGCGCTGAGCCCTCTCCTGCCCTCCTGGTGCCCAGTACAAAGCGCCGCAGCCGCAAATCCAGTAAGGACACCGGAGAAGGGAAAGAGGGAAGCGGGACGGGATCGGAAGAGCCGGCGGCGAAAGGCAAAGGGCGTGGGAGAAAACCGAGCAACAAACAGAAAGCTGGTATGAGTACGACACCACAAGCTCTTTAGCGGGTGGAAACATGGAAGGGGAACAGAGGGGTCATGGGAAGCTGCTGGATTTGAGGACAGATGATTTGGGCCTCCAGCCCAGTATTGTCTGGCGGGGGCTCTCTGGGGGTCTCAGAGCAATGATAAGAACATAAAAAGAGCTGTGCTGGGTCAGACCGAGGGTCCATCTAGTCCAGCATTCTGTTCTCACAGTGGCCAACCAGCTGCCCACGGGAAACCCACAAGCAGGGCGGGAGTGCAACAGCGCCCTCCCGCCCATGCTTCCCAGCAACTGGAGTTCATAGGCGTACTGCCTCTGATACTGAAGGTAGCATGTAGCCATCAGGACTAGTAGCTGTTGATAGCCTTCTTCTCCGTGAATTTGTCTAGTCCCCTTTCAAAGCCCTCCAAATTGGTAGCCATCACGACATCTTGTGAAAGTGAAATTCCATAGTTTAACTGTGCTGTGGGAAGAAGTCCTTCCTTTGATCTGTCCTGAACCTCCCACCAGTCTTTCCCATAATCTGTAGCCTGATTCCTTTTCACTGGTGATGACAGGGATTGAAATTGCAGCTTCCCACATGTAGGGTGCTCTGCTACTGAGCTATGGTCCCCCTAGTTCTGATCACTTAGATTTGTCTATTTTTAAAAAATGGAGGGGGGTTGACTAAAAAGACACCCACCCCTATTAGGCAATATAGTTTTTTTTAAAACAAATAAGTACTTCTTCTTAGAAGTACTTATGAAAACTGCAGGTGGCAGGGACTAGCTTAGAAGAGGCTTTGCCCTTTCATAGCACCTAGGAAGGAGTGCCTTTTCTTCTAAGCTGTGGTACATGCATGCACCATCTAAAAACAAAAAGAACATGCATTTTTCTTCTTCAACATTGTTGTATTTAATATGCAGTTTTATGTAGATTAAAGCAGTAAGGGCGCAATCCTATGCATGTTTAGACAGAAAAAAAGTCCTATAACTCCCAGCATGCCCTGGCTGGGCCAACGTGAGAGTTGTAGGACTTTTTTCTGTCTAAACATGCATAGGATTGCACCCTTAATCAATTAAAACTCATCAAACTGATCATCTATGATATCTATCTGTCAGTCTATCTAAAGCAACTAAACAGCACTGCAAGCAAGTAGTCACTGGATCCTAGAAGAATATGTCAAACATTATATTATAACACATGTAAATAAGTGAATGACCAAACAGAGATAGGTTTAAGTTTAGTTCAGCCTGACCTGCTGCCCTCCAGATGTGTTGGACTACAACTCCCATCAACCCCAGCCAGTGGGAATTGTGGGAGTTGTAGTCCAACACATGGGAGGGCACCAGGTTGGGGAAGGCTAAGATAAATGTTTCTTCTTCCACCTTCCTCAAAACCTTGACTCTGGTCATTCAACAATTTCCATATATTATAATGCAGCGTTTGAGAGTCTCCTTCCAGGATCTAGAGCAGCCTTCTCCAATATGGTTCCCTCCAGATGTTTTCAGCTTCAATTCCCATCAGCCCTAAGCTGGTCAGGGGTGCTGGGAGTTGTACATCTGGAGAGCACCAGGTTGGGGAAGGTTCATCTAGAAGACAGGCATCCTAGCCTACTGCAAATGCCGTCTTAATTTTTTTTTAAAAACTTCCTGCTTCTTTCCAGAAGAAAACATCCTAACAGAACAGACAAGCCAGGGGGAGACACCAGCAAACCCTTCCCTTGTTCCAGAAAAGCCCGTTTGCAAGCAAGTTGTAAAAGGCTCAAAGAAAGCTCAGCAACAGATCCCCGCTAGGAACTCCCCAGCTCCGGCGGAAGAAAAACATCACAGTAAAGGTGGCAAGATGAAGATCTCCGCCAAACTGCACAGCCCGGCCCAGTCCGCCTTCCAGTCTCCAGTGTTCAGTAACGTCCGTGGGAGTGAGCCGTATGCCGAGATGCCGGGCATCCTGGTGGCCTTCAGTCCTTCTGACAGCTCCTCTGGGAAAGTCAAGTCTAAGAAAGGGAAATCCACCGAGGAGTCCCAAGAGTTCGGGTCAACGGCCAAAGCTCAGAGGAAGATCCCAGACAGTGAGATCCTGATCAAGCTAGACCACGAGGGAGTCATGTCCCCGAAAACCAAGAAGACAAAGGAGGCGATGAGGATGCTGGGGGATTCCAACCTGGCTGGCAGGAGGGAGGCCAAGAATATACTGGGACTGAGCTACAACTCCATCACAGGCACTGATGCCAAGCAGAAATCTTCCAGGAGCAAGTCGGCCGGTGGAGAACCTTCAGCTCCCAACTTTGGGGGCAAGTTTGGGGGCTCTGGAGAGAACCCTGCTCCCTCGAAGGACCAAGAGGATCAAGGTCAACCAGCCCCTGCAGGAGACGAGTCCGAAAGCAACAGCAGCGGCAGCAGTTCAGAGTCTGAAGGAGAGGAGGAAGCGGAGAAGAATGGTGGTGGAGCCCAAGACAGCAGCTCGGCCAGTTCGAGGGCATCCACACCCATGTCTTCATCAAACTCCTCCTCTTCCTCTTCCTCCAGCAGTAGCAGCTCTTCCTCCTCCTCTTCCTCCTCCTCCTCCTCCACCTCCTCCTCCTCCTCCAGCTCTAGCTCTTCCTCCTCCTCCTCCTCCTCTTCCACCACTGACGAAGATTCGTCTTGCAGCTCGGACGACGAGGCAGCCGAATCCCAGCCAAGCGCCTCTTCCACCCAGCAGGACCTCCCGCCAAAGCCGGTCAAGCAGCCGGGGAAGTCCCGCTCAGCTTCACATCCCCACGGCCCAAAGCAGCAACAGCAGCAGCAGCAGCAGCAGCAGCCACCAGTGCAGAAGCAGCAGCAGCAGAGCGGGAACAAAAACCGGCCCAAGAAGCGCGAGGGGATCCACCTGCCCACGACCAAGGAGCTGGCCAAGCGCCAGAGGCTGCCTTCAGTGGAGAACAGGCCCAAGATCGCTGCCTTCCTGCCTGCACGGCAGCTGTGGAAGTGGTTTGGGAAACCGACCCAGGTGAGCGGGGGTGGTGCGAGGTACCACAAAGATCCGGGGCTCAGGCCTACAGGACCAAAAAAAATGCACAAATTTCCAGATGCTAATTTACATTATGCTCTGAAGTCTCTCTGTGTGTGTGTGTCTTTAAAGGATCCTGTCTCCTGAGGACAGCCCTATTTGTAAAAAGGGATCTATGGACGGGAGAGGAGGGCATTTGCTTTCACAAAAAAACCTCAGGCAGAAAGATTCAAGCGGGGGGGCAGCAGGAGGGGCAGTGCATGTGGGCCAAAAGCCATCTCACCCAGGGGGATCCGATGCATCAGAGATCCTCAGGGCTCCTGGAACTTTCAAATGTGCCCCTGGACAGCAGGGTGGTGGGGCAGAGGGCCTCCCAGAGATTCGGGGCTCCAAATGAAAGATTCGGGGCTCGAGCCCTAGTGGGCCACTCCCTAACACCGACTCTGCAGATGAGCTCATGCTCCTTGGGCCTTCTGGATCGTGCCTTGCTGTGTTTTCTGCTGGGCCCACTCCTCCATTGGTTGTGCAGCCTTGGCGTGAGGTTGCACAAATTTCAGCCCAAGATTCATTTTGCCCCTTTGCCCCTCGTTTTCAGGTGGGGCAGCAAAGGCTGTTTTATTTCAGTGAGCTTTTGTAGAATACCATCTTTAAGTTGTTTTCATGCTGCTACAGCCATTTTGGTGTGTGTGTGTGTGTTAGATTACCTAATAAATGCCAAATCCGGCCCTCTTGGGGACCCAATTTGTCCCTGTGGGCAGTAGTGACTGGTGGCTTCAATGTCTGTGGGGTGGTGTATCCACTTCTGGTTTCAGTCTAAACTTTAATGGAGCTATCCATGGTGCGGATCCCTAAACCCCCACAATAGGTCCAGCACCATGGATAGCTCCTTTAAAGTTCAGACTGAAACCCGGAGTGGATGCGCTGCCCCACTGCCAGAGGGCCACAGGGCCTTTTCCCCAACCGCCCAATGTTTTGGTGGTTTGTGCAGTTCCCCCCGCCCCCATTCTAAAAAGGCTGAAATGCCTCTCCCAAGGCTTAGTTACTGGCAGTAAGAGCTTCAAGCTAAAATATGCTGGTATTTTGACCCCACCCCCATTTGCCTTCGGCCCCACCCCTTTCTGCCTTCGGCCCCGCCCACCACTAGAATGCCCCCCCCTCCCCCGAGCATCTCTGAAATGGAATTTGGCCTTCAGGCTGAATGAGGTTCCCCACCCCTGATCTGCTCCAAGTATGACTAAGTCTGGATCCAACCCTATTAGTGTGAATAGGCTCCAGGTTTATGCAACTCCACACTCTTTAACTCTGCAGAGACGCGGGATGAAGGGGAAAGCCCGGAAGCTCTTCTACAAGGCTATTGTCCGTGGGAAGGAGATCATCCGAATTGGAGACTGCGCCGTCTTCTTGTCGGCCGGCCGGCCCAACCTGCCGTACATTGGACGGATCCAGAGTATGTGGGAGTCCTGGGGGAACAACATGGTGGTTAGAGTGAAATGGTTTTACCACCCGGAGGAAACCAACCCTGGCAAGAAGCTCAACGAAGGCAAGGTAGGTGACCTTCTTACGGAATATCCAGAGTGTCAAGATCTGGCTTGGACCTGGAGAGGAACAGCTTCCACTTGATCGCTTGAGAAGCGAGTCGAGTATCTTTGGGGGTTTGCTTGCTGGGTGGATCATTTTATTTTATTTAATTTGTTCTGAAAGCCCCATGAGGACTCCAGTGCACATGTGGCTCTCTGCATCAGCAGAGGCTCTGCTGTTTGGAGAATTCTGCACGTGTGATTGATGTTCCCCAGACTTCGATGTTTAATGGCTGAAGGAAGGCTCAAGCCTGCTGGAACATCTCCACTCCCTGACAATTATGCCCCCCCACCTAGTGACTTCAATGTCCATATCGTGATCCACATGACCCAGGGCTCCCGCGACTGAATTAATCGGGGTACACATTTAGCCGATCACAAGTTTTTCTTTAACTGAGTAACCTAACTTGTGAATCGATTAAACACTGCAGTCTTAATATAAGTCAAATAATATAGTGCCTCTGGACATGGACAGAGAGTGCCTTTCTTCCGCTACTGAGTTTCTGAGTTCATCAGTACCGTTAGACATCCAGGATTCAGAGGAAACCCAAAAGGCATGACAATCGCTTTGAACACTGCTGGCTTTGCCGTCTAATCGTACCCTTTTCCCTTGGTTGTCTCTTCCCCTGCCCTTCCCCTGTGCCTGATTTCAGCGCTGGGATCAGAAATCCAGCAGAAGCCTCTCCACCGCTCTTCAGGCTTCCAGCCAGAGGAAAGACTTCATGGAGGTGCGTAGTGGCGGACGAGCGGTGGGTGCATGGCACCCAAGGGGAACCTTTTGTGAGTGCTTCGAGTGACTCTTAGGCAAAAAAACAAAAGCAGAGCAGCTCTTCTTCCAGGAGGCTTGTCTGTCTTTGTAACATTGCCCAATGAGTACAAAGCTTTGTCTCCCTCACCCAGATCACAGCTATTATTTGTTTGTTTAATCATCATAGAATCATAGAACATCAACACACCAGTTCTAGTTTTCATCTCCGCCACGAGCAGGTCTTTTGCAAAGCTAATGGGTCTTAACTGCCCATTCACAGAATCATAGAATCGTAGAGTTTGAAGGGGCCTATAAGGCCATCAAGTCCAACCCCCTGCTCAAGGCAGGAATCCACATTAGAGCATCCCTGACAGACGGCTGTCCAGCCGCATCTTGAATGCCTCCAGTGCGGGAGAGCCCACTACCTCCCTAGGTCATTGGTTCCATGGTCATATTGCTCTAACAGTCAGGAAGTTTCTCCTGATGTCCAGGCAGAACCTGGCTTCTTGTAACTTGAGCCCATGATTCTGTGTCCTGTAAACTGGGATGATCAAGAAGAGATCCTGACCCTCCTCTGTGTGACAACCTTTCAAGTACTTGAAGAGTACTATCATATCTCCCCCTCAGTCCTCTTTCTAGCCAATATTGACCCCAGCAAGCAGCTTACAATTGCAAGCCACAAAAAGGTACAATTTACGAGGGACTCACACATGATCATGTATAGAGTAGTCCTTTCCGGCCCCTGGCAGTACAGTCGAAGTGGCAGGGAGGTGCAGGCAGGCTCCAGAGCAGACGCTAAAGAAGCCTGTAGAAACGTGTGTGTGTGTGTGTGTGTGTGTGTGTGTCAGAAGTGTTTGCCGTGAGCAGCAAAAGCAGAATCAGTCATACAGTATAAATCAGTGTATGTGACTGTTCTTAATGTTCAGTTTAGCCTTTCATGGCGCAGAAAGTAGAAGGTGGTTGGGGAGTTGTTGTCGTTGCTTTTTGGTCACAGCATATAGTACGCCCAGGCCCTGAGCATGGCAGAAGGAACCCAAAGGGGGCAGAAAAATTGCAAGAGGGAATAAAAGGAGATGAGGGAGGAGGTAATAGTTAGGCCAGACAACCAGAGAACGTTAAATGCCTGAGGACTAGGAGCTTGAAGCTCTTATGGAAAGCAAGGAAAGAGACCTTGGAGGACTGTAAGTAATGGAGGATATGATCAAGGGGTTGGAGCAACTCCTCTGCAAGGCAAGTTTGCAGTGGTTGGGACTGTTTAGCTTAGAACAACGGCAAGTAAGGGGAGACATGATAGAGGTCTACAAGGTCATGCATGGTGTGGAGAAAGTGGGCAGAAAGTGGGCAGGGAGACATTTTTCTCCCTCTCTCATCATACTAGAACCCAAAGGGGTCATCCCATGAAGCTGATTGGTGGGAGATTCAGGACAGAAAAAAGGAAGGACTTCTTTGCACAGCAAAGAACTATGGAACTATGTTAAACTATGGAATTCACTTCCACAAGATGTAGTGATGGCCACCAATTTGGAGGGCTTTAAAAACGGATTGGACAAATTCATGGAGGAGAAGGCTATTGATGTCCACTAGTTGTGATGGCTATATATTGCCTCCAGTATTGGAGGCAGTGTGCCTCTGTGTACCAGTTGCTGGGGAGCATGGGCGGGAGAGTGCTGTTGTGTTCAAGTCCTACTTGTGGACTTCCCACAAGCAGCTGGTTGGCCACTGTGTGAACAGAATGCTGGAGTAGATGGACCCTTGGTCTGATCCACCATGGCTCTTCTTGTGTTCTGCTTTAGCTCCGGAGTATCTACAGCCCAGAAGTAGTGTGATACACTCTACATACTCCACATATTCTAGCTAAAGTTTAACTCTTTCTCCCTTTCCTTTTTAATCCAGCGTGCACTGTACCAGTCTTCCCACGTGGACGAAAACGACGTCCAGACAATCTCGCACAAATGTCTGGTGGTTGACCTGGAACAATATGAGCAGATGCTGAAAACCAAGAAGTACCAGGACAGCGAAGACCTTTACTACCTAGCGGGCACGTACGAGCCCACCACAGGCATGATATTCAATACAGATGGGGTACCGGTCATCTGTTAGCTGCTGCTTTTGGAAAAGGGAAACTTGGGAGGCATCCCACGCTCCCAAAGCATTTGGATCAATATGCCCCACCTCTCCATGGAGGAAGAGGAAGAAGAATGGGACAAAATGAAAGTATGTGCCTGTTTTAACGACAGCGTGATTGTTTAATGCTCCGTCACATTGTTTCGATAAACAGAGAGAGATTTTTCTGAGGAGTTTCCTGAAATCAACTCAGAGATGGATCCAACTGCTTGCCTCTTGCACAAGAAGGGAGCTCGGTTTTTTTAAAAGAACACAAGTACATTTCAGATGCGGGCAGTGAACTCATTTCCTGTCCTTTGCAAACTGGTTCTGCTTTGGTGCCGTGCCACATCAATGTCGAACTACAGGCCTACCCTCCTTTTGGTTCAAACTTTCATAGAATATTTCAGGATGCCAACGTTTTCTGGACTCAGCGTTCTCTAACCTTCCTTCTGGGTACCCGTCCATCCTTCCTCACCAACTACAAACGAACTCGCAGAAGAATCTGAGGTCGGGGAGAACCCTGAGTGAGTGCCAGTCAGTAGTTTTGTTGACCTTTCTTATCTCAAAGGCCTGCTCTCTGATTTCCGGCAGAGCACTGATGCAAGGAGACCGCTCTTGAAGCCACAGCTTAGAAGGGTGCTGCTCAGACAAAGAGTTGTTGACCGACATCCCTCTCTGAATATGGGGGTCTGAGCAGATGGACGAGAGAGATCAGATGCTGACTCCTCTTTTTGCCAGCCTCCTCCAAACACTTGTGATTGTGAGGGGAGGCTCTTTTTATTCTAAGCAGATGCAGTTGAACAAAAACATTTCCTTCCTCATGTTAAGTTGAATGTAAGTGACTAGGTTCTGCTTAGAAACTCCAGGGTTCTGCTTCCGTCAGCTATTTCCTAAGTATAGGACACAATTTTGGGAGAAGAAGCTTCTTTGGGAAGTATGCTGCTGGTCGTTTGCTGCTCCCTCTTCGGGAACCCAATGGAACACTTAAAAACAATAACAACCCAACAGTGTCTGGACCCTACAGATCACCTTCTGAAGACTCCTGGATGTTCATACAGAACGAAATGTGAACACCTGTCTCCACTTCTCTTCTCCGCACTGGCACCACTCGGAGGAGACAGCATGTGCGGAAACCTTGCATTCCCCACGCAGGAATTGCTGGCTGTGGGATCCGGGAGCTGGCATTAAACTCAACGCAAGATTAGTATGGACAACGGTCACTGATCTGGCATTTTCTGCCTCTCCAGATGTTTGTCGCTCGGTCTATTCATCCATCCACCCCTGCCGTTCCCCCCACCCACCCCGTGGATAGTTTAGTCCCGGACTTTGCCTCTTGCCATTTCAAAGCAGGGTGAATGCCCAAATGTGGACAAGGCTGGCAAGAGAGTAGGTTTGTGTGGGTGCGGAGGTGGCGTGAGGGTCACGGCTGATGCAGGGCAAAGGTGAAGGACTAGACACAGTGTTTTTGCACTTAAGAACAGACTCGTACACTACAAAACCAAGACAACACGATTGTTTCTGCCCAGAACGGACTGTACCATTCCAGCACTACAGTGGGGGGGGGGGGGGAGATACTTTACTTAACTTACATGGACAGATCCTGACTATCTGCTCTGATACTCATGGAGTATTAAAGATACTGGGAGAAAGGCAGCCCCTTTTAGAATCTTTTGCCACCTTCTTTTAAAGAACCACAGTGGTGCTGACCTGTCCTGCCTGCCTTCTCCAACTCCGGATCGCCGCTTCCGAAGCTTTTGGTGGATAAAATTTCTAACACACACACACACACACATACACCAACAACAACTCTGTACAGTTTTAATGTACCAAGAGACTCATTTAGCCCTTCCCCCCCCTGTATCATAAGCCTCTTTAAAGAAAAAGAAAACAAACAAACAAAAGCAAAGGAAAGGAGAAAAAAGAAATAAAAGCAAAATGGATTCAACTTTTTAATTATAAATATAAAATATAAATATATAAATATATATAAATATATAAACTTTTTTTTAAAAAAACTGTGAAAAAAAATTATGAAATTATAAAAGCAAACACAGTCTGACATTTAGACTCTTATTTTTTATTTCCTGTTGGATTGTGACTGTAAAAAGAGGACACAGGGGAACAGGCGATCCAAGCGTTGCTTTACGTACAAGCTGTGTACTGTATTTGTAGAAGCAACTTATGTGAGCAAATGTTTAAAGAGACACAGAGAGAGAGTGAGAGAGAATTTATGCGAATGTTAAATAGAAAGCACTTAACTGCCCATTGCCTTCTATGGAACACAAGGATTCTTTGCAGACAATCGAGAGGAAAGGAGCCAGGTTTTTTGTCCCTTTTGCCCCCTGTGGTGTTATGTTTTTTTTTTATGTTTTCAATTCCCCCCCTTTTTTGCATTCTGTTTGTTGCCGAATTATGTGTGATCCTTTTTCATAAAAAAAAAAAATCGATTGAAAAACAAACCACCAGAACTCTTGCCTTTCTTTGCCTGACTTTTTATTGTTACGTCAGCTCTCCTGCCTCATAGGCGCAACCTGCAAGTCTTTCCAGAGTGTAGCTGGCTCCCCAAAACCATGAGTGGCCAAGGGACCAATCCCAATTCCCAGGGGAGGCTGGTGACTCCTATTTCAGTGGGACTCTCAATCCATTGCAGGTTTTATTTGGAGCTTTATAGGAGCTATCCATGGTGCTGAACTCCACCCCCAAAATAGGTTCACTGCTATGGAGCACCATGGATAGCTCCTATAAAGCTCCAAATTAAAGCTGCAATGGATTAGGAACCCCACTGAAATAGGAGTCACCAGCCCCCACTGCCAATTTCAAGTGACTTCACTCTAGTGCCTTCCTTCCTTCCTTCCTTCCTTCCTTCCTTCTCCCAGAAACCTTTCCTAACTAGAGATGTCATGATCAGAGACCATGGTAGCATAGCAATATGGTAAATATTATAACCGTGTTATCCTTCTGTTTACAAATTCAAGGGTTAAGTGTAGCACACATATATTCTAAGGGTGCAATCCTGTGGAGGCTTAGACAGGGGAAAAAAAGTCATACAACTCCCAGCATTCCCAGTTTCTCATATATTTTAATAGATTAGCATGAGCTTTTGTAGGTTACACAACCCACTTCTTCAGATGCTATCGGGAACCAGAGGCTTTGAGTCTGAAGAGACAGTTAAGCCAGTTGGTGAAGTTTAATTGCCTTTCCAGACTCAAAGACTTTCCAGACTCAAAGCCTCCAGTTCCAGCCATAGCATCTGATGAAGTGGGCTGTAACCTACGAAAGCTCACACTGTTATTAAAATATCTGAACAACTAAAACAGTCTGTATGCGTGCTGCACTTAACTCTTGAATAGGAAGCTGCCAGCACTGACTGGCAGGAATGGCTCTCCAGGGTTTCAGGCAAGAATATCTCCAGCCCTACCTGGAGATGTGGGGGATTGAACCTGGGACCTTCTGTACGCCAAGCCTGTGCTCTACCCCTGAGCCAAGGCCCCTCCCATTAATTTGTCCAGTTTCACTGTGCTAAGGGCCGCTATGTAGGGCAGTTGCAGTGATCCAAGCAGTCTGGAAGCAAGGGACAAAGACCACATCAGAGGGGGTATAGAAAAATGGGAGGCAGGGGCAGAGAGCACCAAAATGTTGGTGCCGAGTTGAGGTCTTGCAGCCTCTTTAAAGGGCCAGTCCATACGTGGCACATGAATTGTACACGTAGCTTGTTTATTATATTTATACCCCGCCTTTTTTCCTGCAAGGAACCCAAGGCAGCTTACATAATCCTCCTCCTCCTCTCCATTTTATCCTCACAACAACCCTGTGAGGTAGGTTAGGAATCTATTCCTCTCCATTTTATCCACACAATAACCTTGTGAGGTAGGTTAGGCTGCAAGTCAGTGACTGGCCCAAAGTCACCCAGTGGGTTTCATGGCTGAGTGGGGACTAGAACCCAGATCTCCGGATTCCCGGTCCAACACCCTAACCACTCTAGTTAACCATAGGTATGCACCTCAGGTTTGCGCATCCCCCTTTCCCTAAGGTAGTTCAGGAGAATGCCTAAGGTAGTTCAGGAGAACCGGGGGCTTATTCACCTCCCTTGCTTCCCCCCACCCCCCAGCAGATGGATCAGGAGAGCGCAACCTACCGGTATATATGTCTGCATAATTTATTTCAAAAACATATTCTGCCCTATTTCCAGGAGGAACTCAAATAAAGAAACATCAGTAATGTATATATAAAAAAGAAAGAGATATGGCATTCTCCATTCCTAGTATGACTCAGTTTATGCAAAAATTGTGTATGTGTACGTTTCATGCCACACTTCGCACCTGCTGCCCCTGTGACTGATCAGTGTAATTGGACAACAATGCCATCTTGATATTTGTACCGTATCTCTTTTGTAATGCTGGGTAAGGAAACCCTCCCCCCCCCAACATACTTTTGCAGCTGCCTTCACAGGCTGTGAAATTGGTGCGGGGGGGGGGATTTCATCTGTTTTTGGGGGTGGGAGCAAATTTTGGGCTGGGTGGTGTGAAACTCCAGCTTCCAGCTCCTTGCTGCTGCCGCCTGCCATTTTTAACGGGCTGAGATGGCACCGTGTGACATGCTGTCGCATCATTTGGTGAGGCATTCTGGGGAAAAGATAGCCAGCGGCAACAGCGAGAAGCTGAGGGTGCCAGCAAATCCACGCTCTTTTGAAATTCACCCACCGTGGAAATGTGGAAGAAGCATTTTGCCCCACTTTCCGTTGCTAACACCCTCCCCAATTGAGGCTGAACTTTTGTCCCGTTCGAAGTGCAGCCTAGTGCTAACTTTTCCATGGCAATTGCCCCAAACTGGCCTTCCTTTTCTTTGCCATCTTTCAGAAATGTCATAACACGTTCTTTGGCTTAGGGTTGGATAGCCAGAGCACAAACCTTTTAAAGTAGAAGGGGAGAGAGAAGGATGTTTTATACTAGGCTCTGATCTTTATAAGAGATCATCTTATAAAGATGAACCTGAGTATTGCTTTTGCAAGAAATGTTACCATCCGTAAGCCCCGAGGTGGATAGGGACACACAGGCAAAGCCAGAAATGTTCCAAACGCAGCCACTGTTGCACTGCAGGGTGGGACTCGGCTCTGCCGTGCAGGTGGACAGTTGTTTCCGAGCGCTTGGGCTATGCAGTGACACAGAGCGCACACATCTGCATGATGTCCTCCCTTCTCGCTTACAGCAGTCTTTCGAGCTGCCCAGTAGGAGAGAGCTATCAGTGGTGGTTGCTCATGTCCCCTGTGGCTAACTTTAGATGCCCATTCCCCAAAGAGCAGCCCCCAGTTTACACCTTGGTCAAGACTGAGGTGCAGTGCCACAGACTTGCCAGTAGCCCCTAGGGAAGCCAGCAGTGCCACCTGGCGGAATTAGGTTACGGTCTACTCACCTCTTTCCTCAGATAGCAGATGACAACTGTACCCTGCAAGCCAGCCTGGCTAGAATTCATGTGGCTTTGTTGGTTTGCGTTGCTTAGAGGCTGTTTTGCATGACACTGTCGGCTCCTTCCAGTGTACCTATATTTTAATGTGCATTTCCCATTTCTCTGCATTTCCATCTGGATTTGCTGCTAGGGTGACGTATTCAGGCAGATGCTGAGTGGTCAGGACCCAATCTAGCTACTTAACACTGTGACAATCTGAAATGACATTTGCCCTGGTCTGGCAATCGGCTTGTGCACGAAATAACACTTGACTTACAACACTGCCTTGTGTCGAGTCAGACAATTGGCCTATCATGTCCAGGGTTGTTTATACAGCCTTCCCCAACTTGGTGCCCTCCAGATGTTTTGGATGACAACTCCCAGAATTCCTGGCTATTAGCCATGTTTGCTAGGGCTGATGGGAGCTGAAGTCCAAAACAATCAAAGGATGCCAAGTTGGGGAAGGCTGGTATAGGCAGACTGGAAGAGGCTTGTTGTAGGGTTGGGTGTTTTCTCAGCCTTGCCACCTGCAATCCTGTTTATGTGCTTAAACTGAAGATGTCAGGAATTGAACCTGGGATCTTCTGCGTGGGAAGTAGGGACTCTGCCACTTATCTCCAGTTTCTCTCCTAAAAGGAGTGCTTTTTGCAACCAGGGCTCTGCACAGGAATCCCGAACTCAAACTCAGCTAAAAATTTCTCAGGAGACCTTTTTTTTCTGAGAAAATGTCTGAGAGGTTTCTTTTTCTCAATCCTCTAAAGAAAAGGCTACTTTGCAGAGTTTTCTCTGAATATCTTCCCCTATTTGTTTTTGGTGTTTGTTTTTTGGTGGTAGCTGCCATTTCTCTTTTAAATGCCCCGGGGACACAGTGAGGACCAGGGCATTGTAGAGAATGCAAAATGGTCGCCAGGCTGTTCCTGCTTCTGCCACTTGGGGCAGCAGCAAAACCCTTGGTGGCGGGGGAGAAGCTGTCACTGCTGATGGTGAGCTCCACATGCAAGAAACAGTTGTGGAATTTCTCCTCCCCCTGGAGAAATTCAGTGAAATGATCCCTCCAATTTCTCTGCCCACAAATAGGGTGGAGAATGCAGGGAAGCCATTTGCCCACTGCTCTGCCCCAAACACATCTCAAAGCCCAGGATTGAATCAAGCCCTAAACAACTTGGGACCAGCTGAGAGAGCATCTTCTCCCTTATCAACCTGCCCGGTCACTGAAGTAATTGGATGGGATGCTCCGGGTGGTTCCACATGGACCTATGACCCAGTTGGAGTCCAGCTAGGGTTGAGGCTTTAATGTGGTGGCTCCCTTTCTGTGGAAAAAACTGGAGCTCAGGCAGGCACCAACTGTGGTCAAGCCACAGTGGACCAGCCATGTTTGGTATTTTTTAAAAAATGCAGTGTTTTATTCTTTTCAGCTTTTATTGTTCACTGCTCTGGAATCTGCTTAGATGTGGAGCGGTATATAAATATTGTACATAAATAAAATGGAGTGAAACCAGGCACTTTTGCATTAGCCTTCCCCAATTTGGTGCCCTCCAGACATTTTGGACTACCAACTCCCAGTATTCCTATCAGCCGTGCTGGTTGGGGCTTTTCATCTTTGGTCTAATACTCTCCCAGCTGAACTATGGTTGGAGCTAGAGATTAAAGGTGTAATCCTATGCATGTTTAGACAGGAAAAAGTCCAACAACTCCCAGCATGCCCTGGATAGCTGGGGCATGCTGGGAGTTGTAGGACTTTTTCCTGTCTAGACATGCATAGGATTGCGCCCTAAAAGAAGAGCACTAGTGGATTAGACAAAAGGTCTAGCAGTGCTCAGATTCTGGGGGGGGGGGGGTTATCCCCTTTCTGCACCAGCAGCCTTAGCTTCAGTAAGTGGTGCAGGTATGGTTGGATCTTGGAGCCAAGGGTCAGGACCCCCACAAGCAAATTACCACCCAGGGATCAGCAGGTGATGAGAGAGCAATCTCCATTTTATTCCTGTAGCCATGATGATGCTATGGTTGAAGCGAGTTTAAAATGCAAAACTGCACATGCTCAGGGCATATCTTCCGCATCTGTTAGGATTGGCAAATGGTGGTGTTGTACTTGTTCTAACATATAAGGGAATACAGAAGCAGTTGTGAAGCACGAAAGGTGGTTGTGTGTGGGGGGTGGCGATAGGGAGAAAGGTAAGCCGCGTGACACACAGCACACGGCCCTCGAAAGCCCCCCATAAGAATGTGAAGTCATGTTCAGTCATAGGCATTCTGCCTCCAGTATTAGAGGCAGTGTGCCTATGTACCCCAGTTGCTGGGGAACATGGGCGGGAGGGTGCTGTTGCACTCACGTCTTGCTTGTGGGAACCTGAGGGAAGCTGGTTGGTCACTGCAGGAACAGAATGCTGGACTAGAGGGCCCTTGGTCTGATCCAGCAGGGCTCTTCTGATCTTCTTAAGTCCCGGGTCTAAAATTTCCTGGCTGTGCTGTGCCTCTGCTTTCCTAACCCTGGCAGGGGCATGATTGGAAGTTGCAAACCAGAAAGCCTGTAAGCTCCAGATTCTGTCAGACTCCCAGCTCTCAATCCCCTGCCCCCAGTTTCCATACTGGGCCAGGCTGGCTAAGGGTCCAGAATGGCTGGAAGCAAACTGGCTGCCTTGAATCCAGAGCTCTGCAATTTATGCTGGGGCTTGCGTTTTCAATCTGGGGCCACCATTGGGGCTTGAACCATAAATGCTTGGGCAGCTCCACAGAAACAATTACCACATGAGATTCTGGCACCAAGATGCCCTGTCAGAGCAGGACAAAACTGATGCTTATCCAGCCAGTGGAGGCTGGTGGCTGTGTATCCGCTCCAGATTTTAGTCTGAACTTTAAAGGAGCTATCTTTGATGCTGGACCAGTTTTGGGGATGGGGTTCAGTATCATGGATAGCTCCTTTAAAGTTCAGACTACGGATGTGCTTACACTGGGAAGTTTGACTCGTTTGAGTTCAACGGACTTCCTGCCTGCTTCCAATCCGATGATCAGAAGTGGGCCGAGTCTGGGGGGGGGGTGTTTTTCCATGGAATTCTGTCTCCAAGACAGGTCGCAGTTTGTGCATTTTTTAGGCACTAAGGAAATTTGCACCATTTGCGTAAATTTGCATGATTTGTGCTATTTGCGCAAATTGGAAGCCGTATACTACATAGTTCTAGTGTGATTTGCGCAAATTGTGCTAGAACTGCACCGTTTTCAGTTTCCAATGAGTGCAAATAGAACGTGATTTGCACACCTTTTCTTAGTGTTTTTTAAAATTGCTCCAACCGCGGCCCGTCTGAAGAGATGGAAGTCCGTGAGCTGGCTCGATTCGCACAAGAGGGAGTTGGTGACAGCATGGGGCTAATGAGCCAGAATCCAGGGGGCCAAATCATGAAAATCTGTTGGATTTTCACCCCCGTATTAGATTCCTCTCACACCCCTAGTTCAGACTAAAACCCAGAGTGGATACACTGGCCCACTGACATTGGAGCCACCAGCTTATATCCCACCCACCCCTGAGAAGAAACTGAAGCGGGACGAGTGAGCCAGTGCACATAGGAAAAAAACCCAACCTGATAAGTTTTATTCATCAGCAACCACGCATACGCACACACGACAGAATCCACAACAGAGAGATTTCGGGGTGGGTGAGGGGCAAAGTCCCTGCCTTCTCCTAAGAGGCGACTTCTCGGCCTGGCCAGTGGCTCTAGTGCCCTGCGGATGCGAGCAACGAGCGAGCATGAGTCGGCTGTGTTGAACGAGAGACGTGGCTGGGCATGCGCGCACCAAGTGGGGAAGACGGGCACTCGGCCGTGTCACTCGGGCTGGGTCGCTTTGAACGGCGGCGCGCCACACCGACTTGATTCGCAAAACCAGCGCCGTGGGTTATGTCGTGCGGATGCAGAGACCACGCAGACCACAAAATTGGGAGTGTGCACACGCGTGTGTGAGAGAGAGACGAAACGGACATTTGGCAGAAGATGCGGGGATGCGCCTAGCAGCTGCAAAGAAGCGGTGTGTGTGTGGGGGGGAAGGTACAATTCGGAGACGACGAGGAAGGGGTGCTTCATCGGCCTGCCTACCTGCCGCACCCCTCCTCCACTTGGGATTCCCAGATGTTTATTCGCCACAGTGGGTAGGTAAGTTTGGGAGTGATGGAGAGAAGCACCTGGTGGATGAAGGGTTAAGCACCGCTTCCTTCCCCCACCCACAACTTTCCTCTTCAAATCACTCGCCCAAATGCACAAACACACTCATGGTTTTTTTTGTTTTTTCATCTGCAGCTACCAGGGTTCTTAGATGCCAAAGACAGTTGCCGCGGATAACGAGTACGGCTCGCATCTTGGAAATCCCGAATCTTGGAGGCACAAAGTGAAGATACAGATATGCAAGCCGGTTGTAGCCGTGCTGGCGGTTCCGAACTCGGTGTCTGGGCATCCTTGGCGGGGGTGTGGAAAAGCAAGCCCCTATTAGCAGCTAGCGAGCTTAAAAGAGGCCAACGGTACCGAGCAAATGCACCCCAGATGCCTCTTTAGGGAAGCATCACGTGTCTTTATCTGCAGCTGGGGCAGGGCGTACATTTGGTGCTTCTACAAAGCAAATAGGTCAGTCCCGGCTTGAGGGGACCGACATCCCTGGACATTTTCGGCTTGAGGCAAGTTAATTTTGTTTATGTGGCAGTGATGGCGGAGGAGATGGCCTGACTTAAAAGCACCTGCAACCAGAAACTAAAGAGGCCTTCTGCTTGCCTCAGAGGAAAACCGTCCACCATTGGTTATCCTTGGGGCAGCACCAGGATGTTTTTGGTGCTTAAGTTATTCACTGCATTTGCTGCCCGAGGCAGCTGGTTCACTCTGCCTAATGGCACAACTGGCCCTGCCAGCACGGCTCTTACGTTCTTAGTAGGATCACATAGTACAGCTTTTCCTGGACTGTACCACTTAAAAACTGCAGAAAGGTCTAGGGGGAAAAAAATCTCATGTTTGAATACTTCAGTGTCCCATAACTGCCCTGCACTGAGAAAACGAACAAGTCAGGGAGAAGATGAGATGAAAACCCTCCTCTCCTACATGCTAGCTTTGTGTGTTCAGGGAAGTGTTGTTGATTTTTTAACCGAGGAACATTCAAATAAAAGATCCTACCTTCAGTAGTACAATCCAGGAAAAGCAGCACCACGATCAGCTCTTATACTCCTCTATAATGTAAAATAAGTGTACCTATTTTTAATTTTTATTTTAATCAGACAACTCTTAGACGTGATGAAACGTGGCACGGAGGTGACAAGACCAATAGTGTCAGAGCAGCTCCAAGGAAAAGACTTTTTATTAATGCACTTTTTGAGCGTGCCTCTCTCCGGCCTAACCCCTCCCTGTCCAAACCACTTCAAACGTCTGAGGGAGTTTTGAGGAAAGAAACAATCCTGAATTAGGACTAAAACTTCTGGGGTGGCCATTTTCCTCCTAGACCCCTTTCCGAACAAAATAAAAATGTACAGCACCATGCGCAAAAAGCTGGGCCACCCCCATGCCTACTTTTGTGGGAGCCCTTCCAGGCCATCATGAGTATAGAAGGAGAATTTGTATCATCCTGAGTGGGCGGAAGGGATATGTGTTTTTCTACTGCCAGCACAAGGTAGCCACCCAAAGAACAAAATGGAGGACAGCCATTGCAGCCCCAACTGCAAAGGAAGGGCCAAATGCCGGCCTCAGTCAGAATGGGGGATTTGGCTGCCGCTAAGGGTGGGTGGGGACAGCATCGAAGATGGCCAGATCCGGCCACGGGAAAGCGATCCAGCACAAACCCAGTTGGAATGAAGTGGACGTTCATTTCAACGAGACCCATACGGGAGGACGTCCCCATGGAGCGTGCGCCATGCAAAATTAGGATGTGTGTGAGTGAGGGTGTCGTTTGGATTTTCCACCACCAACACCAAAAGCATCCGGGACTGCTCCTGCAGGGTGATAGCTTCACACGATCACCCCTACGCCACGTCCCTCCCCAGTTTGCCTGTGGCCCATGGGTGGGGTGCAACCTTTAGAGAACCCCCGTTCAGTACCCTGCCGTGATCGAGCCGTTGTAGGTTTCGGTGCGGAAGCAGGTGCTGTGGGATGTACTTGTGAGGCTGTAGGCGAAATAAGCCACAGCGGAACCCAGGGTCAGCCCTGTCATATAGGATACAGTCATGGTGTTACCTGGGAAGGGAAAAATGAGACAGAGAGGTGGAGAGGTTAAGCAAGATTACACTTACCCCTGATGTTTGTTCTCTGCAGTTGCAAGTGAAACTTCAAGAATAGTTCCAAAATCCATATTAGAAATCCACATTAACTATTAAATTTAATATGGAAAACCCATATTAAAATTATTTTTAGATATACGTGTGTCTTTGTGTTGGGTGCTTATATGTTTGTATGTATATGGTTTTTATAATACATTTTTTAGGTTTTAATCTTTGTAAACCACCCAGAGAGCTTCGGCTATTGGGCGGTATAGGAATCCAATGAATGAATGAATGAAGTAGTGTAATGCTTTTATTAGGACAACCAAAAGATTACAAAACACATGGAGAAAACAGTGGGATAACAGTGGGATATTATAATTTTCAAGCGTGGAGGATCCAACTTTTCCCCCTTTCATCCCAGCAGCCTTAGGGGCAGCAGCAGGTCCTTCCTGTAACCATCACATGCCCTGCACAGCCTAATTTGAATGTTCCCTCCTCTCCCATGTCATCTTGGGACTCTGAACATGCAGACACTGTGACTTCACCATCAAGTCGGGCTTTTCCCCTCCCCTATCCCTCCCCTTGCCTGTGCCTTTTTTAATAGCTTGCCCGATGAAGAGATCTGGAGATCTCAAAAACTTTCAATTTTCTTGGTGATCTTTTGGTTGGCCTAATAAAGGTACAGTATTTTTCCATGTATAAGACTATACTTTTTCCTAAAATTGTTAGACTAAAAATTGAGGGTCGTCTTATACACGGAAGTAAGCCAAGGAGAGAACCGCACAGTTACGAAACTGCCCAGTGGGGGGTGTCTTATAGACGGAAAAATACGGTATTATACTGATACGGATTTGGGGATTTTACTTATGGCCAACATGGCTACCTTTGGTGTTTTTTTTCCCATAATCACTTTTCTCTCTCCTTTTTTTTTGCTTTTTTATGGCCTGGCTTCCACCGAAAGGGGATCTGTGGAAGGGTGGCTGCAATGCATCTCTCTGGGCAGAGCACAGAGACACCGCGCTCTTCCCAGGAGTCTTCGCCAAGAACAAGCCCCCCCCCCATCACAGGAACAGCAACACGGCAAGACTTTGTAGTGTGATCTTCTCGTAACCATGCGGGAACCACACATGAAACCGCCCCTGTAAATACTTTTGGCATCCCCTTTTCCCGCAGCACCGACAACACCCTGTTACCGCGGCCGCTTCCCGGGATGGGGGGATCGAGCAAGTGCTCTGCTTACCTGCCAGTTCTCGCTGCTCTGGGCTCACTTTGCCAGCCGCCAGGATCATGGGGACGCTGCCGAAGTAGCCATTGGTGATCCCCATGAGGAGGGAAAAGATGCAAGGCCAGGCAGGGTGGCTGAAGGTGGGCTTCCCGTTGGGGTAAACGCACATTATGAACAGAGGGATGAAGACCACTCGCAGGCAAGAGTAGATGAGAAGGTGGGTTCCCCTCCAGTCGTAAGGCAAGGCAGCTAGGATCTGGAAATACAGAGTGAGAGAATGACTGGGTTCAGACAACACGATAACCCACACTCAAGGGTTGAGTGTGGGTTGTCGTTGAACCGTGGGTTATCGTGTTGTCTGAACCCAGCCAAGATAACAAATCATGGTGAACAACCCACAGTTCACAACCCAACAACAAGGCATGCATGGGTTCTCTTCATGGGTTGTTCAGGCTGCTTACATGCTCCACAATGGCTCCAGTGTAGCCAGAAAGGCTGTGAGACAAATGATTGGGGCTAGAAACTTGTATGGACTCATTTACAGAGTGGTTACAGAGCAAAGAACTACAGGTGGTTCGTGTGAGTGAACCAAGCTCCGTGCAGCAGAGTATTTTTCAATGGGGCAGCCCAACGCCAGGGGGTGGGGCCAACTCCTACCTTGCCCACGAAGTCTGAGAGGTTGAAGATAGCCATGATAAGGATGGGAAGCCACTCTCCCAGAGTACAGTTCCGGATTTCCGATTCCAGCCCAGGAAAGAGGCACAGCGTGATGAAGTAAGTCATCGCTATGGAGAGCATGTAGGCCCAGATCACCCTGGAGACGATGTAGCGATGCAGCATCATATCTGTGGGAGGGCACCAAAGGAGTCCGTGTCAGGTTGCGATCAGCTGTGCAGGTGAAGCAGGCAGCCGACCTTCTGCATGCAAAGCCCGGATCGCCTGTGCAGCTGATCGCAACCTGACACAGCAGATACCCACCTACCCTACAGGGCTGTCGTAAGAATTTTACAGCATTTTAAGAACTTGGCAATTAACACTGTGCCTTTCCCCTCAGTATCCCATCATCGTTACCTCGGAAGCTGGGCCAAGTCCTTTTGATTTTGGGACGAGGCACATCAAATCTCATGTAGGTGCCGCTGCCGGCCAGCTCGCCTTCCTGCCCAAAGGTGTCAGGAGGGGAAACCTCTTGCCCACGAGGCCGATTCTCCTTGGAGGGAAAGGGGAAGGAAACAACCAACTTCAGCCCTCTTTAGGCATAGAGGTGTAGAGGCTGGTGTCTCCAGTGTCAGTGGGGCGGTGTATCCACTCCGGGCTTTAGTCTGAACTTTAAAAAGCTACCCATGGTGCTGAACTCTAAACCCCAACTAGGTTCAGAACCCTGGACAGCTCCTTCAAAGTTCAGGCTGAAACCCGGAGTGGATACACCACCCCCACTGACATTGGAGACACCAGCCGCTGCTGCCTGTCTGTGTGCTCTATGTATTTGCCTTTTACTTGCAAATTTTAAGAGAGACCTAGAATCAGAGAGTTGGAAGGGGTCACTGAGGCTATCGAGTCCAATGCCTGCTCAGTGCAGGAATCCCGTTTCAAGCATCCCTGACAGATGGCTTTCCAGTCTGTGCTGGATCCCTTCCCTTGTGGATTGCAAATATGAAATGAAATCCTCCTCCTCCTCCTCCTCCTCCTCCTCCTCCTTACCATTAGAAAACTTTTTTTTAACAAGGGAAAACTGTGGGCAAACCTTTCGCTACATCTGTATTAACATTTGGTAGGACATCCAGAGGCCGGATACACTGGCCTCCAGGGGCCGGATGCGATCCAAGGGCGGCCAATTGCCTATCCCTCCCCGAGATGTTGCCCCTTGGCCATCCTGCGGCAGGTCTTTAAAATATACCATTGCCATGAAATCATCCCTGAGCACCCCATGTATCAGGCACATCTGACTTATGTGCAAACCTATGGCATGCATCTGAAGATGTGCATAGGCTGTACCAAAGAAAAACAGGAGCTGCAGCACATAGTTCCCCAGTCGAGCATGCTGGGCTTCTTCCCACATTTGGAATGCCAATGACAAGCATACTAATCAGCAAATCAAACAGGGATTCAGTCTTGACCCCACCCCCACCCCCACCCGCCGTGCATCAGGCAAAGCATTTGCCCCTTTCCAAAAAACTGTTTAAGTGCAACATGTATGTCATCCATTCAACCATACGTTTGTTTCTCACTTTTAAAAACACGCACACAAAGCAATTAAGATCCATTTTAGGAAGTTGAAATACTCCTCCAGGGAGGGGGGCGGCGGCCTCATGATGTCACAGGGAGCCGGCCAATCCGTTGTGGGCACAGCCAGTTTCAGCTGCCAAAGGAAGAATGGCTTTTCCCCTGAGCACAATCCTTAAGAGAAGATTGCACGTCTGAGCGAAACCGGTGATGTCTGTCTGGATGCGCCTTGAGCTTTACTCGGAGGTGGAGTTTTCTAGGGGAAAACGTCACAGGCACAAACTTCTAAAGCTCAGCATGATCCGTATTGCCAACGTGGACCAGGAGAGGGCACCATCAACCTCCTCAAAACAAGGACTTATCTATAGCCAAAGGACAAAGGTCTTTTGCAACTGACATTCCCCAAACCACAAGATTTAGCAGCCCTACATGGACTCTCTGTCTTTTATCAGAGATTAGCCCTGTAAGTCTATTGCAGCAAAAACCACAAAAAGAGTTCTTGTGTCAAGATAAAGGTGTGTTGTTGTTGTGTGTGTTTTTAATCACATTCCGTGTGTTTGTTGGCTTACCTAATCCCAGGGTGATTGTGTTATCCGCAACAACTGCCCTGCTGCGAATGACTAATCTTAATAATGCTGATTGGCACTTTATGCATTTAATTTTCTTCTCACCTCACTGTTTATAGTTCTCCACCCCAACCCAAATATGTGCTGTATATGAACCAGAAGCTTTCCATAATACTGATAAGAACATAAGAAGAGCCATGCTGGATCAGACCAGATCTAGTTCACACAGTGGCCAACCAGCTGCCCACGAGAAGCCCACAAGCATGACAGGAGTGCAACAGCACCCTCCCACCCATGTTCCCCAGCAACTGGTGTACGTAGGCATACTGCCCCTGACATTGGAGGTGGCATATAGCCATCAGGACTAGTAGCCATTGATAGCCTTCTCCTCCATGAATTTGTCCAATCCCCTCTTAAAGTTCTCCAGATTGGTGGCCATCACTACATCTTGTGGTAGCAAGTTCCATAGTTTAACTATGCACTATGTGAAGAAGTCTTTCCTTTTGCCTGTCTTGAATCAGACACCATTCAGCTTCATAGAATGACCCCAGGTTCGAGTATTATGAGAAAGCACTCATTGGGATTAGTCTAATTGAACTTGGACTACAGCTCCATGATCACTGGGGATGATGGGAGTTGCAGGCCAATACATCAGGAGGCCAGTAGGTTACATAAGAACATAAGAGCCCTGCTGGATCAGACCAAGGGTCCATCTAGTCCAGCATTCTACTCACACAGTGGCCAACCAGCTGCCCACGGGATCCCACAAGCAGGACATGAGTGCAACAGCACCCTCCCGCCCCTGTTCCCCATCAACTGGTGTACATGGACACACAGATACTGAAGGTAGCATATAGCCATCAGGACTAGATAAGATTCTCCATGCATGATCTGAAGCAGTGGGCTATAGTCCACAAAAGCTTATACCAGAATAACTTTGTTATTCTTTAAGGTGCCACACACAAGACTGCTTGTTTTTTCAACTTTTCTGTTGTCATTCTAAATTTTAAACATTCAGAAGTTTTAAGACGCTAGGATGAAGCCATTTCACACTGCTGCTCCCCCGCTGTCCCCACCCCACCGAAGCAACGTACGAATCTGATGTCTTCTGCAGTGACATCGTGGTGGACTCTGTATCCAGTGCCATTGTCCACGGCCCCTTTGAGGTCAGGTGCCCCATCCCGGGAGTGGGCAGTGTAGTACTTCACAAAATGGGTCCGCTTCACCAGCAGGTGGAGGATGAAGCAGGTGAACTCCAGGCCGATGGAGATGAAAAAGAAAATGATGGTGTTCTCCTTCTCATCCGACAAGAGGAGTTTGGTGAAGATGCGGCTCAGGGAGATGATGACTCCAGCGGTGCCTGGAAGAGAGGACAGGAACGTGACAGTGGTCCCTTGGTCCATGCGACCATCACCCGTGCTACGGCAACCTCTCTCCTCACGCTACCGCAGGCTCCTGCAATCTCGTGCCCTCCAGCTGGTTTGGAATTCAGCTCCCAGAAGACCTAGGCCGATGGTCAGGAATGCTGGGAGCTGTAGTCCAAAATATCCGGAGGGCACCAAGTAGTGCTAGCCTAGGCAGGGCTGGCTCCAGATTTTGAAGGTGAGGAACCCTCAATGGACCCTTTGCTCAGTGAATCTACCTTAGAATTCATAGATTTCATAGATCATAGAGTTGGAAGGAGCCTACAAGGCCATCGAGTCCAACCCCCTGCTCAGTGCAGGAAACTAGAGGAGGGGTCTCCCATCCAAGTAACAGCCAGGCCTGACGCTGCTTAGCTTTCCACGCTCAGACAAGCTGAGCCAGCGTGAGCCACAGGCCTTCTCACCGCAATTGTCACCAGGTGCTCTTGCTCCTCCTCCTCTCTCTCATCATTGCTAGCACTTGCGACCAAGCAGAGGCAGAGAGCCAGTGAGCGAGTCAGGAGGGGCAGCTGCTGCTGCTGCTGCTCTTCCTCCTCCTCCTCCTCCTCCTCCTCCTCCTCCTCCTCCTCCTCACCCCCACTGACATAGGAGTCACCAGCCTCCCCTGCCAGGGGGCTCTCGTCAGTGGGCCCCTGCTGGCATGTGGGGCCTCGGCGAGTGCCCAGCCATGCCTATTCTTGCCACTGGCCCTGGCTAGGAGCCATCCGTCTGGAGCCACCCCGAGCACAAGTCAGCTCCCTTCGCTTGGAGTTTATAAAATAGACTTCAAAAGAAGGGGTCAACAAAGAATATACTCAAGTGAAAGGGAACTATGTGAAATGCTGCCCATCGCATAGCAACATGGCGACGCCTGTTCCTTTGGGCCCACGCGTCTGATGTATTAATGGGTTTCTCTCTCCCTCTGACACTAGGCCAATGTAGGAGGCAGCAGAACATATCTACTAAAGATCATGACCATGCCAGGCTGGGTGCCAGGCAGAGTATTACCGGGAGTGCCCCAGCTGCCAGCCCCTATGCCAGTAAGAAAGCGGCCAGTGAGCGGGACCACCACTTGATACCATCTGCCCCATCCACTCAGCCTATGCACTACGGAAGCCAAAGCCTGTCGTTGGAGCCAACGGTTGTTGACTCCGATTAGTAGAAAGCTAACATACATTAGGGAGGCCAATCAAGCAGAAGGGACACCATCTTGTAAACTGGCTCTGATGTATCAGATGTCGAAGGGCTGAGCCAGAATACAGGTGAAAATGGACAATGCTTCACACAATTCCTTTCCCCCTTTCCCCCTTAATCTCCATGTCAAATAAAAATGTGTGATTTGGGCTGGAGACGATGGATAATTTAAGGAGGTTTGAAAACCGGAGGGAGGGAGGCAGCATTTCCCACCATGTGGTGTACCTCTCCAATATTTCTTTCATCATGCTGTTTGCCTCTGCTCAAACAGGTTTTGCAGCGGGCTTTTTAAAACAGCACAAAAACCTACTTGATTCATCCTACTCATCCTACTTGACCAAAGTCAGAAGTAGGATGAGTATAATCACCACAAGCGACAATCCCTTAACTTGGTCCTAAATAACTCAGGGCCAGGATGCCTAGCAGACTGCCTTCCCCTATATGCACCCAACCGACCCCAGAGATCTCCTGAGTGCTTACTGGTCATTACATGATCAATAGCATGTTGCTAGGTAACAGCACATAAGCAGGCCCTCTCTGCAGTGGCACCCACCCTCTGAAACACTCTCCCATGTGTGGTTCACGAGGCAGAAAAAACACACACCTATTCACACAGGCTTTCCCTGACCTGTAATGGATTATGTCACTGCCCTGTTTCATTGTCATTCTTGCTGTAAAGTTTTCAATCATGTAACATTTTATATTGTATTATATATTGTATAAATATATACACATTTGAACTGCTGAGGGATTTTTAAAAATATTAAGCTGCTCTAACAGACAACATGACAGCCCACGTTTCAGCAATGACCCACGGTTCAACGACAACCCACACTCAACCCTGAGTGTGGGTTATCGTGCTGTGTGAACCCAGTCAATGTTGTTGTTGTTGTTATATTTATTTATATCCCACCTTTTCCCCAATACTGGGACTCAAGGCAGCTTAACAACGTTAAAACTTGTACAGTTAAAACATATAAATAGAAAAATACAAAAGTTAAAAATATAATTAAATCAGCTATTATATTAAAATTATATAAAATATCAACGTTAAAACAATGATAACCATATAAACAGTGCTAATCCATCACTTTCTCATAGGTCCAAACTATTCCCAAAGGCCTGCCGGAACAGGAAACTTGTTGCCTGCCTCCAAAAACATTCCAAGGAGGGCACCATTCTAGCCTCCCTGGGAAGAGAACTCCAGAGTGTTGGGGCAACCACCAGGAAGGCCCTCTGTCATGTCCCTGCCAGGTGTGCCTAAGATGGTGGCGGAACTAAGAGAAAGGCCTCGCCTGGAGATCTCAGAGTACGGGCAGGCTTGTAGGGGAGAACACGGTCTTTCAGATAACCTGGACCCGAGCCATATAGGGCTTTATAGGTCATAACCAGCACTTTGAATTGTGCCCGGAAACAGACTGGGAGCCAGTGAAGCTGTTGTAACAAAGGGGTTGTGTGCTCCCTGTAGCCAGCCCCAGTCGGCAGCTCTTTGAACCAGCTGAAGTTTCCGAACACTCTTCAGAGGCAGCCCACATAGAGCGTGTTCTAGTAATCCAAACGGGATGTAACTAAATCAGACAGCTCCAGGAACGGGCGCAGCTGGTGCACTAATTTTAACTGTGCAACTGTGTAAGGCAGCTTCTGATGTTTTACGGATATCTCTGTTGCATCCATGTTACTAAGGCTGAGCGCATGCTGCTGGTTCTCAGTTGAAAGCCACCATTTGTCAAGCAGGGACACAGTATGGAGAGGAGGAGCCGCTCTACCCTATCTGTATCTCTATGGTACTCTGCCCAATTGGCATGGCTTTCACTGCTACACCTGTACATGGCAGTGTCCAATGTGTGACCAATGCACATCACTGATATGTGTGGCACAGGAGTTCTGAGGACCAAACCACATGCTACCCCAAGAGGAACTGTGACTGATCTCCTGAAATTTGCATTCTCAGCCTTAAAAAGTACATACTGCTGTCTAAGGAGGTCACAGGAATCCGAAATTGATTCAGATGACTTTGGATTTCTATTAATTGGATTTCTATTTCTATTAATTCAGATTTCTATTAATTCAACCCATGGAGTTCGCAGTGGGATCTTCCGGGTCATGCGGGCCTTTTTTTTTTTTTTTTTTTTTTAATCTTTCCTGAACTGTGTGCAAACTTAGTTGTACAGAACTACAAAGGTTACCAGAAAATACACTAATATATATGCCATTTAAAGATAAATAAATCCAACATTTTATTCATCTCTCTTCAGCCTCTGCTGCGTAGCACTCTTTTTTTGTGCGCTCTGCTCATTGATTGTATGCTGAACTAATAAAAATAGGCATAATACTGCGTACCAGCGAAAGTGACGTAAATTGCGGCAAATATTTTTGCGTACTTTTCTGAAGGGGAAAGCATTTTTGTCAATGAGAGGATGACGGAACGAAAGACACCTGACAATTCGTCAAACACACATGGGACGGATCTCTCTGTCCCTACTGCTGCTGGGTGGGGAGACTAATTTGACCAGGGAAGCACCGCAGGGTGGAATGTTTAACTCTTTCTCTCTGTGCCATTTTCCTGTTCTAAATCACCCCCACCCAAGCTGCTATTTTCTCCCAGGCACTTGTATTTTCCCAGGCTACGGAGGGAGGGGTGATTTAGATCAGGAAAATGGCATGGAGGGAAGAATTCCACCCCCACACTGCTTCCACTGTTTTCCTGGTCAAGTTAGCAACCCTCCCTGCAGCTGCATTTAACAAAAATAATAACTAAGAGAGCCAGTGTGGTGTAGTGGTTAGAATGTTGGACTGCGGCTGGGGAGATCCAGGTTCTAGTCCCCACTCGGCCATGAAGCCCACTGGGTGACTTTGGGCCAGTCACAGACTCTCAGCCTAACCTACTTCACAGGGTTGTTCTGAGGATAAAATGGAGAGGAGGAGGGCCATGTAACCCGCCTTTGGGTTCCTTGCAAAAAGGGGAAAAAGGCGGGGTATAAATGTAATAATAAATAAATTAAATAAATCAGTTACAGATCTCCAGTGTTACGTGTACTCTGGCCCCAAGCGAACGGGTTTATTGCCTTAAATACTCACTCTCGCCGGTCATCACTCCCTGGGTGTAGCGCTTCGGCAACATCCCAGTGTAGCCATAGAAACTGGATTGCTGCACTTCAAAGGGGAGGCAGAGATAAGAAAAGAAGGAGGGCAGTTATCACGCCACGATCCGCAAGCTCAAGTTAGAATTCCACATTTATTGGAGATTAATTTGTATTCAAAAACAAACTAACTTAGACAGAAAAAAAAAAAAAAAGGCCTACAACTCCCAGTATGCCCACTTGGAAATTTCCACTTTTGGAGGTGGAAAAGTATATAAGTTTCTATGCTGGTAAAAGCAACACCTTAGACGAAAGCTTATGCCACAATAAATGTGTTAGCCTTTAAGGTGCCATGAGACTCTTTGTTGTTTTTGCTGTAGCAGACTAACATGGCTACCCCTCTGGAAACTGTATACTGGTAAAGAAAAATAAAATTGGAGGGGGTGGGGGTGGAAAGGCTCCACTCCCAGCAAAGCTGAATATCCACACCCGGGTTGACACTCGCAATACCCATCTCCACACATACCTGTGCAGCCAAAGGCCACCACACCCACTGCCATGAGGTTGATGGCATAGGCTTCCCGTCGGGGGAAAAGATCCAACCAGACATCGCAGATGCTAACGAAGAGAAGCGGGCCCAGTGCAAATAGGTACCCTGCAACAAACAAAGAGGCGAAGAGGGAACACGTCATTCATTTCTAAGTAAGAGACACCAGGGACTGAAAGCTGTCTGGAGAAGCAGCATTCTCTGGCAGGCAAGCCAATGAGCAAGCAGGCAGCGGCATCGCCTTCTCCTTCTCCCCGCCTCCCTCTCGTCTGGGCCAGAGCTGACGGCAGAGCACAAATACTGTAGCAGCAGCAGACTTCACCCAACGAGCGCTCACGTACACAGGACTTGTTTCCAAACTAGATGCTTTTAAAGTAAATAACAGTAACATAAGATTTCTCAGGTACTATAAGTTTGATGGTTACAGACTTAGGAAGTACACTTTCTTAAATGTTACTTATTCTGTCAGGAAAGGAAAACACAGGTCAAGTTAATTTTAAGTCCCTTTGCTTAAAAATAAATTTTAAGCCTCTTTGCTTAAAACCAGCAAATGTCAGTTAAGTCAGTTAACAGTAGAATGTCCTAACTGTCAGGGAGAAAGAATGGAATTTCTAACTTGTTGCTAGGGAACATCCAGCATTCCCTCCCCTGATACCACTAAGTGGTTTGCTCCACTGAAACCTGCTCCCTGACTTCTTAGAGAAGCTTGGTTTCTGCCTTTGCCCTTTAACTAGACTATAACAGTCTACCTTCACCCTTTACTGGGCAGTCAACTTAAAAACCCTCCCTGCAGAGTTGACATCTTGTTGTCGTATACTCCAACAAGAGCAAGGGTCAAGTGAGAGCGAGAGGCAGGTGAACCAGCAGGTTGCCACGGTGAAGAGGAGGAGCAACTCCAGGGACCTCTTGCCTCCTCCTAACCTCCGTTTATTTTGGTTATTACATTTCTATACCACCTGTTAGCCAAAGGGCTCTGTTTCAGATAGGCATGGCCAAAGCTGGGGTAGGAGGCAGTGGGATACTGGACTTACCCACAGCAATCCTGGTGTGGAGACTGAGCATTTCTACCAGGGCATTGTTGAGGATGACAGCAACCAAAGCGACCAAGATGTAGGTAAGGCTCATATCAAACACGATAGAGGTCCCTGCAGAAGGACACAGAGGAAGAGAAGGAGGCAGACAAATAAACTCCATCCCCAAAATACGTTCGCCACCACAGAGCACCATGGATAGCTCCTGTAAAGATCAGAATAAAAGCTGCAATGGATAAGGAGCCCCACTGACATAGGCGTCACCAGCCTCCCCTCTGGTAGCATGATAGGGACACTGCATGCCCTAAATTTCTTTTGTGCAACTGCTGTCTCTGTGGATCAAATATAGACTAGCAAGCAGAGTAATTTCCAAATAGATTTAGAGCTAAACTTTTCGGCTTCCGCCCTCCTCAGCGGCTAGCAAGAGTAGCAGTTTGGAATGCTGGGAGGAAGGCACTCCTGGTAGCCATTTCGCATCACAGCTACTGATGAAGGCAGAAGCTGTGTTTCATAGATTTCATAGATCATAGAGTTGGAAGGGGCCTACAAGGCTATCGAGTCCAACCCCCTGCTCAATGCAGGAAACTAGAGGAGGGGTCTCCCATCCAAGTAATAACCAGGCCTGACCCTGCTTAGCTTTCCACGCTCAGACAAGCTGAGCCAGCATAAGTCACAGGCCTGTTGTTAGACTCTCTTTCTTATATATTTTAACTTAAGGCTGATTGCGTTCATAGTGGATCCAGAGCCTCCTTGTCGCTTTGTTGTTGTGCCACTTGACATCTATACCCCCCCTCCCTCGTCTCTCTCTCTCTCTCTATTCAGATACAACAACTGGATTCAGACAACATGATAACCCACACTCAAGGGCTGAGTATTGGTCGAGTTTGGATTGTCTTTGAAATGTGGGTTGTTGCTGAAACATGGGTTACTGTGTTGTCTGAACCCAGCCGAGATAACAAGGCATGGTGAACAACCCACAGTTCGCAACCCAGCAACAAACCCTGGGTTCTCTTCATGGCTTGTTAGCGCAGCTGGGTTTCAGACAACACAATGTTTCAACAGCTACGCATGGTTGAATGACAACCCACACTGGACCCATACTCAACCCTTGAGTGTGGATTATTGTGTTGTCTGAACCCAGTCAATGCCTAGCTTGAATGGCTTTAGTTTCAGAAACTTTGAAGGAGTCATGATTGACCACTGCCAGACTGAGTCTAGTTCAAGAGCCTAAAGGTGCAATCCTATGCAAGTTTAGACAGAAAAAGGGCCTACAACTCCCAGCATGCCCCAGCCAGCTACGCTGGCTGGGGCATGCTGGGAATTGTAGGCCTTTTTTCTGTCTAAACTTGCATAGGATTGTACCCTAAATCTACATCTTCAGAATTTTAAAATACTGAGAAATTATACCTGGGTACTTGTGATGAAGATAGTCCACATCTGTAATAAAGCTGTTGTAAGGTAAGAGGAACCCCACTCCTGCTAGCAGCATAGCGAAGTAAATCCCATGGTAGCGATCCTGGGGCTCAGGTTCTTCACAGACTGTAGCCCAAAAGGACAGAGCAAGGAGAAGTAAGAGTTACAATCAAGGTGAGGAGATGGGGTGTCCCTTCAGGCAGTGACCCAGAGAACCTGTGTTTATCAAGGAGCACGAGCTTTTAACCATTTTATTATAATTTTATTACTATTAATACATCATCATCATCATCATCATCATCATCATCATCATCATTATTATTACTATTATTATTATTACATTTATTTTCCACCTTTTTTTCCTCTTGCAAGAAACCCAAGGCAGCTTACATGGTCCTCCTCCTCTTCTCCATTTTACCCTCACAACAACCCTGTGAGGTAGGTCAGGCTGAGAGTCAGTGACTTACTCAAAGTCACCCAGTGAGCTTCATGGCCAAGCGGGGACTAGAACCCGGATCTCCCGAGTCTACAGTGTTTAAACTTTATTATTGTTTTATTATTATTATTGGAGCGCCTAATAGTGTGCCAAGCCCTGTACAAATTTAAAAACAGTGACGCGCAAGCTCCTATCTATTTGGAATCGACTCAAATGTTTACAAGCTCTCCCAACAAACATTGGGAAAAGCTCATCCGTTTTCCAAGTATTCTGATTTACGAAGTTGGTAAATGAGCACTGATGGCGTCACTCACGCGCATGCACATGATCACATCCATGGAATTGTGGATCAGTTAGACTGAATTTCGAGCAGATGTAGACACAACCCTTGCACGATCAGTAGGAGCTACCCAACATGAGGATGTGTGATCCAACTGCCAAAATTTGCAAAACAGGCCTACAAAAAAAGGCGTACAACTCCCAGCATGCCCCAGTCAGTATAGCTGACTGGGGCATGCTGGGAATTGTAGGCCTTTTATTTCCGTCTCAACTTGCATAGGATTGCGCCTTAAATGTATAAAGGTGCTTTATGTATTTGTTCATGAAGTGTGGCGCCATTTTGTAAATGACATGCCCATTTTCAGCACCCAACATGTTCCAGATGACCTCAGTTCTTTGGGGGAAACCATATAAAAGCCAGCCAGCAGGTTTTTAATTGATTAACCGATTTTTCGACGATGCACCACAGCCTTATCCACAAGTAACTCCCACGCTGTTCACTGGGGTTTCTCTCAACTAAGTGTGAATATGCTCACGAGGAAGGTACAAACAGGGCAGGCAAAATGGAAGCAGGGGTATTTAAATCTATATTTAAAAAATCAGCTCGTGCACTGCCATTTTGCAAAAATGGATAAAACCAGAAAACGTTAAGAAGAGGCGCTAAGCACCACTTCCTCATTCCAGCTTGAGAAGGCAGGATTTAACCACCCCCTTTCAGCTTTAATTTTTAAAATGCTGGCATTAATGTTTGAAAACGGCAGGCTTTTGCGGGGTTTCCAGAGCCTGCGGGGATGATGCATGCTGCACAATAAATACCAGTCTGATTAAATTCCATTCGGCAAATTGCAACCTTTCAGCTGATACCCAGGAGGTGCTCAAATACCAGATCTTTGTTGTACGATGTAGCCAAATAGCATAGTACGGAGCAAGAAAAGGCCAACAAATATGCAGGGAGATTAAGGGGTGGAGGTACTAGAAAGAGGTCTAATAGAAACTGTGCAAATACAAGACTTCCTCTTGGTGGAGATCGCCTGAGAGAGTCATTCAACGGAACGATGGGAGACCCGTGCTGCAGCATACCTACCAAATCGAGTTTGTCTCCGTGTAATATTTTTAATAGTTATTCTAAAATACAAGCATGGCCAAGGTTGAGCTGAAGAACCCTGAAATGTGATAACACTAGCAAATCACACGGACAGGATCTTTTTAACAAAGCATCCCCAAATGGTAAAAATTGGGACAAAATAAAGACAGTTATTTTCCAGGGAGAGAGATACGGACAGAGGCAGTGTTAGGGGGCGGCCCACTAGGGCTGGAGCCCCGAATCTTTCATTTGGAGACCAGAATCTATAAGAGGCCCTCTGCCCCACCACCCTCCTGTCCAGGGGCACTTGCTAAAAGAAAGGTCCAGGGGCCCTGAGGATCTCTGTTGCCTCTGATCCCCCTGGATGAGCTGGCCTTTTGCCCACAGGTGCTTCACCTCCTAAACCCCCCCCCCGCCCCTTGAATCTTTCTGCCTGAGGGTTGGTTTTTTGTTTTTTTTCTACAATCAAATACTCTTCTCTCCCCTGTCCATAATGCCTTTTTACAAATAGGAGTGTCCTTGGGAGACAGGGTCCTTTACAGACTTTAGAGCATATGTAAATTATCATATGCAAATTTGTGCTTTTTTTTTTTTTTTTTTTTTTGTCCTGTGGCCCTGAGCCCTGGATCTTTTTGGTACCTAGCACTGGCCCTGGATACTGGCCCCAAAGGAAATATGTGTGGTAAACAGGGACAGTTGCAGTGCAGGCCAACCGATTCAGAAAGAACACAAGGTACGACTCTCCCGCTACTGTGCATCAGTCTGTACCGCAATCTTGAAAGGCAGCTAAAAAAATGCCTTAAATAAAATGTAAAAATTGAATGAATGTGCGTCAGAACACTCCCCCCGTGTACTCCCTGTACACAGAAAAAATGAGCATGTCTGAGTGAAAGCTATTGCAGATTCTAACGCTGCAGTCCTATGCGTGCTTACTTGAGAGTAGGTCCCACTGAACTTAGTGGGACTTATTTCTGCGAAAACATGCATAGGATTGTACTGCACTGCGCGGGAGGCTGGTGACTCTTATTTCAGTGGGGCTCCTTTTCCATTGCAGGTTTCTCAGCTTTTATTTGGAGCTTCATGGGAGCTCTCCGTGGTGCTCCATGGTGGTGAACCTATTTTGGGGATGGAGTCCAGCACCATGGAGAGCTCCTACGAAGCTCCAAAGAAACCCTGCAATGGAAAAGGAGCCCCACTGAAATAGGAGTCACCAGCCTCCCCACTTAGGCCGAAATCTATGCTTGGTGCCAAATTCCCCGATGCAGCATGAGCTCCCCCCGATCCTACATGGTGCCTCCAGTTTCCTGCCAGGCTCGAAAGGTAATAAAGTTGCTTAAATCCAAATAGTGCTCCAGGTTAGGTTATCTGTCAGGCTACCTAGCTGTGGGTTTTCTTTCCTTCCCCCCGTCCCCACCAAACCCCTGGGATTCTGAGTGAAGGTTTCTGCAAGAGAGAGCATGCTTACATTCATTCCAGGTTGAACAGAAATTAATAGCCCTTTTTTGTGCCTACTCCCATGCAGGGTGGGGGGATGCCTTGTTTGTGGGTTACAGATGTTCATAAAAGCTACAATCCAGAGAGCTTCTTAAAGCATTGTATAAAGATCAAGAAATTATAAAATACATAAAATGCAGAAAACTAGAATATTTTGGTCATATGAGAAATGAAAAATAGACTTGCAGCTGATTATACAAGGGAAAATAAATGGGAAAAGAAGTGTAGGGAGAAGAAGAAGGTCTTGGCTGAAAAACCTTAAAGAATGGGTTGGGGGCAATACAATGTCATTGTTTAGAGTGGCCACATCTAAAGACTGTTCAGCCATGATGACGTCCAACCTCCAGTAGGAGAGGAACGAGAGGAAGAAGAATAGGAAGAAGAACTCAGAGGATTCCCTGGTGGTTGGCATGCATCCATCCAATCCAATGGGATGTAGGGTGACCATGTGTCCTCTTTTACAGAGGACAGCCCTTTATTTGTGTGGCTGCCAGAGGACTCTCCTCTATTTTGAAGGCATCCTTTGTTTGAAGTGCTGTCCAGTTCAAGTCCAATTTAAAGATAAAGAACCATCAGAAGGGAGAGTCCAGGGGACTTGAAGTTGCCCATCAACAACACCTGGACAACAGACTCAGGAAGGCAACCAGGCCACCTGGTCTCAGTCATCCGCACTATGGTGAGATGGACTGAATTTCTATTTAAATGATAATAATTTCTACATTTGCATCTATACATATAAATTAACATATGCAGAGTTTATGCAAATTGCTATCCTCTTCCCCCTCCCCCCTTTCTTTTTTGGGGTGATGCATTTCCTCTGTTTTGGCAATTCATAAGCGGCCACCCTAATGGAATATTAAGGTATTCATAAGCGGCCACCCTAATGGATTTATTAAGGGTTGGCCTGTGGTGTGAGGTGTGCAAACACAAACATTATCAAGGAAGGAAAACTATCTCCATAAGTACCAGAGGGAAATTTAGTAGCCACCACTAAAGATAACACCCTTTATGGGAACTACATCAAGACATTTGTGAAAACCAGCTTGTGAACTCTCACCTGGCTCCATGAAGGTGAGGACTCCCTTCGCCTGGCACCCTTTAGCCTGAAGCTCCTCTTCTTCCAGCTGGTAACTGTCGAAGCTGAAGCTCATCACCACATTGCCCTCAGGAGTCACCACGGGGCTGACGTCCTTGAAGCGGTCTCCCCCTACTGAACCCATGGCTGTTGACCTGTGCATTGAAAGAAGACATCATAATCTAAATGAATGTCCCAACACATTCTCCAGAGGACAGAGACGTTACTTCTGGGAATACCAGTTCATGCAACGACAGTTCTGTCACTGAAGCAAATTGCATACACCAGGTGCACGGCAGGTTTCTGATATGTGTAACATGGGGCTCGAAAAAAGAAAAGCACATCGCTAGTAGCAGATAGAAAGTTCAGATGATCCATCTGCAACCAGATTACTTCACCAGCTCATATAACAACAATTCTTTTGATGGAGACAATGGGGATAACTTAGGTGCATATGATGTACCGACCGACCTGTTTACATATAACACGAAGATTTTTTTTTTTTTTAAAAGCATGTCACTAATAGCAGATAGTGAGTTCAAACTGGCAATAGGTGAATAGAAAAATAAAATTAACTCATGAAATGCCTGTTCTTTCACTTAGGACAATTGCACATGCTGTTTTTGAGAAAATGCATACCATGAAATATGGGGTTCAAAAAGCAAATTGCTAATGATGAGTTGTTGTTGTTTTTAAAGAAGGAAACAATCTGTGGAGAAAGCCAACCTAAGCCCCCTGCCTGACACACACTCACCAAGGAGGGGGGAAGGAGACCCAGGGGGGGGGGGGAGACAGCCAGTCTCCACAGATGCCAAAGGGGACAAACAACATCTGCATAGAATCACCCCAGGGGGGAAGGCAGGAAGCATCACCAGGTTTGTCAATGCTCTCGCATATCAGCCCCATCTACATAAGACTTGAATACCTCTCCAGAGCAGACAGGTTTGTCAATGCTCTCGCATATCAGCCCCATCTACATAAGACTTGAATACCTCTCCAGAGCAGACACTTCGGCACCCCTAGGAAATGGCCACTCAACACCATAGGATGGGACCATTAAACAAGTGGCTTCAAAGGGACCCCATCCCACGGGGGGAGGGCGTCACTCCACCTGACCCAAAAGGCCGCCCCTCAGGGAGGGTGTCAACCCACCTGATCACGGAGGGAAGGGCTACCTGAAACACCAAGGTATAAAACACCCTGCGCAAGGGAACTGGTGGTTGTTCAGCAATCTTGCCCATGCCTGGGGTAAGGGAACGAAGGATCGGCAACCCCGGGTAGCAGCACCCGGCGCGCTCCAGCTAGCTGAAATCACTGGCCGCTTGGGTTGACCGGACCCCCGGGAAACCAAGCTGAAATCACTGGCCGCTTGGGTTGACCGGACCCCCGGGAAACCAAGCTGAAATCACTGGCCGCTTGGGTTGACCGGACCCCCGGGAAACCAAGCTGAAATCACTCACAAGCCGCTTGGAGACCGGGCCCCCGCCGGGAACCCAGTTAGCTGCTTGGGTAGACCGGGCCTTCGCCAGGAACCCAGCTAGCCGCGTGCGGTTGACCGGGCCTCTGCCGGGGCCCGAGCTGAACTAACTAGCTGAGAGCCCTGAACTCACGGTGTCCTTGAGACTTCTTGCTTGTTACTTTGTACCGTACTGATAAGCTGTATTGCTGGCGTGGGTCTGGGTTTGGAAAGGTAATTTTATAAATAAACCTGTTTTCTAAAAGATACTTTTGTGGCTATAAGTTATCCCTTCGTTCTGGGCTAAGGGTGAGGCGCTGGGGACCTCGGAGAAGGCCCGCCCCAGGACTCGCTACTCCCTTAGCATTGAACCCGCGCAGAAGACCAGGTTGTCGGTCTTCCACTCAATCAAAAATATCTGGAGATCTACTTTCTGTCCACCCCTGATTTGCACAGGCCGCAGACAACAGGCTTCTTGCTGTCTCAGGTTGAGGGTGACTTTCTGTTTTGGAGCAGCTGGGGGGGGGTGCATTCCAGTGGTGGGCAGGGTTGAAGGCAAAAGGGTTACCTTTGTGCTGAATTTTTAAGTGCGAAGTATGTGGAGCAGTGCATGCTTTCTGCCCCACTACTAAATGCTTTTTCATTTGCATACAATAGAACAAGCATACCATTTTTCTCATCTGGAAAATGTTGGACGGTATACAGCTGGAACGGCAAGTAGCATTATTTTTACCTGAGGTAGCATGCTTTGGTGTTCTCTACCAAAAGGACACCAATATCATACAGGCTTGTGGCTTACGCTGGCTCAGCTTGTCTGAGTGTGGAAAGCTAAGCAGGGTCAGGCCTGGTTATTACTTGGATGGGAGACCCCTCCTCTAGTTTCCTGCATTGAGCAGGGGATTGGACTCGATGGCCTTGTAGGCTCCTTCCAACTCTATGATCTATGAAATCTTTTTTTATATATATAGCTTCAGCTGCTGCTAGCAAGGAATACAGATGTTCTCTGCGTTATTTCTTAGCGGGATGAAGCTGTGCTTAATTAACCTTACGCTAACTCCCTTCAGCAGAAGAATACAAGCAGACGAACAGCCAGTATTAAAAACAAACAAACACGGGAAAATATCTCTGCCTGCAAATGCACGATACTAAATGAAAAAAGCTCAACCCAGATAAGGCCAGGCAGGAAATGATTTCCATATACCAAATGTAAGATGTGTTGGCTGTTTGCTTTTTAAATAGCAATCCTATTTTAAAGCCGCTTATCTAACACTTGTCAATATTCAGCCAATAGACTTGGCACACACAGGAATGTGTTTTCTTATGTGGACACATTACACAAACTGCCTTTTGTTACACCAGATCTAATCTAAGACTGGAACTAATTCTCATCCCCCCACCCAGTTTGTTATTAGAAGTCCCATAAGAACGGTAAGAGAAAGAAGGCGTCGTATACAGGCCTGTGGCTCATGCTGGCTCAGCTTGTCTGAGTGAAAGCTAAGCAGGGTCAGGCCTGGTTATTACTTGGATTTCATAGATCATAGAGTTGGAAGGAGCCTACAAGGCTATTGAGCCCAACCCCCTGCTCAATGCAGGAAACTAGAGGAGGGGTCTCCCATCCAAGGAATAACCAGGCCTGACCCTGCTTAGCTTTCCACGCTCAGACAAGCTACCCCTCCTCTAGTTTCCTGCATTGCGCAGGGGGTTGGACTTGATGGCCTTGTAGGCCCCTTCCAACTCTATGATCTTATAAATCTATGTATGAAACATATGTTTTTCAGGGGCCATGTCACTGAAAACAGCTAGCGCAGACAGGACTGCATCTCCGGAGATGTCTCTGCTTGTATGAACCTCCAGGATACATTCTGCTAGTCTTATCACAATTATTCGGTGCTTTCCAAATTTGCTTTGAAATTTCCAGCGAGGCCATTCTGGACTGTCCAGGGTTGAGCTTCAGAAAAAGCAAGTGAGCAAAAAATAAAATAAAATCTGGATGTTTGAAATAGGACCGGCTGGCTGTGCATGGTAGTGATTGGCTGGCTCTCCTGTCATGTCATCAAGAAAACTCCTCCCCCACACCCCACAGCAGTTTTGCACTTTCAAAAATGTTCTTTTCTTTAAAAAAAAGAAACACACGCACACACATTCCAATAGGGTAGCCATGTTCCAGCAGAAACAACAAGAGTCCTGTGGCACCTTAAAGACTAACAAATTTATTGTGGCATAAGCTTCATCATGAATTGTGAAGTTCATGTTGCAATAAATGTGTTAGGTTGCAATGTTATGCAAGTTTAGACAGAAAAAAAGGCCTTCATGGCTGGGGCATGCTGGGAGTTGTAGGCCTGTTTTCTGTCTAAACTTGCATAGGATTGCACCTTTAGACGTTAAGGTGCCACAGCCCCCTTTGTTGCTTTTGGTGAATGAATCATGAACATTCCTGCGGTGCTTTTAAAATTTGCAAAAGGTGGATAGCTTGCATAACGCATGGGACAGCGGCAATGCAGAAACTGAGCCAGCATTAAGAACATCAGAAGAGCCCTGCTGGATCAGGCCAAGGGTCCATCTGGTCCAGCATTCTGTTCACACAGCGGCCAACCAGCTGCCCACGGGATCCCACAGGCAGGACAGGAGTACAACAGCACCCTCCCGCCCATGTTCCCCAGCAAGTGGTGTACATAGGCATGCTGCCTCAGATACTGGAGGTAACATATAGCCAACCAGGACTAGTAGCTATTGCTAGCCTTCTCCTCCATGAATTTGTCCAATCCCATCATTTGGTTTGCCAATGGACACATTTGTCATTCCAGTTGTGAAACTGGGAGAAAGCCAGGTTGACAGCTGAGGAACCCTCTCTTTTCCAGACTGCCAGTGAGGTATCTGGTGTTGATGAGAAGGAGGTAACACCTACTGGATAGCTTGATCAACAAACTGTATTCATCTTTTCTGGTGGGCTCAGATAGGCATGGGTGGAACCTCTCCCACAAAAAAATGTTTGTGGTTTTGTTCATGCTATTTTGGTTTCCCTTGGAATTCTCCAGTTGTTTGGCCTTAGTAGGGGCATCCACATTTGCCTCAAAAATTTACCTTTGGGAGAAACTCAGTGGCAACTCTACTGATTAGAGCCCCCACTTCCAGCTTTCATCAAGGGAAGAGAAATACCCTATCAAAGAGATATTAACTCTCTGCAGACATTGACCACTATTCAACATAAGAACATAAGAGTCATGCTGGATCAGACCAAGGGTCCATCTAGTCCAGCATTCTGTCCACACAGTGGCCAACTAGCTGCCCACAGAAAGCCCACAAGCAGGACATTCCGCCCATGTTCCCAGCAACTGGAGTACATAGGCATACTGCCTCTGATACTGGAGGAAGCACATAGCCATCACCACATCCTGTGGAAGTGCATTCCATAGTTTAACTCTGCGCTGTGTGACATATGCCAATATGTCACTGTAAACTATTACAGCACTGGAAGGATAAATGCTCACCTCTATATTGCAATGGATTGAGGACACTTTCAACATTTGAATGGACGGCATATAGACACCACTCTCGAATGGATACATATATGAATACTTTTCTTTTTTTATGGTTTTGTTTTGTTGAAACTTACTATAAAAAATAAATTTAAAAAATATGTCACCATATTGGAGCGCCTGCAAGCAAGTTTAAGTAGCAAGCTGGTATACCTATTCATGAGTAAATCTATTTAAAAGGAACATGAGTAAATTTACTCATGAATAGGTATGCCAGCTTGCTACTTAAACCAGCACATTTGTGCCTCTCATGATCCTCAGCCAATTTTTCCACACCTGCACTGCAAATCTATTTGATTTTTATGCTACTTTTCATTCAAGGAGCTCAGGGAAGCATACATGGCCCTTTATCTTCATAATAACCCTGGGAAATAGGGTAAGCTGAGAGGAAATGACTAGCCCAAGGTCAACCAACGAGCTTAATGGCTGACTGAGGAACTGAGCCTAGGTCTTCTCAGTTTAAGTCCAACATTAAACACTGGCTCTCTGGTACGCAATGAAGCAGCATAAGAGCAAACAAAAGGCAACAAGATAAAACTAAAACAGAGTATTGTGGTGTGGCAGACATGCAGATCATATTCCGTGAGTTTTGGAAAGTGTGAACTCAATTTCACTTGGGAGGGCAGCAGGGACGGTGCTTGGTATCAGAAAGATCCGGGGCTCAGGCCCACACAGGACAAAAAAAGAAGAAGCACAAGTTTACATATGCTCTAAACTAGTCTGTAAAGGATCCTGTCTCCTACGGACACCCCTATTTGTAAAAGGGGATGTATAGACAGGGGAGAGGAGGGCATTTGATTTCAGAAAGAAAAAGTTCCAGCAGAAAGATTCAAGGTCAGGGGGCAGCAGGAGCTCACGTGGGCAAAAAGCCAGCTCATCCAAAGGGATCAGACGCAACAGAGATCCTCAGGGCCCCTGTCCCTTTCTTTCAGGAATTGCCCACGGACAGCAGGGTGGGGGGCACATGGCCTCCCAGGGCTCTAAATGAAAGATTCGGGGCTCCAGCCCTAGTGGGCTGCCCCCTAACCCTGCCTCTGGAGGGCAGGCTAGATCGCTCCATCCCTAGAGCACATGTTCAGTATTAATCCAAATATGTTGCCATTTTGACATATGTTAACCAACTCTCGGTACTCACAGCTAGGGCGACCCCCCCACCCCCATTTCCAGTCATGTCAAGATTATTTTGCTAAAATCCATTGGTCATCTCATGTATGGGGGTGTGGTAGGTAGGAAGACACTTTAGACCCATGGTTAGAAGGCACAACTTCAAACAAACACGGTACAACAGTTTATCTTTGATTATCGCCCAGTGAAGCATCTCACATTTATGCCTTGGTCTTTGGACTGACAGAACAAACGTATCAACCTTATCTGTCAAATATTTATCCCCGTCAGATACCAAATAAACTAACTTTTCTCTATATCTCAGCTCTGGGGTACAACAGGAAGTGTGATCATGACAGCAAGGGCTGGTAGTTATTTTCCAAAAATAAATTAATACAGATAAAAAGGGTATGAATGTGTTTTTGCACCCTTACTCTTGCATCTGGATTGGCTCGTCTAAGGAGGACCCAGGAACTCTCTGCTTATTCTGTGCTGCAAGCCAATTCAATGCCTCCCTCTGCCTGAAGCTACTTACAGAGCCAATTTCTAGAGCCCTGGCTTCTGGCGTCTGCTCTCCCCCCACCCCACTCTGATCTCAAAAACCATTTGTGGTGAACTACTCGTGGGGGCTCTTTGCCACGAAAAACAGGCCGTTGTTTTGTACATCGATGTTCAGCCTCCGCCAGCCCTCCCCGTTCAGCAGCATAACAAACAGTCCAACACATCTGAAGGGCACCAAGTTGGCGAAGGTCAAGTTAAGCTCTAATGTGTCTGTTCTTCCATCTCAGTGTTGCTTTCCCCGAGCGATCCAGGAGCCTAGTTGTTGCCCTCAAAATGTCACTCCTGCGATCATCTTAAAATACAGTATACGGAATTCGGAAAGGGAGCTCCTTTCACAGAAGAGATGCTGCCCGAATGTTGGCATGCTCCCATCTTGATTGGGAGACATAACTTAACCCTTCCCATCGTAGGCAAGATCCTCTTGCGGCACTCACATGTACTTGCAGGAGCGAGGAGCGATCAAGATCGAGAGGTGACGGTATGAGGATGGATGGCTGTCCGGAGACAGCATCCCCAGGCAACACAAGCAAAGAGTCGTCAGGAGGCTTTTAGAAGCTGGAGAAAAACAGCTAAGGGCAAAGACTTCGCTGAGGGAAGCAAGGTAAAGGACTTTGCTGAGAAGAAAGGGGGGCAGTGGGCTGCTGCGGCGCAATCAGTTGCTAGGTAGAGTTGGGGAAGTGGGGCGGGCTTTGGCGGACACCGCGCAATTAGTTACTAGGCGGACTTTGGGAAGCCAGTTCGCCCATGAGAACAGGAGCGGCCGGTGTTTTTAGCCACTCTTGCCGCGCAACTTGCTAGTCAATCGCTGACCTGAGGCATTGCTTGGGTCTGACTGCCCAAATCCCTGGTTTTGAGGGTCCTGATGCCCTACAGCAGGGCTCTCCAACCTTGGGTCCCCAGATGTTGCTGGCCTACAGCTCCCAGCATACCCAACCAGCATGGACTAATGGCAAGGGATTCTGTGAGCTGTAGTCCAGCAACATCTGGGGACCCAAGGTTGGAGAGCCCTGCTCTAGGGGGACAGGAAAAGTAGTGTCTGGGTTTGGACAACACGCAAAGCCATAGATTTCATAGATCATATAGAGTTGGAAGGGGCCTACACAAGGCCATCGAGTCCAACCCCCTGCTCAATGCAGGAAACTAGAGGAGGGGTCTCCCATCCAACTAATAACCAGGCCTGACCCTGCTTAGCTTTCCATGCTCAGACAAGCTGAGCCAGTGTGAGCCACAGGCCTGCAGATGGTTAAGTAAACCCAAGAACAAGCCATGGCTTCTCAGGGTGGCTTTGTAGCCATCCCATGGGAAGTGTGCTGGGTTCAGGCAACATGCTAAGCCACCGTGGCTTCCTAGTCACCGTGGCTTAGTGTGTTTGTGTGAACCCAATTACAGAGTAGTGTATTAAGACTAGTGTGGTAAGAGACCTAAGAGTTTGGAAGCAGTATATTGCAGATGCCAATTAATTTGTTGAATCATGTTCTTAATTAGTACAAATAAGTCACAAGAATCTTCATTTACACCCAGTGAAAGAGGTTGACGAAATGAGTCTTTCCTACTGGTATGTTAAGCTGTTTAGCTGTCAAGCCATTGGTCCATCTCGCCCCATATTGTGTGTGCGCTGGTTGGCAGTAGCTCCCCTACAACAGGAGGAAGCATTTCCCAGCCCTTCTATCTGGGATCCTATTCAATAGGGATGGCGAGAGCGATCCTATTATCCCTAGGCGAGCGCGTCCCAGCAACCATCGGATCAGGGGAGGCTGGTGACTCCTGTTTCGGTGGGGCTCCTTTTCCATTGTAGGTTTTACAGGCTCTCTTTGGCGCTCCTTAGGAGCTATCCGTGGTGCTGAACTCCATCCCCAAAATAGGAGCACCATGGGGAGCTCCTACGAAGCTCCAAATAAAAGCTGCAAAACTTGCAATGGAAAAGGAGCCCCACCTAAATAGGCGTCACCAGCCTCCCCTGCATTGGATTGTATGGAGGCCCTTTCCGGAGACTGGAGGCGCTACTGCAAGCTTGGGAGGAGGACTCAGAGTTCTGATTTCCTGCCTCCCCCTGCAACTGCCATGGAAAGAACCACGCTGGCTGCTTCCTGAGGTCGCAAATGTGGCCTCGGAGGGAAGAAAAAGGAGGCATTCCAGTAAGTCGGGATGGGAGGGGAGAGGAGAGGAGAGGCCGGGATACGAGAAATCCTATAGCCCCCACTCCCAGCTCCAGCCCCCCCCCCCAGCATGCTCACTCTTGATGGGCACAAAGGCCTCTCTAGAGGGAAAACATTTAAAGGGAAGACGGAGAGGTGAAAATCGCCTCTGTCGTGTCTCCTGCCCCGCTGGCAGCAGACCGGCGGGGCACTGGATACACTGAAGCCGCCGTGTTCAGAGCCTTCCTCCTAAAGGAGCTTGGGACATTGTGCCAGCAAAGCCTATGCGCTACCTCTGAGCAGGCCCGGTGCAAGGCAATTTGGTGCCCTAGGCAAGATCAGATATTTAGCGCCCCCCTTCCCACTTGAGCCCTCCCTCCCTCCAGCCCTATGCCCATTATGAAATAAATTTCCCTCCCTGGGAACTGCCGAGCCCCATAGAAAAACTTTGTGGACTTTGAGACTTTTCCTTTGTGTTCACGAGGAAAGCAAAGAGGGAACATCAGCCCAGCTATGCCAGGAACTCCCAAGGGCCTTCTCCTACTCCATATATATATAAAAGCCTGTCTCCTCCTGCAGGCAGCACAAGGGATATGAAAAAAGGATGTGAGAGAGGTGTGGTGGCGCTACCTGTGAGGAATAGAGACAAAAGGGCGTCTTGCAGCCTGTCCTACCTCGCAGGGTGGAGGTGCAGAGACACCGGTTTGACTCGTACACCTTCTGGGTTGCAGGGGGGGGGGATGCATGTAGTAGAAACATAGCAAAGAGAGAGCCCGTGGATCATCTGGTTCAAATTTAGGAGGGGATTTACGAAACTTGCTACTTCCACTCCTCTATCACTTTGTTGCAATATTTCTTTATCAGAATAATGTATATTATCCTGTCTTTCCCTTTACCAGCCTAGTGCTCAAGGCAGACAACAATATTCAAAGTACAGTAAAGAAAACATCAACAGCTCAGGGCACAATCCTAAACACGTTGAGGCAGAAAAAAGCCCTGCAACTCCCAGCATTCACCAGCCAGCATGGCTGGCTGTTGGAACGCTGGGAGTTGTGGGGCTTTTTTCTACCTCAACGTGCATAGGATTGCGCATGGCTGGCTGGGGAATGCTGGGAGTTGTAGGATTCCCCCCCCTCCAAACACGCATAGGATTGCATCCTAAAACCATTTAAAACCAAAACACAGAAACAGCATGGTAAATAATTAAAACATTGGAGCCCCAGCTAGCTTAAAATACCTTTCCCTCCCTCCCTGGTTGCTGGAAATAACTGCTTTCAGGGGACCTTGAGCTGAGGAACCTGAGGCTCACGCGAGGGAGGGAAGGTGAAGGAGGTGTTTGCAGGTGCATCCTTGAGAGGGAAGGCGAAGGAGGTGCATCCTTCCAGCCGCCCACCAGCCTCCCATCATTGGCCCCTGCCCGCCTCCCCTCCTCCAGTCTGTAGCCTTCTCTGCCTCTTTTGATGCTGGTTGTGAGGAGGAGCCTGCCTGCTGCTGTTCCTGGTAACGAGCTGGAGGAGAGAGGGAGGGGTGCGCTTCTTTCGCCTTCCCTTCCCCGCCACAGGACATTATTGGTAAAACAAACTTGGTAAAATACGTGATGTATTTTTCCCCCCAAGGCATTTCTGGCGCCTCCTTTAGCCCAGCGCCCTAGGCAGCCGCCTAGTTGGCCTAATGGTAGCACCGGCCCTGCCTCTGAGCTCTCACCAGCCTTCTGTTTCTCTAAGGAGTTGTGAACACCATCCTACAACTCTGCTTCTGCCCACCCACCCCACCATGTGACATAGGATTGTGCCCTTAATCTCTGTTACACCCAGGGAATGGCCCCAGCCATTTTGCTGCCTGAGGAGGGGCAGTCATTACTCTACACACACACACACACACACACACACCCATTCAAGGTGCATAGTATCCAAGGCAGCCAAGTTATTTTGGCACATAGGCATAAAATCCCACAAATCCCGCTCTCTCTGTCCCTGGCAGTAAAAACACAACAATAATACATGAAATAACTAACAATTTGCTGCCCCTTTCAATGGCACCCAAAACCAGCAGCCTGAGGCGGCCACCTCACTCAACCTAATGGTAGGGCTGGCCCCTGGTACACCCCTTGAACATGTAAAAACAAGGTTAAACCAGAATAGATGGCTGTGACACCCCAGGTGGCCATCAGGAAGCTGCACAAAGCGTTTTTTGTTGCGCACTTTCAGACTCCCTTTTTGAAGTTATTTGATTCTAGGGATGAACAGATCTTTCTGTTTTCAGTTTCTCATTTTTCCAGTCTTGAGTTTGGTTTTGTCCCGAATTGTGAGACTTTCTTTGTTTACATTTGCATGAAAAGTCATACACAGTTTTGTGCACCTTTCTTCCAATACATGCATTTTTGTACACAATTTCCCCGAATATACCCTTTCCCCAAGCAATTTTCCGAATGTGATGCATTTTTTGAACATTATTTTCACTCATTTTTGTGCACACTTTCCTCTAATAGACGTGTTTTGGTATGATTTTTTGCTTGTAGAGCTCCATGGCAAAATTCAAAGGAGCGCGAATTTTGAAGGATAACTGAGTTTCAGCTTGTGTATTGGTTTGAAAGTGCAAGATTAGGTAAATTCCCATTAAAATGGAAACTGAATTAACTTCTCCCCCCCCCCACCTGATTCCAAGGAAAATCTTTGGCTACAAAAAGGGAGATGCAGGTGTGGGTTCACAAGCTTTCCCACAATCAATGGGAAACAGCTGAACAGGCCCAAAGATGGAGCACATCCCTCCAATGTACCCTAAATAATCCCATCACATACAGACAGCCAAGACTGGGTGCCCTTGTGAATCAGATTGAAGAGGACAAGGAGATGTTTCTGTTTTGGTAGTCACAAGACAACAAAAGTTTACAAGACTCTGGGACAGGGCTGGCGTCAAGGGTAGGCATGATCGGGCACCCGCCAAGGGCCCACACTCCAGTAGAGATCCACTGACAAGAACCCCCTGGACTTGCTCCTCCTCTTCACCACTGCAATCCCCTTCTCCTCCAGCCTCTTGCTCTGGCCCAGGTCCAGGTGGTGGTGAGAAGGAGGAGCAGCAGATGCCACAGCCTGCTTGCTCCCTGGCTCTCTGCCTGTCAACCAAGCAAGCGGTAGCAATGATGAGAAAGGGGATGTGGAGAAAGTGGCAGGGAGACATTTTTCTCCATCTCTCATAATACTAGAACCCAATGGGGTCATCCCTTGAAGCTGATTGGTGGGAGATTCCAGACAGATCAAAGGAAGAACTTCTTCACACGGCGCAGAGTTCAGCTATGGAATTCATTTCCACCAGATGTAGTGATGGCCACCAATTTGGACAGCTTTAAAAGGGGATTGGACAAATTCATGGAGGAGAAGGCTATCAAGGGCTACCGGTCCTGATTGGCTCTATGCTTCCTCCAGTATCAGAGGCAGTATGCCTATGTACTCCAGTTGCTGTACATAGGACGGGAAGGTGCTGTTGCACTCCTGTGGGATCCCGCAGGCAGCTAGCTGGCCAGTGTGTGAACAGAATGCTGGACTAGACGGACCCTTGGCCTGATCCAGCAGGGCTCTTCTGATGTTCTTAGGATCAGGAGCAAGAGCAGCTGGTGACCATGGCAGGGAGAAGGTCAGCTCATTGAGGGAAGGGGCCCATTGAGTGGGTCATGCCTGGAGCCGGCACTGGAATGTGCAAATACCAAAATCCCACACATTTTAAAGCCATTAAAATGCCCAGAAGACAAACATCCAATTTGCAAAACCGGCTGCATTCTTGATACGCACGCAGCTGTAAGTCACACTAAAAAATAATAATGGTGGGGCACGTTTCTGAAAAAGTGGTCACAGCATTGCAACCTAAGCATTGCTATTAACACTTTTATTTGTCCAAGGAGCTGAGGGCGGCATACATTGCCCTGTCCTCCCCCATTTTATCCTCACAACAATCCTGTGAGGTCAGGCAGACTGAGAGGGAGTGACCTAAGACACAATCCTATGCAAGTTTAGCTTCTACAATCTGTATATTTTAGAACCACAACAAGACTGTTTGCCAACCCTGCCAATGCCCTGAGCATGTACAATTTTTGCATTTTAAACTCACTTAAATCATAGCAGCGTCACGGAATCAAATAGGATTTGCTTCTGTTGTACTGATGCCCTCATCACCAGCTGCTCTCTGGGTGGTCATTTGGGGTCCCATGGTCCAGTCAGGCCCGTAGGCAGCCTAAACTTTCTGGGGGGGTGCCAAAAATAGGGGGGCAGTTCACCTGGCTTGCAGGCCTTTTATAGGCAAAATCATAAAGTGGTGTTTAATTATTTGTTTCTTTAAAAAAAATTAGGAGTGCAGAGAAAATTGGGGGGGGGGGTTGCCCTACCTAACCCATCCCTGTCAAAGACGTTGGATAAACCAAAACCAACACACACACACCGAAAGAAAGCTAGGAATTAGAAAAAACCTTTGCATAATGATCCATCCCCAACAGGCCTGTGGCTTATGCTGGCTCAGCTTGAGCGTGGAAAGCTAAGCAGGGTCAAGCCCGGTTATTACTTGGATGGGAGACCCCTCCTCTAGTTTCCTGCATTGAGCAGGGGGTTGGACTCGATAGCCTTGTAGGCTCCTTTCAACTGTATGATAACAGAGATGTCCCAGATTAACAACGGATTCTGCAGGCCGCCTAGGGGCGCTGTGTAAACACACCACCCTCTGGTTCGAACAGAGCTTTGCAATTTGTTTTTAACCCTGTGTGATTTCTTTGTTTCGTTTTGTTTTAAATGACAATGAAAACCGGGGATGCGGGGGGGGGGAGTGTTGATAAATTCCTCCTCCACAACCTCCCCCCCGCGATCCGATCGCGCCTTTAGGATTGTGGGGCGGGGGACCAACCTACCCACCAACCTGGACTGTCATTTGCACGGGACACACACACACACAACACACACACACACACACATACGCCGATTGCTACATGGGCTGCCTCTGCTGCCGCTTCGTTGTTCCGGATCTCAGGAAGCGGATCAACACCCCACCCCGCAATACACACCACCAGCAGCAGCTAACTCCCCTCCACCACCACCTCAGTTGAGCTCCATCCTGCCCCCCCCAGCCAAAGCCACCACCCTCCAATTTAATAAAGCTGCCCCTCTCAAAAGACTCTTTGTTTGGCTTCTCCTCCCCCCCGCTCCCCCCTTTTTTTACCGAGCAAGGATGGAGGAAGAGAGAAGCGATCGTCGGACAAAGGGCGAGATCCCCCCCCCGCACGGGCCAACAGGTTTGCGCGACTGATCCGCACGCGCGCTGCCCCCGCGCCCCCCCCCCGCCACCTTTCCCTCGCTCCAGCCGCCCCTGGCTTTGCTTACCTCTGCCCGGGCTGGCTGGCTGGAGAGCTGCCTTGTGGGCCACAGCAGCAGGTCGCCTTCCCCCCCCCCCCCGCCCCCGCGCGGCGATCGCCGGCTCAGTCTCTCCGTCGCCGGGGCTCCTTCAGCTGGCCAGCCCGAACTGGCCTTGGGCGACTTCCCATGGCACCTCCTCCTCCTCCGGGTGCTCCATGCAAACTCGGGTTGCAGTTCGTTGCAGAGGGAGAAGATGCGCGGGGGGGGGGGCAGCGGCGGCGGTGGAGAGATCAGGCTGTGTGTATATGTGCGTGGTGCGGGGGGGGGGAGTCGTGGCCGAAAGACAGCCCACCAGCTCCCGCCTCTTCCCTTTTTCCTCCTCCTCCTCCTCCCATCGCCTCCCTTTTCCTCCTCTCTCCATCCTTCCATAGCTCTGCTGCCACAGCGGTGGGCACTTGCCCCCCCCCGAAGCTGCAACTCGGAACTAGAGTACCCCCCCTCGCTCCGCCAGAAAAAGAAAGAAAGAAAGAAAGAAAGAAGAGAGGACCCCCTCCGCACCATCTCCAAGGATCACTGCGAATATCGACAGCCAATGAAAGGAAATTCAATCCATGTTGCGCCCAATTTAACTTTTCCCAGCCCCACTCCAGGACGGAGTAAAAGAGAGCCTGTTTGCAAGACAGTAGATGGGAAAAGAAAGAAGCCAGGCCCTAGCGGCACTGTTCGTCCCAGTTTCCGAGCGAGGCAGGCTGCCTATGTACACCAGTTGCTGGGGTACATGGGCGGGAGGGTGCTGTCGCACTCGTGTCCTGCTTGTGGGTTTCCCGCGGGCAGTGGGTTGGCCACTGCGTGAACAGAAGGCTGGACTAGCTGGACGCTTGGTCTGATCCAGCAGGGACCTTCTTACATTCCTTTCATTCCCCCCCCCCCCCGCCTTTCCTCTAAGGAACTCAAGGCAGTAGGCATCGTTCTGTCTCCCATTGTAATCCTGGCAAGGGCCCTGTGAGGTTGGTTTGGCTGAGAGAGAGAGAGACTGACCACCAACTTCAACCACGACCACCAAGGTTACCCAGAGGACTTCCTAGCTGGGTGGGGATTTGAACCCGAGTCTCTTCTCCAGTCTTAGTCCAACGCTCTAACACCACACTGGCTCTTAATAAGCTCGAAGATATTTATTTATTTATTTATTTATTTATTTGAAATATTTTTATGCCACCCCTCAGCCAAAAAGGCTCCCAGAGCGGCTTACATATAATCAATTAAACAAGACAGTCCCTGCCCGCAGGCTTACAATCTAAAAAGACACGATACACAAGGGGAAAGGAATGGGGAGGGAAGAAGGGAGGGGAAATTGCGGCCCAAACCTATCATGTCCACTCAGAAGCGCATGTCCCAGTGCCAGCTCCAGGTTCTGTGTGGAGGGTCTTGGGCAAGGTTCCTTCAGTGGGACCTCTTCCGTGAGAGGGCAACCTTGCTTCACCGCTGTTGCTGCTGCCCGTTTTTTCTCCTTCTTCCTCAGGGCCCAATGCGCAAGGCTACCGATAGAGAGAGGACAGGATAAGTGCTGTTCCTTCTTGCTCCTGGCACTCAGAAAGGCCGGGGGGGGGGCATGCTTTGGCAGTGGGGCCCCTGCTAAGGCACGGACCTTGGCACGTGCCCAACAATGCCAACCCCTGGCACCAGGCCTTTTGACACTCCCAAACCGATCGGCCACACCATTTCATTAGGTGACTTAGAGCTCTAGGGTTTTTCTTGACTTATTCCTTTACATTTGTAGGCTGCCTTTCTGCTCAAAGACAGTACAACTAACATATAAAATTGCGATGATGAGAGAGGCCTGGAAGGAGAAGAGTGTCTTTTTCCAGCTCTGTGGAAGTGGAATCCTTCCCAAGATGGTGAATGGCCAGTGGTGCTGTGGTACATTTTGAAGTGCGGGGGCTCATCATGACAGTCCCCGTAGCCACACCCCCTAGAAGAGTCCAAACATTCACGCAGCTGTGTTGATCCACATCAACAAACCAGTTCTAGTTTTCATCTCTGCCAGGAGCAGGCCTTTTGCAAAGCTAATGGGTCTTAACTGCCCATTCATAGAATCATAGTATCGTAGAGTTCAGACGGGCCTATGAGCCCATCAAGTCCAAGCCCCTGCTCAGTGCAGGAATCCAACTCAAAGCATCCCTGACAGATGGGTGTCCAGCTGCACTTTGAATGCCTCCAGTGTTGGAGAGCCCACAACCTCTCTAGGTAGTTGTTTCCATTGTCATATTGCTCTAACAGTCAGGAAGTTTCTCCTGATGATGTCCAGGTGGAATCTGGCTTCCTGTAACTTGAGCCCATTATTCTGTGTCCTTCAGTCTGGGATGATCAAGAAGAGATCCTGACCTGGCCCTCCTCTGTGTGACAACCCTTCAAGCACTCAAAGAGCACTATCATATCCCCCCTCAGTCTTCTCTTCTGAAGGCTAAAGATGCCCAGTTCCTTCAGTCTCTCCTCATAGGCCTTTGCTTCCTCTGAACCCTTTCCAGTTTGTCTGCATCCCTCTTAAAGTGTGGTGCCCAGAACTGGACGCAGTATGAGGCCTAAACAGTGCGGAGTAGAGGGGAACTAGCACTTCACATGATTTGGAAGCTATGCTTCTATTAATGCAGTCCAAAATAGCATTTGCCTTTTTTGCAGCCACATGACATTGCTGGCTCATATTCAGCCTGTGATCTACTATTCCAAGATCCTTCTTTCTTGTAGTATTATTGAGCCAAGTATCCCCCATCATGTAACTGTGCATTTGCTTTCTTTTTTCTAGGTGCAGAACTTGGCATTTATCCCTATTAAATTTCATTCTGTTGTTTTCAGCCCAGCGCTCCAGCCTATCGAGATCACTTTGAATTTTGTTTCTGTCTTCCAGGGTATTAGCTATTCCACCCAATTTTGTGTCATCTGCAAACTTGATAAGCATTCCCTGCACCTCCTCATCCCCCCAAGTCATTAATAAAAATGTTGAAGAGCACTGGGCCTAAGACCAAGCCGCCCCAAAAGACTTTACATTAGAAGGAACAAATACGGTAGATGGTTGATCGAGAAAAACATTTCTCCCCAGCTACTGTGAGGATTGCAGCCAAGCTCAGAGGACTTGGACTGGGACTCGGGAGATCCGGGTTCAAGTCCCCACTCGGCCATGAAACTCACTGGGTGACTTTGGGCCAGTCACTGACTCTCAGCCTAACCTACCTCACAGGGTTGTTGTGAGGATAAAATGGAGAGGAGGAGGAGGATTATGTAAGCCGCCTTGGGTTCCTTGCAGGGAAAAGGCGGGGTATAAATATAATAAATAAAAATAAAAACAGGGAATTCTGAGGGGGGGGGGAGGCAGATGACATCAGCATCCCTGCTAATCAAAGAGTGCCGGAGCTGCGTCCCTGCCAGCCTGGCTCCACTAGGCCACTCAAGGTGAATCTGGGCAGAAGAGTGCATTGCAGAATTCAGTTATGTTGCCTACATGTAGTACACAGGTGTGTGCATTCTATTTTGTTTCGGTAGGTCCTGTCACTAGAACAAAGCCTCAGAAGTGTTTTGCTTCCTCTAATTACAGGCACAGTTGCTTTTCCACAACTTAGTTCCTGCTGCTACTTCATCCTCTGATGCAGGCCTGTGGCTTATGCTGGCTCAGCTTGTCTGAGTGTGGAAAGCTAAGCAGGGTCAAGCCTGGTTATTACTTGGATGGGGGACCCCCTCCTCTAGTTTCCTGCATTGAGCAGGGGGTTGGACTCGATAGCCTTGTAGGTTCCTTCCAACTCTATGATCTATTAAATCTATGAAATGGGTGCACCGCTCTGTAAAAGACCCTCAGTGGTCTTCTCTGAGTCAATTAAACAGCTATAAAAAGTTATGCTTATGGTTTAATTTTGGGGTGTTGTTTGTTTGTTTGTTTTTAACTCTGCATCTGTTCATATTCCCAGCTCCGTCTCTGATGCCACATAATAAACAGTGGAGGGGGTTACTACAGCATGATTTACAGAGCAGAGCACAGTAGAGCTGTAGCAACCCTCTCTCCTCCGATTAACTAGGTTAAAACAATAAAACACATTACTGTTTTTGCCCTTAAAGGCACCCTAGAAATGTTTTAAATAAAAGAAAGAATGAATACATAAAAGCAAATAGCTGAAAATTTGCCAAGCTTTCATGGCATCCAATATTTGCCCCCTGAGGTGTCTGCCACATTCTGCCTCATAGTAGGGCAGGCCCTGTGCATGTCTGTCTTATGGAGAAAATGGCCGCCCCTGGCAGTGAGCTTGAGAGGGAAACCTGAAGCAAAAGTGGCAGAAGAGTAATGTGGGTGAGTGACAAAAGCAGCCCATATTTTCTCTCTTCTCAAGCATTGGCTGTAAATGTGAAGAGCTAGGTTATGAATCGTAATCTTCCCATAGTCAATAAATGCCACCCTCCATCTATCAGCTTGTAGGTCCTGTGGGGGCACAGTATTGGCTTTGATGCCAGAAGAAATTAGAGAGATGCAGCCGCTTCCCCCTTTCCTTTGCAGTGAAACTCAGGCTATTATCTATCCTGCTTAATAGGACCAAGGAACGTCGCGCTTTGAGGGGTGGGGATGGATAACGTGCATCTCCCTACATTATAATACTGATTACAGGTGCCTAAAAAGAACCGGAACAAGGCTCTGTGCAATATAAAACGGACTAAGGGTGCTCCTAGTGCTAAGAGTCAAAAGGCAGTGTGCAGCTAGTTCTGTTTTTTCTTCCTTAAAGATGCAATCTCAGAGGCGGTGTGTGTTAGGGGTGGCCCACTAGGGCTGGAGCCCCGAATCTTTCATTTGGAGTGCCAAATTGCTGGGAGGCTGTCTGCCCCACCACCTTGCTGTCCATGGACACTTGCTGAAAGAAAGGTACAGGGGTCCTGATGATCTCTCTTGCATCGGATCCCCCTGGATGAGCTGGGTTTTTGTCCACAGGTGTTTCACCTCTGGTGCCCCCCCCCCCAATCTTTCTGCCTGAAGTTTTTTCAGACATCAGATGCCCTCCTCTCTCTGTCCATAGTATACATCCCTTTTTACAAATAGGGGTGTACTTAGGAGACAGGATCCTTTACAGACACAGAGACACTTTAGAATATATGTAAATTAGCATCTGCAAATTTGTGCTTTTTTTTTTTTTTTTGGTCCTGTGGGCCTGACCCCAGATCGTTTCGGTACCTAGTACCACCCCTGTGCAATCCTATGCATGTTTAGACAGAAAAAAAGTCCTACAACTCCCAGTATTCCCCAGCCAGCACTGGTGGCTGGGGAATGCTGGGAGTTGTAGGACTTTTTTCTGTCTAAACATGCATAGGATTGCACCTTAAAAGATATTTTTTTCCCCGATAAGAAAAAAAAGATGGAAGAAGTAGCAAGGAAACACAGGAGGGCTACAAATTGAAGACAACGTTGTCTGGGCCTCCCGTAAAATTCACTGAACAAGGCAGTGCGATAAAAGCCTCATCTGGAAGCACCCTAAAAACAGAGCTCTGTCCCCAAGCTTGCAATCTAAAGCTGCATTCATGATCAGACATTTTGGTGTCCATGATTAGGGGAATAGAGTTTTCTGTTACCTAATGAAGAAGGTGATTCAATTTGTGAAGTGGCAGGACTCTGAGAAGGTAGAATAGACTGCACTACTGAGTGCACGAACGATCATATGCTTTTAACGCTCCCCCCATTTTTTAAAAACAACAACAAACAAAGGACTCCATGCAAGTAGAAAAGCAGCACAGCAGGGAGGAAGCTGGGTTGGAACCTTTCTCCCCAAGCTGCTAGCTTTCTGCTTGCATGGAATGAGTTGTGTTGTGGGGTTTTTTTACACGGGTGGAACTTTTTTTCCTTTTTTTAAAAAAATGGTATCATTGAAATGATATTATTGACTGCAGCTGAAAGTGTACCAGTAAGTTCAGCCATCAAAGGGCACACTACCTTCAAGGGGCACAGTGCCCCGACAGTGCCAGCTTCCTCATTTTGCATGGAGCACCTGAGAGTCAGAGGTGGAGTGAGATAATTCTCTGTATTCGTCGTGTCTTGCCTCCCTCAGGTTAAGGTGGCCCCATTGCTAGTGTGCTTAGGTGTCCTACTTCACAGAGAACAGCCCTCTGTTTGAAGGGATCCTCTGTTTGAAGAGCTGTACAGTCTAAGTCCATTTTAAAGATAAAGAACCATAAGCACTGTAGCCCATCAAGACTTAGCACCAGGACAGCATGCTGAAGAGGAAGGCACACAGGTAGATCACTTGTTCACAGTCTTCTTCCACACTATGGTGAGATGTACTGTGTTTCTACTTAAATTATAATAATTCATAATTGTTGTTGATTACTTTCAGGATGATAAAACATCCCAGGGGCATTGGCCAGTGTAAAAATCTAAATAAATAAATATTTCTAAATTTGCAAATACGCCAGTGTGGCATAGTGGTGAGAGTGTTGGACTGGGACACGGGAGATCCAGGTTCTATTCCCAGCTCGGCCACGAAACTCACTGGGTGACTTTGGGCCAGTCACTGACTCTTGGCCTAATCTACCTCACAGGGTTGTTGTGAGGATAAAATGGAGAGGAGGATGCCTTGTCAGGATATGTTATATTTTAGGAATTTGGAATTCATTTGATTAAGGGGATGGAAGTATATAAATTGGACCCTAGGAGGGTGTGGGGGGTGCACTTTATGATTTATTGTATGTAGTTTAAGTTCAATTTTTATGTTATTATTGTATTTTGTTATATTTTGTTTTGAAAAGTAAATAATTTTTTTTAAAAAATGGAGAGGAGGATGAGGATTACGTAAGCTGCCTCGACAGCCTCAGGTTCCTTGCAGGAAAAAAGGCAGGGTATAAATATAATAAATAAATACCCATGTAAATTAGGATGTTCAAATGTTATGCAAATCACTGTCCTCTTTTCTTTTCAGTTTTGGTGCTGCATGTCCTCTGTTTTGATTATTCCTAAGTGGCCACCCTAGATGCTCACTATTTTTATTCCCACAATGCCTCAGAGGTCCCCGCATAGTGTCACTCTGGAGCAATGCTATTTCGTGATTCCAGAGGGTGTGTGTATGTGTGTGTGTGTGTGTGTGTGTGTGTGTAATTAAAACGGTGGGCACCAGCCACAGGTACCATGGCTCCAGCATTGAGAGGAACATCAGACCCGGGTGGCTGTAACTGGCATCTTGAGTTGGTGGCCGGGTAGGCAGCCGGTCCCCTTGAGGCCTTGGGCCATTGGCAACTGTCCAATCATGCAGGCCTCTGGCACCTTAACAGGCTAATTGGTGCCAGTGGGGGATTCCCCCCCACCCCAAAAAAACAAAATGTCAGCATCAGAAGAGAAATTTTCTTCAGTACCACAGTATGGAAGGAAACATTACAATCCTGTTAATTATCAGCACCCCCTCCCAACTGATGCAATTCGCATTTTTAAAAACCTGAAAATTAGAAGGAAAGACACATTTTACATCACACCTTGTATGTTTTGGTTGGCCATGTGAACGACTTTACAGCAGATGGTCCTCTACTTGAAGGGCTATCAGAGGACAGTTCTCTCTTGAAGGTGTCCTCTGTTTGAAGGGCTGTCCAGTCAAAATCTAGTTTAAAGATTTTTTAAAAACGATAAGAAGGGAGAGCCTTGAAGTTGGCCATCCACATTTAGCACCTGTACAGCAGTCTGAGCAGGTGCACAGGTCACCTGGCTCTGGCTGCAGGCTTCCCCACTACAGCAAGATGTATTATATTTCTATTTCAATTACAGTAATTATTTCTAGACTTGCATCTATGCATATAGATCTGCATGTGCAAATATACAAATCTGTGCTCTCTCTCTCTCTCTCTCTCTTGGTGATGCATAAATGGCCACTCTAAGTTTGGCCCTGATACTAACAACGATTGAATAAAGGCTCCCCCAAAACAAAAATAGAGACGAAAGAGTGGTTTACAAGGGACAGATCCAGGAAACAGGGACTGCACCTGATACATAGGGGCAGCTAGAATGTATGTGAGGTTGCCTTGCCTGAAGGCACCCATCCCCAGCAAATCTGGGAGCCAATGATGAAACACACCTTAATGAAGTTTTAAGTTTGCAGCCCTGCAGAAAGAGTACTTCATTTTCTTCCTCTTCCCTCCTCATCCCTTTTTCCTTGTGTGTCGTGTCTTTTTAGATTGCAGGCCTGTGGGCAGGGATTGCCTTGTCTGATTATTTGTAAGCCTCTCCAGGAGACTTTTTGGCTGAGGAGCAGGATAAAAATATTTAAATAAATAAATAAAATAGAATAAAGAAATAAAGAAAAGTTCCCCATAGTCACAAAAATACATAGCTTTGTCAAGGAATACTTGCTAAGAGAAGCATAGCCAATCATGATTCTCTCTGGGATGTTTCTGGACAGTGCAGAAGGTCGATGTGAAAAAAGCCCCAACACGAGGTTCGGATGTATCTCTCTCTTCCCCATTAACCATTCTCTCTCTCTCTCTCTCTCTCTCTCTCTCTCTCTCTCGAAAATGCTGCCTGCCAGTGTGAAAAATGAAGCCAATTAGGAGACAGGAGACTGCACGGGTCAACAAGCGGTTCAGCATCTCCCAAGTTTGCGAGCAACAGCTTCAGTCATTTATCCTATTCCTGGCTGCATGGTTCCCCCCCCCCCTCATGCCCCTGTGGCATGTATCCAGTTGGGCAACAGGCACGGCTGTGGCGTAACAAACAGAAACAGGAGCGGCTGCTTCTCTGAACAGCTCGCAAGAGCAGGCCAGGAAATTAATTACAGGATTGATAAGCGCAAGCTCCTTCCTGAGCCAGCGGCTGTGTGTACGGAATCACTGCAGTTTAGGGGACGGGGGAAGGCAGGGAAGATTGATGGCTGCCTTTTTTTCAGCCATAGTATAGCAGGACTGAAATCCAAGTGTTAGATGGTGCAGCCGCTAGAAGGCTTGGGTTCGGATGAGGGAAATGTAGGCTTGAATCTCCGTTCAGGGCCAATTACACTTTATAATGACTGGCATGTTTGCCTCATGTACGCTGGGGTTGTCTGTGTCATAGACCAGGACCTCAAACCTTCAGAGAATCTTAACCCTTTGTCCTCTAAAAAAGAGGCTCCAGGGTTCAGGGGAGGAGTTGGTCATAGAAAGGCATCATGAGGCTTCCATCTCTCCAGTTCCCCAGAAAGATACCAGGGGTTTATCTCCCATGCATCTAGAGGAGGTTGCTTTGCCATCTTTGGACTTTGAGGACTCTGGCCATGAGGACACTTGCATGCTGCAGCCACTCCCACCTCAGCACAGCTTGAGGCTGCTAAAACAGGCCAGGCCCCTTTAAGAGACAAAGCCTCAGTCAGCATGGAGGCAGAGCCAACCAACCTAAAAGCGAACAAACTCATATTTAAGGCTCAGTCTTGGATCTGCTTCTTGTTGGAGCAACATACGGCAAACGCTGTCTGACCTCCAGCACCATTCGAAGCTTTCCATGATACTGATCTCTTCTCATCTTGCTTCTCTGAGAAACCTGGCCTAACCTGACCCCTGCTAAAGATCATCTGACCCACAGCAGAACCTGCAACCCAGGCCACAGTGTAGAGCATCAACAGAACTTACTACCTGAAATGGTACAGTCTATGGGAAATACTTAGACAGTGGACATGTTCCAGGGAGGTGTGACCAATCACAGTTCTCCAAAACATGTCTCCCCAAGTGTTTGGTCACGTGTGTGCTATTTCAGGCCTGCACACTTGACTCACCAAGTCTAATGCAGCCCGCCACCAAAAAAAGAAGTACAATAAAAGATCTCATTTTTAGATATACTTTAACATATGCAAATGTTCTGCAAATTAGTGCCCTCTCTTTTTGGTGATGCATTTCCTCTTTTTAGGCAACGCATCAGTGGCCACGCTACGAACAGCATCACAAACTCAGAAATGGTACAGATTTCCAACTGCAAACTTGGATCCATGTTTAGTTCCAGGAAGTGCAAATTGGGTAATCTCACAGCAAAATGCGAACCCAACAAATTTCTCTATTTATTTATTTTATTATTTTTATTTATTACATTTATACCACGCCTTTTTCCTGCAAAGAACTCTTTTCAATCAACTTTTATTTTATTCATAATAAAACACACAAACAAACACAAACACAAAATGGACTTCCAATCTTCTCCACAGCTTAATCAACCACAGTTAATCTTAAAATCTTTTCTGTTAACAAAAAATCACTTCCAGTTATGGCAAAAAAGAACCCTAAAAGGAACAAACACCAGAGGTCTCCACTCTCCCCCAATAAACATCAACTATTTAATCTATTAAATTCAACATTTATGGATACTCCAAAAAAGAAAACCTATAGTTTCATTAAATAGTGTTTTCAATTCCAAAATACAGTATATTAAGAATCCCAAAATTAAAAAGTAACTATAAACTAATTAGCAAATGACCACATACCAAAAGCATTTTGTATTTCCACCGCTCCCGCACTCTCTAGTACCTAACCATCAAATCAAGACATTTGTATTATTACAATTACTCATTATTCCTTTCTATCTAAGCAGAAATTCCTTCACTTTTAATCTCCAAGATATATTTTTTTAAAAGGCAAGAAAAGAAAGGTAAGTCTAAAAAATTAAGAAATAAGTGACATCTGACAGAACAGCTGAAGCACATAAGCCATCATGCTACTTATAGAACAAAAAAAACAAAGGACCTTCCCCTTTAATACTTCAAAGCCTCCACAAAACAACACCCCCAACAACAACAACAAATTATTATTATTATTTTTTAAATAAATGTTTCCAAACAGACCAAATATAATTATACCTTAATTATAATAATTTCTCTTACATCACCATTAATATTTAAAATTCAAGTAAGTCATATAAGCAATCCCTTTACCTTTGCCATTAATATTTAAAATCAAAAGATTATTTATATTCCAACTAGACATGTAGTTCAGTATACATCAACCCTTTATCTTTTGCCAATAAAAGACCATGAAGATAGTCCCTTTCATTGCTTTCCTCTATCGAAGGGATATTCATTAAGTTCCAGGTTTTGAACCAAGAATGAAATCAGCTTGTTCTTTTGTTTTGTGGACATCTGCAAACCGATCAGCTTGTTCTGTTGTTTTGTGGTCTCCTGCATACCGATCTCCGGCTCCGCCATCTTAGATTTTAAAAAGTGCGTCACAACTTCTTCCTGAACTGTCTTCTCATGCCACTTGAACCCAATTAAAACTTCAAAGTCTCTGTGAATTTCTGGTAAGTTTCCCAAGTCCTTATTTACTTCTTCTGTCTTCTCCTCTGCCGGTCCTGTAAAGAAATCCGTCTTACGTTCTTCTGATTGATCCACTTTCAGATTTACATTCCAAGCCTGGATTCTTATTTCCAATCTATTTAGAATTTCTCTCTCCATTTCGTTCCACAGGTTTAAGAATGCTGCAACTGCAAACATCTTGCCTTGCGTATAGATATTTCCCAGACGCTTCCAAACATATAAGATTTATAGACCTCCTTTCAGGTTTGCTCTCTTATCTTTTTCGCCTCCCAAATAAACATAGTCTACTTACAGTTAATTATAAATCCCACTCTGCTGCCGAAAGATTCCAATTAGCCACTCCAGATGTATTCCTTTATTTTGGAAGCGAACATGCAAACTTCTGATGATCGGTAAAACCGGTCTCTGGAAGCAGTGCCGTTTTCCCCCACCTCAGGTCACCCACCGCCTTTATGCGTCAAAAGACACACAAAAAGCGATTTATGACCCTATGAGATAATTTGGGGGTAACCTCAGATCTTCGCTTCTCTAATGAGAAGTAGATCCCCCAGCCTGAGACATTCTCTGGCCAGGAAACGCTGAATCAGCTGCCCCACAGAATTTCTGTGCGGCTTTCAAAGTTCCATGCTCACCTGGAAGCCCCCTGCAAAGAACTCAAGGCAGCTTACATAATCCTCCTCCTCCTCTCCATTTTATTCTCACAACAACCCTGTGAGGTAGGTTAGGCTGAGAGGCAGTGACTAGCCCAAAGTCACCCAGTGAGGTTCATGGCTGAGCAGGGACTTGAACCCGGATCTCCCGAGTCCCAGTCCAACACTCTCACCACTATGCCACACTGGCTCTAGTTCTCTAGTCCCTAGTTATGGCAATGTGTCTTCCTTTCTCACAGTGATTGTGAGTGGTGCTTTCAGGCGATGTCCTCAAGACCACATGAAGAGACTGATGGCCTTTTTCAAAGCCAAGTGACAAACAAAGATTCAGACTGGTCCCCCCAAGGGACTTGAACTGACTCTGGTCAGCAAGGCCTAGGTGCCTCATTCCGTGTGCTACTGGGACAGCTTTCCGGTCGAGGGAGTTATCAGCCTGATCGTTGCTCTAATGGCCAGAGACACTACTTTGGCTCATCACCCCTGTCAGGCCAAAAGGGAGCCTGGGTGACTCATGATAACTGCTGCTCCAGGCTTGGTTCATCAGTCTGAGCAACCTGTCGATGGGAGAAGCAGCAGCTCCTGAACCTCCTTGCCGTGCCTCTCCCTGTCACTTGATCACTTACCTGTCTTCAGCTACACCACTTACCTCTGACCTCACTGTCCCCTGACAGCTCTGCCTGATGAATGTCCAAGTGACATTTCAAAGGGAAGGACCATAGCGGTAGAGCACATGCTTTGCATGCAAAAACATCTGCAGATTCAATCCCCAGCAAATCTCCAGGTAGGGCTGGGAAGATTCCTGTCTGAAACCCTGGAGAGCCTATGCCAGTCTGTAATACTGAGCCAGATGGATCAAAGGTTTGACTCGGTCGGCATAGCCTAAAGCAGTTCCATGTGTCGTCGTGTCCCCCCACCCACCTGCTAAAAACATGAAGCATGCGCAAACACAGCAATGCCTTCTCTTTCCCTTCACCCCACACACATTCAATACAGCTGTAATGGCGTAGAAAAGGAATTGAAGAATCCTTTCAGGGCACCTCCTGTATGGGCACTGTGTCTTAAGGAAATGGGATGGTCTGTAAAGAAGGACAGCAGAGCCATGGTCTGGAATAATAATAATAATAATAACAATCATCATCATCATCATCATCATCATCATTTTTATTTCTATACCGCCCAATAGCCGAAGCTCTCTGGGTGGTTTACAACAATCAATTCAAAATACAATTCAAAATAAAATATACACAATAAAAAACATTATAAAAAATGTATAACCAAATTTAAAATGACACAAATAGTGAGACAAGTTAATGCAACGTGACCAGTAAAAAAGTTAAAAATGACCACCCCACCATGCACTATTTAGAATTGTTTACATAGCACCATTGAGAATACAGAGTAACATAAGCAACAAATAAAAATAGATTGCAGAGCTTACAATCTATGTTTTGACATGGAGGAGCAAGGGAGAAGGAAAGGGCAAGCATGAAAGGGGATAATGTTGCAGTGTGGGACACTCCTATTCACTGTTCCAGTCAGCCAGCCATGCCCTCCTCCAAGATACGCCACTGCATTCTGCCCCACAGCTTTCCTCCCTGCCCCCCCCCCAAACCCCAGTCAGTTAGTATTCCATAGCCATGCTTATTCCATGAGCATGTTCAGTCCTCACTGGGCTGTTTTGGGGGCTCCCTCACTGAAGACTGTTTGTACTTCTGCAACCCTCCTGAGTTTGCTGATACCTCCCCCTTGCGCGTGGTGGCAGCCATTTTGGAACATAAGCAATGGCACTCATGCTCGAACATCGTAAATAAAGGGAATCATGGATAAGCATAAGAAAAACAAACAAACGGAGGCAGATATGCACAATACAGTCGTGCTTAGTTGTGATTAGGAGTGAGCACTAAGCCAAAGGCATCTTGGAAGAGCTGGGTTTTTGAGGATGGATTTCAGAGGCGGGGAGATTGTGGCGGCGGCACCACACAGGTGTTCTGAGAGAGAATTCCAGGCATGAGGAGCAGCAAGAGAGAAAGGGTAGAACTTTTGAAGGGGGAAGTTGAGTTTTCTAGGACTGAGAGCAGCTGGGCTTTGCACTGTTAGTTGGTTTTTATGACTTCCTTCTGGATAGTTTTTATCGCTTGCTATTTTAAAGTTTCCATGTCACTTTGGGTATAATAGAGAATTGCAGCATACAAATGCTAAAAAAAGAACAAATGGAAGGGGGAACAAATATATGCCAGGGAAGGAGAGCAGAAAGGGTGGGTGAAGAACACAACCACATTTAGGAATTAGTGCCTTGTTATATAATAGTGTTCCTTTATGATCAGCCCCCCCCCCCGTCTCATTGCAAAAGAAGCTAAACTAATCCCTGAGTGATTAATTAGTCAGTCTTGAGAGTTTCTAGAGGGAAGCGGACACTCGTCCCGCTCCAAACCCCAATATTTAGATTCCTTTAAGGAGTAATCACATGAGCCCATTGTAGCATTGAAATTTGAAATCACCACCTATCAGGATCTGAGCAGAGGGTTGTGAGGATAAAATGGAGAGGAGGAGGATTATGTAAGCCGCCTTGAGTTCCTTGTAGGAAAAAAGGCGGGGTATAAATGTAATAAATAAAATAAAAAACAAACAAACAAACAAAACCAAGATTGCCATTGCATAAGGATCACGTATGGGTCATTCTTCATTGGAAACTTCTAAATAGGCAGCATTAGGCCTACCCTTCTTCATATTTTTCACTGCCTGCCAACTGTAAACTATATATGTAGTTATCCAGAAAAGTGGGTTTCTGAGCCCAAGGGTCCTGGATTAACAATATATCAAACTCATTTAAGTATTCTATCGATTGTGCCCTCGGTGATCGAAAGCCCCCGAACTTGGAGGTTTCTGATCATCCAGTGCAGGGCAGGAGTAGTAGTGGAGGCAATCTTCTGCCTGTCCTCCCGCTCAGCATATTTCGCTAGACGGGCTTTTTAGCCTGCCTAGTGATGGTGCTTCAAATGAGGAGGGAAGGAGGCTGGAAGAGGCTCAGGATAGCTGATATCTTTGCCTCTCTGGTCTTCTCCCCTCCCCGTCCGCTGGAACACCCCCTTTCCCCCCTCTTCAAGGTTGATTTCCCAACCACAGAGGGCAGCTGGCATGGGTTTCTTCAAACAAGCCAACAAAATGCTAATCTTTCCTGCATAGTTCCTATCCTAAGCGCTGTCACCCGTGTTCACTCATTACTGGATACCAGTAATCCATTACTGGATACTCATTAATCCAGTGCTTCTAGTGCTACCCATCAAAATATAGCATGCAGCTATTCCATCTTTTCCTCCTCAATGGATTTTCTGTGGAAAGAAAAAAGACAGAATAAGCAGCGGGAAAACGTGGGAGGGTTACAAATGGAAGCTGTTGTTGTCTGGCCCCCGTGTAAAATTCCAGAAGGACATAAAAAGAGCCATGCTGGCTTCAGTGACTTTAGAAGGGGGTTCAACAATGGAGAGGTCTATTGACCAGCTGCCCAGGGGAAACCCACAAGCAGGACAGGAGTGCAACAGCACCCTCCTGCCCATGTTCCCCAGCAACTGGTGTACCACCTCTGATCCTGGAGGTAGCATATAGCCATCAGGACTAGTAGCCATTGACAGCCTTATCCTCCATGAATTTGTCTAATCCCCCTTTAAAGCCATCCAAATTAGTGGCCATCACTACATCTCGTGGTATCAGATTCTGTTGTTTAACTCTGCGCTGCTTGAAGAAGTTCTTCCTTTTATTTGTCCTGAATCTCCCACCAATCAGCTTCATGGGATGACACCACTGGGATCTAGTATGATGAGAGAGGGAGAAAAATTTCTCCCTATCCCCTTTCTCCACACCATGCATAATTCTGTACACCTCTTTCATGTCTCTATCCATGAATGAGGCAGAGCAATTGCACAATACATGCCTTATCTGGAAGTACCCTAAGCAAGCAGAATATTTTATCCTGAACCATAGTACGTGATCGAGGCCTTCAGGACCAAGAACGTAGGCAGCTTCTGCTAAAAGCAAATACAAATCACAAAAGTAGTACCGCTTCTTCAGTCAAAACATTCATTTAGTTCCTCTGAGGATGGTGCATTATAGATTGTGTGGTGGATTCCCTTGTAAATAAAAAATAAGCCCAGCTCTAATGGACCGTGCCTTCTGTTCCGACGGCATCATGCCATCTGGCTCATGTGGGATTGAAACCTAATTTATCCTTACGCTTATTAAGTTAAAATCTATTAGGTTCATTTACATCAGCTTCTGCCCAGGACAAAGACCTGCCCCACTGGTGAGAAAAGCAGAGAGAAGATGGTTCAACTTCAGAGGGACACTCTGCAGTTGCCATAGCAATGACGTCATCAGAAAGGCACATGTCGCTGACAGGAACATGTGAGGATCTGATTGTGTAACACAGATGCTTTCTTCCTTGACAATGGCACTGCTCCTGAGCAAGTTCACAAAATGACAGCGCTCAAAAGCCAGAGAGAATGGAGCATATCTTGGATGCACAGATGATGCTTCCAGGAAACCTCGAGTGACAGCCAGGCTTACCTAAGGAGGCCCAGGCGGTCGCTAGGGGAAGCGGACGCGAAGGGAGGCCTAGGTGGCTGCAAGGCCTGTATGTGTTTTTTCCCTGTTGTGTCGATTGACAGGGCTTTATTTATTGATAGTACCTTATTTGACCAAAAAAACCCACCAATGATAATAAAAGAGACAAAAGTATTTGCTTGAATCGTTTCTAGATGACTGCAATGCGCTCTACGTGGGGCTGCCTTTGAAGACGGTTCAGAAGCTGTGGCTTGTGCAAAATGCAGCGGCCATATTGATAACAGGGGCCGGAAGGTCTGAACATATAACACTGATCCTAGCCCGCTTGCACTGGCTGCCTGTATATTTCCGAGCCTGATTCAAGGTGCTGGTTTTGACCTATAAAGCCTTGGTACCACAATACCTGATGGAGCACCTCTCCTGGCATGAACCTACCCGTACACTACGTTCATCATCTAAGGCCCTTCTCCAGCTGCCCCCTCTGAGGGAGGCTCGTAAGGCGGCAACAAGGGAGAGGGCCTTCTTGGTGGTGGCCCCCCAATTGTGGAATGATCTCCCCGATGAAGCCTGCCTGGTGCCAACACTGTTATCTTTTGGCGCGAGGTTAAGTCCTTCCTCTTCTCTCTGGCATTTGGCAACATTTTACTCAGGTCTTGAATTTTTCTTGTTGTTGATTGTTTCTACTTGTTTTTAGATATATGTGTGTGTGTCTCTGTGTTGTATGTTTATATGTTTGTATGCAGATGTTTTCAATAATGCATTTGAAGGTTTTAATCTTTGTAAACCACCCAGAGAGCTTCAGCTATATGGCCGTGTAGAAATGTAAAAAATGAAAGGAATGAAACGAAATAGTTACGATATACTACTGTCTCTCGATTTTTGGAGTGGTAACTCAGAATGTTTCTTCTTACTTGAATCATGGGTGGTTTGTATGCCATGCTAACCGGGGGGGGGGATCTCACCAGGGGTGGTGTTAGGGGGTGGCCCACTAGGGCTGGAGCCCCGAATCTTTCATCTGGAGCCCCAAATCTTTGGGAGGCCCTCTGCCCCACCACCCTGCTGTCCGGGGGCACTTGCTGAAAGAAAGGTCCAGGGGCCCTGAGGATCTCTGTTGCATCTGATACCCCTGGATGAGATGGCCTTTTGCCCACATGTGCTTCACCTCCTGCTGCCCCCCCCCTTGAATCTTTCTGCCTGAGGTTTTTTTCCCCTGAAATCAAATGCCCTCCTCTCCCCTGTCCATATACCCCTTTTTACAAATAGGGGTGTCCTTAGGAGACAGGGCCCTTGAAAGACACACAAATAGAGACCTTAGAGCATATGTAAATTAGCATCTGCAAATTTGTGCATTATATATTTTTTTGTCCTGTGGCCTGAGCCCCGGATCTTCTCAGTACCCAGCACCGCCCCTGAAAACCACCCTCCACTGCAGCACCTTTCACTGTAATAAACAGGAGCCAACGAAGCCAAGTCCTTATCAGTCTCTCTCTCTCTCTCTCTCTCTTTTAAAGTTGGCAGCATCCATGGTCTTGCTTTTAAATAAATTGGTCTGGCTGAAGGCACATTCCATTAACAGCTCCGCCAACACTGCCATTTCTAGAAGCTTGTAAATATTGATGGGGTCTTCTTGTCAGTCATCTGCCGCCGGGCTCGGCCAGGTTCATGGCTGGATGGATTACTCTGCAAGGACGGGGCCTAACGGAGGAGAGAGAGCAGCGCCACATGGCGGTGACACCACGATGCCATAGCCTCCGGGGCCCCATGAGGGGCTTCACCATTCATGATTCGATGCTAATGATGTATTGCCCCACTGCTTTGACTCTACCTCAGCATCTTTTAACTCCAGCCACACCACAACAACATAGTGGTGCTGCTAAGTAATTTTAGACTTAATGGTCTTACGGGCTTTAGATAGCCAGGCGTATTACTTCAGCCCTGAAGTGCACCATTAACATTGCCTGCACTGGCTGCCTGTATCCTTCTGAGCCCAATTCAATGTGCTGCTTATAACCTATAAAGCAGGGGCGTCTGGTGACTCCTGGGTCAGTGGGGCTCCTTATCCACTGAGGCTTTTATTCTGAGCTTGATTGGAGCTCTCCATGGTGCTCCATGGTGGTGAACCTATTTTGGGGATGGAGTACAGCACCATGGAGAGCTCCTATAAAGCTCAGAATAAAAGCTGCAATCGATGCGGAGCCCCATGGACACAGGAGTCACATGCCTCCCCTGCTGTAAAGCGTTATACGGCTTGGGACCGCAATGCCTATCGGAGCACCTCTCTCCAGGCCTAAATCTACCTAGACACTATGCTCAACATCTGAGGCCTTCCTCTGGGTGCCACCTCCAAGGGAAGCTCGGTTGGTGGAATCAAGGGAGAGGGCCTTCTCTTTGGTGGCCTCCTGATTGTGGAACAATTTCCACACTGAGGCCCACCTGGCACCAACTCTGCTATCCTTTTGGTGTCAGGTTAAGACTTCCCTCTATGCCAAGGCATCTAATGGCTTTTAATGGCTTATGGGGGGCTTATGTCAGTGGTTTTCCCCCTCAAAGGTCTAGTTTATTGAACATGTTTAGATTGTTCAGATGGTTTTTTAATTTTTTTTATTAAATATTTTATTAAATTTTTTCACATCTTACAGCTACTAATGGATACAACAACAACAAAAAAATACAACATAAACATTGTGCACCCCCCCCACCTCTTGGGACCAAGTTATATTTCTCCCCCCCCAAAATGTATGTATATATACAATATATTATTCTATATTCCAAAAATATAACAAATCTTGACAAGGTTTGTTCCCCTTCCCCTTCACCAACACATAATCCAAAATTTTACCCCAAATGTTCACAAAGGTGTCTTTCTCCGATTGTCCTTTTTGACACTTAATATTACAAGTTAATTTATCATTTAGCGCGATATCCCATATCTCTTTATACCATTCAGTAATTGAAAAGACATGTTGAACCTTCCAATTCCTAGCTATCATTAATTTTGCTGCTGTTAACAAGTTCACAATCAATTCTTTTGTATTTTTTAAACAAACTAACTTTTCTGTAATTGTTAACAATGCTAATTTTGGGCAGACTTCTAGTTCCATTCCAATTATTTCTGATATTTCTGCAAATACTTTCTGCCAAAATTCCAGAACATTTTTACAGCTCCACCACATGTGGGCATATGTACCTTTTTACATTACATCCTCTCCAACACAATGCGGAACAATTTTTATCTATCTGATTTAATCTTACTGGAGTTAAATACCATCTCCATACCACTTTATAAAAGTTCTCTTTTATCCTAGTTGACATAACTCTTACAATCCCCTTCCCCCACCAACGCGTAGCTGTTGGTGGGAGGACTATTTGCACGCGTAGAGGAATGAGAGTTGAGGCTGTTTAATTTAGAAACCACCTATGGGCTCAAGGCGGGGGGAGGAGCGGTGGAGGCCTTTATTAGGCAGCGTTGCTCCACCCTCTGCCTCTTTTCTCAAAGCAGCTGCTGGAGGAAAGTTCTGTGCCAGTTGGTGCCTTTACTGTGGTTTGTGTGGGACCAGTAGGGGTGGAGTCCTGGGACTCCCTGCTCTCTCTGATCCCATCTCTTCTTGTTTTCTCTCTCTTACTTTAATTTTATTTGATTCTGTTTCCCTCCCCCCCTTTGTGGGTTTTTTCGGGGGTGAGTGGGGGGGATTGCTGGCCTAGTCCAGGGCCCTCCCTATGCCTTGCCTGTTACTGGGAGTAGGTGCTGGATCACTAGCACGGTAGGCACAGCTTGGAGGTTGGGATCTGGTGGGGCCTCCCTCCTTAGCAGGCCTCTGTTTGCAGGCCGATTTAGGGCTTCAGTGAGGGCCTCCTTCGTAGGCCTCTGTTTGCAGGCCATTTTGGGGCTCCAGTGAGGGCCTCCTTAGCAGGCCTCTGCCTGCAGGCCGATTTAGGACTCCAGTGAGGGCCTCCTTAGCAGGCCTCTGTTTGCAGGCCATTTTGGGGCTCCAGTGGGGGCCTCCTTCGCAGGCCTCTATAGGGCTTTGCCCTCTTAGGCTTTGAGGCGTCTCCTCGGTTCCCTTGATAAGCATATTGTGTGTTAGGAGAGAAATGGCTACTTGTGCTCTTTTGCCTGATGTGCTACCTCATGGGGTTGTTGTTCACAGTTGCCAACCAAATACCTCGATATTGTTGTGATTGTGGGCCCCAATTTCCATCACTGTCCTACCTTCCAGGGTGGTCGTTGTATATGTGTGTGTATGTATATATATACATACACATGAATAATTGCTATACATAGCTAAATAATACTAATTCCAATGACAGTAATAATAATGATAATAAAGGAGCACAAATTCTAGGCCAGTGATGGCGAACCTTTTTGAGCCCGAGTGCCCAAACTGCAACACAAAACCAACTTATTTATTTCAAAGTGCCAACACTGCAATTAAACCTGAATACCGAGGTTTTAGTTTTAGAAAAACAACTCATACGGTTGTCCGAACTAATTAACATCTTTTGTCTTAAAAGAAAAACACAATAACAGAGCTTTCAATGATACAAACAGTTTTTTGTTGGAAAAAAAATCAACTCAAAAAATTATTACAGTACTACATTGTACACATAGCCTGAAGGGAATTTATACAAACTTTTTAAAATAATTAGGCACATGTATTTTTGGATAAGGGATTCTCAACTTGTAATATGATTATATGCCAGACTGAAATGGTATGGGGCAAGCTTTACCCCGGGTCCTTTCCCTGCTTCTACAGGTGTCGGATTAGTAAAAGTAAAAGTCAACCTGTACTAGGATGAGCAAGATAAACAAGAAAACTAAACGTGCTTAACACATTTTAAACACTTTATGTCTTGGACTGCAAACACTGCATTAGGTAAAAGTTGGCATTGGGCATGCTTTTGCACAATTAATGTGATTTTTGCTATTGCATGCATGCTGATAATTTGTCAAACCTTGGCTCATACTCCGTTAGTTTGAGAGCAACACATGCAGCACTCAGGTCAACTGTTAGGCCTTTGCATCCAAGCCATGCTCTGTGCATCATTCTTCAAAATCTTTTAAATGTGATAACAATGTAGAAAAGAATTCTGTAACAGGAATTCTAGAATAAAATCATTCTGTTCCACACTGTGAGAAAGAACAAAATCATTAGTGTTTTGCAGAAGGGGACAGTCTTTTTTCGATCTGGTGACCAATGGCTCGAGTGCCCACAGAGAGGTCCCTGCGTGCCATCTGTGGCACCCGTGCCATAGGTTCGCCATCACTGTTCTAGGCCCTTGGTTTGGGGGGGGGGGCTTGCTTGCTCACGTGGCCGCCCTGCCCCCCCATGCTACTACCCTGATTCTTGCCTGCCTATGTGAGGGGTCCCGTCTGGCTCGTGTGGCAACGATTGGGCATTGGATTCCTACCCTACTGATTTTTGCCTTGTTCCTACCTTGCAGAGTTGTTGTGAGATATATATATATATATATATATATATATATAATTTTGTGATTAGTTACTAATGGTATTAGCTGAGCAATGACAGCTCGCTTGTTCATACTTTCTATATCCTTAATTGTCTATGGTCTGGCGGTAAAATTTGCTTTTCTTGCACAGGTTCTGGCCCTGCCTTACACATACGGGTTGGTTTACCTTCCCCCCTCTTGTTTTATGCCTTATCGGCCTGCCATGCCTTACAGGGTTGTTGTGAGGATAACATGTAAAGAAAATTGTGTGCGCCGCCTTGGCTTCCTTGCAGGAAAGCAGGCGGGATACCAGTACAATACTACACAATACCTTCCTTAAAATAGGGGGTTCGTATCCCGGTCTACCTCACAAGATCACTGTGCGAGAAAGTATGTGAAACACTGATTGCTCTAGTACTGAAACAAGTGAATTAAAACAATCTGTTGCAAGTTAATTGCCATTGCTCTGTAGGTGGGGCACCCGTTTTGCAAGCGTATGCCCACTTGTTCAGTCATCAGCATCTCTAGGAGGGTTGGGAAACAATCCTGCCTAAAATCATGGAGAGACACTGCTAGTCGGTGGTACTGAGCCGAGTGGTCTGTTGTTCTGGTGGTCCTCATTTCATTAACTTTTCTCAATTTAGGAATGGGTCATGGCTCAGTGGTAGAGCACTTGCTTTACATGCGGAGGGTCCCGGGTTCAGTCTCTGGCCTCTCTAGATGGAGCTGGGAGGGATCCCTGCCTGGTGCCCTGGAGGGCCCCTGCCAGTCAGAGCAGACTGTATTTTGCTAGTTTGACCAATAATCTGACTCAGTATAAAGCGGATTTCTATGTGCTGTATAGTCATCCAGCAGGAAGAAATTTGCCACTGGTGATCCCCTTATATTATTTGGCATTGAGTTGCCTCATGATGGGGGGCTTGATGGCAGGGAAAAAGAAAGGGGTGTTTCCATGAGCACTTGGCTGTGGCTCTATGGTTTAACTCTGGCTTGTGTACCGGGGGTCCCGGGAACAGGTTCCCGGCATCTCATTGGGGCCTCCTGCCTGGAACCCAGATGGCCATTGCTCCTCAATGTCGGGGGTAAAGGACTGGATGGCCCAATGGTCTGATTCAGTTTATCCAGTCAGTGGTCTTGGCGTGTTAATGATAGGGACTTCATGTTCACCCTATTAATTTTCGTATGATCTTAATTATTTTAATGCGGGACATACACCCACACAAATCTTGCTTCACTTAAGGTTTTTATAGTGAATGTGGCATTGCTCACTTTCTTAATCCGTGTTGTCCTGGCATTGCCAACCAAGTCATGTTCTGGGCTTGCAAGAGCAATTTTATCATGCCAAGTCGTGCTGTTAGTTCGTGTGGCGTTTTTATTTGCAGTTCAGCGGGCATTGATACATACGCCCTGCTAGTACCTGACACCCACGTGCAGCCCCGTTCTGTTTCCCGTTGCCTCAACCGCTTGGGTATTATGACGTCTTTGTTCATTTCATGGTTTTGTCCCCTGCCATGCCATCCCTTGATATTAATACTGTATGTTTTCTTTTGCTGTTTTCCCCGGTGCTCTTAAGCCGTGTGTTCTCCATGAGGCAATTCCTGGATCTGCAGTAGCGTACCTGTTAGTCCTTTGACGAGATGTTTTCATCATTTATTTCTTCACCCAGCGCATAATCGTGAGTCCCAATGCTCTTAAGCCATGTGCTTTCTCTGGTGGCTTGAACTTCTTTCATCACTTCATGACAATTTCAAGCAGGTAACTCTGAAAGGGTTACTTCCATTCCCAGAGTTATGGGATTCGTTTGGCCCATCTAGTTCCTGGACCTGATAATGACTTGCCTTCATCCTCAATGTTATTTATTTTGGTTCCCCTGTTTTGCTTGAGTTAGGGGTAGTAGGCAGTGTGATTGGCTGTCATTGGGCAGTACTCAGGTGGATTTTGCTTCAGGCATCCTCTCTTGGCTACATGCCTCCTAAAGGTGGGGATGGGTTCCCAATTTTGGGTTACTTCATGCTTTCAATAGAGTGATCCATGTCCTAGTATAATTGGTTTTGCCCTCTGATCTTCTGGCATGGACTGCCATGGGGTGCCAGCTATAGCTGGGCGGGCTCATATTCTCATTAATGTGGGAAGGGCCCAATTTCATTTTTGCCTTCCCGGGAGACTGCTTGGGGTATCAGCAAGTGGGTATCCCTAAGATATGGGCAGCAATCCTTTGCCTCTACGGCATCAATTGGGGGCTCAGTTGCCATAAGCGCATTTCCTCTTCGAGGCCTCCTTTTAGGTGGCTCTAGGCAGTTCCATACCCCTTTTATTTCCTCTAAGGAAGTAGGGGTTTTTCTGTCAGAGGCTGCAACCGTTTTGGCAGTGCAAGGATGGTATGCAACAAAATAAGGCTCGTCCAACCTATGTGCTTCCATGCACTATGTTTGGCCCAGATTGCTGATTGCGTCTGTGACAGTTTTTCATGAAGTGTATAGTTATAGTCGGGCGTGCTTTATGCACCCTCGGTTGTCAAGGTGCGGCACATGCTAATTCCTGTCTGCCGGCCGTGAAATACAAGCCACCTGTTTGGTTCCCTTTATAGCCCCTGCCTAGCCTACGGGGCTTCTCTTACTACTGGAGCAGTAGGCAGCTGCCATGAGTGTCCATAGATACGACGATGGCCGACTCCAATCCTGGCCCAGGCAGGGAGTGCAATGTATTGCCTCCCCTGTAGTTGCAATCGCACATGAAAGCAACATCCTGTTCTTCGAACGCACTGGAATGGCTGTATTGCAGAAGCATAATATTACCCAAGTGCTGCCTGCGTTTGCGATTATTCGGATCAACAATATTGAATATGTGGCCTTTGCAGACTTGATAGTCAAGGCCGAGCTTTTGCTTCTCCGCACTTTTGAGAGGTGTGGTGTTGGTTTAAGACACTCCTGTCAGTCACTGGTACAGTACATGCCAGGTGCTTAGAGCATTCTACAGTCATCAGTTGTTGTTTTGTTTGTTTGTTTGTTTGTTTTGGACGGTCGCTGCTCTGAATTTTCCACCAGCTGAAATACAGGCTGTGGGCCGGTGGCGCTCAGCTGACTATCATTCTTATATTCGAAAAGTTACCGTGAGTGGTGCTGCTGCTGTGCCTTTCTTCTTGTTGCAGGTCACTGGAGTGGATCGAGGCCAATTCGTGCGCTCGTGTTCGGACACAGCATGGTGTACTGGGCTGCCCAGAGAGCTGCACGGTCGCGTGTTGGACCCCAGCTTGGGATCAGCCGGATCGCTGACGGGCAATGGCTGGGTCGGCGTGGAATGCAGTGGAGCGGCCTCCTTCCGACTTTGCTCCGGTCAGGCCATGTGGCCATCCTCCCAGACGTGCTGGTGTGCACCTCAGTGGGAATGATCTTGGATTGCTCGAGGACAAGTCCTTGATTGAGCACAGCCTGAAATACAGGCTGTGGGCCGGTGGTGCTCAGCTGACTATCATTCTTATATTCGAAAAGTTACCGTGAGTGGTGCTGCTGCTGTGCCTTTCTTCTTGTTGCAGGTCACTGGAGTGGATCGAGGCCAATTCGTGTGCTCGTGTTCGGACACAGCATGGTGTACTGGGCTGCCCAGAGAGCTGCACGGTCGCGTGTTGGACCCCAGCTTGGGATCAGCCGGATCGCTGACGGGCAATGGCTGGGTCGGTGTGGAATGCAGTGGAGCGGCCTCCTTCCGACTTTGCTCCGGTCAGGCCATGTGGCCATCTTCCCAGACGTGCTGGTGGTGCACCTCAGTGGGAATGATCTTGGATTGCTCAAGGGCAAGTCCTTGATTGAGCAAGCGTTTACGGACCTTGCTGTTGTGTGGCAGTGCTGGCCTGGGGTCCAGATTCTCTGGTCCCATATGTCTCGTTTCTGTGGCGGGGTGGTGCAGCCCCAACGCCTTAAACAGAGCGGGAAGAAGGCTGAATCAGTCAGCTTTGTAGGGGCCTCGGAGGGGTAGGTTTTGCGATTCCTCACCCTGTGATCTCCTTGGCCCGGGGGGAGCTGTATCGGGCAGATGGCGTTCATCTCTCCGACGGGGGTAACAATATTTTTTGGAGGATCTGCGAAGGGCCCTGCTCGAATTTATTCAGCGCAGGTGGGGGAGAGGGGACTTGGCTTAGCCAGTCCCTCTCTGTGGCGGTAAGTGCAGGGTTTTAGGCAGTGGGGTGAGGTTCGGTGATCATCCCACGGCACCTTTCAGGTGACTGGCGATACCTTAGCCTCACCTGAGCCCAGTTTCACGGCACGGCCAGGGAGATAGGGTCCGCCTTTGAGGCCAATTCCTCTCACCCGCATGGCGTTTCATGGCCCCGTGCGGTGACATGGAGGAGGCCTTCCGACACCGCATGGTGTAAAATTGGGGAGTGGCGAGTTACAGCGCCACACCTCCGATTGGGATGCTTCGCCCATTGAAGGGTATACTGGCCGAGAGCCGGTTTAGCTAGCACCCGCACTCGTCCCTTCCCAGATCCTCGAATCAATAAATGTGGCCCATAATTTCACCATCATTCTGTGTCTCGACTCTTATTTCCTCTTTTGCGCGCGCAATACGTCTATCCCAAATATTTTTCCAACTTTGTTTCGATATTTCCTCATCAAATTCATTATCCCATAACACTTTAAGAGAATCATCTTTATGCTCTTCTTCTTTTTGTAACATCGTATATAAAACCTTTGTTGTACCTCTTGTTGAAACATTACCTTCTATAGCTTCTCTAGTCAAAACTATCTTTTCAAAATTGGTTAATTCTCTTTCACTGTCCATTCTTGTCCTCCACTTCTTTAACCACAGTTCCAATTGCATTGAATTTAACCATGAAATTCTCTCTCTTCCTACTAATTCTATTATATGTTCTCTAGTCTTCAATTTTTCCACCCAATCCATTAATTTAATCACCTTTTTTCTCCTTAGTATAGCTTCTATATGTCTTACATTTTCTGGAAGTCCTCCATGACCACTACCGGAGTTAACGGGGATACCTCTGGTGTAAAAAGTTTTCTAGTGCTATTCCAACTCTCTAACATATTCCTCAAAAAGGGATTTTCTAGTCCTTTTATAATATTATTTATATTTTTCTTAAACAATATATTCACCATCATGTTTCCTAATTCTCGTGATTCTAATTCCAACCACATTTTGTCTTTCCCTGCTATAATGTCCAAAATATGTCTTACTTGGTTGGCTAAATAATACCACTTTATATTAGGAAGACCTAAACCACCTATTTTTTGTGCTTTATACCAACTATATTTATTAATCCTTGATCTTTTCCTTCCATTACAATATTCATTAATAATTGATTGCCAATCGTTAATTTCTTTTCTGTAATCTTTACTGGTAACATCCTAAACAAAAAGTTTATTTTAGGCAATATCTTCATTTTTACCAACGCAATTCTACCAAACCAAGAAAGTCCAATTTTTTTATACTCCTCTATTTTATTTTTAACCTCTGTCTTTAACTTTCTAAAATTTTGTTCTCCTACTTTATCAATATCTTGTGTAATTTCTATTCCTAAATATTTAATTACATTTGTAATTTTAATGTTATATTTTTTCTTTAACATTTCACTCTCCTCTTTTTTACTATAATTAAACAATAAAATCTTGGATTTACCCCAATTCAGAAGCCCAGTTATTTCTCCAAATTCTTTCAAGTGGTTCTCCAACCTATCCATTGTTTCAATAGGATTTTTAATTGTAATAAAGTATCATCTGCAAATAGATTTATTTAATTTGATCTCCAACCCCCATCCCTATAATATTTCTATCTTCTCTTACTACATTTGCTAGTATTTCCATCACTAATGCAAACAAAATAGGGGAAAGGGGACATCCTTGTCTAGTTCCTCAGTCTAAGGAAATTTGTTCTGTAATACCATCATTTACCACTACATTTGTAATATTATGGGCATATAATTGATTAATTACTCCTTTAAATCTTGTTCCAAACCCCATATTTTTATTATCATTTTTAACGTAGGCCATTCCACACAATCAAAAGCCCTGAAAATATCTAATGCTAATACACCCGCTTTAACATTATTTTTCTTTATACTATATATTATATTTAATACTCTTCTAGTTAAGTCAGCCATTTGTCGATCTGCAATAAATCCGCATTGGTCCACCCCTACATATTTACTCATAAACCTATTCATTCGTCTCGCTAGTATTGCAGTAAATAATTTTGCGTCTTGATTTATTAACGAAATGGGTCTATATGAATCTGGTTCTGTTAAATCCTTTCCTGGTTTTGGAATTACTATAATCATAGATTGTTTCCATGAGGGGGGGATTTCTCCCCCCTCCATTATATTATTATATAATAACTTCAACCTTGGAATTAACATATGTTTAAAAACCTTGTAATATTCCACCCCTAATCCATCTACTCCTGGGGTCTTGCCCTCTTTTAATTTATTTTATAGCAAAATCTATCTCCAAATCTGTGAGAATGGTTGCTCCATCATCTCTCTATCTTCTTCTTGTATTCTCATTTTCATGTTTTTCAATATATTCTTTAATCCTATCTTCCTCACCTATTCCTGCTTTATATAATTCTGAATAAATTCTTGAAATTTTTCCTTCATCAAATTATGTCCTTTCCCTTTTTTATCCTTTATTATTCCAACTATATTCCCCCCCGTTTTTGGATCTAGCTAACATTTTTGAATTCTTGTTACTATTTTCAAAGTAAGCTCTTTCATATAAATCAAATTTCTCTGTGTCAATATCTTTGTTTTCTAACTCCTCTTAGCTTGTAGTTCTGCATAAATCTGCTTCCCCCTTTCCTTTAAAAATTTAGCTTCTAACTCCCTTATCTCCTCTTCAAGCTTTTATTAAATGCCTCCTCTTGTTTCCTTAATATACATCCTTCTCTTATACTAATGCCCCTCATAACAGCTTTCATTGTGTCCCAAACTACTGCGTCGCTACAAACTCCTGTATCATTAATCTCCCAAATCTCTCTTAATTCCTTCTCTATCTTTTCTCTTATATGTTTGTACTGGAAAATATTACCGCTCAGCCTCCATCTTTTAGCTTCTTTATAATCCTTATTTATCTTAACATCCATATTATGTATTGCATGATCCGACACTTTTATAATACCAATTTCCATGTTCATTACTCTTGAAATCAGATTTTTAGAAACAAATATATAGTCAATCCTAGAAAAATTCTTTGTGACAGGTGAATAATATGTATAACTTCTTTCATCTCCTTTTACACCCCTCCATACATCTACCATTCCCTCTTTGTTAATTACTATATTTAATGCGTTATATTATTTTTCCCTCTCTTCTACCGTGGGATTAGATCTATCTATCTTTTTGTCCATCACCATGTTGAAATCACCAGCTATAATAACTAACTCGTTTTGTTTTGAA